>JAAONU010000001.1:18228119-19449355 GCA_012932295.1 Cyclina sinensis
AGCATAAAGATGAAATACTTAAAATATGGAACAGATTAACATTAAAATCCTGAACATGCTTACTGAAAAAGCAATTTACTTAGAGAAACGGTACAAATTAACATAAAATCCTTAAATGCTTAATGAAAAGAGATGACTTAGAGAGCGGCCGGCTTGAAGAAAAAAGTCCAGAAGGACCACAGTTGCTTACCTTTCTCTCAGGAACTGTGACTCGTCAGCAGCCGCACCAGCTTCGCCAGTCCGACTCGAGATGAAAAGAGAAAATACAAGGAATGTAGTGTATAGCAAATGACCTTGTGGAAAAAGCGTTTACTTCAGGAATGCGAAATGACAAAAAAAGGGGGAGAAAACAAAGAAAACTCTTCAAGCCAGCCAGACCTAACTTAACCTAACCTACCTAACGTAAACCTAACCATTAAGAAGGAGAGTTAAGAGAGATGGAAAGGAGTTACTTGCCTTGTTTTCTGTTTCACCATCCACTTGGAAGCAGGCGCTCGGTGGGCACATCACATGAAAGAGAAAACGCAAAAAAGAATGAGTGAAATTCGACTAAGAAAACGCAGAAATAAACATTTATTTATCTCGAGACTGTGAATTTATGACAGCATCAAGATGAAATACTTAAAATGGGAACAGATTAACATTAAAATACGTTGAAATGCTTACTGAAAAAACGATTTACTTAGAGAAACGGTTACAAAATTAACATTAAATCCTTGAAATGCTTAATGAAAAGAGATTGACTTAGAGAGCGGCCGGCTTGGAAGAAAAAAGTCCAGGAAGGACCACAGTTGCTTACCTTTTCTCTCAGGAACTGTTGACTCTTCAGCAGCCGCACCAGCTTCGCAGCTCCGACTCGAGATGAAAAGAGAAAATACAAGGAATGTAGTGTATAGCAATGACCTTGTGGAAAAAGCGTTTACTTCAGGAATGCCAAATCAACAAAAAAGGGGGGGGGGGTGGGGGAAAAACAGAAAACACTTCAAGCCAGCCAGACCTCACTTAACGTAACCTACCCAACGTAACCTAACCATTTAAGAAGGAGAGTTAAGAGAGATGGAAAGAGTTACTTGCCCTTGTTTTCTGTTTCACCATCACTTCGAAGCAGGCGCTCGGTGGGCACATCACATGAAAAGAGAAAACGCAAAAAAGAATGAGTGAAATTCGACTAAGAAAACGCACAATAAAAACATTATTTATCTCGAGACTGGTGAATTACGACAGCATCAAGATGAAATACTTAAAATATGGAACAGATTAACATTAAAATCCTTGAAATGCTTACTGAAAAAAGCGATTTACTTAGAGAAACGGTACAAATTAACATAAAATCCTTTAAATGCTTAATGAAAAGAGATTGACTTAGAGAGCGGCCGGCCTTGAAGAAAAAGGTCCCAGGGAAGGACCACAGTTGCTTACCTTTTCTCTCAGGAACTGTGACTCTTCAGCAGCCGCACCAGCTCGCCAGCTCCGACCTCGAGATGAAAAGAGAAAATACAAGGAATGTAGTGTATAGCAAATGACCTGTGGAAAAAGCGGTTACTTCAGGAATGCGAAATGAACAAAAAAAAGGGTGGGAAAAAAAAAAGAAAACCTCTTCCAGCCAGGCCAGACCTAACTTAACCTAACCTTATCCAAGGTTAACCTAACCATTTTTGAAGGAGAGTTATATAGGATGGAAAGGATAGTCTTGCCCCCTTTTTTTCTGTTTCACCATCCACTTGGAAAGCAGGCGCTCGGTGGGCACATCACATGAAAAGAGAAAACGCAAAAAAAGAATGAGTGAAATTCGACTAAGAAAAACGCAAGAAATAAACATTTATTTATCTCGAGACGTGAATTACGAACAGCATCAAGATGAAATACTTAAATATGGAACAGATTACCATTAAAATCCGTGAAATGCTTACTGAAAAAGGATTTACTTAGAGAAACGGTACAAATTAACAAAATCCTTGAAATGTTTTATGAAAGAGATGACTTAGCAGAGCGGCCGGCTCTTGAAGAAAAAAAGTCTAGGAAGGACCACAGTTGCTTACCTTTTCTCTCAGGAACTATTGACTCTTCAGCAGCCGCACCAGCTTCCGCCAGCTCCAACTCAGAGATGAAAAGAGAAAATACAAGGAATGTAAGTGTATAGCAAATGACCTTGTGGAAAAAAGCGTTTACTTTCAGGATTGCGAAATGAACAAAATAAAAGGGGAAAAAAAGAAAACTCTTCAAGCCAAGCCAGACCTAACTTTACCTAACCTTACCTAACATAACCTAACCATTTAAGAAGAGGAAGTTAAGAGAGAGATGGAAAGGAGTTACTTGCCCTTGTTTTCTGTTTCACCATCCACTTGGAAGCAGGCGCTCGGTGGGCACATCACATGAAAAGAGAAAACGCAAAAATGAAATGAGTGAAATTCGAACTAAGAAAACGCAGAAAAATAAACATTTATTTATCTCGATACTGTGAATTACGACAGCAATCAAGATGAAATACTTAAAATAACGGAACAGATTAACATTAAAATCCTTGAAAATGCTTACTGAAAAGCGATTTACTTAGAGAAACGGTACAAATTAACATAAAATCCTTGAAATGCTTAATGAAAAGAGATTGACTTAGAGAGCGGCCGGCTTGAAGAAAAAAGTCCAGGAAGGACCACAGTTGCTTACCTTTTCTCTCAGGAACTGTTGACTCTTCAGCAGCCGCTCATGCTTCGCCAGCTCCGGCTCGAGATGAAAAGAGAAAATACAAGGAATGTAGTGTATAGCAAATGACCTTGTGGAAAAAGCGTTTACTTCAGGAATGTGAAATGAACAAAAAAAGGGGGGAGGGGGGGGAAAAAAGAAAACTTTTCAAGCCAGCCAGACCTAACTTCACCTACCCTTACCCAACATAACCTAACCATTTAAGAAGGAGAGTTAAGAGAGATGGAAAGCAGTTACTTGCCCTTGTTTTCTGTTTCACCATCCACTTGGAAGCAGGCGCTCGGTGGGCACATCACATGAAAAGAGAAAGCACAAAAAAAGAATGAGTGAAATTCGACTAAGAAAATGCAGAAATAAACATTTATTTATCTCGAGACTGTGAATTATGACAGCATCAAGATGAAATACTTAAAATACAGAACAGATTAACAATAAAATCCTTGAAATGCTTACTGAAAAACCGATTTACTTAGAGAAACGGTACAAATTAACATAAAATCCTTGAAATGCTTAATGAAAAGAGATTGACTTAGAGAGCGGCCGGCTTGAAGAAAAAAGTCCAAGAAGGACCACAGTTGTTTACCTTTTCTCTCAGGAACTGTTGACTCTTCAGAAGCCGCACCAATTTCGCCAGCTCCGACTCGATATGAAAAGAGAAAATACAAGGAATGTAGTGTATAGCAAATGACCTCGTGGAAAAAGCGTTTACTTCAGGAATGCCAAATGAATAAAAAAAGGGGTTGGAAAAACAAAAAACACTTCAAGCCAGCCAGACCTAACTTAACCTAACCTTACCTAACGTAACCTAACCATTTAAGAAGGAGAGTTAAGAGAGATGGAAAGGAGTTACTTGCCCTTGTTTTCTGTTTCACCATCCACTTGGAAGCAGGCGCTTGGTGGGCACATCACATGAAAAGAGAAAACGCAAAAAAGAATGAGTGAAATTCGACTAAGAAAACGCAGAAATAAACATTTATTTATCTCGAGACTGTGAATTACGACAGCATCAAGATGAAATACTTAAAATACGGAACAGATTAACATTAAAATCCTTGAAATGCTTACTGAAAAAGCGATTTACTTAAAGAAACGGTACAAATTAACATAAAATCCTTGAAATGCTTAATGAAAAGAGATTGACTTAGAGAGCGGCCGGCTTGAAGAAAAAAGTCCAGGAAGGACCACAGTTGCCTACCTTTTCTCTCAGGAACTGTTGACTCTTCAGCAGCCGCCCCAGCTTCGCCAGCTCCGACTCGAGATGAAAATAGAAAATACAAGGAATGTAGTGTATAGCAAATGACCTTGTGGAAAAAGCGTTTACTTCAGGAATGCGAAATGAACAAAAAAGGGGGTGGGGGTGAAAGAAAAACTCTTCAAGCCAGCCAAACCTCACTTAACCTTACCTTATCCAACGTAACCTAACCATTTATGAAGGAGAGTTTAGAGAGATGGAAAGCAGTTACTTGCCCTTGTTTTCTGTTTCGCCATCCACTTGGAAAGCAGGCGCTCGGTGGGCACATCACATGAAAAGAGAAAACGCAAAAAAGAATGAGTGAAATTCGACTAAGAAAACGCACAAATAAACATTTATTTATCTCAAAACTGTGAATTACGACAGCATCAAGATGAAATACTTAAAATACGGAAACAGATTAACATTAAAATCCGTGAAATGCTTACTGAAAAAGCGATTTACTTAGAGAAACGGTACAAATTAACATAAAATCCTTGAAATGCTTAATGAAAAGAGATTGACTTAGAGAGCGGCCGGCTTGAAGAAAAAAGCCCAGGAAGGACCACAGTTGCTTACCTTTTCTCTCAGGAGCTGTTGACTCTTCAGCAGCTGCACCAGCTTCTAGCTCCGACTCGAGATGAAAAGAGAAAATACAAGGAATGAAGTGTATAGCAAATGACCTTGTGGAAAAAGCGTTGACTTCAGGAATGCGAAATGAACAAAAAAAAGGGGAAAAAAAAAAGAAAACTCTTCAAGCCAGCCAGACCTAACTTAACCTAACCTTATCCAACGTAACCTAACCATTTATGAAGGAGAGTTTAGAGAGATGGAAAGCAGTTACTTGCCCTTGTTTTCTGTTTCACCATCCACTTGAAAGCAGGCGCTCGGTGGGCACATCACATGAAAAGAGAAAACGCAAAAAAGAATGAGTGAAATTCGACTAAGAAAACGCAGAAATAAACATTTATTTATCTCGAGACTGTGAATTACGACAGCATCAAGATGAAATACTTAAAATATGGAACAGATTAACATTAAAATCCTTGAAATGCTTACTGAAAAAGCGATTTACTTACACAAACGGTACAAATTAACATAAAAACCTTGAAATGCTTTATGAAAAGAGATTGACTTAGAGAGCAGCCGGTTTGAATAAAAAAGTCCAGGAAGGACCACAGTTGCTTACCTTTTCTCTCAGGAACTGTTGACTCTTCAGCAGCTGCACCAGCTTCGCCAGCTCCGACTCGAGATGAAAAGAGAAAATACAAGGAATGAAGTGTATAGCAAATGACCTTGTGGAAAAAGCGTTGACTTCAGGAATGCGAAATGAACAAAAAAAAGGGGAAAAAAAAGAAGAAAACTCTTCAAGCCAGCCTGACCTAACTTAACCTAACCTTACCTAACATAACCTCACCATTTAAGAAGGAGAGTTAAGAGAGATCGAAAGGAGTTACTTGCCCTTGTTTTCTGTTTCACCATCCACTTGGAAGCAGGCGCTCGGTGGGCACGTCACATGAAAAGAGAAAACGCAAAAAAGAATGAGTGAAATTCGACTAAGAAAACGCAGAAATAAACATTTATTTATCTCGAGACTGTGAATTACGACAGCATCAAGATGAAATACTTAAAATACGGAACAGATTAACATTAAAATCCTTGAAATGCTTACTGAAAAAGCGATTTACTTAGAGAAACGGTACAAATTAACATAAAATCCTTGAAATGCTTAATGAAAAGAGATTGACTTAAAGAGCGCCCTTGAAGAAAAAAGTCCAGGAAGGACCACAGTTGCTTACCTTTTCTTTCAGGAACTGTTGACTCTTCAGCAGCCGCACCAGCTTCGCCAGCTCCGACTCGAGATGAAAAGAGAAAATACAAGGAATGTAGTGTATAGCAAATGACCTTGTGGAAAAAGCGTTTACTTCAGGAATGCGAAATGAACAAAAAAAGGAGGGGAAAAAAGAAAACTCTTCAAGCCAGCAAGACTTAACTTAACCTAACCTTACCCAACGTAACCTAACCATTTAAGAAGGAGAGTTTAGAGAGATTGAAAGGAGTTACTTGCCCTTGTTTTCTGTTTCACCATCCACTTGGAAGCAGGCGCTCGGTGGGCACATCACATGAAAAGAGAAAACGCAAAAAAGAATGAGTGAAATTCGACTAAGAAAACGCAGAAATAAACATTTATTTATCTCGAGACTGTGAATTACGACAGCATAAAGATGAAATACTTAAAATATGGAACAGATTAACATTAAAATCCTTGAAATGCTTACTGAAAAAGCGATTTACTTAGAGAAACGGTACAAATTAACATAAAATCCTTGAAATGCTTAATGAAAAGAGATTGACTTAGAGAGCGGCCAGCTTGAAGAAAAAAGTCCAAGAAGGACCACAGTTGCTTACCTTTTCTCTCAGGAACTGTTGACTCTTCAGCAGCCGCACCAGCTTCGCCAGCTCCGACTCGAGATGAAAAGAAAAAATACAAGGAATGTAGTGTATAGCAAATGATCTTGTGGAACAAGCGTTTACTTCAGGAATGCGAAATGAACAAAAAAGGGGGTGGGGGGTGAAAGAAAACTCTTCAAGCCAGCCAGACCTAACTTAACCTTACCTTATCCAACGTAACCTAACCATTTATGAAGGAGAGTTTAGAGAGATGGAAAGGAGTTACTTGCCCTTGTTTTCTGTTTCACCATCCACTTGGAAGCAGGCGCTCGGTGGGCACATCACATGAAAAGAGAAAACGCAAAAAAGAATGAGTGAAATTCGACTAAGAAAACGCACAAATAAACATTTATTTATCTCGAGACTGTGAATTACGACAGCATCAAGATGAAATACTTAAAATATGGAACAGATTAACATTAAAATCCTTGAAATGCTTACTGAAAAAGCGATTTACTTAGAGAAACGGTACAAATTAACATCAAATCCTTGAAATGCTTAATGAAAAGAGATTGACTTAGAGAGCGGCCGGCTTGAAGAAAAAAGTCCAGGAAGGACCACAGTTGCTTACCTTTTCTCTCAGGAACTGTTGACTCTTCAGCAGCCGCACCAGCTTCGCCAGCTCCGACTCGAGATGAAAAGAGAAAATACAAGGAATGTAGTGTATAGCAAATGACCTTGTGGAAAAAGCGTTTACTTCAGGAATGCGAAATGAACAAAAAAAGGGGGGAAAAAAAAGAAAACTCTTCAAGCCAGCCAGACCTAACTTAACCTAACCTTACCTAACGTAACCTAACCATTTAAGAAGGAGAGTTAAGAGAGATGGAAAGAAGTTACTTGCCTTGTTTTCTGTTTCACCATCCACTTGGAAGCAGGCGCTCGGTGGGCACATCACATGAAAAGAGAAAACGCAAAAAAGAATGAGTGAAATTCGACTAAGAAAACGCAGAAATAAACATTTATTTATCTCGAGACTGTGAATTACGACAGCATCAAGATGAAATACTTAAAATGTGGAACAGATTAACATTAAAATCCTTGAAATGCTTACTGAAAAAACGATTTACTTAGAGAAACGGTACAAATTAACATCAAATCCTTGAAATGCTTAATGAAAAGAGATTGACTTAGAGAGCGGCCGGCTTGAAGAAAAAAGTCCAGGAAGGACCACAGTTGCTTACCTTTTCTCTCAGGAACTGTTGACTCTTCAGCAGCCGCACCAGCTTCGCCAGCTCCGACTCGAGATGAAAAGAGAAAATACAAGGAATGTAGTGTATAGCAAATGACCTTGTGGAAAAAGCGTTTACTCCAGGAATGCCAAATGAACAAAAAAGGGGGGGGGGGAAAAACAGAAAACACTTCAAGCCAGCCAGACCTCACTTAACGTAACCTTACCCAACGTAACCTAACCATTTAAGAAGGAGAGTTAAGAGAGATAGAAAGGAGTTACTTGCCCTTGTTTTCTGTTTCACCATCCACTTCGAAGCAGGCGCTCGGTGGGCACATCACATGAAAAGAGAAAACGCAAAAAAGAATGAGTGAAATTCGACTAAGAAAACGCAGAAATAAACATTTATTTATCTCGAGACTGTGAATTACGACAGCATCAAGATGAAATACTTAAAATATGGAACAGATTAACATTAAAATCCTTGAAATGCTTACTGAAAAAACGATTTACTTAAGAGAAACGGTACAAATAAACTTAAAATCCTTGAAATGCTTAATGAAAAGAGATTGACTAACAGAGCGGCCGGCTTGAAGAAAAAAGTCCAGGAAGGACCACAGTTGCTTACCTTTTTTCTCAGGAGCTGTTGACTCTTCAGCAGCCGCACCAGCTTCGCCAGCTCCGACTCGAGATGAAAAGAGAAAATACAAGGAATGTAGTGTATAGCAAATGACCTTGTGGAAAAAGCGTTTACTTCAGGAATGCGAAATGAACAAAAAAAGGGGAAAAAAAAAAGAAAACTCTTCAAGCCAGCCAGACCTAACTTAACCTAACCTTATCCAAGGTAACCTTACCATTTTTGAAGGAGAGTTATAAGGATGGAAAGGAGTTACTTGCCCTTGTTTTCTGTTTCACCATCCACTTCAAAGCAGGCGCTCGGTGGGCACATCACATGAAAAGAGAAAACGCAAAAAAGAATGAGTGAAATTCGACTAAGAAAACGCAGAAATAAACATTTATTTATCTCGAGACTGTGAATTACGACAGCATAAAGATGAAATACCTAAAATATGGAACAGATTAACATTAAAATCCTTGAAATGCTTACTGAAAAAGCGATTTACTTAGAGAAACGGTACAAATTAACATCAAATCCTTGAAATGCTTAATGAAAAGAGATTGACTTAGAGAGCGGCCGGCTTGAAGAAAAAAGTCCAGGAAGGACCACAGTTGCTTACCTTTTCTCTCAGGAACTTTTGACTCTTCAGCAGCCGCACCAGCTTCGCCAGCTCCGACTCGAGATGAAAAGAGAAAATACAAGGAATGTAGTGTATAGCAAATGACCTTGTGGAACAAGCGTTTACTCCAGGAATGCCAAATGAACAAAAAAGGGGGGGGGGTGGGGGAAAAACAGAAAACACTTCAAGCCAGCCAGACCTCACTTAACGTAACCTTACCCAACGTAACCTAACCATTTAAGAAGGAGAGTTAAGAGAGATAGAAAGGAGTTACTTGCCCTTGTTTTCTGTTTCACCATCCACTTCGAAGCAGGCGCTCGGTGGGCACATCACATGAAAAGAGAAAACGCAAAAAAGAATGAGTGAAATTCGACTAAGAAAACGCAGAAATAAACATTTATTTATCTCGAGACTGTGAATTACGACAGCATCAAGATGAAATACTTAAAATATGGAACAGATTAACATTAAAATCCTTGAAATGCTTACTGAAAAAACGATTTACTTAAGAGAAACGGTACAAATTAACATAAAATCCTTGAAATGCTTAATGAAAAGAGATTGACTTAGAGAGCGGCCGGCTTGAAGAAAAAAGTCCAGGAAGGACCACAGTTGCTTACCTTTTTTCTCAGGAGCTGTTGACTCTTCAGCAGCCGCACCAGCTTCGCCAGCTCCGACTCGAGATGAAAAGAGAAAATACAAGGAATGTAGTGTATAGCAAATGACCTTGTGGAAAAAGCGTTTACTTCAGGAATGCGAAATGAACAAAAAAAAGGGGAAAAAAAAAGAAAACTCTTCAAGCCAGCCAGACCTAACTTAACCTAACCTTATCCAAGGTAACCTAACCATTTTTGAAGGAGAGTTATAAGGATGGAAAGGAGTTACTTGCCCTTGTTTTCTGTTTCACCATCCACTTCAAAGCAGGCGCTCGGTGGGCACATCACATGAAAAGAGAAAACGCAAAAAAGAATGAGTGAAATTCGACTAAGAAAACGCAGAAATAAACATTTATTTATCTCGAGACTGTGAATTACGACAGCATAAAGATGAAATACCTAAAATATGGAACAGATTAACATTAAAATCCTTGAAATGCTTACTGAAAAAGCGATTTACTTAGAGAAACGGTACAAATTAACATAAAATCCTTTAAATGCTTAATGAAAAGAGATTGACTTAGAGAGCGGCCGGCTTGAAGAAAAAAGTCCAAGAAGGACCACAGTTGCTTACCTTTTCTCTCAGGAACTGTTGACTCTTCAGCAGCCGCACCAGCTTCGCCAGCTCCGACTCGAGATGAAAAGAAAAAATACAAGGAATGTAGTGCATAGCAAATGATCTTGTGGAACAAGCGTTTACTTCAGGAATGCGAAATGAACAAAAAAGGGGGTGGGGGGTGAAAGAAAACTCTTCAAGCCAGCCAGACCTAACTTTACCTAACCTTATCCAACGTAACCTAACCATTTATGAAGGAGAGTTTAGAGAGATGGAAAGGAGTTACTTGCCCTTGTTTTCTGTTTCACCATCCACTTGAAAGCAGGCGCTCGGTGGGCACATCACATGAAAAGAGAAAACGCAAAAAAGAATGAGTGAAATTCGACTAAGAAAACGCAGAAATAAACATTTATTTATCTCGAGACTGTGAATTACGACAGCATCAAGATGAAATACTTAAAATGTGGAACAGATTCACATTAAAATACGTGAAATGCTTACTGAAAAAACGATTTACTTAGAGAAACGGTACAAATTAACATAAAATCCTTGAAATGCTTAATGAAAAGAGATTGACTTAGAGAGCGGCCGGCTTGAAGAAAAAAGTCCAGGAAGGACCACAGTTGCTTACCTTTTCTCTCAGGAACTGTTGACTCTTCAGCAGCCGCACCAGCTTCGCCAGCTCCGACTCGAGATGAAAAGAGAAAATACAAGGAATGTAGTGTATAGCAAATGACCTTGTGGAAAAAGCGTTTACTTCAGGAATGCCAAATGAACAAAAAAGGGGGGGGGTGGGGGAAAAACAGAAAACACTTCAAGCCAGCCAGACCTCACTTAACGTAACCTTACCCAACGTAACCTAACCATTTAAGAAGGAGAGTTAAGAGAGATAGAAAGGAGTTACTTGCCCTTGTTTTCTGTTTCACCATCCACTTCGAAGCAGGCGCTCGGTGGGCACATCACATGAAAAGAGAAAACGCAAAAAAGAATGAGTGAAATTCGACTAAGAAAACGCACAAATAAACATTTATTTATCTCGAGACTGTGAATTACGACAGCATCAAGATGAAATACTTAAAATATGGAACAGATTAACATTAAAATCCTTGAAATGCTTACTGAAAAAACGATTTAATTAAGAGAAACGGTACAAATTAACATAAAATCCTTGAAATGCTTAATGAAAAGAGATTGACTTAGAGAGCGGCCGGCTTGAAGAAAAAAGTCCAGGAAGGACCACAGTTGCTTACCTTTTTTCTCAGGAGCTGTTGACTCTTCAGCAGCCGCACCAGCTTCGCCAGCTCCGACTCGAGATGAAAAGAGAAAATACAAGGAATGTAGTGTATAGCAAATGACCTTGTGGAAAAAGCGTTTACTTCAGGAATGCGAAATGAACAAAAAAAAGGGGAAAAAAAAAAAGAAAACTCTTCAAGCCAGCCAGACCTAACTTAACCTAACCTTATCCAAGGTAACCTAACCATTTTTGAAGGAGAGTTATAAGGATGGAAAGGAGTTACTTGCCCTTGTTTTCTGTTTCACCATCCACTTGAAAGCAGGCGCTCGGTGGGCACATCACATGAAAAGAGAAAACGCAAAAAAGAATGAGTGAAATTCGACTAAGAAAATGCAGAAATAAACATTTATTTATCTCGAGACTGTGAATTACGACAGCATAAAGATGAAATACCTAAAATATGGAACAGATTAACATTAAAATCCTTGAAATGCTTACTGAATAAGCGATTTACTTAGAGAAACGGTACAAATTAACATAAAATCCTTTAAATGCTTAATGAAAAGAGATTGACTTAGAGAGCGGCCGGCTTGAAGAAAAAAGTCCAAGAAGGACCACAGTTGCTTACCTTTTCTCTCAGGAACTGTTGACTCTTCAGCAGCCGCACCAGCTTCGCCAGCTCCGACTCGAGATGAAAAGAAAAAATACAAGGAATGTTGTGTATAGCAAATGATCTTGTGGAACAAGCGTTTACTTCAGGAATGCGAAATGAACAAAAAAGGGGGTGGTGGGTGAAAGAAAACTCTTCAAGCCAGCCAAACCTAACTTAACCTAACCTTATCCAACGTAACCTAACCATTTATGAAGGAGAGTTTAGAGAGATGGAAAGGAGTTACTTGCCCTTGTTTTCTGTTTCACCATCCACTTGAAAGCAGGCGCTCGGTGGGCACATCACATGAAAAGAGAAAACGCAAAAAAGAATGAGTGAAATTCGACTAAGAAAACGCAGAAATAAACATTTATTTATCTCGAGACTGTGAATTACGACAGCATCAAGATGAAATACTTAAAATGTGGAACAGATTCACATTAAAATACGTGAAATGCTTACTGAAAAAGCGATTTACTTAGAGAAACGGTACAAATTAACATAAAATCCTTGAAATGCTTAATGAAAAGAGATTGACTTAGAGAGCGGCCGGCTTGAAGAAAAAAGTCCAGGAAGGACCACAGTTGCTTACCTTTTCTCTCAGGAACTGTTGACTCTTCAGCAGCCGCTCATGCTTCGCCAGCTCCGGCTCGAGATGAAAAGAGAAAATACAAGGAATGTAGTGTATAGCAAATGACCTTGTGGAAAAAGCGTTTACTTCAGGAATGCCAAATGAATAAAAAAAGGGGTTGGAAAAAAAAAAACTTTTCAAGCCAGCCAGACCTAACTTAACCTAACCTTACCTAACGTAACCTTACCATTTAAGAAGGAGAGTTAAGAGACATGGAAAGGAGTTACTTGCCCTTGTTTTCTGTTTCACCATCCACTTGGAAGCAGGCGCTTGGTGGGCACATCACATGAAAAGAGAAAACGCAAAAAAGAATGAGTGAAATTCGACTAAGAAAACGCAGAAATAAACATTTATTTATCTCGAGACTGTGAATTACGACAGCATCAAGATGAAATACTTAAAATACGGAACAGATTAACATTAAAATCCTTGAAATGCTTACTGAAAAAGCGATTTACTTAGAGAAACAGTACAAATTAACATAAAATCCTTGAAATGCTTAATGAAAAGAGATTGATTTAGAGAGCGGCCGGCTTGAAGAAAAAAGTCCAGGAAGGACCACAGTTGCCTACCTTTTCTCTCAGGAACTGTTGACTCTTCAGCAGCCGCCCCAGCTTCGCCAGCTCCGACTCGAGATGAAAATAGAAAATACAAGGAATGTAGTGTATAGCAAATGACCTTGTGGAAAAAGCGTTTACTTCAGGAATGCGAAATGAACAAAAAAGGGGGTGGGGGGTGAAAGAAAACTCTTCAAGCCAGCCAAACCTAACTTAACCTTACCTTATCCAACGTAACCTAACCATTTATGAAGGAGAGTCTAGAGAGATGGAAAGCAGTTACTTGCCCTTGTTTTCTGTTTCGCCATCCACTTGAAAGCAGGCGCTCGGTGGGCACATCACATGAAAAGAGAAAACGCAAAAAAGAATGAGTGAAATTCGACTAAGAAAACGCACAAATAAACATTTATTTATCTCAAAACTGTGAATTACGACAGCATCAAGATGAAATACTTAAAATACGGAACAGATTAACATTAAAATCCGTGAAATGCTTACTGAAAAAGCGATTTACTTAGAGAAACGGTACAAATTAACATAAAATCCTTGAAATGCTTAATGAAAAGAGATTGACTTAGAGAGCGGCCGGCTTGAAGAAAAAAGCCCAGGAAGGACCACAGTTGCTTACCTTTTCTCTCAGGAGCTGTTGACTCTTCAGCAGCTGCACCAGCTTCTAGCTCCGACTCGAGATGAAAAGAGAAAATACAAGGAATGAAGTGTATAGCAAATGACCTTGTGGAAAAAGCGTTGACTTCAGGAATGCGAAATGAACAAAAAAAAGGGGAAAAAAAAAGAAAACTCTTCAAGCCAGCCAGACCTAACTTAACCTAACCTTATCCAACGTAACCTAACCATTTATGAAGGAGAGTTTAGAGAGATGGAAAGCAGTTACTTGCCCTTGTTTTCTGTTTCACCATCCACTTGAAAGCAGGCACTCGGTGGGCACATCACATGAAAAGAGAAAACGCAAAAAAGAATGAGTGAAATTCGACTAAGAAAACGCACAAATAAACATTTATTTATCTCGAGACTGTGAATTACGACAGCATAAAGATGAAATACTTAAAATATGGAACAGATTAACATTAAAATCCTTGAAATGCTTACTGAAAAAGCGATTTACTTAGAGAAACGGTACAAATTAACATAAAATCCTTGAAATGCTTAATGAAAAGAGATTGACTTAGAGAGCGGCCTGCTTGAAGAAAAAAGTCCAGGAAGGACCACAGTTGCTTACCTTTTCTCTCAGGAACTGTTGACTCTTCAGCAGCCGCACCAGCTTCGCCAGCTCCGACTCGAGATGAAAAGAGAAAATACAAGGAATGTAGTGTATAGCAAATGACCTTGTTTAAAAAAGTGTTTACTTCAGGAATGCGAAATGAACAAAAAAAGGGGAGGGGGGAAAAGAAAACACTTCAAGCCAGCCAGACCTCACTTAACCTAACCTTACCTAACGTAACCTAACCATTTAAGAAGGAGAGTTAAGAGACATGGAAAGGAGTTACTTGCCCTTGTTTTCTGTTTCACCATCCACTTGGAAGCAGGCACTCGGTGGGCACATCACATGAAAAGAGAAAACACAAAAAATAATGAGTGAAATTCAACTAAGAAAACGCAGAAATTTACATTTATTTATCTCGAGACTGTGAATTATGACAGCATCAAGATGAAATACTTAAAATACGGAACAGATTAACATTAAAATCCTTGAAATGTTTACTGAAAAAGCGATTTACTTAGACAAACGGTACAAATTAACATAAAAACCTTGAAATGCTTTATGAAAAGAGATTGACTTAGAGAGCGGCCGGCTTGAAGAAAAAAGTCCAGGAAGGACCACAGTTGCTTACCTTTTCTCTCAGGAACTGTTGACTCTTCAGCAGCTGCACCAGCTTCGCCAGCTCCGACTCGAGATGAAAAGAGAAAATACAAGGAATGTAGTGTATAGCAAATGACCTTGTGGAAAAAGCGTTTACTTCAGGAATGCGAAATCAACAAAAAAGGGGGTGGTGGGGGTGAAAGAAAACTCTTCAAGCCAGCCAAACCTAACTTAACCTAACCTTATCCAACGTAACCTAACCATTTATGAAGGAGAGTTTAGAGAGATGGAAAGCAGTTACTTGCCCTTGTTTTCTGTTTTACCATCCACTTGAAAGCAGGCGCTCGGTGGGCACATCACATGAAAAGAGAAAACGCAAAAAAGAATGAGTGAAATTCGACTAAGAAAACGCACAAATAAACATTTATTTATCTCGAGACTGTGAATTACGACAGCATCAAGATGAAATACTTAAAATACGGAACAGATTAACATTAAAATCCTTGAAATCCTTACTGAAAAAGCGATTTACTTAGAGAAACGGTACAAATTAACATAAAATCCTTGAAATGCTTAATGAAAAGAGATTGACTTAGAGAGCGGCCGGCTTGAAGAAAACAGCCCAGGAAGAACCACAGTTGCTTACCTTTTCTCTCAGGAGCTGTTGACTCTTCAGCAGCTGCACCAGCTTCTAGCTCCGACTCGAGATGAAAAGAGAAAATACAAGGAATGTAGTGTATAGCAAATGACCTTGTGGAAAAAGCGTTGACTTCAGGAATGTGAAATGAACAAAAAAATGTGGGGGGGGGGAAGAAAACTCTTCAAGCCAGCTAGACCTAACTTAACCTAACCTTGAACAACGTAACCTAACCATTTAAAAAGGAGAGTTAAGAGAGATGGAAAGAAATTGCTTGCCCTTGTTTTCTGTTTCACCATTCACTTGAAAGCAGGCGCTCGGTGGGCACATCACATGAAAAGAGAAAACGCAAAAAAGAATGAGTGAAATTCGACTAAGAAAACGCACAAATAAACATTTATTTATCTCAAAACTGTGAATTACGACAGCATCAAGATGAAATACTTAAAATACGGAACAGATTAACATTAAAATCCTTGAAATGCTTACTGAAAAAGCGATTTACTTAGAGAAACGGTACAAATTAACATAAAATCCTTGAAATGCTTAATGAAAAGAGATTGACTTAGACAGCGGCCTGCTTGAAGAAAAAAGTCCAGGAAGGACCACAGTTGCTTACCTTTTCTCTCAGGAACTGTTGACTCTTCAGCAGCCGCACCAGCTTCGCCAGCTCCGACTCTAGATGAAAAGAGAAAATACAAGGAATGTAGTGTATAGCAAATGACCTTGTGGAAAAGCGTTTACTTCAGGAATGCGAAATGAACAAAAAAAGGGGAGGGGGGAAAAGAAAACACTTCAAGCCAGCCAGACCTCACTTAACGTAACCTTACCCAACGTAACCTAACCATTTAAGAAGGAGAGTTTAGAGAGATGGAAAGCAGTTACTTGCCCTTGTTTTCTGTTTCACCATCCACTTCGAAGCAGGCGCTCGGTGGGCACATCACATGAAAAGAGAAAATGCAAAAAAGAATGAGTGAAATTCGACTAAGAAAACGCAGAAATAAACATTTATTTATCTCGAGACTGTGAATTACGACAGCATCAAGATGAAATACTTAAAATACGGAACAGATTAACATTAAAATCCTTGAAATGCTTACTGAAAAAGCGATTTACTTAGAGAAATGGTACTAATTAACATAAAATCCTTGAAATGCTTAATGAAAAGAGATTGACTAACAGAGCGGCTGGCTTGAAGAAAAATGTCCAGAAAGGACCACAGTTGCTTACCTTTTCTCTCAGGAACTGTTGACTCTTCAGCAGCCGCACCAGCTTCGCCAGCTCCGACTCGAGATGAAAAGAGAAAATACAAGGAATGTAGTGTATAGCAAATGACCTTGTGGAAAAAGCGTTTACTTCAGGAATGCAAAATGAACAAAAAAAGGAGGGGAAAAAAGAAAACTCTTCAAGCCAGCCAGACTTAACTTAACCTAACCTTACTCAACGTAACCTAAACATTTAAGAAGGAGAGTTAAGAGAGATGGAAAGGAGTTACTTGCCCTTGTTTACTGTTTCACCATGGTACAGAAACGGTACAAATTAACATAAAAACCTTGAAATGCTTAATGAAAAGAGATTGACTTAGAGAGCGGCCGGCTTGAAGAAAAAAGTCCAGGAAGGACCACAGTTGCTTACCTTTTCTCTCAGGAACTGTTGACACTTGAGCAGCCGCACCAGCTTCGCCAGCTCCGACTGGAGATGAAAAGCGAAAATACAAGGAATGTAGTGTATAGCAAATGACCTTGTGGAAAAAGCGTTGACTTCAGGAATGTGAAATGAACAAAAAAAAGGGAAAAAAAAAGAAAACTCTTCAAGCCAGCCAGACCTAACTTAACTTAACCTTACCCAACGTAACCTATCCATTTAAGAAGGAGAGTTAAGAGAGATGGAAAGGAGTTACTTGCCCTTGTTTTCTGTTTCACCATCCACTTGGAAGCAGGCGCTCGGTGGGCACATCACATGAAAAGAGAAAACACAAAAAAGAATGAGTGAAATTCGACTAAGAAAACGCAGAAATTAACATTTATTTATCTCGAGACTGTGAATTATGACAGCATCAAGATGAAATACTTAAAATACGGAACAGATTAACATTAAAATCCTTGAAATGCTTACTGAAAAAACGATTTACTTAGACAAACGGTACAAATTAACATAAAAACCTTGAAATGCTTTATGAAAAGAGATTGACTTAGAGAGCGGCCGGCTTGAAGAAAAAAGTCCAGGAAGGACCACAGTTGCTTACCTTTTCTCTCAGGAACTGTTGACTCTTCAGCAGCTGCACCAGCTTCGCCAGCTCCGACTCGAGATGAAAAGAGAAAATACAAGGAATGTAGTGTATAGCAAATGACCTTGTGGAAAAAGCGTTTACTTCAGGAATGCGAAATGAACAAAAAAGGGGTTGGGGGGGGGGGGGGGTGAAAGAAAACTCTACAAGCCAGCCAAACCTAACTTAACCTAACCTTATCCAGTGTAACCTAACCATTTATGAAGGAGAGTTTAGAGAGATGGAAAGCAGTTACTTGCCCTTGTTTTCTGTTTTACCATCCACTTGAAAGCAGGCGCTCGGTGGGCACATCACATGAAAAGAGAAAACGCAAAAAAGAATGAGTGAAATTCGACTAAGAAAACGCACAAATAAACATTTATTTATCTCGAGACTGTGAATTACGACAGCATCAAGATGAAATACTTAAAATACGGAACAGATTAACATTAAAATCCTTGAAATCCTTACTGAAAAAGCGATTTACTTAGAGAAACGGTACAAATTAACATAAAATCCTTGAAATGCTTAATGAAAAGAGATTGACTTAGAGAGCGGCCTGCTTGAAGAAAAAAGCCCAGGAAGAACCACAGTTGCTTACCTTTTCTCTCAGGAGCTGTTGACTCTTCAGCAGCCGCACCAGCTTCTAGCTCCGACTCGAGATGAAAAGAGAAAATACAAGGAATGTAGTGTATAGCAAATGACCTTGTGGAAAAAGCGTTGACTTCAGGAATGTGAAATGAACAAAAAAAAGGGGGGAAAAAAAGAAAACTCTTCAAGCCAGCCAGACCTGACTTAACCTAACCTTACCTAACGTAACCTAACCATTTAAGAAGGAGAGTTAAGAGAGATGGAAAGGAGTTACTTGCCCTTGTTTTCTGTTTCACCATCCACTTGGAAGCAGGCGCTCGGTGGGCACATCACATGAAAAGAGAAAACGCAAAAAAGAATGAGTGAAATTCGACTAAGAAAACGCAGAAATAAACATTTATTTATCTCGAGACTGTGAATTACGACAGCATCAAGATGAAATACTTAATATACAGAACAGATTAACATTAAAATCCTTGAAATGCTTACTGAAAAAGCGATTTACTTAGAGAAATGGTACAAATTAACAAAATCTTTGAAATGCTTAATGAAAAGAGATTGACTTGGAGAGTGGCCGGCTTGAAGAAAAAAGTCCAGGAATGACCACAGTTGCTTACCTTTTCTCTCAGGAACTGTTGACTCTTCAGCAGCCGCACCAGCTTCACCAGCTCCGACTCGAGATGAAAAGAGAAAATACAAGGAATGTAGTGTATAGCAAATGACCTTGTGGAAAAAGCGTTTACTTCAGGAATGTGAAATGAACAAAAAAATGTGGGGGGGGGGAAGAAAACTCTTCAAGCCAGCTAGACCTAACTTAACCTAACCTTGAACAACGTAACCTAACCATTTAAAAAGGAGAGTTAAGAGAGATGGAAAGAAATTACTTGCCCTTGTTTTCTGTTTCACCATCCACTTCGAAGCAGGCGCTCGGTGGGCACATCACATGAAAAGAGAAAAACGCAAAAAAGAATGAGTGAAATTCGACTAAGAAAACGCAGAAATAAACATTTATTTATCTCAAAACTGTGAATTACGACAGCATCAAGATGAAATACTTAAAATACGGAACAGATTAACATTAAAATCCGTGAAATGCTTACTGAAAAAGCAATTTACTTAGAGAAATGGTACAAATTAACATAAAATCCTTGAAATGCTTAATGAAAAGAGATCAACTTAGAGAGCGGCCGGCTTGAAGAAAAAAGTCCAGGAAGGACCACAGTTGCTTACCTTTTCTCTCAGGAACTGTTGACACTTGAGCTGCCGCACCAGCTTCGCCAGCTCCGACTCGAGATGAAAAGCGAAAATACAAGGAATGTAGTGTATAGCAAATGACCTTGTGGAAAAAGCGTTTACTTCAGAAATGCGAAATGAACAAAAAAAAGGGGAAAAAAAAGAAAACTCTTCAAGCCAGCCAGACCTAACTTAACCTAACCTTACCCAACGTAACCTAACCATTTAAGAAGGAGAGTTAAGAGAGATGGAAAGGAGTTACTTGCCCTTGTTTTCTGTTTCACCATCCACTTGGAAGCAGGCGCTTGGTGGGCACATCACATGAAAAGAGAAAACGCAAAAAAGAATGAGTGAAATTCGACTAAGAAAACGCACAAATAAACATTAATTTATCTCGAGACTGTGAATTACGACAGCATCAAGATGAAATACTTAAAATACAGAACAGATTAACATTAAAATCCTTGAAATGCTTACTGAAAAAGCGATTTACTGAGAGAAACGGTACAAATTAACATAAAATCCTTGAAATGCTTTATGAAAAGAGATTGACTTAGAGAGCGGCCGGCTTGAAGAAAAAAGTCCAGGAAGGACCACAGTTGCTTACCTTTTCTCTCAGGAACTGTTGACTCTTCAGCAGCCGCACCAGCTTCGCCAGCTCCGACTCAAGATGAAAGGAGAAAATACAAGGAATGTAGTGTATAGCAAATGACCTTGTGGAAAAAGCGTTTACTTCAGGAATGCGAAATGAACAAAAAAGGGTGTGGGTGGGGTGAAAGAAAACTCTTCAAGCCAGCCAAACCTCACTTAACGTAACCTTACCCAACGTAACATAACCATTTAAGAAGGAGAGTTAAGAGAGATGGAAAGGAGTTACTTGCCCTTGTTTTCTGTTTCACCATCCACTTCGAAGCAGGCGCTCGGTGGGCACATCACATGAAAAGAGAAAACGCAAAAAAGAATGAGTGAAATTCGGCTAAGAAAACGCAGAAATAAACATTTATTTATCTCGAGACTGAATTACGACAGCATCAAGATGAAATACTTAAAATACGGAACAGATTAACATTAAAATCCTTGAAATGCTTACTGAAAAAGCGATTTACTTAGAGAAATGGTACTAATTAACATAAAATCCTTGAAATGCTTAATGAAAAGAGATTGACTAACAGAGCGGCTGGCTTGAAGAAAAATGTCCAGAAAGGACCACAGTTGCTTACCTTTTCTCTCAGGAACTGTTGACTCTTCAGCAGCCGCACCAGCTTCGCCAGCTCCGACTCGAGATGAAAAGAGAAAATACAAGGAATGTAGTGAATAACAAATGACCTTGTGGAAAAAGCCTTTACTTCAGGAATGCAAAATGAACAAAATAAGGAGGGGAAAAAAGAAAACTCTTCAAGCCAGCCAGACTTAACTTAACCTAACCTTACTCAACGTAACCTAACCATTTAAGAAGGAGAGTTAAGAGAGATGGAAAGGAGTTACTTGCCCTTGTTTACTGTTTCACCATGCACTTGGAAGCAGGCGCTCGGTGGGCACATCACATGAAAAGAGAAAACGCAAAAAAGAATGAGTGAAATTCGACTAAGAAAACGCAGAAATAAACATTAATTTATCTCGAGACTGTGAATTACGACAGCATCAAGATGAAATACTTAAAATACAGAACAAATTAACATTAAAATCCTTGAAATGCTTACTGAAAAAGAGATTTACTTAGAGAAACGGTACAAATTAACATAAAAACCTTGAAATGCTTTATGAAAAGAGATTGACTTAGAGAGCGGCCGGCTTGAAGAAAAAAGTCCAGGAAGGACCACAGTTGCAGGCGCTCAGTGGGCACATCACCTTTTCTCTCAGGAACTGTTGACTCTTCAGCAGCCGCACCAGCTTCGCCAGCTCCGACTCAAGATGAAAAGAGAAAATACAAGGAATGTAGTGTATAGCAAATGACCTTGTGGAAAAAGCGTTTACTTCAGGAATGCGAAATGAACAAAAAAGGGTGTGGGTGGGGTGAAAGAAAACTCTTCAAGCCAGCCAAACCTAACTTAACCTAACCTTATCCAACGTAACCTAACCATTTATGAAGGAGAGTTTAGAGAGATGGAAAGCAGTTACTTGCCCTTGTTTTCTGTTTCACCATCCACTTGAAAGCAGGCTCTCAGTGGGCACATCACATGAAAAGAGAAAACGCAAAAAAGAATGAGTGAAATTCGACTAAGAAAACGCACAAATAAACATTTATTTATCTCAAAACTGTGAATTACGACAGCATCAAGATGAAATACTTAAAATACAAAACAGATTAACAATAAAATCCTTGAAATGCTTACTGAAAAACCAATTTACTTAGAGAAACGGTACAAATTAACATAAAATCCTTGAAATGCTTAATGAAAAGAGATTGACTTAGAGAGCTGCCGGCTTGAAGAAAAAAGTCCAGGAAGGACCACAGTTGCTTACCTTTTCTCTCAGGAACTGTTGACTCTTCAGCAGCCGCACCAGCTTCGCCAGCTCCGACTCGAGATGAAAAGAGAAAATACAAGGAATGTAGTGTATAGGAAATGACCTTGTGGAACAAGCGTTTACTTCAGGAATGCGAAATGAACAAAAAAGGGGGGGGGAAAGAAAACTCTTCAAGCCAGCCAGACCTAACTTAACCTAACCTTATCCAACGTAACCTAACCATTTATGAAGGAGAGTTTAGAGAGATGGAAAGCAGTTACTTGCCCTTGTTTTCTGTTTCACCATCCACTTGAAAGCAGGCGCTCGGTGGGCACATCACATGAAAAGAGAAAACACAAAAAAGAATGAGTGAAATTCGACTAAGAAAACGCAGAAATAAACATTTATTTATCTCGAGACTGTGGATTACAACAGCATCAAGATGAAATACTTAAAATACGGAACAGATTAACATTAAAAGCCTTGAAATGCTTACTGAAAAAGCGATTTACTTAGAGAAACGGTAGAAATTAACATAAAATCCTTGAAATGCTTACTGAAAAGAGATTGACTTAGAGAGTGGCCGGCTTGAAGAAAAAAGCCCAGGAAGGACCACAGTTGCTTACCTTTTCTCTCAGGAACTGTTGACTCTTCAGCAGCCGCACCAGCTTCGCAAGCTCCGACTCGAGATGAAAAGAGAAAATACAAGGAATGTAGTGTATAGCAAATGACCTTGTGGAAAAAGCGTTGACTTCAGGAATGTGAAATGAACAAAAAAAAAGGGGAAAAAAAAGAAAACTCTTCAAGCCAGCCAGACCTAACTTAACCTAACCTTACCTAACGTAACCTAACCATTTAAGAAGGAGAGTTAAGAGAGATGGAAAGGAGTTACTTGCCCTTGTTTTCTGTTTCACCATCCATTTGGAAGCAGGCGCTCGGTGGGCACATCACATGAAAAGAGAAAACGCAAAAAAGAATGAGTGAAATTCGACTAAGAAAACGCAGAAATAAACATTTATTTATCTCGAGACTGTGAATTATGTCAGCATCAAGATGAAATACTTAAAATACGGAACAGGTTAACATTAAAATCCGTGAAATGCTTACTGAAAAAGCGATTTATTTAGAGAAACGGTACAAATTAACATAAAATCCTTGTAATGCTTAATGAAAAGAGATTGACTTAGAGAGCGGCCGGCTTGAAGAAAAAAGTCCAGGAAGGACCACAGTTGCTTACCTTTTCTCTCAGGAGCTGTTGACTCTTCAGCAGCCGCACCAGCTTCGCCAGCTCCAACTCGAGATGAAAAGAGAAACTACAAGGAATGTAGTGTATAGCAAATGACCTTGTGGAAAAAGCGTTTACTTCAGAAATGCGAAATGAACAAAAAAAAGGGGAAAAAAAAGAAAACTCTTCAAGCCAGCCAGACCTAACTTAACCTAACCTTACCTAACGTAACCTAACCATTTAAGAAGGAGAGTTAAGAGAGATGGAAAGGAGTTACTTGCCCTTGTTTTCTGTTTCACCATCCACTTGGAAGCAGGCGCTCGGTGGGCACATCACATGAAAAGAGAAAACGCAAAAAAGAATGAGTGAAATTCGACTAAGAAAACGCAGAAATAAACATTTATTTATCTCGAGACTGTGAATTACGACAGCATCAAGATGAAATACTTAAAATACGGAACAGATTAACATTAAAATCCGTGAAATGCTTACTGGAAAAGTGATTTACTTAGAGAAACGGTACAAATTAACATAAAATCCTTGAAATGCTTAATGAAAAGAGATTGACTTAGAGAGCGGCCGGCTTGAAGAAAAAAGTCCAGGAAGGACCACAGTTGCTTACCTTTTCTCTCAGGAGCTGTTGACTCTTCAGCAGCCGCACCAGCTTCGCCAGCTCCGACTCGAGATGAAAAGAGAAAATACAAGGAATGTATTGTATAGCAAATGACCTTGTGGAAAAAGCATTGACTTCAGGAATGCGAAATGACCAAAAAAAATGGGAAAAAAAAAGAGAAAACTCTTCAAGCCAGCCAGACTTAACTTAACCTAACCTTACCTAACGTAACCTAACCATTTAAGAAGGAGAGTTAAGAGAGATGGAAAGGAGTTACTTGCCCTTGTTTTCTGTTTCACCATCCACTTGGAAGCAGGCGCTCGGTGGGCACATCACATGAAAAGAGAAAACGCAAAAAAGAATGAGTGAAATTCGACTAAGAAAACGCAGAAATAAACATTTATTTATCTCGAGACTGTGAATTACGACAGCATCAAGATGAAATACTTAAAATATGGAACAGATTAACATTAAAATCCGTGAAATGCTTACTGAAAAAGGGATTTACTTAGAGAAACGGTACAAATTAACAAAATACTTGAAATGTTTCATGAAAAGAGATTGAAAAAGAGAGCGGCCGGCTTGAAGAAAAAAGTCCAGGAAGGACCACAGTTGCTTACCTTTTCTCTCAGGAACTATTGACTCTTCAGCAGCCGCACCAGCTTCGCCAGCTCCAACTCGAGATGAAAAGAGAAAATACAAGGAATGAAGTGTATAGCAAATGACCTTGTGGAAAAAGCGTTTACTTCAGGAATGCGAAATGAACAAAAAAAGGGGGAAAAAAGAAAACTCTTCAAGCCAGCCAGACCTAACTTAACCTAACCTTACCTAACATAACCTGACCATTTAAGAAGAGGAGTTAAGAGAGATGGAAAGGAGTTACTTGCCCTTGTTTTCTGTTTCACCATCCACTTGGAAGCAGGCGCTCGGTGGGCACATCACATGAAAAGAGAAAACGCAAAAATGAATGAGTGAAATTCAACTAAGAAAACGCAGAAATAAACATTTATTTATCTCGAGACTGTGAATTACGACAGCATCAAGATGAAATACTTAAAATACGGAACAGATTAACATTAAAATCCTTGAAATGCTTACTGAAAAAGCGATTTACTTAGAGAAACGGTACAAATTAACATAAAATCCATGAAATGCTTAATGAAAAGAGATTGACTTAGAGAGCGGCTGGCTTGAAGAAAAAAGTCCAGGAAGGACCACAGTTGCTTACCTTTTCTCTCAGGAACTGTTGACCCTTCAGCAGCCGCTCATGCTTCGCCAGCTCCGACTCGAGATGAAAAGCAGGTGCTCGGTGGGCACATAACATGAAAAAAGAAAACGCAAAAAAGAATGAGTGAAATTCGACTGAGAAAACGTAGAAATAAACATTTATTTATCTCGAGACTGAATTACGACAGCATCAAGATGAAATACTTAAAATACGGAACAGATTAACATTAAAATCCGTGAAATGCTTACTGAAAAAGTGATTTACTTAGAGAAACGGTACAAATTAACATAAAAACCTTGAAATGCTTAATGAAAAGGGATTCACTTAGAGAGCGGCCGGCTTGAAGAAAAAAGTCCAGGAAGGACCACAGTTGCTTACCTTTTCTCTCAGGAACTGTTGACTCTTCAGCAGCCGCTCATGCTTCGCCAGCTACGACTCGAGATGAAAAGCAGGCGCTCGGTGGGCACATCACATGAAAAGAGAAAACGCAAAAAAGAATGAGTGAAATTCGACTAAGAAAACGTAGAAATAAACATTTATTTATCTCGAGACTGAATTATGACAGCATCAAGATGAAATACTTAAAATACGGAACAGATTAACATTAAAATCCTTGAAATGCTTACTGAAAAAGCAATTTACTTAGAGAAACGGTACAAATTAACATAAAATCCTTGAAATGCTTAATGAAAAGAGATTGACTTAGAGAGCGGCCGGCTTGAAGAAAAAAGTCCAGGAAGGACCACAGTTGCTTACCTTTTCTCTCAGGAACTGTTGACTCTTCAGCAGCCGCACCAGCTTCAGCAGCTCTGACTTGAGATGAAAAGAGAAAATACAAGGAATGTAGTGTATAGCAAATGACCTTGTGGAAAAAGCGTTTACTTCAGGAATGTGAAATGAACAAAAAAAGGGGGGGAGGGAAAAAGAAAACTCTTCAAGCCAGCCAGACCTAACTTAACCTAACCTTACCCAACGTAACCTAACCATTTAAGAAGGATAGTTAAGAGAGATGGAAAGGAGTTACTTGCCCTTGTTTTCTGTTTCACCATCCACTTGGAAGCAGATGCTCGGTGGGCACATCACATGAAAAGAGAAAACACAAAAAAGAATGAGTGAAATTCGACTAATAAAACGCAGAAATAAACATTTATTTATCTAGAGACTGTGAATTACGACAGCATCAAGATGAAATACTTAAAATACGGAACAGATTAACATTAAAATCCTTGAAATGCTTACTGAAAAAGCGATTTACTTAGAAGACCTTTCAAATTAAAATAAAATCCTTGAAATGATTAATGAAAAGAGATTGACTTAAAGAGCGGCCAGCTTGAAGAAAAAAGTCCAGGAAGGACCACAGTTGCTTACCTTTTCTCTCAGGAACTGTTGACTCTTCAGCAGCCGCACCAGCTTTGCCAGCTCCGACTCGAGATGAAAAGAGAAAATACAAGGAATGTAGTGTATAGCAAATGACCTTGTGGATGAAGCGTTTACTTCAGGAATGCGAAATGAACAAAAAAAGGAGGGGAAAAAAGAAAACTCTTCAAGCCAGCCAGACCTAACTTAACCTAACCTTACCCAACGTAACCTAACCATTTAAGAAGGAGAGAAGAGAGATGGAAAGGAGTTACTTGCCCTTGTTTTCTGTTTCACCATGCACTTGGAAGCAGGCGCTCGGTGGGCACATCACATGAAAGGGGAAAACGCAAAAAAGAATGAGTGAAATTCGACTAAGAAAACGTAGAAATAAACATTTATTTATCTCGAGACTGAATTACAACAGCATCAAGATGAAATATTTAAAATATGGAACAGATTAACATTAAAATCCTTGAAATGCTTACTGAAAAAGCGATTTACTTAGAGAAACGGTACAAATTAACATAAAAACCTTGAAATGCTTAATGAAAAGAGATTGACATAGAGAGCGGCCGGCTTGACGAAAAAAGTCCAGGAAGGACCACAGTTGCTTACCTTTTCTCTCAGGAACTGTTGACTCTTCAGCAGCTGCACCAGCTTCGCCAGCTCCGACTCGAGATGAAAAGAGAAAATACAAGGAAATTAGTGTATAGCAAATGACCTTGTGGAAAAAGCGTTTACTTCAGGAATGCGAAAATGAAGAAAAAAGGAAGAAAATGATAACACTTCAAGTCAGCCTGACTTAACCTACCCATTTATGAAGGAGAGAAGAGAGATGGAAAGTAGTTACATACCCTTGTTTTCTGTTCCTGTTTGAAATAAAATTTATTTAGAGAAACTTATCATACTAGGCTGACTTGAAGAAAAAATAAGTGCTTCTTTACATCTTCACCTAGCAGACATATAGACACTGGATTCCTTATTGATGTCAGCTGCAGTTTTATTTGATGGAAAGTGACTTGTTACAGGACGATGAACACTTAAAAACCTTATCCTATATATATATATTAAATTTTGGGATGTCAACAAATAAGAGTATTTGAATATTGGCATTCCTTATGTATATTCAAATAAGATTTCTGGATTCGAATATTGGTATAATAAAAAAAAATTTATCAAGTTTTCCAGCATAATTTCTCTTAAATCTGACAGGTTTAAATTCTTAAAATGGAATTAAGCAACAGTTTATCTGTTTTTTGGCATATTTGTTCTCATAACATGTGTCAGTTTGCAATTTATTATTTAGCAAGTTGATGTTAAATGACTCCTACTCAAAAATATTCAATGTAATTATTCAAGATAAATTAGTGTAACATTCTAAGAGCACATCAGGAGCGATTGTTAACCTGAAAAACCAAGATCACTTACACATTGATTAACCTTGATAAGCTTCAGATAGCAATTTTACTCCTCGAATTGAGATGTGAAAATATTTCACAACAATGTAATCTGAACATTACAGAAGTTTTGCAGATGACCATCCATGAAAAAGTAAACCAACAATTCCTTGCTCATGTCATTTAAACAGATGATGACTGCAGTTTAATCAAATTATGTATGATTGTATAGTATAAGTCTTCAAAGTTTCACAATCTATAAGAAAGGAATATACTTGCCTCACACTTCTCATTTTAATAAAGAAGCAGTTTTAAGGAATACACTTTGTTTGAATTGTTATTTTTGAGCTTTCTGAAAAGTACTGTGATTTAGAATTTACATTGCAAGGGTTGATTTTGAACCAACAAAAAAATAAAGACTGAGGTACCACAGTTTTCTGCTGCAATGTAGAAATTTGGTAATTAAGCTGAAAATAAGTGAAAAATTATTTCTGGGCTCAATATCATTTTTGAACATAGTAGCTATAGTAATTTGTCATGTTATATTCTAAATATAGATGTAGAATTGTCCAAATTATATCACCTGTTGTCACTGGCCAGAGAGTACAGTACAATAAATTCTACTGCATTTATATGCAATGAGGTGTCTTTGTAATAAAACAATACTTAATTTTTTTTTCAGAATATGTGACAGTTGCAAGATCAACAATCATCAAGGATAACATTTCCAGGGAGCATATTGTAATTATTCTGGGAATGAAAAATTCATTAGTGCAAAGAATGTATAAAAGAACTGTATGCATGATTTGGATAATAAACTTCAAAGCAAACTTGACTAAAATTTGTTTAAACAGATAGTTATTTTATTTTTTAATAGTGATTTACTTTAAATCAACTGGAAGTTACATGTAAAAGTAAGTAAATTATATATTTAATAACAAGGTTTCAGATCTTGTATTTTGTCATACATGTCAGAATAGCACTTGCTTATTACATGATAAATTACATGTCCTATTCTTTGTATCCAGTTTCAAAATAAAATAGAAGGTATCAGCTGAACAGTAATTTGTAATCTATTTTCATGAGAATTGTAAATATAACAACACTATGATAAGCATTGCGATAATGTGACCAGGAGAAGTTTCGGTCCTCAATTCTGCATCAGTATTTTGCTTTTGATTCAGTTCCAAGATTCAATTCCAGGATTCCATTCAGATTCATAAAAGATGCTTTTTCTTATACATTTCTTATAAAACGTGAACTTCTGGTGTGGCCAGCAGAGATCCAAGGGACATATTCTGAACAATTTGTACAGGTCAATCCGTGTACTACAAAATGCTAACTTCCTTATTTCAAAGCTCTAGGCATGATGGTTCTAAATAAGAAGACTTTTGAAGTTTTCATTCTTGTTGCCATAGTAAGTATATTCTACCTATAATACAATACACAATACAATATTTATTCATAGTCAGTTTCCATACAAAGATGAAGTAAATAGTCTAAAGTCCTGTCAGGGTAGCACTTTACATAACCTGACTTCCTGGAAGGACCAGTACTAGACTCCCATCCTCCACAAAAAAACATCAATTCTTATGCACCTTGAGGCATATGATCTGTTAGGTGTATATCTGTATACATATGTCAAAGGAGGAGATTTCTTTGCTTAAATAAAACATAACACTAGGATTCACATACATATGTATGTTGTTTTTATTTATTGCAACACTGCAAGAGACAGAAAACAAAATCTACAGAAGCAGAATGCTTGTCTTTAAGTGCAACAGCACACACTGTGACCATGCAAGACCTAATAGAGCTTATGTATTATTATAATGCCACAGCTGCATTATTTGTTGAATAAAACTTAAACATGAATGTCAAATTTATGGAGTGATCATGACAAAGTTGGGCACAAGATGCTACCTGACATTCCTATGAAACACCATCAATACAGCTCTTACAGTTTCAGAGATAATACAACATGAAGACAGACAGACTATTTGGATTTTGATAAGCTTTTCAAACTTTAAGAAATAGTGAAACCTGGATCATATGATTTAGATAATTTTATAGAGGTCAATGAAATAATGCTACAAACTCTACTCAAGTCCTTTTTCTTTTCAGACATTTCTTAAATAAGTCTAAACATGTGACCAAGGGTGGAGTATACATTTAAAACAAAGGGCATAATCTGAACAGTCTTGATAGAGGGGATGTCTTCAAAAAAAGAATAATAATAATATCCAAGTTCTAGGCTATTTTGCTTTTGACCAGCTAGGTTTTTAATGTAACCATCTCATAGACTATTTTTTTATATGTATTCCTTACACATGACCTTCAGGGTGTGGCAATAACTAGCCACTAGGATATAATTTGAACAAGAAAATGGCAGAACTGTTGGATGCTCCCCACAGTAGCACTAATTTAAAATGGCTTATGGCCAGTGGTTTAATGATGTTTAAACACCACTTTCAATCATTGTTTTGAACATCTGGCATATACATTCAACAGTTTTTAAGTTGTTCTCTTAAGTAAGCATAATGAAAAGTTATGAAGTGCGAGAATTGTTTTAAGTGGCATGGTAGAGCTATAGTTCTTTGATACTACACTTCCTATATTTGTCCTCCATTAACATGTATAATATCAACTAGATTTTTTGAAAACTGTTGGGAGTTATGTAAGGGATACCCATTTTAAAATATATTTATAAAGGAAGATAATTTACGAACATGGCCAGGTAGTTTTACTATTTTTAAACACTATTTTCAAGCATTGTATTGACTATCAAGCATATACATTCAACAGTTTTTAAAATATTCTCTGAATAAGCATAATAAAAATAATAAAGGGAAGTAATTAAAAAAAAATGGGCATGGCAGTGTTATAATTTTTAAACACTGCACTTTCAATCATTGTTTCGAATATCAAGCATATACAATCAACAGCTTTATTTATCTGAATAAACTATACAGATAACAAAGGGAGGTTTTTTTTTAAATTGGCATGGTAGAGTTAGTTCTTTGATAATGCACTTCTATTTGCCCTCTATCAACATGTATTATATTAACTAAACCTGTTGAACACTTCCAGAGTTATGCTCAGCACAAGCATTAAAAATAAAGGGAGATGACTGAAAAATGAATTCAGAATTATATTTATTCAACAATGCACTTAATTTATATACTATCAATTTCTTTAATATTAGCTATATTCTTTGTATAATTTTAGAATTATGCTCTGAACAAGCATTATTACATTTACAGAAATGATAAAGGGAACTAATTCTAAAATGGGGGCATTTAGAGTCGTAGTTCTTAAACACTTCACTTCACTTTGACAATGTGCCCAATTTTAATTAATGGCCATTAATAGTTTAAGAGTTATACCCTGGACATGCAAAATGTACTAAAGGGAGATAATGCAATAACTAGACAAGATGAATGATATGGTTCTTGTACACTGCACTTACTCTCAATGTCTTGAAGTAAATACCTTCTTTTATGGTTTTTGAGTTACACTCCAGCCAGACAGACAGCTACAGAATGTTATAAAAACATGTGGTCTAAAATGATCTTTGCATTCAACAGCTATGCCTCATTTTATCAACTTTATGATTTAGAAAAGAATGCCATTTGCAGTCAGTTGTTGATGGACGATGCAGAAAAGATTGACCCAACAATAAACAATGACGGAAAATGACTGATCACAAAAGCTTACCACGAGCACTTTGTGCCCAGGTGAGCTAAACATAAAGATGCACTCTTTAGATGTACAAATTTTATCAACTTTAAAAATAGTTTTTTGTCCTTGGTTGTACAGTATTTGGACTAAAGCCAGTTCAGAGTCATTTCAGTTTGAGCCAGTAGTTCAGTAACAAGAGCACAGTTTGGCAGTTTTCCTGGACAAAAAACCAGTACTAAACCTCCTCTGACAATATTACAGCAAACAAAATCAGAATGATTGCTTCTGCATAGTCTTGATGGTATTCAGAAATATTAGATTTCAAGTACTATTTCAAGCTGACAGGATCGCTGAAATGTAAAAAGCAAGAGTCTGTATAATTCTGTGAAAGTCTCTCTGCCTACAAGTATATTAGATTGGGCTAGCCTAACCTAAAGTAAGTTAAATGAAAATGGCTATTTTACTTACCCCTCTTTTGACAATTTTTACTACACTTCTTGGCAAGGGAACTGGAATTTCTGTGCTTACAACAAATCAGTTCAGCATACAGGACTGTTCTCTTGTCACTGAACCCTTTTCACAGGTAAACATCACTGGTACTTTCTCAAACTGGTCAACGTACTATTTCATTCTGAAAATAGAAGAATCACCATTTGGAGTGAAACCTGGCTGTTGTATGCATATCATTTTTTACATAAGCCTATGTCTGTGCAACACAAGCGTCCAAGTAATCTAGCGTAAATAAGAAAACTGAAAACAAAAACTCTGAATTTAAGAAAGCAAACTGGCAATAAAAATTAAAGCAGATTTTAAAAAGAACAGACTACGTGAATAGAAATAAAATGTCACAGACAAATGTTTTTACAACTTTGTTTTCAGTTTCTTCAAAAATGGCAAAAGCACTGCATAACTTTTTGCCTCAATTTGAATTTCAAAAAATCTTTGACGAAGAAGCGGACAAATATCAGAAGAACTCACCTCAATATAATTTTAAAAAAGAAAACAGTGTAAGGAAATAAACCAACTTACCTTCATTCAAAAGCCAAAGCAGTTCCACCATTACGTAGTTAACAAAGTAAACAAACTAAATTATGCTATCAGAAAAAAAAGCTCATGACTGAAATTCCAGAACTGACCTTCTTTTTATAGTGAGTGAACAAACAAGCGTGAAACAAATTTACATATGTTCACCTCAGACCCACGTGCAAGTTATGATCGTAACCACTCGGCTATTTCCGCCTACTTCGTACAAAGTGCGACTGTTGCCGTATAATCTGATCACCTCGGCCTTTATGCTATGCATTTTACTAACCATACGGAAATACCCGAAGTTTTACGATTGGGTTGCCGTAGTGTTTCGAGAGCTGAATGGGCGGCGCTAAAAAGATCAGCATGTCAATACTGATACATCTGACTTTGCAAGGTCAGCTGAGGCCCCAGAGAAAGGGGACAGATGAGGCGCTCTTTCAAAAAAGAAAACACCTAAAGGGGTCGTTTCAAAATAGTTTTGTAAGAAAGTTGTTCTGCTTAATTTAAGCGTATGGAACGACAACAGAGCTAAGACATAATTCTTTTTGTATTTGAAATATTGTTCCTTGGTTTTTAAACAGGCAAATAACATGATCACACTTGTAATTTCTGATTAGAAAACAAGCTCCCAGTCATTCCCTCAAAGGAGAATTGGCAAAACTCTGTCAATTGCAGATAAACTTACGGAGAACACTGCTGCAGTTATGTTAATTTGTACTTTACAAAACTTCTTTACCTTTTTTGGCCGCTGAAATACATTATCATGGGCAGTTTAGCTGAGACTTATTCAAAGTTTTGGTATTTTCTACAAATTCTTATGTATACAAGCTATAGCAGCTACGATGACCTTGCAAAATAATACTGCTGTTAGTCTCGGACATTGTGGTTTGGACCCAGTTTAGACTAATAAGTTATTTTTGTTAAATTCTTCAGGCCAACTCTTATTGAACGACATTATATAGTTTTACAGAAACCATTTAAATTAGAATGATAAATTTTGTTTACTTTTTCGTCATCAGGCCGGTGTTTTGAAAGATCTGTTGGAAACATTATATAAGTCTTGTATGTTTAAACTCGCACAGCGTCAAGAACCAAAAGGAAAAACACGTATCCGCAGAAAAAATGTGAATCAAAGCACTGAAGGTGCTTATTCGGCGTGTATTATAGAATACAGCATTATTCACCATTCAAAAGCACAAACATGATATTAAAAAGTAGATGTGCATGAATTGAAAGAAAATATTTATATTTTAAGAAATTTTAATTATAAAAAAAAAACAGTTGCTGGTGTCTATTTCCAGTATTTCGATAGTGAGACAGGGCATCAATTGTGTGGGTAATGAGCGCTAGATTGAAATTTAAGGGATTTTAGGTTTGACCTCTAATCGTTTCAACTCGACTGTCATCGGAATTCTACTTAGAGTTAACTCGTGGGTAATAAGGCTTAAGCATACACCAAAAATCCAGAATATCATGCGCCCATATTACAGACAATATTAAAAGAAGTTCCATCAAGTCTTCGTAATAATTCAAACTGAGGTGATTTTCGGAGTATATCGGTGATGACGTAATGGCGGTTTAGTTACAAAGTTAACCGTCTTTTGGAAGTGCACCGTATATCAGTGCTGTCTGCTGAGCACGTGAACGAACCAGAGATACCTTTTGAACTCAGACACTTCATGTTCAATGCCAGAACATTAAGTAAAACGAACAGGTGGAGCTTGCCATGTGACAAGAGTATCGGTGATAAATTAGCAAAATAGGTGAATAGCACATTGTATTTCTTTGACCAGACAATTCTTACTTGAACCCTGTCTTCAATTAATTAAGTTCAGGAAACATCATTTACTTTCAATCAAAAGATCTGTGGAACTCAAAGTCCTTTTATTTTTATTGATTTATTTGTTTACTCATTGTTTGCATTTTCACATGGTTGTTCTTGATTTTCAAGGTAGTTATGTATTTTCTGATATATATCTGAATGTATGTTTAAAAAATACAAAAGCACTAATGTTCAAATATCACATTTTGAAGACGGGTAATGCATATTATGTGTCCTTAAAATACTTTGTTAGATATATCGTTTATGTGATAAAGACTTTGCAAAAATAATTTTGAGCAAGCCCCCTATATTGTTAGATATAGCTAAACCCACATGTATATGTATCTCTGATAATTATGATAAACCGATTTAATAAGAACGGTTGTCATGTTAAATCCCCTTTAGTGCCCATTTAATAATAATTGCAACCCTTATTGTTAGAGTAGTTGAAATGACCACAGCATAATGTACATGTTTTCCATGGCTATTCAATTCCTTTGAAAACCATTTTGTTATATACAAAAAATGTTTTCGCGAGCAAAACGATTTACAAAATTATAATTATGAATTCAAGTATCGTACAATTGACAAAGTCCGTGCTTTTTCACAAGAAGTTCGTGCATTCCGTGAGTAATATTACGACTTTCAGTGATTTCATGAAATTAATTTCGGTTACTGTCATGAGAGATCCTCTTTATCTGCTTCTTTATGTATTTATTTATTTATTATTCAAACTTTTTGCAACCAATCCTCGACTGGCGTGTTTAAACTCGTCAAAAAGAAGCGATGATTATTTTACAGAGAATATCCAAAATGGGTCAAAAAATTTACTACCCACTCTAGGAATACAGGGAGTGGGAAAAATAACATGTATAAATAAATAAGCATGATATTCAAGTAATAAATCGGATGAGAAGATGAAGTCCAAAATTCTAAGTACAACAGGTAACTGAAGGCATTAAAGTACATGTAGTTCCTACATATAGAGGGATGTTTACATATGATTTATGGATGGAGAACAATTTATTAGAAACGTAAATTTTCTCAGGATATCATACATTATATCAGCGATTCACTTCGGATATATTTAAAGACAATCGTTACTGTCTGAATGTGCGGTGTTTTTTCTTGAACTGAAATTCAGGTGCTCGATTTTTAAATCTATTATGCAATACTTATATACGACGAAGGTACATGCATGCATAATTGAAATTAAGAAATAAAACGCTTTTGTTATTTTTGACTTTTAATGTTAAAGGGCATGCGCATTTTTCCTCTGACAGTTCTCCAAGCTAGACTGCATGCGACCTTGCAAGCAGTGAACTGTCAGAGAACTGTCAGAGGAAAAATAAGCATGCCCTTTAGCTTTCGTTCAATTGTCTGATCTTTTATTATTAGCAAATAACATATCGATTAAAACATAATCATAACAAACTTTTGACTCAGTTTTTAAACTGACCCTCTAGTCATAGTATTTCGAGCCCCCGAAGCCCCTGCTCGCGAAGTATCGTGAATGCACACCTTGATTTCCGGTGGTTTTGGGGTCAGGCTAGTCCGAATCCTCGTAGATGTTCCAAAATTCCCTGAAATATTGCATTTGTCCTCCTAAAATCGGTCGGCCTCTTGGAATTGGGATCGGGCCCCGCAGCCAGAATTTCTATATCCGCCCTTGCTCACACCCTACTTCCCACAAAGAAAATTGAAATGATTAACAATTTCAATATCAGCAACTTGAAAAAAAACCTCAACATAAAAGATGAATGCTTTAGGCAGTTTGTACATGGATTAAGTGGATTTTCTAATGCGCATTGTGCATGCCAGATATTTTCGAAACATGTAAGGAGGCATTCTGAGTTTTTCATGTTGTGTTTGCTTGTTACTACACGCATACATGAAATTTTCCTGAATTTTGTAAAATAGATATACGGTACTATGTCATTTTTTGAATTTACATGAATATCGTTGTCATGAACATGTGGGTTATTTTAGTACAATTGAACAAAAATTGTTTTTATAGGAAAGTTAGGTAAAATTGATAATAATAACTTACATTTCAAAATAGGAAAAGATATGTGTAGTTTGTGTAATAGATCTTTTATTAGAAAAAATGCTTTAAATGAGCTATTGGTAAACTATACATTGGTAAACTATAATGTGATTTTTTTCTACGGATTTTAACTTAATGAAGAGTGAAGATGCAGTTTTGTTTATTTAGTTTCAGAGAATTTCACTCTCCATGAAGTTTTCCTAAAGTAGTGGTGGTCATACCATTATGACCGGAGAGATGAAATACTCTGTTCTTTCAAGAGCAGTGCGCTCGACCATTTTCTTAACCTATCTTAACAGCCATACCTGTGTCATATCACTTATTTGGGCTTATCTTTTTGAAAGCTGTCTATTCTTTCTTTTATCTGGAACAAATAAATTATAACAACTATTTTCTACTTTTATATCAAAAGGCATTTGATACTGTAGACCACAGTATACTTCTAATGAAAATGGAAGCATTAGGTCTTGGTACCAACGTCTTAAGATGGTTCAAGACTTATCTTACGGAACGACAGCAACTGGTTGATGTTTCAGGAACTTTTTCCTCTTACTCCAGTATTTCTTGTGGTGTTCCCCAAGGCTCGATCTTAGGACCCCTTTTGTTTTTTATCTATGTAAATGATATGTCAGCTGTTGTTAAAAATAAACTGTTGCTCTATGCAGATGACTCGGGTATTATGGTTACTGGTAAAAACAGGTCCGAAATTGAACATGCTTTAAATGAGGACATGGAGATTGTTAGCAAATGGCTCATTGATAATAAGTTGTCATTACATTTAAGTAAAACTGAGTCTATTCTTTTCGGCTCTAAGCCCAAACTTATGTTAAATCCAAATTTAAATGTATCCTGTAATGGTCAGGTCATTGAGCCAACCTCATCAGTTAATTATCTTGGTGCCACACTGGATCAAAATTTATCTTGCGATTCAATGGCTTCCTTATTTATTAAAAAGGCCAACTCAAGGTTAACATTTCTATATAGGAAACGTGAATATCTCACGCAACGTACTAAAAAGCTGTTGGTTATGTCTCTTATTCAGTGTCATTTTGTTTATGCCTGTTCCTTTTGGTATTATGGTTTAAATAAGATGTGGATGAATAAGTTACAGGTAACTCAAAATAATTTGATAAGGTTTGTCTTGAACCTGGACCCAAGATCTCATATTGGTCATGAAGAATTTAATTCTTTAAACTGGTTACCCGTGTCAAAACGAGTCGATCAAATTATTCTGACTCATGTATTTAAAATTGTAGCAGGCACAGCCCCTGATTATTTGGGTGAACATTTTATTCCAACCAAGGATATCCACAGTCACAATACTAGGTTTCTTGAAAAAGGGTCTTTTGCAATCCCAAAAGTCAATGGTTTCGGTAAAAAATCCTTCGCTTATGTTGGTTGTAAACTATGGAACGGGTTACCATCTTCAATAACTAGTATTTCACAGTCCCATATGTTTAAGGTTGCTGTCAAAAACCATTTTTTAAGTCAAGTTTTATAATCTTTTTATTTAAGTAATCGGTATCATGTGTGTATCTTTTTAAATGCATTCCACTTACAGGTATCTTCACCTGTTTTTTATCGTAAAACACTAGTAAGAAATGGTGCTTTTTCATATAAATTTTTATTATGAACTTGTGATAATTTTTTACTGGATATTTTTTTTACTCTCATGTCTTTAATTATTGATATGTGCTAAATACTTGTGATATTCAAAAATTATTTCTAAGCCAGGTCATTTTAATATCTTGATATTCCATGATTAGTTCTCCTCCAAGACATTTAATATATGTTTTAGTATGTGCTTGCTTAAATCTGTGATATTCTGTAATTCATGTCTCTCTATGTCATGCCGCCAGTAACAAGGACCACAATGGAAATAAGGGATCACTCTCTTTTTTGTGCTATCCTTGGTACTGCGTTGCATGACATGGTTCATACTCATGCTTGTATCTTATTTAATCAGTTAATATTTTATTTGATACAACATGTTTGAGAAAGAAATTTAATTATGTCCGTCGTTTTCTACAGGTTTATTCAGGCTAGACATGGATCCTTTTTCAGACAGTATGTATTTTTTAGAGATTAAAAGTCTAACATTGTCAGTTCAATTGGCTTTTACGGATAGACAGAATAGAATAGCTCATCGCGAGTAAGGATGCGGACGTAAACATGTACGCACATGTATACGGATAAGGTATAACGGAGATATGGAATCTCTCAGAAGTGGAAGAAGAAGAAGAAAAAAAAACAGTATTATAGTATACTTGTCTCGGGTGTTTTGTTTCTCACACAAACTTTCTAAAATACTTAAATGAATTACAATCGAAAACAAAAGTTTTCTCGAATTTATAAACTACATGTAATTGAATTATACAAACGCATATCTGTAAAGTGGAAACTATTGTTCCCAATCACTAGTAGGACCTCATTTACATCGACGTTGTAATTGGCCTACACACTCCCATGCAGCAAGTGATTATTGAAAATATACAAAGAAACGATAAAATTCAACTTTGAGAGAAACGAAATGTCAGTGCACTTCTATACACTCAAAACTTTCAGTACCCTGAGGTATGACTTTTCAGGGGATTTCTCTGGACCGAAAAAGATCAACTGTTTATTTACATTTAATAATATTTTGTGTTTAGGTTCTACGACTTGGTAGTTCTCATCTCGTGAAGTTCAATACATGTAGTATGATTTTTCACATGACAAATGTTGTTTGTAATACAATATAACCATTCCTTTTGTTTGCATTACATGTGTGTAATATAACGCATAAGAAAACATTACGCATTTACTTCTTGCTTCAAATAGATTTTTTATTCTGTCATTTTAAAAAATTGTGATTATAGTCTTAGACGTACTGTTTCAAAGAGACGTCTTCTATGTTCGGTATTTCCTAAATACTTTGATATTTCATTTTGGAACTATTTTCTTGGTGGATGTTTTGTAACAGCTTTTTCCGACATAAATAAGTTAAATTATTAAGAACCATTTACAGTTGTTTCGGTCATGTGATAAAAAGAATCTGACACTCGTTACCTTTTATGTAAACTTTTATTCAACACGTCCAGGAATAATGAAATTAAGCTCGAAGTAAATAAATGAAAACGGCAAACACTGCTATTAGAAGGCGTGGTGTTGAGAGCAGTTGGAATGCTTGAGGCGGGGTTTTACCAGAGACAAGTGGCGAATTCTCTCTCTAAGTGTCTCAGAGCGATGTTGCCAGGATGCTGCAGTAACACGGTATTGTTCCACATTGAGGGTCGTGCCAAGTCTGGCACTACACGTAGTGGCCGTTTTTTTCTCTGGTACGGACTACGGGTAACCATTTCCAATATGCATCAAGCCTCTTAAATGACTTCCAGAATTATGATCGGAATGCGCATTTCTGACAGTGAGAATTGGTTTGAATGCCAGAAGACTAGCCATTCGTACACCTTGAAGAACAAGCACCCCAGGCACGTAAAAACTTGGCTCGTGTCAGTATATTTGATGGACACGGAGTAACTGACCATTGTTATTCGCTGACGAGTCAAGGTTCAGTGTAGACCTCATAGCCACACGTGCTAGGGTCTGGAGAAGAAGAAATAAACATTTACTCCTGCATTTGTTCAGAGCGTGACCGTTACGGTGGCGGGTCGGTCATGGTATTGATGAGCATCCGCATGGCGGGAAGGACTGACCTGCACTTTATTGACAACTCTTGCTGTTGCAATAACGCCTTCTTTTTATCAGATTTCAGACGTTCACCGATGCATATACTTATCTAGGAAAAACTTTTAAAATATCCTTGTCTGAAGCCCGCAAAGCCTAGAGTTTAGATTTTTTGGTATGTAGCATTGTCCAGTGGACCTCTACCGGGATTTTTTTCAAATCATGCCTCATGAGTCTATATTTGCCCTGCATTCCCCAGGGATCCCTTTCTTTTACATAGACATTATAATGGGGAAACTTAAAAAATCTTGTCAGAAACCACAAGGCTTACACCTTAGATATTTGGTACGTAGCATTCTCTAGTAAACCTGTACCAATATCGTTCAAATTATACCCCTGGAGTCAAATTGGCCCGGCTCCAGGTTCTCTTGTTTCACATAGACATATAAAGGAAAATAACTTAAAAAATCTTCTTCTCTGAAAACACAAGGCCTATAGCTTAGATATTTGGTATGCAGCATTGACTTCTTCCTTCATTATGTCCCTCGGGTTAAAATTGGCCCCACCCCAGGGTCACCTGTTTTTATATAGACAAATATAGGAAAACAAAATAAAATCTTCTTCTCTGAAACCACAAAGGCCTGCAGCTTAGATATTTGGTATGCAGCATTGTCTTGCAGACTTCTTTTTCGTGTGCTCAAATTATGTCCCTCGGATCAAAATTGGTCCCACCCCAGGGCCACCTGGTTTTATATAGACAAATATTGGGAAAAAAACTTTTAAAATCTTCTTCTCTTAAAGCGCTTGAATCAGAGCTTTGTAATTTGATGTGAGGCACCAAAATTGTTAATATTATGTCCCTGGGGTCAAAACTTGCAAAATGGATTGTGCAATTACTTATATCTTTAGGAAAAGCTCAAAGCCATAATTGACCCCACTATGAGTCGTGATACTCAGATGAGCAACCTTGGGCCCTCATGTTATTTTAATTGATGATAATGCCAGCACACACAGGTCCAGCAACACCAACCGGTACCAAAAGGCAGTTGCCATTGTAAGAATGGACTAGCCAAACTGGTCACTAAACCTGTATCAAATAGAGCACATCTAGGATATGCTTCAAGCTGAAGTTTACGCTCGCCGTGCCCAACTCACTTCCGGTTCCGGAAGTCAAAAGTAAAAAAATGTACATTTCGGAACCCTTTTTGCCCAGTGCCCGCGCGACGCCTTACAATCGTGTACTAAAGAAGCAAAAAGCTAAACATTTTCTTTCCTCTACTTTGGTTAAAAATTTTAGTTATTTTATTGATATTCAAATGCATCAATCAGATTTAACAAGAACAGTACTCATTTAAATGTTTGTTAAACTTTAAGATTTTGGACAATCGAATCAAAATACGTCAATCATCACAAAATTATTTCATTTCCAGTTTTTGACCGACAGGAGCACAAAATATTAGTTGAGTGTTTTCCATCAGCCATATGAAAGGAAATGGGCGCGGGACGAAACCTGAACTTTGCTGAATCATAGACGTTTACGAACAGTCTTTCACAAGAAAACAAACAGAATGGCCATGAAACATGTTACAAGCAAGTCAAACTTTATGGTCTAAAAGGGAGCAACTCGTAATTCAAATTATAACAGTTATTTGAGTTGCTCTAAAACCCCACGTAGAGTTACTTCTCCTATCCCATCAGTACCGCAAGGAAAGAAACTTGATTTATTCTGTTTGCTTAGAATGGAGTAATTAGTCGGTTTTAAAAACGGCGGTATAATAAACTTTGAAAAAATAGGTAAACTACTCGCCTGATATGACTGTGACTGTTTAAATGACGTTAAACTCCAATAAATTCAAACCCAAACTAAATCTGAATAAAAGTTGTCATTTGCTTATTATGATTATAGTAATTATACAATGGTCTGCAGCTCCTTCTCGTAATTAAAACCATCAAAATACGCATTTCGCCCACTTTTTACCATCACCGAATTCACATTTTATATGGTGAAAATATACACTGAGGCTGGTAAAGGTACAAATAATTTAACCTTCCCTTTTTTATAGTTCTTTCACATGACATCTTTATTTTTAAAAAATCGCTATCTGTCGTTACAACTTCTTTGACTTAAGGTAAGCGTAGAAAATAAATGAATTAATATTTTATTCAAATAGTTTTTAATGAACTTCTAATTTGGCAACAACAACAAAAAAAACCGACAAAATGAATCAATTATTATCAGACTGCGTATTTTCATACACTAAAGCGAATCAATTAAATTCACAATATTTACGCTGCAGAAAATCTGCTTTTTATGTTAATTTAAATCTACGTGTATAGATCTTTTTTAAAAATCTTTCGAATCTTTTCTAAATTTACAATTTCAGACAAGTTGTGTCCAGTTTTAATATAGTTATTTTAAATTGAACGGGAATGAAGTTCTTGCAGTTTTATCAATCCCGCTCGATGACTGCTTCCCTGGATTCAAACTGGTATTCTCGCTGAAAGCGTGGAATGCAGAAGTTCACTAAAGAACCTCACCCTGGTTGATTTCGAACCAACTATATCCGGACTGGGAGTGCCCTATTCCTCGCCAACTACTTCAAAAAGGTAACACCCAAGTGGATTCGAATCCGAGTAGAAAGCAGAAGAAATTGTGTAGATCTGTATAAAGATATCAGCAGTTTATTAATTACTTTCTGTCGTCTGACAGGATCCTACATGTACACTAACACGACCAGGAACAAGAAGCTGTCACTTTGTATGAAATTTTCGTCCATCTACATTTAAGTGTTATGTTTATTTCCTTAGCCATACCACCAGGTTTCACAGTCCGTTTGTTCCTAGGCCCTATGGTTTTATTACTTATCCTGGATTTCGTGTACTTTTCGTGTATTTGCCGATTACGTCTTTTACACCTCCAGTGTAACGGGCGTGAGTTTTTAATCTCAGACGCTTGACAAAGCATCCCAGTAGGCCAGGAAAACGACTAGCCACTAGAACATGACCCAGATTTCACGTAACGAGGCCAGAATAGCGAGCCTAAATCTTCCCATTCAAAAATTGTCTGACAAGTTGACATGGTTTGCAGAAAGTTTTTGATAATTTCTTTAGACTGGTAATTTAGAGACAAATCCGTTGCATACGACTCAACAACGACACCCAGTCTGCTTTTATCAAGCCCACTTTTGAATACGTCGGTCGTGTCCGGTACGTTATAATTAAACTGTATTTATCGAGGCACCGATGTTGAGAGAAAGAGAGAGAGAGCGAGAGGGAGGGTGAGAGAGAGAGAGAGAGGAGACGGACGGACGGACGGACAGAGACACACACAGACATACGGACAGACACAGAGACGGACAGATGAAGACTTAGGCCTTAATCAGCCGAGAAAGACAATATGATGGAAACTCTACGAGACTGAAACTAAACTTTTACGCAAACTAAAATTAATGATTAAATATGTGATTCTGTTGTTTTATAAACTTATACAACTTATACAAATAATTACCGATGGAACCAAAACTGGCCTTTTATGGTTATATATATACTAGACATGATTAAAAATAAAAACTAACGGCTAAATGTCTTTAAAGGGTAAGACGTGTTCCTTTTTGCGATAGCGTTTGATGAGAAGTGCCTGCACGAAAATGACGAATTAGACAAAACTTACTGTACCATATTCAAGTATATTTCGCCATTTCTCAGTGTGTGGATTTTCTTTACTGTCAATAAATCGTTTGATATAATAAGACAGCAAATTTTGTAATTTTTTACTTGAATCTTGAAAGTAATCTGGCTTCGTTATTTGAAATCGAATAGAGATTCAATATTCGCTCCCATCCCTATCTAGTATCATCTCTGTAAGGACTGTGTTAAAGACCGACAAAATGCAGTAATTGCCTGTATTGAAAGAAGTAAATTAAACATTAACAAATGTAAATTTTCAAAACGCGAACTATTTTTAATCAAACCAGTCTAAGCTAATTTGGCAAACATTACTTGATCAAGCTTTATCAATTTAAAAGTTACTCATCGAAATCAAAGCATAATATTCCGAGACGCGTGAAAGTTTTCTTTGCAAAAACATTTTTTTCGACTTTCTCAAGGTTTAAAGTAAAAATTTCTTGTAACAAATACAATTGTAAGGCCAGGATCCATGCAGTGCTTCAAAAAGCACATTTTAACAATAATTCTATAGGCTACTTTTATACTTTCAACAAAAATGATTAACAGAAAAGTTTTAATAACAGTATAGATCTGAGTAAGGTAAACATTAACTGACTAGCGCGCAGACGCACTTCCTGTCAAACCTACAGATAATCTAAGTGACATCGTAGAAATAAGCCCCTGCCAAGGTTTTGTTAGAACCTTTGCTGCATTATTGCAATTAAATTGTGCTCTGCATTTCTGTTCAAATTTGTTTATACATTAAATGTCCGATTCATGTGATTTTATGTTTAGCGACTTGGTTGAGTCATATCTCAAAGAAAAAGGGTTACTGTACAAAGTCCAGTCAGGTTTCAGAAGTAGCTTCTCAACAGACACATGTTTAATTTGTCTCATATTCGTAGTTTATTAAGCTTGAGATGGATACACGTAATGTTGAAGGCATGATACTTGTAGATCTACTGAAGGCTTTCGACTCTGTGGACCACTCTATCCTCCATATGAAACCCCAGTCGTCAGGTTTGGGTAACGACATCTTAAGATGGTTCAGGTCATACCTTTCAGATATACAAAAGTAAGTTGATGTGTTGGTACATATTTCACATGTGCTTCTGTCACGAGCGGAGTCCCATAGGGGTCCATACTTGAACCTCTTTTATTTTTAATTCATGTATATGACATGTCAGAAGTTGTAAAAAATAAACTTCTGCTTTATGCTGATGATTCAGGCATACATGTGTCTGGTAAGTGCATGAGTTGTGGTTTTAAAGAGTTACTAAATATCTTGAACTTGTTAGTCTGTGGCTGATTGACAGTAAGTTATTATTACACCTTTGTAAAGCTGAATCCATATTGTTTAGGTCTAAGCATAAAAGATTCACAGAATTAGCGGATTCAATTAAAGTATCAGTGCACATGACCTCAGGATTAGGGTCTGGCCTTAACATAATTATGCTTAGAACCAAACAGTATGGAATCTGTTTTACCAAGGTGCAATAATAACTTAATATGCGTATTTTACTGTTGCCATCCTTGTTCCTAAAGTACTTTGTGGCAAATGCAGTTGCAAATAATTATAATAAGAAGAAGAATAAAATGCAGAGTGTTTGGCTTATTGATAAACGTTAATGAGTTTCTGTTTTGCAGTTAGCATCTTTTGTGTTACCGATATTAGATATGAATCTTGACAATAATGTATTGCTGTATCAGTACGATATCCTGTTATACACGGAAAGGAGCAGTGTATCTCTAAGACGTTAACAGAAGTAACACCTGGCTACTACATAATAAGGATAGTCTCTAGCCCTAGAAACTACAGACCATTATGGTAATTTTCAGACTGCTATTTACACATCACATCTGAAGTCATAAGAGTTTATAAAGTTTTCAAATACAAACCCAATAAACAGTTTACAATCGAAAACCAGGGGCAAGTAACCATGGTTGTCGCTCGTTTTGCTCCTTCCCCCATGGCGTCCATGAACCAAAAAAGAACTGAATATATTCAAGCAGATTAAATGATTCCTGACATATATTCATACCAGTTCGACTGGAGTTATTGAACATGAAAATTAGACATTAGCAGTGTGTGTTTTATTTCCATTTCTAAACGTATTTGTAACGAACACAAGACTGTCTGTTTGGGTGTTTCTGAAGCTACAGAGACGCCATACACCATTAAAGATGCAAAATTCTCTACAAATAAACATTAATACGAATACGTCTACTGAAGTAGACGAAATTTTATAATCTATCCTAGGAAGAATGTGTTTAATTTCATGATGTTGAGAAGGAACTGTGAAAGTAAACTATCTGCCAATTATAGTAGAATTTCTACCAATCTGTTCTAGGGTTACAGATCGGGGCGGAATTCAAATTGGTTCCACCTAAGAACGGGGGCGACAAGTTCAAAGATGAAACATGTGATTGCTTTCGTTAAGATCAAAAGTTAATAACACTTAATTTTTACTAAGAACAATTTAAAATTATTTCATTGGATTTTAAAGGTACCACGAAACCGCAAGTAAAGGGAATACAAACAAGAGGGCCATGATGGCCCTGGATCGCTCACCTGAGTACTTTGGCTGTAGGTTTGCTCTTAAGCAGTATTTCATTTTTTAATTGAAAATATGTAAATGCCTACAAACCAAATATGTAAAATATCAGTCAATAAATAAAGGCTCTATGACAGAAAGTAGAAATATCTATTATAAGCTATGGTGACCTTGACCTTGACCCAGTGACCTCAAACCCTACCCATGGGTAGAGGTCCATGAAAGGAACCTCTATACTGAATATCAAAGATATTGGTCTATAAATGAAGGCTCTATGAGGTACAGTAGATAAATCTGCTTTTAGCCTCCGTGACCTTTAACCTAATCCAATAATTTGAAAAAGCTTGATAAAGCTTGCTTCATGCCAACTTTTAAAATTCTAGGTCTTGTGGTTTCAGACAAGAAGATTTTTAAAGATTTTCTTCTATATTGTTATTTAAAACTTGTGACCCCTCGGGCGGGGCCAATAGTGACCCCAGGGACATTTTTCTAACAAACTTGGTAGAGGTCCACTAGACAATGCTACACACCAAATATCTAAGCTCTATAACTTACGGTTTCTGACAAGAAGATTTTTTAAGATTTTCTTATATAACTCTATGTAAAACTAGTGGCCCCATGGGCGGGGCCATTTTTGACCCAGAGGCCAGGATTTGAACAAACTTGGTAGAGGTCCACTAGACAATGCTACACACCAAATATCTAAGCTCTATAACTTACGGTTTCTGATAAGAAGATTTTTTAAAGATTTTCCTATATAACTCTATGTAAAACAAGTGACCCCCGGGGCGGGGCCATTTTTGATCCAAAGGCCATGATTTGAACAAACTTGGTAGAGGTCCACTAGACAATGCTACACACCAAATATCTTAACTGTAGGCCTTCTTGTTTCTGACAAGAAGTTTTTTTAGTTTTTCCTATATAACTCTATGTAAAACAAGTGACCCCGGGGCGGGGCCATTTTTGACTCAGAGGCCAGGATTTGAACAAACTTGGTAGAGGTCCACTAGACAATGCTACACACCAAATATCTAAGCTCTATAACTTACGGTTTCTGACAAGAAGATTTTTTAAGATTTTCCTATATAACTCTATGTAAAACTAGTGGCCCCTGGGGCGGGACCATTTTTGACCCAGAGGCCAGGATTTGAACAAACTTGGTAGGGATCCACTAGACAATGCTACACACCAAATATCTAAGCTTTATAACTTACGGTTTCTGACAAGAAGATTTTTTAAGATTTTCTTATATAACTCTATGTAAAACTAGTGGCCCCTTGGGCGGGGCCATTTTTCACCCAGAAGACAGGATTTGAACAAACTTGGTAGAGGTCCACTAGACAATGCTACACACCAAATATCAAAGCTCTATAACTTACGGTTTCTGACAAGAAGATTTTTTAAGATTTTCTTATATAACTCTATGTAAAACTAGTGGCCCCTGGGGCGGGGCCATTTTTGACCCAGAGGCCAGGATTTGAACAAACTTGGTAGAGGTCCACTAGACAATGCTACACACCAAATATCTAAGCTCTATAACTTACGGTTTCTGACAAGAAGATTTTTTAAAGATTTTCTTATATAACTCTATGTAAAACTAGTGGCCCCTGGGGCGGGGTCATTTTTGACCCAGAGGCCAGGATTTGAACAAACTTGGTAGAGGTCCACTAGACAATGCTACACACCAAATATCTAAGCTCTAAAACTTACGGTTTCTGACAAGAAGATTTTTTAAGATTTTCTTATATAACTCTATGTAAAACTAGTGGCCCCTGGGGCGGGGCCATTTTTGACCCAGAGGACAGGATTTGAACAAACTTGGTAGAGGTCCATTAGACAATGCTACACACCAAATATCTATGCTCTATAACTTACGGTTTCTGACAAGAAGATTTTTTAAATATTTTCCTATATAACTCTATGTAAAACAAGAGACCCCCGGGGCGGGGCCATTTTTCACCCAAAGGCCATGATTTGAACAAACTTGGTAGAGGTCCACTAGACAATGCTACATACCAAATATCTTAACTCTAGGCCTTGTGGTTTCTGACAAGAAGATTTTCAAGTTTTCCCTATATAACTCTATGTAAAATCAACTGACCCCTTGGATGGGGTCAGTTTTGTCCCCAGGGACATAATTTGAACAAACTTGGTAGAGGTCCACTAGATGATGCTTCATACCAAATATCAAAGTTCCAGGCTTTGTGGTTTCGGAGAAGAAGATATTTAAAGATCCAACTTATAAAATCTATTTTTAGCTCCAGTGAACCAGAAATGCAATGGACCAGAACCATTTGAACAATCTTGGTAGAGCTTCATGCAAGGAACATCCCAGGCAAGTTTCATTAAATTTGCCCCATTGGTTTCAGAGGAGATGTCGTTTGAATGAAAAGTTGACGACGGACGGACGGACTGACGGACGGACGACGGACAAAGACCGATCAGAAAAGCTCACCCTGAGCAGTTTGTGCTCATGTGAGCTAAAAATAAAAAAAATCATAGCAATGAGTCAACTTTTTGTATATAACCTAATTAAAAACTTGAAATGTTTGCACGCATAACTGGATAGAATTAAACTGCATGTTGGTTGTCGATATAGTATTACGACTGATCATTTCAACGAAACATCCTTCTTTTCTTGTATAATTCCGCTGTCATCTGACGGATAAGCATAATTATAATTATATAAATTTTCTCCAACAATGTTAAACGTCTATAGACGCTTTTTTGTAAATTCAGTGTTGGCTTATTAATTGTACTGCACATTTACGCAAAAACACCTAAGTTCATGTACAATTGTACACCGTGCTATGAACATTTCATCATGTTTGCGTTTTAGAACTATCGACCTGAAAACGATTGTCGACAGAAAAAATCGGTATTATACATCATACCTTTTAGACAACATCTTTAAAAGTTTTAAGATAAAGGCTAGTTCATTAAAAAAAATTCTTTACCTTTTCATCATATGATAGATGTTCCTTAATTATCAACTGGTCCCAGTAAAGGATGCGGCTATAAATATATCACAATTTCACTATGCAGCCAAAGACGGATTCAGAACGGTTGTTTCCACAATGTCTTGTCGAATTCTTATGCTCATACTTTGTATTCAGCCGCTGGTTTGGGGCTCGACAAAGAAAGGTGTGGTTCTCTGGTGGGAGGATCTGTACTGTGATGATTTTGCATTGTTATTGGACAAAACAGCTTGGTGGTGAGTAGAATTTTATATGATTATGAGTACAATATAAAAGGTTATTAAAATAGTTATGATAGGCGCATTTTCCGACAGGCAGTTTTATGAGTAAGATTGCAGTTTTTCCCTACAACACGGAAACAACAGTTTAGAAAAATAGAAATCAGTTGTTGAGTGTTGACCTACAACCGCTAGAAATATGATAAACTTCCATTACAATTTACCTGCAAATACTTGCGAATATTAAGTTGTTTTTTTTTTTTCTTTGGACTTGAAATTTTTGTAATTTTATTTCTTTGGAGATAAATTAATAGCCAAGTGCAAGAGAGCTACTGAAAGCGTGTCATTTTCGCACAACGTATTTTTTTCTTCATTTTCTTGGCCTTTGAAATGTTTACGAGCTATCATGAAGACTGTATTAATGTTGTGTATTCGTATTAAATGGATTTCAGTTTAGTATACTTAGCTTTTACTAGTATTTGTTTTCGGTGTCTGCATTTATTTCGAAAAAAAGCAATAAAGGACGTACTAAAAGTTAAATTTTTTTTTACATACGCTGATACGTTAAAACGTCATGGAATGAAGAACAGCAAACGCAAGATAAACTTATATTTGATTAGGGACGACATAGATAATTTCTCACATTTAGCAATCGAAAACCACTGAAAAAAATAGAAAACTGTAATATGAACTATTCATAGTCTTTTGAAACATAAGCCTTTAGTACTGGATTGCCGGGCATGGAAATAGTGTTGTATTTGTAGATATAACCCTAACTTTCCACTCCTAATTGGAGAGGTCACCTTTCCACAGTGTTGAGGTAGTCGCAGGCGCCATCCATATTTGCGTATCAAACTAAAGTTAAAGCTTAAGATTTAATGTCAATATCTTTAGAACCAGTCTACAAAGACCTTAGTGCGCTTACTCTGCATTAAAATACGAACCCAGCATGTTGTCAAAATTTTCGTCTAAATGGCCTTTCACCTTTTTAACCTTTGCAATATGCATATCAAAGTAGCTGCAATTGGAGCAAACCATTCTAGACGTTTGGGGGCGGGGGCGTGAGGTGACTGCTTGGGTATTTGCCGTTGTTTTCATTCATGAGAAGGGCAAATTGTTAATTTTAAAGAAAGTCCTACCGTTTATTATACATATATACAACATTCTTTAATTACTTTTGAAGCATAATGCGAAAACTTCAAGTTTTCTGCTAGGCCTCATCCTCATCATAAAATAGCATCGTTTATTTAGAACTATAATTCTGTGAATAATTTGCAGGACTCAAGTTAAAATTGCTGCTGATCAGCGGTATTTTTGAAGATAATAACTCTTCGAAGCTCGCTATCTTTGTGTATGGACTGGAAGTCTGTGATTCTCTGCGTTTCGGATAGAGAAGTGTCTGCAATTTTGGAAGTTTCGAACCGAGAGATTTCGTAATATTGCTGGGATTACTAATTGATTTCCATGTGTTATCATCTACTACAAAGGGGTAATTTCGCCCCCGCTGGACATCATCAGATGGTAGCACACGAAAATCAATGAGTCATTTATATTTGAACAAAATATTATCAGAAAATTGCTAAAAAAGCATCAAATTTATATACCGCCTATCAATTCTCCCAGCACCTTATACGTCAGTTTACCTTATTTTATGCAAATGTATTTAAGGGCTTAAACGCGTTTAGAGTTTTTTACTTTCCATATCGTGGGGCTTGTGTCAAAGATTCAAAGTATGAATTTCAGTGAAGTTGCACTTGGTGCGAACTTCATGCCGAGAAAAAGAAGAACATTATTTTTCAATGTACATTATTTTCTACCAATGTGTAACATTTTTTTCATGATTTACAAACTTTTCATCTGCTGAACTGCCATGCCTTACTGTTTGAAAACCCAGAACTATCTTTAGAGATCAATTGTTTATTACTACAGTTCAACACTATATCAAAGCTACTCATCGTTTTACTTAACAAGCTAGTTGCTCATTTGATTACGTTGCGTAACATTGATTTACATTTGGACAAGATCTCTTTTATTCTTATAAAATCCGTACATTCAGTACTTCTTGAAATTAAAAAGTCTGCTGATAAGTCCGTTTCAAACCGATCCAATAAAAATTTGCATCATAAATCTGTTATAATCATTCTGTTTTCTGAAAACTTTATTTACATTCAACACAATAGATAAATAGTTAAGATAAAATAAAGTAATCAGCAAACTTGAGCGAAATATAATAAAATGTAAGAAAATCAGTGCAATCATAACTTTAAACTTAAAGACTGAATGAAACTGTAATCTTGTTCTGAAAGTACGATTTACGAAAGTATGATTTAAATTTAACACCTAAGTTGCCGTTTGAGTAGCTGAATTTCTTTTATAATTAACTCCATTCAATAATAGCCAATCTACGTTTCCGAACATTTGTAAATGTTCTTGTTTCTTTACTCATGTGCAGGTATGACTGGAAGTGTAATCTGGATCACTATTACGACGATGATCGCTGTACATCGCTAATCGATATGTACAAGGACAGATATGTTCCTATGATTTGGGGTTTTTACACTCGCACCAATTTCAGCTGCCACGCCGGAACGGACACCGGTGTTGTCCTTGGTCCTAATGAGCCCAACCATGCGGCGCAGGCCAATCTGACGCCAGAACAAGCAGCCGCTTTTTGGCCGAGTTTGGAAGAATATGCTGGTGATAAAATCCTTGTATCACCAAGCGCTTCGAACTGCAATAAACCAGACTGTCACGGCAACACGACAGAATGGTTTGACGCGTTCTTTGCTAATTGTAGTAACTGTAGAGTAGACAAACTCGCCACTCATACATACTGGTGTGGTGCGGAAAAAACGATAGATCACTTGGAGTTTCTTTACAATCGCTATGGAAAGCCGATCTGGCTCACAGAATTTACCTGTAGACATAAATACAACGACCCCGCAAAAGTCCTGCAATTCATGCAAGAAGTACTGCCATTGTTGGATGCGGCACCATTCGTGGAAAGGTACGTTACTGTTGTCCTGAAGTTTCAATATAATCCGCTATCATAGACTTAGGTATGCCATTAAATATTAAGTTAATATAAAATAAATGAATAAATAAGATAAAAATGAAAGAAAGTTATATACTGAAAATATAAAAGAAAAAATATATCAAACAGTATGCTCCCCGTTACCTTTAACGCAGCATTGAAAATCAAAGCATTTAAGGCATAGAAAGACTGTCAGCTTATAGAATGAGAAAACTTATGCTGCGATTAGTTTTGTTCATTCATCTTTTCTGGATTCAAGAAAATCTTCAGAAGAGTGTTCAGTTGAAGTCAGCAGAGATATTTATAACATTTAACATTTACACAAGACTGTCGGTGCTATGAATTTATTCATTTTTTCATTAATTAATATGTGCGTTTATTCCTTTCTATGTTCATTAGTTAGCTCGCGTTCCGAATAATTGATGTAAAGTTAACACTTTAATTTTAAGGATAAATAATTCGATAGTTTGTTCATTGCTTAAGATCATTGTTGAACGTTGACCTTATTATTACATCATTTCATTGCTTTCTATGATTTTTTTTTCTCTAAGATATATATTCTTGTGATTGTTTTAATGTATTTTTAAAAATACAACACACATTTATGTGCTTTAAAAAGCGTAAAGATACTGTCCGATTGAAGACAAAGAAAGAAAATGCAAAAAAGAAAGAAAGAAAGAAAGAAAGAAAAAAGAACGAAAGAAAGAAAGAAAATCTAACAAATAAGAATATTTATATCCATATTAATATTTAACATTCTGTTCGTGGTTTTACTCCACACAAAAAATTAAAACACTTTGGCAGCGAATCGACTTTCTGCAAGGAAGCAAAACGACTAGTGCGAACATTTAGAGGTAGCGAAAGGACCTGAAATTTATAGATAACAACCTCTGACAAACGCTTCAGGGAACTGATTTTTTTGGGTCAGTGGTAAGAACGTTGGTTTATCAAACTGCTTATAATAGAAGTGGCATGAGTATGCATGGTCTATTCAATTGCACTAACACTTCTACAGTAATGTGAATATTCTGTATGTGTAAAATCACATGTATCCGACACTTTCACTTATTCAGAATCTTGTGCACCAACTAGATGCTGCGCATCAATGGGTTTGTTGTTGTTGTTGTTTTTTCATGTCTTTTTATCCGATTTTACGATCCCTATATGAACCGTGCATATGTGTAGACTTCGATGTGCGCAAATAGTCTGAATATATTTACTGATGTTAAAACGAACGTGTCTCATTGCTTGACCAGTAAGTAAATGACAGAAAGCAACTAACAAAAAGTTAACTGTTTTCTTTCCTTTCATGCTGTTTTTTTTTTGCCTTTAAGTCTTTAATAAATTAACCTTATAATAATGACAGTGTATCAATGTGAATATATAGATGATTGAGCAAAGTGACAAAATAAATGATCGAATTAGTTTTAAAACATGGTAACATTGTGACTCCAAACAGAGGGCTGACTACAGAAGCAAGTGTGTGCCTCGGCATGAACCTTCGCCTCCAATACGGCCGACACTCTTTCAGTGCTTTAAATGCTTTAAACAAAGTCATGATCCCTGCGTTAACCATGCATATAAAGAGATGTCAATGTGTGCGATAATCTTAATTATTATTATTACTATTATTATTATTTGCATTACACAAGACTTTCTAAAAATTCTACTTATTTTTTAAAAATTATATTCAGACTGTCGTCAGCCAATAGTCTTAAGAATCGCAAATCAAAATCAGGCATCGAGAGAAACTGTAACATTGGCGTTTATTCGGACCATATACAGGGATGATAATTTGTTACACGTGCGATTCGAAAAGTAAATATATTCGCCTCACCAATGATGACTACCTTTAAACATTGTCTATTTGTCAGGAAGTCACTCTTAATGTAGAAAAATACGTTTAGATTTTGAGATACCGTGCAAGCAACAAAATTTTTGTTTAGTAAAAATAATACATGCCCATTTCGAGTTCTTCGCCATTCAGTATACGAAAAACGATAAAATGAATGCACCATATATATGCACCCATGAAAAAAGATCACAAATTCGGATAAAAGACACAGACATTTATGTCTTCAAATTTTTGTCATTTTGATGTTTCAATTTTCGTTTTCTTTTGATCCGAAACTTGTATTTTGTCATTATTTTACCGAGTATGTGTAAACAGAATGGACTTTATGAAAATGGAAAAAGCTGAATTTAAAAACATTCATGTTTTGATAGTAAGAGGGTAAAAATCTAAACTAATGCAGATTGAAAATCTGTTATTTCATCGATGCAAAATTTAAGTCTCATTTTTTGCTGGATTGAAAAATATATCGCAAACATTTACTAGGGTTTAATCAAGCAAGACTATTTATAATCCTTACACTGTAACGTCTGAACCGGAAATCTATGTAATGCAACGGTAAAGGAACGTCATTTCAAAAAAATTTGTTATGGAATATTGACCATTTGAGGGTTAGTGTTAATATTAACTGTCCGCTGATTTAAAGACTCTTGATTCCAAATAGAGGGATGATTACGAAAGCAATATATGTGCTCTGGTATTAACCAGTAGACAGTCTTTCTGTAGAGCTTTAAGCGCTTTGATTTAATTGTCAAAATACGCATTGAACACCTAACCTGCCTTGACATATATTTTTTTAATTTGTTACGTAAATATTCGAGTTTGTGATGTCCTTTTAATAGTTTGTGATGTGCCGTTTTCAGTTCGTTAGGTTCCATTAATGTCATGAGGATACAATAGTTTATGTCTTTACTAGTTTTTGTGTATATTTACTAGTTTGTGATGTGTTATTTACGGCTTGGTCTGTCCCTGTCATAGTTCTAAATTTTGTCCGTTATATTAGGTGTAAACCCTAATTTAAAATTACGTATATATAGCAGTGTGTTTTATAATATAGTCGAAAATACGAACGACGAACCATTGATAGGACCGAACGAACTGACATAAGAAAAAGAATAATTAAGCAAATGAACAAAGCACGCTCGAAAATGTACACAATAAATTGGAAAGTATTATGTCAAGGAAGTTTCGTCGTTCGTATTATCCCAAAATACTGACATAGCTTTAGTAGGAATCAGCAAACACTGGATCTTTCATTCACCAACACTGCAACCATTAACGTTACTAATGAAAAGTAACTGTGGCAAATAGATAACAGTGGTTATGTTAAACTATTTAAAAGATAATTTATTTCAGGTATTTCTGGTACAAACTTAGAATAGTAGACGATTCGAAGTGGGTGCAGACATCTTCCAGTCTGTTTTACCCAAACACGTCAGTGTTAACCCCTGTCGGCGCTTACTATGCGGCCTACAATTATACACCTACGTAAACAAACGCCATTCCAATCTGAAGCCGGTTATTGAAGCATTTGACTTTGAGAAGACATGAAATAAACAATTACTGCATCATAAATGATGTGTTTTGTCTTCATTTCTTCTCCTGCTGAAAAGGCATTTTACCTGTGTACTTAGTTTGAAATGTCATATCTCACGGAAGCACATGGATTTATTGGAAATAAGGGAAAAAAGATTACACGTTTGGGGTATAACAGAGGAATCTTATAAACCATTTTACCAGCCAGTTTATTACATGCCAACAAAAAAGTCTGTTGGCGTAACAATCAACTTCTTACTTTATTTTCAAACTTATGTTTATATAAAGTAAACAAAATAGGTATCATTTTGTCTTAAAATGCCGGTTAAAATCTGAAAATTATTAAGATAGCAGTATTTCATGTCAGTTACCAAAATATCTTAATACCTTTAACAGCAATAATAAGCATTTTATTAATCATCTTATTTTTATGTTAGTAAGTATACAGGAATCAGGACGTTTGCCCTTCAGGACATTTGCCCCAACCACAGTCTTTAAATGTATCATTGGACATTTGCCCCCACCCCCCGATGAAATATCACCTTGGACAATTCCCCTCCCCCTTCCACCAAAAGAATTTGCCCTCCCCCCAGTAGAAATATTACCATGGACATACCCCCATCCCCCGGTAGAAGTATTACCAAGATAGGCTCTCTGTTGAATGACCGTGTGACTTTTTTTCTTATTTAAAAAAAAGGAAACACATTCTAAGTTAAGATGTTTATTCATCAAGAAATTTCAGAAATATCATACATGCTTATTCATTTTACGTTCAGAGAATGTTAATTGCAGTAATTCCTTTGAACATAAAGTATATAAATATCAGATTATTTCTAAGTTCAGTTGCTGTATTACAATGGAAAAAAAAATCAATATATAAAAATGAGACATTATCTAGCATGACAAAATCTTAAACATTGAAATTGTAATTGTTTTATTAAACAATGTTTTCATGTTCCAGTGTTTCATGTACAATATATATATATATTCGTGGGGGTGGCAAATGTCCTTGGTAATATTTCTACTGGGGTGCAAATGTCCAAGGTGATATTTCATTTGCGGGGCAAATGTCCAAGATGATATATCATCTTGGCGGGGGATGGGGGCAAATGTCCAATAATACATTTAAAGACTGGTGGGGAAATGTCCTGGGTGCAAATGTCCGGATTCTAGTATAGATGCAAAACATTATTTTACGAGCATATCTTAGCAAAAGAACAACTAATGCAATTCAGTTCCAACCAAACTGGTTTTACTTGTGCAGACATGAACTTTTTTTAAACAAAACAGATAATTAAATTCAATAGAGTGTACATTTAAGACTGTCATCAGATTTGTGAGTTAATACCTTTCACTGTAATTTAAACATTTTTTTAAAGTTTATTCAAAATAATCGGAATTTCACTTGAATAAGTCCAGAATGGGATTCGAACCAGCTACCTCCGGATCGGGAGTACGGCGCTCTAACACCGACTGCTGCTCCTTTTCCTTTCCGCTTTCTCCACTTTTGTCGCGAGTACTGGTTTGAACCCAGTAAGCAGTCATCGAGAGAGAGATTAATATAAGTAGCAAGAACTTGCTTTCCAATCGATCTAAAATAAATAAGCTTAAACTAAATGTAAACAAGAACTGTCCCTGTAAGAAGACAATGCCCCCGAAAGTGGTGCTTTGAGCATTGACCTGAGGACCAGTCATTCAGGGTCAAGGTCAAAGAAATAAAAATCAATGGGAAGGTCTTTCACCAAAAAGGGTGTTGTGTTTAAGTATGAAGTATATCCACTTACTAATATGGCCAAATGTTAGTTTTGTACAACTGGATATTCAGAAGTCAAGGTCAAATAAATAACGGTCAGTGGAAAGGTCTTGTCCAAAGGTGTGTTGTGTCCATGTATGAAGTAAATCCACTGACTAATAAGGAAGTTATGGCCAATGTTAAAGATTTTGGACAATTGGATCTTCAAGGTGAAGGTTATTCAGGGGTCAAGGTCAACTAAATATAGGTCAGTTGGAAGTGCTTGTCCAAAGGGGTGTTGTGTCCAAGTATGATATAAATCAACTCACTAATAAGGAAGATATTGCTAATGTTAAAGTTTTCGGACGGACTCCTTTCGGGGGCATAAAAAAAGGATAAACGTTGATACATATTTTCAAATATTTTTTTCCATCATGAATTGTATCCATCTCTTTGTTAAGACAGAAAGTTTATATTTCTTTAGGTTTGCTTTATCATATGTCAATTTATTTAACTGTAACGGGGAAGGATATATTAATCATGTCATTTACATTTCTAATTCATATAATGTAGAACTTAGCTAGTTAGCTCTAACAAAACGATAAAAAATACCGATTTTCTTATGACATTATTTCCGATTGTCTTTAACAAAAAAAAATGAAAGTAAATTTTGTCTGACATTACAAGAATGGATTTTCTTAACATTCGGCCGATTAGTATTTGATGCTGATTTCTTTGGTAACATATTTTATTAATTATAAAAGATACAAATTCTTAATTGTTAGAAGATCATTTTGTAGAATGTACCTCCTATTCCGTAACGTAGATAAAGTTATTTAACGTATTGTACATGCGTATGATTAATTAAAACTACTTATTTCTTTAAAATGTGGTGGTGAATCGACTTTCTACTGGGTAGCGAGACGACTAGTGCGAACATGTAGATGAAGCGAAACGACCTGAATTCTATAGATACAGAAACTGACAACGCGCAGGGAATCGATTATTTCAGTGGTGAAGTAAATTTTTTGGCGGCATGGTCGAGTACGAATTACACTCACAGTTGGTCTATTTAAATGCACTAACAGTTCTGCAATTATGAAAATTGTATGTGTAAGATACGTTCACGTCTTCAGAATTTTCTGCGTCGACTTGATACTGTGCATCAATGTTTCTCTTGTTGCCGTTCTTTGGGCAGTTTATTCTATCATATATGTTGTAATTGCCAAGATAATTTTATACTGCCGTTCAAGGGTCAGTTATATTGTGTCATGCACGAAATAGTTTGATATTACAATTCACAAGAAAGTTTAATGTTGTTATTAAAAAAAGTCTAATTTGTTTATTCATGTTATGAATTTATGTTATTCTTCACGGGACAGTGGGATTTTGTCATCAACGGGATAGTTAATGTTATTAACAGGAAAGCTTTATATGTCATTTACGACATATTTTGGGTTTGTCATAGAAAGGAAGTTGATATAACACGACTTGTTACATAACACAAATTGTAATAAAAAAGTTATTTTCAATGTTTATAATGTTCAGAGTTTTGTCATTATCAATGCAGTTTATTGGCTTTATTTACGTAACAGTTTGGATGTTAGGTTGGGAAATATAATTGTCCGCTTTGCAAATGTATGCCGGTCCATCGGTAAACTAAACGGTTTACTAACAAAAGTATGAGCAAATGGGCCGAGAGACATTATACTAACATATTTGGCAAGATTGGAGATTACCACTTTATATTCTAGGTTTGCTCTGCCAAAGGTAAAGATCAAAGGGAACTTAATTTGGAATACAGTTTCCGATAGATCAGAAAATAGATAGAAACAAAACTGAGAACCCTCTACCTGAATTTACAGGATTGTTGTGCATGATGAATAGATAATTTCTATCTATTTAAGATTAGGTATGAAAAAGGCCATGGCCACTGTTATTTTGACCATTTTTAAACTATTTTAGAACTCAAGACGTTTGAACTTTATAGGACGAATAAAGATTAAAAGTTGACGATCCGTGGAGAAATTGAATTCACTTTTTAAAAAGTCATGTTCACAGGGACGTTCACGTTGAAAACGGCTTCTAATCAATACCTCAAGTAAAACCAAACAACGACCCTCCGTCTGAACATGGGTTACATCTCTATTGAGTTTAGTCAGGTTGAAACGGTTTCCTGTCATAAATGAGAACACTGGATCAAAGGTCAGGGATAAAATGACGTATCTAGGTTAAATGGTTTTGATCTTTAACTTAAGAATGATAAGCAGACCTCCCCGATTCATTTTGTAGATCCCTTATCCACTTTAAGGAAGGGGCTTTAGTGTCATTCTGACGGTTTTTGTTAAATATCTTTATTAATAAACTTTGGGAAAGGCAAAAGATTTTGCGATGCCTGTCTTTCATATTTCATATTCAATGAATATCTTTTAAAAAAAGATCCTCTTCATCCGACAACAGCGGGTGAATATCCTTGGAAGTTATTGTAGTATTGTCCAAGTGCTGTCAGAGTTGAGGTATGAGGCTCCAGTAGACTGGCGGCGGAGTTTACGAACGGATTGGAGCCTGTGATTCTTGCCATGTACCACGAGTATCTGAAAATAATGTGAACACAAACATTTTATTCATAAACTTCACTGAATACTGTGACAGTTCAAAACTTTCTGTCACATTCACCTTTCACTCTCCTGTGAAGTCGTGTTACACGATTCACGTGGAAGTAAATAGACTTTTTTAAATCATGTCATTCTATTTTAGACTGTACAATTGTATATTAAACCCAGGTTGTACTATACATAATATTGAAACTGCCACTGACGCCCATATATTTATTGTACTATCCCGAGGATTCCGATTTGTTTATCGATTTTTTTATCAACTAATACTTAGGCACTTTTTTTTTCCTGTTCTGCATCAGCATGATGCAATGCACAGAAATTGTATATATCATTGTATAATGAACCACTACAAAGATCGTTCAAATACGACCCTGGGAATTTTACCCCATATTAAGGGTAAAATATTTAAGACTGACATATCATTTTTTTATATGAAAAAATAAAGAGCTTTTGGGTTTTAACATGGGACGTGTTTCTGCATCTATCTCTAATGAAATTATTTCTGTTCTGACCTCGGGTTTTTTTCTATCTAATCAGAGCGGTTTCTCTGCTTTACTTAGTTGTTTCTATTATTGATTTTGGGTGTTTTTTTGTTGTTCTTTTTACACTAATTTATTTTATCATATAATCCTGATTTTATCTTAAGTGAAAATTTATAGTTAAATACTAGTCTACAAAAGGTTTTATGCAATCCGGACTTGTAACATAGAAATGAAAAGACTTTTTAAATCCAAAAAATAATAACTTCACTATAAGACAATAAGACCAGGTATTTTTTTCTTTGTTTGTTTGTGTTTTATTGTTTTGTGTGTGTGTTTTTTTAGGATACAGTAAAGAAACTTTTGCTAAATTTATTTAAAAACTATTCTAACCAGTTAAAGTGGGTATGCGATTCAGCAGACTTTTATTTTGAGTTCTGACAGATTGGCTTTAGCAAAGGTATGGTTACAAGCTGTACCTGAAAACATAATCTGCTGCTTCCAAGCGAGGTAAAATATGCTTCATATAGTTCAATGTTTTAACAGGATCAGCGGTGTTGGCGCATGCAAATTCAGTCAGCCAAATTTTCCGACCGTATTTATGGTAGAGATTTTCCAGGAAGTGCATCGTTCTATCCGCGTTGCAGAAGTACGCATGAGTTGCAAGATAATCTATCCGACAATTATTGCAGTGTTTAAAAAATTCATTAAACCAGTTGACTGTATCACCGTGGTTACAATTAGCTCCGCAAGGGGCAGCAGACGGGCTTACAAGAGGTTTTCCCTTTGAATTCCGTTCCATATCTGGCCATGCCACGGCTGCCTGCTGGGGTGTTAAATTGGCTTGGTTTCTGTGGTTTGGTTCATTGAAACCAAGAATGAACTGAGCCTCGTTTGCTATATTAATTTTCGTGTTGCTATGGTAACTCCAGACCATCGGGACATGGGTGTTTTTGTAACTGTCGATCGAAGAGGAACAGATGTTGTGCTTGTGGAAATAATTCAAGTCCATTCGCCAGTCATACCTTTCAGAATGATAAGTGCAAAATAAAACAAAGATAAATATTTATACAATATAAAACACTTTTTGCCGACTGCCTTAAAATATATTTATCGGTGTCTTTTTTATTACTTTAATTTTGTGACCTCTGTATAGTATCAAGACGGCATTTATCACTATGCATACATAAGCACAATTTCATTTTGCTAGCTGCTATCAAACTACAAATTTAAAACTGACTAAAACGGTCATGATGGCATGCCTGTCACATCAACACTTCGAATATAGGTGTAATTGCTTAGGCACAGAAGTTTCTTATTTTCCCTGATATTAGCGCATTGTTAACCATTTCTTCTTAAAGCAATGCTTGGAGAAAACGTGTGCTTGTGCCGAAGTTTTCCTGGTCAAGGAAACAGAATTATGTCCTGTACAGTACTTACCACCATGAAACATTCAAAGCTTTGAAGTCGTTACAGCTATAGTTATCTGCCCAATGTGCAATCCCCTTCTTCTGCGAGCACTGCACTTTTGCAATTGTAAAGATTGAAATTACTGTAATAATCCGTAAAGCCATTTTATGTTTAAATCATTAATATACTCCTACAGAGAAACCACTGTGAAGGCAGTAATGTAAAATGAGGACAAATAGCAGACCTTATCTGCCAGTGTATATTCAACTTGTTCATGTGCATTCTTTAACTGTATTTAACTTTGAACGTGACCGAGTCTCTTTATCTCTTTATATACTGTTTCTGCATGTACAAATACATTTTTGAACATTTTGACAAGTTTTGAATGTCTGATTGGCTCGGTCAATAAGTCATTTGCATGCAGCAAATAAGACTGGATTTTAGGTAGGGGGAAATGGACATAAATATATAATTGTTTGAAAAATTAATGTCACTCCACCTTTTGTCTGGAGGCTTTCTGTTCTTTCTAGTTACATGAAGTACACATTAGTATGATGCCTTCTATAGCGGCAGGTTCGAGACCCAAATATTTCATTTAAAAGACTAGGGTTATTACGAACGGCACTTTTACAGAAAAGGCGCTACTGACACTAAGTCTTTGTAGGTTAATATGCCATACACAGAAATTTTAAGACACTGCTAAATAGTATTGCTTTCTTTCTTCTCTCTATAAGTCTCTTTGATGCGTAACGTAATAAAACTGTCAGCAAACACAAATGAAAAATACATGAAACTAATATTTCCTAATATGCCGAAGAGAATACCACTTTTAAAAGACATGAAATAATATGGGACAAATATATCTTGCATAGTTTTAAAGTTGCGTCGACAGCAACCATTCATGCGGCTTTATGCACAACTGAATATTGAACTCAACGTCCGATCGAAAAATTGACATAACAAAAATTGACATAACAAACTCAAATGAGTACACAACAAATTAAATCTTTTATGTCAAGGCACTTTTATGCTGTGACTCGGGAAAGGCTTCCAATAGCGAGGTTCTAGGCCGTCTTTGATGAGCAGAAACCAGCCTCATCTAACATAGCAAATCCGCCCAAAAATCGTCTTAGACATAAATATCATCATTGTGCAACTTACGTGTTTTTAAGTTAAAAAATAAGGCAGTACTTGATACAAAAGTAGCTAAAACGAGCTTTTAAGGCGGTTAGGAAGTGGAAAAAAACATCGCCATTGTCATGTCTTTCATTCTGATACAAGCACCTATTATGGAACGCCTAAACTGCCTTGACGTAGAAGATTTTATTTGTTATTTACTCATTCAAATTTATTTTGTTCATTTACAAGATTGTGTAATGCTGTTTTCAGTTCGGTCCCATTGATAAACCCTATTTGTAATGAAAATACATTGCCTATTTACGATGTGCCTCGACCGTTTCTTTCGTTGATAAATATCAATCGTTTTTACGTAATAGATAAAATACGAGTTTTGCTTCAAAACTGTCTTCTTACAGATGTTAAAAAGCGGTTCGCTTAAACAAACAACAATTTTTGTCCGTGTCGAAGCCGAGGAAAAATTGTTGTTTGTCTTAGCAACCCGCCGTCTTAAGGTCAGTAAGACGACACTTTTGAAGAAAATACGAGTAATGTATCTGACGTATACGACGATGAAGCGTAAATAAATTATAGATAAATGAATAAATACAGGTCAACGTGGTGGTAAAAAGTTATTAAAAAGTATCTTCTTACAAAATTATAGCTCTGCTGATGGTATTGTCGTATTGAAATGAAACTGAGGTAACTTTGATTGAACAATTGGTTCTCACAATCGCAAATCTATCTCGTCTTTCTTAAGGAGGGTTCTGTAGTGAATCCGCCTAGCTTTCGATTTACAAATGAATATTATCACTGTTGCAACTTGTGTTATTTAGCAAAAGAACTCATTCTAAATACCGATGGACTAGTTGATAGCAAAGTAGTCAAACCAAGACGTTGAGGCAATAACACAGAGGAACTGAACAGCAGCATGAACAAAGTGCCACTCACCAGGAAAACAAAGTATAGGTAGCATATTACCTTAATAGTAAACACCAATTTAACATTTGGTCTCTCCGTAACATTTTCGATACAGCACTTTATATTATTATCTAACATATTTCTTCATTTTTCCGCAATATTTTTATCAAAACTTAACAACAACATCATATCTGAATTATAGCAATGGCATTCTGCCCAGTTCATCATAAAAGAAATTTGTGTACTTTTCTCCACACGTAATAAACGTTTACAAACTTTATACAGCAATATGAAACCAAGACTTCCTTACAATACTTGAGTGTGGATAGAAAGTGTCTTTGCATCTTTTGCGTTCCTTTCTAACGTTATAACGGGACTTTCTTGCCCTTTTCTAAGGCACTGTTAATATTTATCCGAAACTAAATTTCAAAATTATACACAGGTCTCATCAACCGTGTTACACTGCACTCTAAAGCTTTTTGCTCTTCGGTCAAAAGATGGGTAACCCATCTTACACACATATTAAATAATTTCAAAAGTTAGACCAGAATTTCATGAACACTTCCCGACGAATGACCCACAGGTGAAGCTTTTTTAGAAATTGTGTCGAGTTTTCTGCTACCACGCCTGCTTCAGCAGCACTGTTATAAGATGATGGTGACGTTTTATGACTTGGTAATCATGGTAGATATTTGGTTATAGATTCTCCCCTATTCAAAACCCTAAGCTACAAAAAATAGTATCTTTGGACGTGGAAAGATCACCGTACACAGTCTCAAGTTCTTACAAGACCCGAATGGCTGATATATTCAGAGAACAGCACACCTTCGTGTATCACCTTATTTCCTTGCTACCTGAAGCCATCCATGCTAACAATTAAATAACATCAGTGTATGCGAGTGCGTTTTTTAAAACATCTGTAATTCAGCTTTAATAAAACCAATTGTATTGATATTGTCACTCTATATTGCTAATGAAACTCCATAGAAGTCCATGAAAAAATCGTGCTCCTTATAATTTCTTCGGAATGGCATCAAAACTTTCTGAATGTCCCTCGAATTGCCTCCTGTAACTCTTACTAGAATGGCCAATTTCATCTATGTTTATGCATTTTTTATAGACGAATCAAATAGATAATGAATACATTGTGTTCAACAAATTTATTCTTTATTACGAGTTAAGAATACAATAATCACATTGTATAACAAATTTGAAGAACCATTTATACATCTTAGAGTCAATTTTATATACCTTTCTCATCATGACATTGTAGGGGCAATGTTTGTAATCATTTTTCATTAGTTCTAACCATTGAATATACATTTTCTGTTTTTGATATTAATTAAGATAGAAGATACATAATGCAGTACCCCACCTTGAGGAATACACATTCAATTGCATAGATTAGATGCATTTTTGTATAATGTCGCCATGAACCTAATTCTTTTCTTCATTTAATTTATGTTGTATTTTTATATTTGTGTTTGTTTTCAAGAGTTGATTTTTGTTGGAAGTAAACTTCAAAGATTTTTTTGAAACGTTCTATCGCCTGTCAACTTGATGAACAAATAAAAAATGGTAATAGATGCCCATAAGATACTTTAATTTTAAAAGACCGGATGGTAAACCTATTTGATTTTTTGCTTCATCTAATGGGCATGTTGAATAAATTTGATGATGAATGAATTTTGATGATCCAATGTCTAAATGTTCACCAGTTATCGATCGGAGAGACAAAGTAATTTTAACAAAAGTTTAAATGTATATGCACAACAGTTGAAATTTATTAAGCCCTCTCAAGCTGGCTTCACAAATGTAAAGAGCAGAACAATTTCATATTATGAGAATTGGTTACACATGCAGTAGGGTGTCTTTTGCATGACATGACTGAATGTAAAAACAAAGTAGAAAATAAATTTCAGTTAATTTGAATGGTTTCCGAACACTGTCTAACAGGTGCGAATGAATGAATGGATACATAAAGAGGTACTAAAGGAACCCGATTGGCTACGAGTACATCCCTGAATCTTTAAATGTGACCGGCATATAGCATTGCTACTCGCGAGGTTTATTTCTTGGACAAGGCCGGTTCCATAAAGTATACATCAGATTTCACAAGAAGCTATTTGCAGCGTTCTTGAAAGCTGTCCACATTATTTATGGGAAAGGATATTAGTTTTCATTACTTTTATATTATTTTAGTACATTTAAGGTTATCCGAATGGTTATAAGGGAATGGGGTCAGGTACGGGAGTTTCGACGGAGCCTTCATGTTGACCAAGTGTGTGGTCGTTCGATAAACTTTATCAACTACATGTATTAAAATATTTACTAGAACATCAAGCATAAAGTTAAATTAGATCTATATTTAGACCCAGGTCTTTTCTAAAAATGGTAAGACACGTTTCCCTTTCTTCGTATATATTAAACCACATTGCCGAAAAAGAAATGTACACTTGAGATACTCATATATCAGTTCTTCAGCGACAGAATAGCGGACACTTGCGCGATTTCTTCACATTTTAAACCAGAATCTACCCACAGGAGCCTAAAATTCTATCAATAATTAACTTAAAAAGCCAAAACAAAACAAAATCCCCACTATATATATAAAAACACAAGGAAGGCAACAAAAAAATCCCCACAAAGCCCGTCCATAAACAAGAAATTTTGTGAGAAACCAGAATGCTGGTGTCCGAGCGCTCGGATTTTATAAAACATTTTAAAATACGCGATGAACACTGCTTACTGATATATATTGACGACCTTTTTCGTTGATATACGACATTTACTTCGACTTTCTATCCATCGTCGGTTCCATTGTCTGTTGTTGTTGAAGCGGTATACGGAGTGAATATTGGAGCTTACAAACTCCATTAACACCGTACACGTGACCGGTCTATGTATCTGTGTTTACATGAAAAAGACACAAACAGAAGGGAACTCTCTGGCCTTAAAAGGTCATAGTTTCATTATGGCAGGATCATGTGGCACTGGGAAGACATTCACTTTAGTGTATCTATATTGGTTTTTCACATGAAATACTTTATATTAGTGTAAATAACACGATATTTGTTATATGTCATATACATGTCTATACGAAATTCCGGAAATGTTCGCCGGAGCCGGAAATCATTCAGTTCGGCAGAAGAAGTTGTTTCTAATATCGGAACAGTAGCATACTAGTATACATAGTCCAATATATTGAAAGATGATAAGTAGAGTTTTAAAAAGTATGAGACACCTTATCACACTTGTAAGTCTTGAATAAGGGAAACGCTTTACAACCGAATGGTTCGCCTCTTTACTTTGTTAGTTTTGTTTCTGCTCGGATTTAGAGGACACGGCTTATGCGCATTGTACAATTGTGCAGCAGTTCCTGAGTTTGCCTTGTTGCTAACACTGTTCTGACCAAGAATAATAGCGTTTTTGGCAGAACCATATTGCGCCAAAGTCGGATTCCTTTTTGTTGACAGAAGAAATTTTCCACCAAATCTGAGTTCATTTAGCCAGGAGTTATACTGTTACCGTTCTCAACATTAATGTTAATTAGTGAAATGAAGCCCATTATTGATGAATTGATATCTTCTCTGGTCTGAGACGCCATTATGTTTTTTTCCGTATACTCTTCAGATGACTTGATATTTGATTCCCAAGTATTAAAGAAAGCTAAGACTACTTTTAACGTGTCGATCCGTTCATCTGTAATTGAAGATATTGGCCTGTCTTTGTTACTAAATATTTGCACAAGTTCAGATGTCTTCTCTGGAAAGGAGACAGACGAAGATAATCTTTCAGGGTTATCGAGTGTTGACTGATACATTTTCATGAGGTAGAGCATATCTTTATCTAGAACTTGAAGTGCAAGATGGTTTCGTATTTTAGATGCAGGCGTTTAGTTTATGTGCTCGTCTGTTAACTTTCGGTGGATGGAAAATCTATTTTGAAAATTAAACTGGAAACATTCCTTCCAGTGATCCCAAAGTACCGGGGTGTCTTTTAAAATCAGATATCTTCTCTCTTGTTTACTGTTTTCATATGTATTTGATTCAATATTATTTCTGACCTTTTTAGTCAGTGCATAATGTCTTGAATGGCACAAATAGAATGACTACAATCGAACACATCGGGGAATATGAAATGCATATCTCTTGGATTTTCCATGAGCATGTTCGTGAAGGAGCGATTTGTTGAGGCTCCATCCAGCATCACATAATCTACCGTAAATCCCCGCTCATCTAGCTTGTCAACACATTGCCAGAACGTAGTATAAAGTTCTTGTGCCTTAGTTGTGCTTGAGTCAAAATACACCAATGGCCATCTGTATAATAAACTAGAACTGTGTCCATAGGACACGGATGCCCCCACTATGCATAAGTGCTCATAAACAAGAGCATGCATATTCTGTATGTAAGATTTAGGTGGGGAACAATTTTTTTTCTGTAGTTGCAAATGAATTATGGTGTTTTGTATATTATTAATGCTGTCCTTTTATTTCAAAATTAGATATTTTATGCTGAAACAAGGGCTGTCGGATGGACAGCACGCTCGACTATTCTTAGTGCTTGAAGGTATAATAAAAGCCTGAAATTAAAGATTTTTCAAAGTCTTAAAAGGGGAATAACTAATAAAAATGCTTAACAGAGTTATGGGCCTTGATGGAATGACACAGTCTACGGCCAAGTTTGAACCAAATATCTGCAGTAGAAAGGGAAGAAATAGTAAAAATGAGAAGCTTGCCCTAAAACTTTAACCCGATAGCCACGCCGCAAGTACAATAGACCTCCTTATTCTTTGAATAGTCGACATATAAATGTTGTAAATATTTATGTACTATGAGGAATCACATTAGCGAAGACGAAGAAAGAGACACACAAGTAATTACATGTTGCTGATATTAAAGTAAGCAGGTAAAATTTTAAAAAATGTTACACATGAAAGTAAACTACAGATTAAAGTATAGAAACCCCAGGTGTGTCAGGTCCCGTAAAAAACATTACCCTTCCTTTACTATCATCTACACATTAAGGTTGTTTATCCCTGAAAGTTTAAGCAAAATCTGCCATCCGGTTTATGAGGAGTTGTGTTCACAAATTTATTTCATTTTATGGTATATATAGTGAAAAAAATCAACAAAGGGTCATAATTCCGTAAAATTTGGTCGCAGCAAAAATTCCTTCCTTTACTATCATCTACACATTAAGGTTGTTCATTCCTGAAAGTTTAAGCAAAATCTGCCATCCGGTTTATGAGGAGTTGCGTTCACAAATGTATTTGTCTATATGGTATATAGTGAAAAAATCAACAAAGGGCCATAATTCTGTTAAATTTGGTCGCAGCAAAAATTCCTTCCTTAATTCCATCTACACATTAAGGTTGTTCATCCCTGGAAGTTTAAGCAAAATCTGCCATCCGGTTTAAGAGGAGTTGCGTTCACAAAATTTCTATATGGTATATAGTGAAAAAATCAACAAAGGGCCATAATTCTGTTAAATTTGGTCGCAGCAAAAATTCCTTCCTTTACTACCATCTACCTATTAAGGTTGTTCATCCCTGGAAGTTTAAGCAAAATCTGCCATCCGGTTTAAGAGGAGTTGCGTTCACAAAATTTCTACATAGTATATAGTGAAAAAATCAACAAAGGGCCATAATTCTGTTAAATTTGGTCGCAGCAAAAATTCCTTCCTTTACTACCATCTACACATTAAGGTTGTTCATCCCTGGAAGTTTAAGCAAAATCTGCCATCCGGTTTAAGAGGAGTTGCGTTCACAAGATTTCGGGACGTACGGACGGACGTACGGACGAACGGACAGACGTACGGACGGACGGACGGACAAGTGCAACGCTATATGCTCCCCACTTTGTGGGGGCATAAAAAGGGGGGAGTGCTAAATATCCATTGATTGCGATGGTTAATCTTAATTTCTTTTACATTTTATGAAACAATGATCGAATACAAACTAGACCTATCTTACACATCAAAGGAAGAATGAAAATTGTCATGAGTCATTGTTACATGCTCAAGGATAACATATAATTTATAGGCGCATCGTACGCCTTCTTCAAAGATATTTATGGAGACTATTTCATGTGCATTTTTAAAAAGAAAAATACACAAATGTAGCAGTTTGCTTCGCATAATTATGATTAAAATGAGACGTTCTTGCACAAATTTATTCCATTACATGTATATTAGCGTGAAATAGTATCATCATGCACGGATTTTTAAAAAGGATTTGATCTAACTGAAGTTCGCACAAAAAACCGCTCATAAACTAATCGCCAATAAAACTACCCCATGAACTGTTATGTGTAAGATATGTCCAGTGACGATATGTTCTTAAAACACGTTTTTACTCTAAATCATTTTGATGCTTGTCTATCATTATTGTAAATTCTACGTCTAACTAGGTATAATTATTTCTTTGAGCTTCAACTGCTTGTAAAAAGCGCCTTTTTATTATTGTTTCAACACACTAGATCTGTAAACGATCATACACCTAACGAAAGCATTGTTTTTTGTAAGAAAATGACGTTGAATCATTTAGCACATTATATGACCTCGTAGCCTGTCCGATTAGCTCAGAAGATGGAGCGGAGGCCTTCGGATCGAGGGGTCGTGGGTTCGAGCCCAGGCCGAGGCGCACGTTTTCCGTGACGATTTGATAATATACATTGTGTATGAAATCCTTTATCCTCCACCTCTGATTTATGTGGATAAGTTGGCAGGTACTTGCGGAGAACAGGTAAGTACTGGTATAGAATCCAGGAAAATTAAGTAGGTTAACCGCCCCCCGTTATATAACCAAAATACGGCGTTAAACCCAACACAAGCAAACAAACAAATGTAACCTCGTGAGATTTAAAATAACTAAATCAGGTCTTATAAGTATCGGTTCGGTTAAAATGTGTATTTTAAGTCTGTGTATAACCATGACACTTTTACGTCGCGTATGACGCGACGTCGGCATATAGCCGTTGTGATGATTTAAGCAAACATTGTATCAGTTGTGATGTAAATTGTATAACAACTTATTTGACCTTAATGTACAGTAATAATTCCCTTCAAGAGAATGTGTTTAGGCTTGAATAAATAAAAAAACATCATTAGAATCTATTTACATAAATCCATGGAAGATGTACTGCAAAGCATGTGTTGCCATTTCAACCTTCTTTTTTCCATTTGTGATTATTTTTATAGCGTTATTTGTACTTCCCATATCTACCATACCGATAGTGTCCCATTTGTCCACTTTTTTTAGTAAGAACCAAGTCATCTTGTACAGTCATTTCATCAATCAAAAACCCTCCATGGAGCCCAAAGGTAGATACCTTTTTTCGAGATGCTTCACGTTTCATCCATTCTAGGTTATCCTCATTGAAATCGGGCTTCTGTGTAACTATGTTTTGTAGTACCTAAGTAATCGCTAAGAAGGTAAAACTAACAAGCTAGAATCATTCAAGTCCTTGTATGCCTGAGGAGACCGTAAAACTAAACTTAAACAAATACTGATAACTTTAGGGTCCCATCTTCTTCTATGAATATCTAATTCACTGTTACAGTTTCTGAACTGTGATTCTAACAGCAGTCGAAATTCTGGAGCTTGACCTTTAAAATATTTTCAAGAATGTGTTTCATGTCCGTATGTGATTCTGAATTAAGTTCTAATGATGAATAAATACATGTATTCTCTTCTTGGTCGGTTTCAATCTGATTGGATATATCATTGGTGTTGAAACACAACGTGTTAGCAGTTTTAAACAGTGGAATTCTGGCCTTTTTGAATTGCGGAGCAGACGGCTCTTCGGAATTTGTTTTATCATATTTACCATTGTTCTCATCATGTTTTGTCTTGGCTGCACGTCTATTGAACTGATTCAACGAGTCTATACATGTTTTACAAGAGCTAGCGTTACCACAGAGTGGCATTATTGTCTTACAAGATTTCGATCTTGAAACAAGATCTATCACTGTGCATTGTGCATTTCAGAGAGTGTCTCTTTTGTGAATGTTTTGGTAGCTTCTCTTGAAAAGGTACGCCCTTACATATTCGTACACAATGAAGAGCATGTATTAAACCGTTTATAGTTTGCTGATTTTGTGATAGAGGATATCCTAACGTAATAAGTTGTCCAGCTATGTTAACATCAGTATCATACGCCTTTATGGAACAGCTCGTCATGTTTGCGAATGGTGAGAGGACACTCGACTGTTAATGTGTTGGACTCTCTCTCCGTTAACACTTCACAGAATGGCGGAAAGGTGATCTTGTCAGAAATGATTTTCCTGGAACGTATATTGTCGTACACAATAATTCTTTCACCGTGAACTAGGGTTATTTTTGCTCAGCTTTAAACAGCCTAGTTACAGATTTTCCAATGACTTAACTAGATGGTTGAGAAATAAGGAACTTGCATTGTTCATGTATCTCATTTATGTTGCTAACTGACCCTTGACATTATTCAAAGAGTACAATTAGAAATGTTCAAATGAGGTCAAAATTGCCACATCTTTGTCATTAGTATACACTGCAACCTCTGTAGAGCAATAACAGAATCAAATTTTCCCAGCTTAAAAGTTCACTTTGACTTTAACCTCTGTTGAGCAATAACCTCTCAAAAACAACCAAAACCTTTATTTTCAAGCGTGAGTTGCTTTGCAGAGGTTGTACTTGTATCGGCAATACAATATCTCCTGGTTCATGTTGAGAGGTCGTTGCTTAAGAGAGGTTAAATCATTGTCAAATCTTAGGGTGAGAAAAGAATAAATTGTCGCTCTACAGAGGTTGCGCTGCAAATTTTCTATTATAATTACAATGATGTTATTACGGAAATATTGTTCATTTTTTGTGACATTCATTACTGACATATCTTCACTGTCTTATTAAATATGTGACAAATAGTTTTACTATGGATGTGTGAATTTGACTGGAAGTGAGGCTTTTCTTAAACAAAGTAACAGAAATTGGTATTGTCAACCTTTTTCTAAAAGGGGGAAAGGCAAGGGGAAAAACAGTTCTAAATAAAGAAAACACTTTTAGCAGTTTATTTTTTTTAATTTATTTTTATTTTTTATTTATTTATTTTTTTTTTTTTTGCTTAATCTGACACAAGTATATTGATAAAAGTGTATTTTAGTACCATTTGTACCCATCTCGTTTGTTATTTCATTAGAGTATTTTTAAGATTCTAATTGCTAGGTAAAGGTGAACGAGATTTATATTTATGTTTTATTTCATCTGATTTGTATCTGGATCATATGCTGTGTGTTTCATATGATAACTGTTATGGTTGATACATACACATTTTGTATTTTTATTCTTCAATGCCTTTATTGTTATTTAAAACTTCCGCCATACCTTAAGCAACCAATTTGTTATATACATGTGAATTTTTCTTTTTTTATAAAGTCGCTTTCAACCCATTTGTCCATCTACAAACCTGTCAAGTCCCAGAGTTTCTCCGCGGGTCTCGCTCGTTTTTAATGAAATAACGGCCTCACGCTGACTGTCATTTCTCACTTATTACACTGAAAAAAAATACACGAATACAACTGTTTCATAAACAACGCGTGTATTAGCCACTGGTTAGAATAATATTACTAGTGCCTTATCCAGGCCTGGATCAAGAAAGTTTTGACATGAGGTGCACAGTTCTTAGAATGGAGCAATTTCAGGCTCCTGTGAATGTAGGCCCCATCGGTGAGCCGAGTAGTGGGGACAATTACAAGTGAGTATCACTCTCTAGTGAAAGTGCAGGTTTCCCCTTGGACACTGGTGGGCGGACGAATAGAGGCGCAGAGGTCGATTATTTGCTGTAAGTGGTGTGCGGGGGGATCCCATCATCAAGGCTTGGTAATAAGTGAATAGAAGTAACTTCTTCTCTGCCGTCTAGGGATGCACGGGCCCTCAGTGCCCCCTGGTATGGCTTACTCAATGTTTATTGGGATCGGTATATGCATGCACATAAAGGTATTCTCAACAGTACTGGTCGGAGTGTGATCCACCCTTGATATAATTTTTTTTTAAAAATCTAAACAAAGAGACCGACGGATATGCAAATAAAAACATTCCATAGTGTGATTTTGTGGGACGCATGGGAGGTTTTTAAGAACGAACACAATGTGTTTGCAAGATCCCGACCATCACTACACACACACGTGCACACCGTTACATATCATTACATATAGCTTTCGTTATTTTACTATTAGTCTCCAATTTCTATGCGAGGACCTAGATTGCTTCCGCTGTTTACAAGTTATATTGTGATGACAGAGTGACTTCCCCAGGGATTTTCCCAATTCAAAAATGTTGACATACATTCTTAAAAAAATCAATATATGTTTTAAATGCTTTATTTGAAATTTATTATTTGATATGAAATATAAATTTATACTTACTGTTCATTAATCTAAAAGTGAAAATAAAACCTATTTACTCCGTATACCGCTACAACAACAACAGACAATCGAACCGACGATAGATAGAAAGTCGAAGTAAATGTCGTATATCAACGAAAAAGGTAGTCAATATATTACATTAAGCAGTGTTCATTGCGTTTTTTAAAATGTTTTATAAAATTCGAGCGCTCGGACACCAGCATTCTGCTTTCTCATGAAATTCCTTGTTTATGGACGGGTGGGTGGGGATTTTTTTTTTTTTTTGCTTTGCTTTTTAAGTTAATTATTGATAGAATTTCAGGCTCCTGTGATCTCCCTAAGCTAAAGTAATCCTATTCCTGCTTGAGGTTCAAAATGAACGAGCAACACTTAATTTTTTATGTTCCATTCACAAACAAACAAGATCTTTTATCTCATCTTTCATACTTTATTAATGTGATCAAACCTTTCAATAAATTTACTTAGGTATTCATATGCTGCCTTTTCTTTTGTGGCTTTCTGTCTACAAACTAGCTCTACCAAAGAGGAGAATTCATTTCTGATGTGGCGGTGTAAATTGCACACTGAAGATTACTTAAGTAAAATCAAATTGCACACTGAAGATTACTTAAGTAAAATCAATTTAGAATTTCATTCAGGCCAACTGTATATATTAAATACTGTGTTCTTTACGGAAAAGGTTTGGGAGGGCACATAGGTCTGCGCTGAATCACGTGACTAAATCCGGTGACTCTCACGATAACAATGGCGGTTCCCCTAAAAACGGTACTTGTGTTATTATTGCACTGAGCAAGATTTACCTATCCCACCCTATTGTCCCTTCTGTCTCCAGCTATGTAAAATGTTCATAGAACAGCCAAGTTTTCGAAATCACTACGACACCCAAAGTTAGATCGCTGAAAATTCGTTTTCCACGTAACATAAAAGGAGTTTTAACTCGTGTTTAAGCATGTGGTAAAACTTATTTCCTAAAAAGTTTTTTTCTTGCCCGCTTTATCCTTGTTCTTCAACCGATGACTACAGAAAAGAGCTTTTTTCTAAAAGAAAGCTCGCAAATTGTGCCTTTCACGCATGAAAACGGAATAATTGGTGTCATGGTACAGCATTTTTTAATTGGAATCAATATGTCAGTTCTGTTTTAACGAAGAAATGGATACATTTCATGACAGAAGAAACATGTTTTATCTCAAAACATGTTTCTACGTTAATTCTATATTTTTTTATAAACTGGAGCATTTATATTCAAGTAAAATTCATGTTACCTTATATAAACTTAACAATGTTATATTTGTTAAATCATAATGAAAGATATCAACTGACAAATCTGTTAAAAATCTTAAATGTATGTGTATTGAATTTAATTTAATTTAATTTTCTGTTTTGCTTAGGAAAATTACGTTCATGTATATTTTGTTGGAAATGAATTGTATAAGTAGAAAAACGATTTTGTATTCTGATAGTTTATAAAATGTTTCCCCCCACCCTGCCCTTGCTTTTGTTTTTATTTCTTTTTCAAGGAGCTAGAAACCACCACTCTTCGTCATGGCGGGAATATAATTGGTTACACACTGGTTGATTGATAAATGGGAAATCAAACACACATCAAGAGATAATTCGAATAACCGAACCCGTATTACTCTGATCACAAATAGACGGTTATCTGAGTATCCGTTGACGGTGCTCACACCTTAAAATTTAGGTCTTTCTGAGTATGTGCCTTAGATTGTGCACACCACTATACTCTTGCAAACCGACGTCGGGGCAAAACTTTAGCTGAATTAAAAAAAGATTATTCTATTCTAGTCATGACGGAAAATTAAAATACAGTTTAAACATGTTACAAATAAAGCTTCTTAACTTGAATAGTTCCTTTGTTTTATTTCTGGCTTTATTTGGGAAATGAAGGTGGTATATACGATTCCTCTGTTATACACCCAAACGTGTAATTTATATTTCACGTATTTCAAAAAACCCATATGCTTTCGAGAGATAGGATATTACAAATTAAGTATACAGGTGCAATGCCTCTTCAGCAGGAAAAGAAATGAAGACAGAAACACATCATTTATGGTGCAATAATTATTTATTTCATGGCTTCTCAAGAATCAATGCTATAAAAACAGGCTTCAGATTTGAATTGCGTTTGTTTACTCAGGAGTATAAGTGTAGGCCGCGTAGTATTCGCCGGCAGGGGTTAACTCTGACGTGTTTGGATAAAACAGACTGGAAGATGTCTGCACCCACTTTGAATCGTCTACTATTCTAAGTTTGTACCAGAAATACCTGAAATGAATTAGAGTTTACGCTGAATATAACGGAAAATGCACATGCTGAACCATAAGAGTGTAGCAAAAATTAAACTATTTATCTTCATGAAAAATTAGGGTTTACACCGAAAGTAATGGAACATGCATTCGACAAACTATTAATGGAACCTAACGAATTGAAAACACAAAATAGTAAACGGACACACAAAACTCGAATAAGAACGTAACAAATTAAAAGCATGTCAAGGCAGTTTAGGAGTTCAGTGCGTATTTTGATACATATTGTGCGTATTTGTAATTAACTCAAAGCGTTTAAAGTGTTAAAGAAAGACTGTCTGCTGGATATGAGGCTAAGTTCGTGCCGAGGCACACATTTTGCTTTCGTAATCATCCCTCTATTTGGTATCAAAGGTGTCTTCAAATCAGTGGAATGTTACTTATTGATGTATGTTGTAGCATTGGCATTCAAACGATCAATATTCAATTTAATTCATTTATTTGTCGTTTTGCTCGCTAACCCATTTGTTATACTGATTCATGTTGCTATTATATGGATATATTACAATGTATTGAAGACCTCAAGACAGAAGCCAGCATGAAAGAAAAACAAACAAACTAAGAAGTCCGACTTTAGTTGCTTTCTGTAATTAATTTTCTGGTTACTACAGACATCTACATTGAGAGTGACCCTCCTTAACCGTCTCATTACATCTTAATTTTACATTCAGTCCGTTGCCTTTAGAAGTAAAGTATAAGAATTTCAAAGACTTGCTTGATTTGTTTTCCTAAGTGAATGTTAGTAATATTTTTTTCTAACTTTCCTACTTTAAAACAAAAATTAAAACAAAAATCTGCTCAACTTTTGTATCGATGACATAACGGATTTACAAAATGTTGACCTTGTAGCTATCAAAACATAAGTTTTGTTGAAATCTTATCATTGACTTATCTGTTCTGTCTACACACAGGTAAAAACGCAAAATGTGCATTTCTGAACAAAATCAAAAATTAAACATCTAAATGACAAAGTTTGTATTAAACAAATTCCATGAAACAAATATCTGCGTACATTTTGTCCGAATTCGTGATCCCTATTTAACCGTGCATATTTGGAGTATCTGTGTGCGGGTAAGCTGAATAGTTTTATGGAACAGCTTCTGCTAATTAGCTTAATATTAGTATTTTTCCTTTTTTTCTTAAGTCAATCATATTCTAGATTGCTTTTACGACGGCGCAACTTTTTCCGCACAACAAAGTGCATCTGTATAGTTTTTCGTTTACTCAGTGGCGTAGAAGAACGAGGTGCGCATAAATTATATTTACTTAACAAAATTTCGGTTGCTCTGCTCAGTAACTCAAAGTCTAAACTTACTGACAAATAGTTCAACAAAAATTATACATGGACAGATGCGATCTGTTTTTATTAATTATTCATTAGCATCGAGAGACACGCCCGTTTTAACATCATTTATTATACTGCGTACATCGACATATTGCACGGTTAATTCAGGGATCACGAAATCGGATAAAATGACAAGCACAAATTATTGCCATAGACACTTGACAATTTTAAAGATAATATCAGTTTATTGTTTTAATGATACAACAGACCTGTCTGTGGTAATGAATGACAAAGTTCAACAAAAGTTTAGATTTAGGTATAGATAGTGATGAGGTCATAAAAATATGGTGCGGGTTGAAACCTGAACTGTTATGCAAACGATGCAAAAAAAGTAAATCTACCAAATGTTTGTAATTTCAAAAGCCGTACATTAAAACAATTTCAGGAATTTCTTTAAAAGGAAAGGAAGAGACAATTTTCTTAACATTCGGTCCCTTAATATAAATGAGTTACCTACGCAGTAATCCGCCCCCCTATCCGCCCTTCATTCAGGGAAGTAACTGCTGCATGGTGTGCCACAATTAGGACTCAGTGAATATCGGCTATTTCTTTAATGAATTAAAGTGATAAGTTATCAACATAACTTAAATCTGCTTAAGGCGGTGGGATCATTAATATGATAAATTATAAACATACAGAGGTAGCGAAACAAACTGAAATCTATACAACCTCTGACGAACGCATCAGGGAATCGATTCTTTGCGTCAGTGGTAGGAGCGTTGGTTTGGCAAAATACTTATGATTGTGGCGGCATGAATATGAATTGCACTCACAGATGGTCAATTTAAAGTCACTAACAGTTCTACAGTTATATAGACATTCAGTATACGTAAAAGTACATGTATCCGACACGTTCATGTCTTCAGAATCTTCTGGGCTGACTTGATGTTGTGCATAAATATTTTTCTTGTACTGTATTTATAGAAAGCAACGACTTGACCAGAATATTATGATGTCAAGCGAAGGTCAACAATGATCTTTCAAAATTCTTCAAGCGGGCAGTCAATGCAACGAACAAAATGTCCGATTATTTTATCCTTTAAATAAACATATATATTTCATCAATCAATCGGAACGTGAGCTAACTAACAAACATACAAAAGAACGAACGTATTAATTAATTAATTAATTAATTTCATACAACGGCCAGTTTTGTGTTAATCTTGAATGTTACAATTATCTCTCCCCTACCTTCTGAAAATTTTCTTGATTCCAGAAAAGATGGATAAACAATACCAAAACAAAATATAAACCTCGGCCTAAATCTACGCAAGCAGACAGTCTTTCTACGCTTTAAGCGCTTTGATTGTCATTCCGCGTAAAGTTAATAATGGAGAACATACTGTTTAACTATCTATATTTTTTCTTCCAAGTTTTCAGTATGTAACTTTCCTTCTTTTTTTATTTTATCTATTTATATATCTTAATGAAGTATTTATTGGCATAACTGTATCTATAATTTCGGGTGATACTGAAACTTCAAAAAAAAGTAACTTACCTTTCAACGAATGGTGCCGCTTCTAACAAGGGCAGAACTTCTTTCATGAATTGAAGGACTCTTTCGGGATCGTTGTTTTTGTGTCTACAAGTAAATTCTGTGAGCCAGATCGGCTTTCCATAGCGATTGTAAAGATACTCCAAGTAATTTATCGTTTTTTCCGCACCACACCAGTAGGTATGTGTGGCGAGTTTGTCTACTCGACAGTTGCTGCAGTTACCAAAGAACGCGTCAAACCATTCTATCGTATTGCCGTGACAGTCTGATTTATTGCAGTTCGAGGCGCTTGGTGAAACAATGATTTTATCACCAGCGTGATTTTCCAAACTTGGCCAAAGATCGGCCGCTTGTTTTGGCGTCAAATTAGACTGCTTCGCATGGTTGGGCTCATTAGGACCAAGGACAACACCGGTTTCTGTCCCCATGTAGCAGCTGTAATCAGTGCGTCTATTAAACCCCCATACCATAGGAACATATCTGTTCTTGTATTGATCGATTAGCGATGTACAGCGATTATCCTGGTAATAGTGATGCGGGTTACATTTCCAGTCATACCTGCACAAGACAGTTAAAAGGCTAAGATTATGCAAAAGTTTGGATACTATGGTGTTCAAAGGTAGATTGGTTACTGAACAGCGTTGATCTTAAAATAAAAATGGTATGACAGTCTTTAAGCGTATTTGCTACTCAAATATACTTTGTGTTATATTTACGAATTCAATCATATTGCAGAACGAAATGTAGAAAGTCAATTCAGTTTTAACGTTTCACTTTATGATTGTATTGATTTTTTTTTCACAGCATGTTTTTTTCTTTCTTTTTTCCTAGTGAAGTGTAGGCCCGGCCTATATATATCGAAATTTTGAGGGGTTGTGTTTGCTTTCAAACGGATTGAAATAAACGAATGAATGTTCCTAAAGTTGTATCATTTGTTGGGATATGCCCATTAGGGCATCACCCAGTATAGTGACTAGTTTTCAAAATGCGGCAAAGCGTCTGTTGAAAATGAATATGCGACAGAGCGTCTGGAGCTGGATATTTTCTGACATCCTTATTCTGCGGCCCTGCGATCCTTCGGCCCCATTTGCGGCCATAGTTTTAACAATGTGCAATCATTTGATTTCTCTACATGTTTGTTAGCGAGGGAAAATAAAGGAAGCTGCGTTTAATATATTGAATCTGATGGTTTCATTGTGACTGGCAAATATTAATGTTTAAATATTAAAGGAGCTGTACTCCAGATTTGATATAAAATTATTTTTTACTTAAATTAAATATCTAGATGCCGTGAGATTATAACAACATGATATTTTACTTCAAAACTGATTATAAAAGTCAAAATAAAACAAAAAATATATATATTCGCTTCAGCTCTGGACTCTCATGTTAATAAAATTTTTCCAATGCTTTTACTGTCACCACAATCACTGCAACTGAAATAACAATTATTTACTTTAAATCTTAAACGATAAAGTTATACCCTCGCGTTACGGTATAGCACTATGAAAGGAAAAAGATCAATTTATAATGTGATTATCTGACTTATTCTTTGTTAGTAAGTTAGTTTTTAAGCATTAGTCATAAATATTACAAGAAATTTATAATACAAGAAAACTTTCTTTTTTTGTCATCTGGAGCACAGCCCCTTTAAGGTAAATGATGTTTTTAAATTTTACGGAGAAATTGATTGTTATTTACATATTATTTTGTATAATTGTTAATAACAGCAATAAAATTGAAATTTATTTAATGCACGTAAAAAAGACTCACAATACAGACTTTGGCGTTTTCGCAAACTGTTTTTGCCGTAGAATTATGTTTCACACTTCTAAAAATCATTTGATAAAAAACATTAGATTTGATATTTTAAAAATGAAGCCTCATTTAAATAAATGTTTAGGACGTCAACAATTTGAACAATTCCCTAGAACTCAGAAAATACCTTTAATGTCAGCAGGCGATGTGCTGCTAAATTAACTGTGTGTATTGCTCTATTTGAGTTTATTTATCGTCTGTACCTATTGACCATTTGACCGACGCCTCATTGTTTGGGGATAGTGCAAAACAAGAAAATATCCCATTTCAATGACGCCTATAGTTCTTTCCACACTGATATATGGGACTTCAGTTTAATGTCTCATCCGAAAGAGAATGTTATTTTAGTGGAGGGGCGGGTAGCGAAATCACGACTCCTGGCCGGATTACCAGTTCAGCGCGTTACCACTGGACCACCGCTCCTGCGGGATGCCGGCTTTAATAGACAACTTGTTAAAATACGACAACTCTATTTACGATACTTTAATTATTTCTAAAATAGATGATCGCAGTTGAGTTCTCAAAGATTATATTGTATAGTGTATTCGTTATATCATGTGCTTGTAAAGACTTATAATACTACATATATTGTAATAAAATTACTTTCTTTGTTTACACACTGACAATATTACTAACATGGGCAGAAACATTTAAGTAGGGAGACAACTATCAATATCGCAAGAAATATTGCATCACGGTGTCATAACATGTAAAATTCAATTATTTGGCATAACCCATTGAATGCTTTTTTGAACAGCTAACTTGTTTTTCAGTCGTCTCAACTGAAAATCTATTTCAGACTGGGACAAGTGAATAGCAACTTTTTACTCATCAAAATAATCATAACGTCATTATTAAAATGGTTTAATTACAGAATTACAAAAATATTTCTCTTGATAAAAAAACGTGTTTTTGTTGATCGGCTGTTTCCGTCACGACATCGGTAGTTTCCGTCGCTATTTTTGCCTTTGACGTAGATTTATACCTTCAGTTCAGTAATGCAGAAATACACTGCTCAAGTGCAAGAGACACACTTATCAAAATAACACGTTAGAAATTGTAACTAAAAAAATTAATGCGGTTACTACTCGAAAATTAATTAATTAATTAATTAATTAATTAATTAATTAAATTCTTCTCAACGTTTACATATTTTGTAAAATGACACTTCTTTACTTGCACCTAGATGACCACGTCATACACAATACCTTAAAAACAATGTAGTCCAGCAGGCGATGTGAGCGTTGCTAAAATAACTGTGTTTTGCTCTATTTGATATTATTGAACGTCGGTACCGGTTGCCCATATGACCGATGTCCCATGAAGAGGTTAGTTATTTTAAGTTGTTGAGGATAATGCAAGATACAGAAACATCTCGTTTTAATGACACATCTGGTCATTTTATAATGATCAGTGTATAGCACTGATAAGTGAATATAATCACTGGAAATGTAATGCTTGTAAAATTTAAAATTGATATTGTTCTCTTTTGTAGTATTCATTACATCCTGTGTTTGTAAGGTCTTATTATATATTGTAATACACTCTGACCATGTTAACTAACTTGGACAATAACATCATAAGATAAAGCAAAAATACAACTATCAGGATCGCAAGAACTATTACATCAAGATGTAATCATAGTGCAATTCAGTTATTGGGCAAAACTCATTTGATGGTTTTTAAGCAGCCAACTTGTGTTATAACAGAATATGAATTGTTGATAACGTCATGTCGTTCTAACGTATCACACAGTATGTAATAATATTTTTTTAATTCGTCATGTACTGTGTTTTTGTTTTGAGATCTAAATGCTGAAACCGAAAACAAATAATAGCTAATAAACTAGATTCAAGTATTTAAATCCCATTAATGAGAATAGACAACGCTAGGACATCTTGAAATCATGATACAAAACATTTTGAAGGTCAATAAAATGAGGAAATACGTTGTGTAAAAATGATACGCTTTCCGTGGCCCTCTTACACTGGACTATTAATCCAAATTAAAAAAAATAAAATTACAAAGTTAATTTGTGAAAAAAGCTCTCAATATTAGCATCTATTTGCAATGAAATTACTGATACTGAAATGAAAGTTTTTCATCTTTATTGCGGTTGTATATATTGCTCAACTATTGATTTCTATTTTTTTAAAAGTGTTGTTTCCGTGTTTTTTGTAAGGAAAAACTGCAATCTTGCCACAGACCTGCTTGATAACGGGCCTGTCATAACAATTTTAATAATCTATTATACTGTACTAGTAACATTATCATAAAAATATCAACTCACCACCAAGCTGTTTTGTTCAATAACAATGCAAAATCATCACAGTACAGATCCTCCCACCAGAGAACCACACCTTTCTTTGTCGAGCCCCAAACCAGCGGCTGAATACAAAGTACGAGCATAAGAATTCGACAAGACATTGTGGAAACAACCGTTTTGAATCCGTCTTTGATTGCATGGTGAAATTCTGGAATATTTATAGTCGCTTCCATTATCGGGACCAGTTGATAATTAAGGAACATCTATCATATGATGAGATTTTTTTAATAAACTAGTTTTTATCTAAAACAAATCAACAGATGAAGACAAATGGGTATGATGTTTAAGATGACGTGGTCCTTTTTTTCTATCAAAAATCGTTTTCAAGGTGAGTGTTCTAAAAATTAAACATGGTGAAATGTTGATGTAATTAAATTTAGGTATTTTTGCATAAAAGTACAGTACATTTAATGTGCCTATTTTGAATTTATAGCTAAGTCCCCATAGAAGATTTTTTATTGTTAGAGAAATTTTATATAGATATAATTATGCTTCGATAACATTGTTAATATGCAACATTGTTGTCTACATGACAAATAATCTTCGGTAATTCGTGCAAATATTTCAAAACCATATCAGCTAGATTTGAATTACTTTTTATACTAACAGTTGACTCATTCAATATTTTGTTGTATTGCTTTCAATGGCTAATTTATGGCAAAACCAGATGACATAACCCAATATTGTTCAAAATAGTAATTACATTAATTACAGGAAATTACGTTTTGATCGTGATGAAAGCAATCAGATGTTTATCTTTGAACATTCTTAGAGGCAGGTTGCGTCGCCTACGTTCTTAGCTGGGACTACACCAAATTCCGCCACGAGCAGCTTCATATTAAAACTAAACATAAATTCTTCTCGGATTGGTAGATAATTAACATTCAGAATTTTCTTAAACACCATGAAATTAAACAGATCTTTCATGGTAAACATAGTCAAAGTTCGTCTACTTGAGTAAGCATAAATTATTTATGTCTGGTAAAAGATATGCATTTTTAATAGAAATATTTTTATGGTGTTCAAGGACACTCGATGCCTTCATAAACACATGAAAAGCCATTTTGTAATTGTTTCAAACATAATGTTTAAAAATGAAAACCACGCAAACACGTCTAATGTCTAAATGTCTAATTTTCTTGTTCAACCGGTATGATCGTATGTTTCAGGAATAATTTAATCTGCTTGAATATATATATACATATACTTAGTTCTGTTATTGTACAGGGACACCAGTGTAGAAGGCGCGATACGAACGAAAGTTTTGGCTGTTCATGATTGTTTGCTAGTGGTTTTCGATTGTAAACTTGTTTTTGTGTTTGAATTTGAAAATTTGAAAAACTCTAAGGACTACAGATAAAATGTTTAAGCGGTTAGTGATGTTTAGATAGCAGTATTAAAATGTTCCGCTGGACTGACTATCCATTTCTGTAGTTCCCTAGGTTATAGATTAACCTTAATTTGATGCATAGTAAGAGAGCGTAAAGCCAGGTGTTCCTTGTGATAATGTCTTAGAGATATATTGCTCTTTTCCGTGAATATAACATAGCATAATGATACAGCAATACGTTATTGTCAAGATTCACATCAAATATCAATAAAACAAAAGGTGCGGACTTCGAAACAGTAAGTCATTAAGGTTTATCAATGAAGCAAACACTAACAGTATATTAATATCTATTTTTTATTATTATTATTATTATTATTATAAATAATTATTTTTATTACTCTTACTATTTGCATTTGCATTTGCTACATGTATGTTACGACCAACGATATTTATATTTACAAATGTAGATAAAAATGACTGATGAATTGGTTTCTTACTGTTCCTATTGGTTAGTATTACTTTGTTTTCGTCAGTTTGTTTTTATCCAAAAAAGTTGGCTGTTTTTTGGTGTCCAGTATCTTCACGGAAAACGAGGACAATGATATAGCAGAATGGCCATTTACAGAGTTATTGTTCTTTGTTTAAATTTATACTTAAGATATTGTTTGAACCAGAAATATGTAACCATTTTCTAAACTTTAAAGTTTTTTGAGCTATTTCTCAGGGTGATAAACAAACTGTGAAACTGAAAATGATGAATTAAGTCAAAGAATTTTTATCCCGTTAAGAATTATACCAACACAACTTGGAACTTAGTTGTTACCTTAATATCTGTGCATATGCCAATAGTGTGTTCACCACATTCAGTATCTATTATCTATAGCTTGCTTGTCACTTTTCAATAACCAGGGCTTTAATTATGTTACTATCCTTCAAAGAATGGTTTGTTCATAACAGTAATGTCCCTGTTCCTTGAATTCCCGTTGTATATATGCCTAATATGTCAATGGACATATGTTTTCATTGATCAAAATGGCGGAATAAAATAAATATTATGACTTTATGTCTGCAAATACATTTTCTAAGTAACAAGTTCTTTTCATGAACAAATCTTATTTCACTGCTAGGCATGAATAGACTGAGAAATAAAATATCCAAAGACGAAGTATTAAAAACATTTCAAAGCACTTAAGTCGAGAAAGATTTTATACTTTTTTCTAAATGTTGCAATGTCAGCAGCAAATAATGTAATTTCGAGTAGAAACGATGGGTTTTACATTTTGAAACAAATCTATCCTATCAAAAGTATTGTTCTAATTCAATATGATTCTAAATATACGCATCTATATAAAGTAATCGTAGTTTTAAAGTTTGTCAATTCGCATTTCGTCTCTATACCTCAAAGTTAAGTCACAAAAACAACAGTCTGCATATTATAAAAGACTATTTTTCTTGAGCTTCTCGCGCATTCAACCCATTTTCTGAGTTAAGTCATAAATACATATACCATATTGTATAAACCTTTCGTAAGTATCAAACATTTTCTTCCAAAAGGTTAAGGTATAATTTCTAAGTACAGTTGCAAGTGTTTCTATTCTCATTTCAATAATCCGTCATGGGACATTATTAACTTTCTTATGGGCAACTCAAAGAAAACCAGTGGAACTTTAGTGTAAAAACAAATGTTCGAATCCTTAACATTCAGCGATTTTTCTATAAACAAATATTTGCCCGAAAAGCACCAGAGCTTACAGCATATGGATTCAAAGAAACCTTTCACGGTAACCAGAAAAAGTCAGTATGCATTTAATGCCACACATGAAATTTAAACGGACAACTGTGACATTCAGAACATATGGGGCGTAATTATTATTTAGGTGTGACGATACTATCTTCACAGTGCTTGGTTAGAGTTAATGACCAGACAGCGACTGTAACAAACCACATCCAAACTGTAAAATGAGCAAATTGATCTTTGTCTCCAGGACACTAGAGGGAACAGCTAGCAGGACTAGTGGTTATTCATATATACTCTCAATAACAAAACAAGTTCACTTGAAGTTAACCTGTGAATTCCAAGAAGCAACAACCTTTCTAAGGCAAGCTGAACCTCATGAACTTTTTTTCAGTTCTGTATAAACCTATATGAATGTAGAATATTTGTTCAACTATGACATATAGCTATTACATGTACCTAATTATATAAGCATTCCGTAACCTCTATATACCTCGTTATTTCGTTTTGTTATTTTTCAGTAGTTTTTAAATTACTAAAAATGATTTTATACAACCCAAACGATAAACGGATGAAACCAAACCGGAAAACGAGCTGCAGTTATTTAGTTTTTCATTCAGAAGGATTTTAATGTTGCAAGAGAGCCTATCCAATGCAAAACAAACTTGGGAAACATATGAGAACGAGCAAAAAATCTTATCAATATATGTTACAACTAGCCTTTAAATAGTGGTAGAGAATGGAGTTGTTAAGACGCCGAAGCAGTACACTTCAGTTGCAAAATTCCTTCGATTGAAACAGCCCATAATATTTACTGAGCACAAAACTATGCGAAGCACGTTTCTGCTGATCTGATCCACATTCGTTATACTGCGCTGCTGGTCAGTAGTATTTCAAATCACGTGATTTGAAACAAAATTTACTATTGACTTTTGCCTTCATTTATATGAATGTTAAATGTTATACAATATACAAAGATGCTGTTGAACTTTCCGTCCAAAACTTCTGGACTTAACGTAATTTGCTTCAATGGGCTAGACGAGATATGCTGATGCGGTACTATCTCAAGGTTAACAAGAGATGTTTGTGAAACACTTATGCCCCCCCCCCCCCACCCGGCAGTATACATTATGGGCAGTGTACATGGAAATGTAATTTACCTTTTGAACTTAAAATCAATAGGGGTTATCTACAGGTACTATCTGAGATGCATCAACCTATCAAGTATGACGTGTCTAAGCTAAAACTAGACCTAGATATTCTTATGATAAATCTGTATACCAAATTTTACTTCAGTATGTGCAACCTCTGCAAAGAAGATGAACGGAAACTGCAAATAATTGGAATTTTTTTAAGTCCAAGGGGCATAACTCTGTCAAAAATTGCTCGATTGTACCCAAACCAGAACTTGACCTAGATATTGTTATGATAAATATATTTACTAAATTTCATTTCGGTATGTGCAATCTCTGTGAAGAAAATGAACGGAAACTGCAAATAATTGGAATTATTCTAAGTCCAAGGGGCATTACTCTGTCAAAAATTGCTCGATCAAACCCAAAACAGATCTTGATCTAGATATTCTCATGATAAATCTGTATACCAAATTTCGTTTCAGTATGTGCAACCTCTGCGAAGAAAATGAACGGAAACTGTTGGTGGACAGACTGACAGACCGACCGACAGCAGCAAAGCAATATGCCCTCCCTTTTTCAAAGGGGGAGGAGGAGGGGGGATAAAAAGACATACTGGTATTGTCGCCCATGAAGTAGCTCCTTAGCTCTAGCGAATAGATAAGATATATGTCGAACTGTCTTGCCATTTCTTATTAAAAAGTTAATGAAGTTTTAATGTCTTGTTTTCTTTGCCATCATCTAACCATTGGTCTTAGGTCACTATAGTAGGCCTTTGAACAATGTAAAGTTTTAGAATTATATGATTTTTATGTCCCGTTGAATAGGCGACAGGTGAATAGGTAGTTATCTCCGTCTTTCCGTTCGTCCGAAACCTTTGTCAATAACTCTATGACCAATCAATGTTTTACTTGAAACATTTATAGTTTAGATATTTAGATGGCATTAGAGTACTTAAACCATAACATCTTTGTCTATTTGCAATGCTTTTGCCATTTGTTAAAATTTCTAGTTTTGTCCGGTGTATAACTCTGTAACACTTCGATACCTTGCCGGATGGTTAGATGACAATAAGAAGAAGTGCTGGGTAAAGAAACATAACTATACTTGGCCATTGCCGTTTCTTGATAAGTTTAAGGTATGTAGACTTCATAATAATTAAATGCCCTTTAACCTAACCTTTACAGACGTATGTTGCAAGACGCCTAAATGCTGCATTTATCATCTGTGAAACAACATAGATTTTTTAGCGGTTAGTTATTATTATTATTATTATTATTTCTTTGTGTGATCGCATTTAGCAATAAGTTGACTGGCAAGCTTTCATCAATTCAGGTATGTTACAGAGGGAGTATAATTACTGCATCTTAAACTTCGGTAAAAGTAACGAGCAAGTTCATCAGTTTTGTCCTTTCTGTAACTGAGTGAATATTCCAGTTACAAACACGATTTCCTCTCTGCAGGCGTAAAATACTGAACAGTTTTAAAGTAGATACTCAAAATGATTTGAATTGATCAATCCAGCTTTGAAGATTCTTGCAAAATACGGTCAGAATACAGTGTGCTCTTCCATAAACAGATCTAAGCCATATGCCTTCGTTAACCCAGCTATGAAATGAGCTAAGTCCAGTTTTTAAGAGTGTTGCAAAATACAGTCAGAAGGCAGTGTGCTCTTGCATAAACAGATCTAAGCCATACGCCTTCGTTCACCCAACTATGAATTGGTCCAACACTTACTTAATGTTTCAGGTTTTTGTTCCATCTTGAGTAACATGTCAACAGCGATATAAATAAGCTAAGGTCGTTACCTCCGCAATCACGCAAGAGAAATAGTATAATTATATAAATAACAATAGATGTAAATACTGGGCGCGAAAAAAATGTGAAATTTTCCCAATTAAACTACTATTAACAATAAATACATTTTTGTCAAGAAAACGATAATGGAGATGATTACATAATGAACGTAGAACATTGTTTTAATTTAGTAAATTACTCGTATAATATAGTATCTCGTTATAGTGAAATTAATGTAAATATATAAAAAAAATAGTTATTATAGTTGATAAGGCTTAAAGCATGATTGTGATATATCTTTATTCAATTATAAAATGTTCTGAAATAACTCCGAAATAAAAGTCATCTTGGGATGTTTCAGTTGTTACACAAATATTCCAAATAATGTTTTCTCAAATAACACTAACTTTACAGTATTTTTACGATCTAGATTTGGAAGTACTTACTTTTTTGCAGAGCAAAACGAATGTGGATAAGAAAATTTTAAAGCCCATCTCTTCAAATTTCAGTTCATTTTTTAAAAGATGTTTAGACATAACTAAACGCGCATTCGTTAATTTAATTGGAGAGCAACAGATTAGTATTTATTTAAAATTGCTATAGTATTAGAATTTTAAAAGAAAATAAAGCGTGAGGGTTTATTACCGACAAACGTATCCATGCAAATTCAAGCTTCATGCGACGTTTGCTATATGAGGAAATATCGGTTCATTTTGTATATTTTTGTCTTAGTTTTATTGCAACATTTTTGTTCCGGTCAAAGTTTATTTCTAACGTCCATATACATTGACATGAGAGTGCCTTTGAAATAATTGTTTATATAATAGTTTGCAAAATAGTTGCATTTGAATAAGACTTCTTGAAATCGAATATAGCATGTTTGCAATTTATAAAAAGACGTCCTCTGTAAAGCACTAGACAAACCCAGCACTGAATATGACCAATTATTTACTCATTCTTATGATGCCAGTTTTAATCTTTTTTTCTTCTTCTTCCAATACTGTGCAATATCCCACTCTGGAGTATTGTCGCACAAGAAAAACTTGGTAAAAGTTGCTCTGTGACACAATCAAACAAGGTGGGCAAAATCAGTTAAAACTATGTACATTGGTTGTTCGGGTATCCGCTGAGACCTAACGACTGTGTGCGGTGGCAAGTTGGTCTGGCAACTGGTTCCACAGACTCGTAGCGGAGGGGAAGAATGGGTGTCGAAGGTAGTCGGTCTGACAGTATGAGACTATGAAGCTCGTGGCATTTCCTAGGGTGGTTGTCGTGGCAGTGCGGAGATACACATATGGACTGATTTCGATAAGGCAGTTGACGGTACGATAAATCATCGTGAGCTTCAGCCAGCTGTGATTTCCTTGCGATTTTTAATAGAAAATTCATTTATTTTACAAAATGGTTGATGCTATAAAAGTTTATACTCAGAATTGTCAGGGACTTGGAAATACTCAGAAGAGAAGGGATTTATTTCAATACGTAAGGCAAAACAAATACGATATCATATGTTTACAGGATATACATATTTCAAAAAGTTTATGTTCGTATGTCAAAGCGAAATGGGGAAACGATATGTTTATGAGTGAACATACAAGTAATAGTCGCGGAGTTGCAATTCTGTTTCAAAATACTTTTGAACGAAAAGTTGAGAATATTGATTTTGATATAAATGGAAATTATGTTATTCTTGATGTATATATCAATGGTAAACGTACAACTTTAGTAAACATTTATGGTCCTAATGAAGATAATTCCTTATTTTATCGTAAAATATTTAGCAAAATAAGAGAATTAGAAGTAAGTAAGTAGGTAAGTAACGTCTTTATTTAATGAGGCTTACGCATTCGGTTTCCCGATATTCTATGCGGGCCTCAACATAATATAGTTTTATACAGTCAACATATATATACAGTATATACATACACATCATCATTTTAATTGATAAAACATGATTTTTTGTATTATGAAAACAATGTTATCTGACTGAATGACTGAATTATCAACATAAACACATATATGTATACAGCAATAAAGACAATAATGAGATAATATACAGGTAACTTAAATTCACCATTAGCATTGTTCTAACATGGATAATCACTACAAAATCTATTTAGGAAATTGCCACTGAATATAAGCGGCTTGAAATTTCCTCAGAGTATTAGAATTTCGAATATGTGTTGGTATGCCATTCCATATTTTGGGTCCAGAGTAAGTAAATAATTTCCTGAAGAGTTCTGTTTTTGGTTTTGGTAGTATTAGTTTTTCATTTTGTGCAGAGCTTAGGTTTAAAGGGGCTGTGCTCCAGATGACAAAATAAAGAAAGTTTTCTTGTATAATAAATTTCTTGTAATATTAATGACTTATGCTTAAAAAATAACTTACTGACAAAAAATAAGTCAAATAATTACATTATAAATTGATTTTTTCCCTTTCAAAGTGCTATACCGTAACGCGACGGTATAACTATATCGTATAAGATTTAAAGTAAATATCTGTAATATCACATGCGGCGATGGTGGTGACAGTAAAAGCGTTGGAAAAATTTTGTTAACATGATGGTCCAGAGTTCAAATCAGGCTGAAGCGAAAATATTTTTTTAATCTATTTTGACTTTTATTATCAGTTTTGAAGTAAAATATTATGTTGTTGTAATCTCACGGCATCTAAATATATAATTTATGAATTTTTTTTATGTCAAATCTGGAGTACAGCCTCTTTAAGTTGTGTCTTTCATTTACTGTTTGGAATAGAAAACGAGTATGCAATAATTTTTGGCGATTGGAACTTAGTTCTAAATCCAGATAAAGACACAGAAAATTACGTAAATGTTAATAATCCAAGAGCAAGAAAAACAGTTTTAGATTTCATTTAAAACGAAAATTTTATAGATATTTGGAGAGCAAAACATGAAGATAGCGTTAAATTTACATGGAGACGAAATAACCCTATAAGAAAACAAGCACGCCTTGATCTTTTATCGTAAGTTTTTCAACTTCTTTATATGTGAGTGAAGCCAAAATTATTCCAGGTTATAGAACAGACCATGTAGGTATTACAATAAATTTAGTAAATTCAGAAAACCAAAGAGGTAGGGGATATTGGAAATTTAACAATTCTTTATTAAAGGGTGACACTTACGTAACTTTAGTAAAAAAACACATTAAAAATTTAATAGATTTACACAAGAAAGAACGAAATAACGCGGATGTAAAAACACAGGCAAATAATGAAAATGACTTAAATATAAACAATCAATTATTTTTGGAAATTTTCTTTGTAGTCTTGCGAGGGGAAACAATTAAATTTTCGGCGGAGAAAACAAAAAAAGAGCAAAAACTTGAAAAAGACCTACAAATTAAAATAAAAGTCTAGAAAAATACGTTAATGAGAATTTCCAACATAAAGATGGAGAAACTATTTAGGAACTTACAAATAAAAAAAGGGAATTAGAAAAATTATGTAAAAAGAAAATAAAAGAACTATGATTCGATCAAAATGTAGGTATGAAGATTTAGGAGAAAACCCGACAAATTACTTTTTAAATATGGAAAAAAGAAATTATACTAACAAAACAAAACAAAAGTTAAAAGATGAAAAAGGAAATGATATTAATGATATGAAAGAAATTCTGAATTCTGTAAAACAAAACTATGAACAACTGTACACAGAAAATACAGAAGTATGAGATATATTAATTGAAGATCATATAGATTACAACCCAAATAACATAACGCGTGAAGAAATTCTTAGCCTGGAATTAGAAATATCTCTTGATGAATGGAACATAGCCTTAAATAATATGAAAAGTAATAAAAGCCCAGGATTAGATGGATATACGGTCGAAGTATATTTGGAAATAATTATCAGTATTTTGTTTTAAAATCTTTAAACCATGGTTATCGATCAAATAATCTGTCAGTTACACAAAAACAAGGAGTCATTATATGTTTACCAAAACCAAACAAAGACAGATTATTTCTTAAAAATTGGAGGCCAATAACACTATTAAATGTAATATATAAGTTAGCATCATCTGTTATTGCTAATAGATTGAAACAAGAGGGCCATGATGGCCCTGTATCACTCACCTGAGTATGACTGCTTTAAACAAAGTTGCTATGGACCTGGTTATTTGACTCCAGATGACCCATATTCAAAATTGACCTAGAAATTATTGAAACAATCTCTTTGACAAATTTCAAGGTTATTTGTACTGAAAATGTTACCTCTAGAGTGTTAACAAGGTTTCTCCATATTTGGGCTCTATGACCTAGTTTTTGACCCCGAATAACCCATATCCAAACTTGAGCTACAAATCATTAAAACAACCTTTCTGACAAATTTCCAGGACATTTGGACTGAAAATGTAGCCTCTAGAGTGTTTACAAAGTTTTTCGATATTTCGGCTCTTTGACCTAGATGTTTCGACTCCAGATGACCCATATTCAAACTTGACCTAGAAACCATAGAATTAAGCTTTCTGACAAATTTCTAGGTTATTTGGAATTAAAATGTTACCTCTAGAGTGTTAACAAGGTTTTTCCATATTTGGGCTCTGTGACCTAGTTTTTGACCCAAGATGACCCATACTCCAACTTGAGCTAGAAATCATCAAGAAAACCTGTCTGACAAATTTCCAGGATATTTGGACTGAAAATGTAACCTCTGGAGTGTTAAAAAGTTTTTTACATATTTGGACCATGTGACCTAGTTTTTGAACCCAGATGACCAAATCTGAGCTAGAAATCATTGAAACAATCTTTCTGCCAAATTTCAAGGACATTTGGACTAAAAATGTAATCTCTAGAGCTTTACAAGGTTTTTCTACTTTCGGGCTCTGTGACCTAGTTTTTGACCCCAGAAAACCTATATTCAAAACTGAGCTTGAAATCATCAATAGAACCTTTCTGACAAATTTCCAGGTTATTTGGACTGAAAATGCTACCTTTAGAATGTTAACAAGGTTTTTCCATATTTGGACTCTGTGACCTAGTTTGTGACCCCAGATGACCCATATTCGAACTTGGTCTAGAAATCCTCAAGGCAACTTTTCTGACAAATTTGAAGATTATTTGGGCTGAAAATGTAACCTCTAGAGTGTTAACAAGATTTTTCTATTTTGGGCTCTGTGACCTAGTTTTTGAACCCAGATGACCCATATTTGAACTTGTGCTTGAAATCTTTGAAGCAACCTTTCTGACAAATTTCCAGATTATTTGGGCTAAAAATGTAACCTCTAGAGTGTTAACAAGGTTTTTCAATATTTGAGCTCTGTGACCTTGTTTTTGACCCCAGATGACCCATATTTGAACTTGACCTAGAAATTGTCAAAGCAACTTTTCTGACAAATTTCCAGATTATTTGGGCTGAAAATGTAACCTCTAGAGTGTTAACAAGATTTTTCTATTTTTGGGCTCCGTGACCTAGTTTTTGAACTCAGATGACCCATATTTGAACTTGAGCTAGAAATCATCGATAAAACCTTTCTGACAAATTTCCAGGATATTTGGACTGAAAAAGTAGCCTCTAGAATGTTAACAAGGCTTTTCTATATTTGGGCTCTGTGACCTAGTTTTCCAACCCTGATTACCCATGTTCGACCTCGTCCGAGATATCAATGAGACAAATATCCTGACCAAGTTTCATGACAATTGAGGCAAAAATGTGACCACTAGAGTGTTAACAAACTAATTGTGGACAGACGGATTGACGGACGGACGGACGGACGACGGACAAAAGGTGATCAGAAAAGCTCACTCTGTCACTACGTGACAGGTGAGCTAAAAAATACTAGGAAAAATATTTCAGGCTGATCAAAATGGGTTTCTTGCTGGTAGATGCAGAGCAGAAAATCTTAGAGCTATTTTCGACAACGTCCGAACAAAACATTCCGGGTTTACTACTTTCGGTTGATTTCCAACAAGCTTTCGATTCAATATCTTGGAAATTTATGCACAAAGTACTTGACTTTTTTTTTCATTTCGGGCCTTCTGTCAAACGATAGATTTTTTTGTTTCAAAAAGGCTGTGAAACGGTAGTATTCCAAATGGGCATCTCTCACAGTTTTTCAAACTATCTAGGGGTTGTAGACAAGGAGATCCGATTTCTCCGTACATATTTATCTTAACCGTTGAAATTCTTGGAAAAATAATAAGATCAAACAATAATATGCGTGATATAAGGATATATAATAAAGAACACAAACTTAGTCAATATGCTGGTGACACTCAAATATTTTTAGATGGCACCGAAGACTCACTTGGAAACTGTATGAAAACACTACAAACATTTTATTATGTCAGGATTAATAATAAATGTAGAGAAAACTAAGGCGTGCTGAATTGGATCTCCCAAACATTCTGTTCAAGAATTGTGTCGCGAATTTAATTTAGATTGGACAAAAGAAAAAATAAAAAAATTAGGTGTTTATTTTACTGCAAATGTAGAAGACATTTGGAACATAAATAGTCAAGAAATAATAAATAAATGCAATAATGAAATAAGAAAATGGACAAATAGAAAACTTACTTTATTCGGAAAAATAACTATACTTAAGTTTCTTATTTTAGCAAAATTAGTTCACCTTTTTATTTCTTTACCAAATCCACCGCCAAATATTATAAAAGAATTAAATGTTATGTCGTATAAATTTATATGGAACAACGGGTCTGACAAAATTAAAAGGTCAACATTAGCTAGAAATATAGACTCAGGAGGATTACGTATGGTCGACTTAACTTCATTTATTATAAGTCTAAAAATAAGCTGGATTAAAAAAATGCTGCAAAACGAAAATAGTAGTTGGTATTCACTTACAAATTTTAACATTACTAAGATCTTGCAACTAGGGCCGACATATACTAAAATTGTGAGTCACCAAATCGTAAACCCTTTTTGAAAATATGTAATAAATGGCTGGTACCTTTTTTGTCAAAAACTTGTTCCAAAGCACATAGCAGACATTCTTTTATCGCCTCTTTGGTACAATACAGCTTTTACCGATAAATCTTTATTTATACAAAACTGGTTTTTAAAAAAAACATAAGAAACGTCATCTTGTTGATAACAATGGGAATTTGTTCTCTTTCAATCAACTCAAAGACATTAATGGAATCCAAGGAACATATTTGAATTATTTTACTGTGATAACGAATATACCGGCATCATGGAAAACTTTGATCATGGGAAATCAAGATAAAATAGAAATGTTTAAAACTAACGTTAATCGCAACATTTACATGCATTTTCTTTTTAAACAGAAAAAAAGGTTGCAGAATCTATTATGATATTTTAGCAAAAGTCACAGAAATTGAACCACCGGCGTCCTGGTTTCGTATTTTAGGACAAGTAAGTAAAGACGAGTTCAACGTCATATGCAAAAATTTAAATAATGTGAACGAAATAAAATTAAAAGATTTTCAGTACAAATTAAATAACAAAATTTTAGTAATAAAATCATTTTTGAGAAAAATCAATATGATAAACGACAATTTATGTTCTTATTGTAACAAATTTTTTGAAACAATAGTACATTTATTTTGTGAATGCGACAGTGTTTTACCATTTTTAAACAGTGTACAATATTGGCTGAATAATGATTGCAATGTTGAAATATCACTAGAACCAAAACATTTTATTTTTTTAATTGGTAGTAGTATCCATACTGGTAATTATTTATCTTTATTATTAAAGTACTTCATATACAAGTCCAAATTTAGAGAGAACTGTAATTCTTACCGGGATATATTTGAAAAGCTTTAAAATCCTGACAATACTTTCTGAGGAAAACAAATTCCAATAGCTGGCTGACTAGAACATACAAATTTCATTAGTTTTATTTCTTACTGCTCAAGTCATTAACAAACTTTCAATCGTTTTCTTTTTATTGTTATTATTTTTTTTCCATGTTATAAAAATCAGAATCCTTTAAAATCATATATAATATACACAAACGGTTAGAACTTTATTTTCCACGGCTTAACTTTAATATGTTATTATGTTATTTAATACAATTTCTTATTGTAAGGTCAACAAGGCAGTCTAAAGGACAGCTAAATCCCCTTCCGCAGCGGACATGAATATGTACTTCTTGACCTTTAACTAACCATGACCTTGATGTTGTGCCATGCATATTATAAGCACATAGTCTCATGATAGTAATTATTTGTGCCAAGTTATTTAAAATCTTCCATAAAGTCAAAAAGTTATGGAGAACATTTAACCTTGACCTTCGGGGTAGCAACCTGGATGTTGGGTTCTGCACATCGTGTCATAGTGGTGATCATTTGTGCAAAATAATTAAAAAACTTTGCGTAAGCCAAGTTAGTAGGCTATAGAGCAGACGTGAAATGTGGATATTTGACCTTTAACTGTGACCTTGACCTTGTGGTTAGCACTCTGTTATTGCACTCTGCACATCGTCTCATAATGGTGATCACTTGTGCCAAAGTATTTCATAAAATTTTCAGCGGTTAAAAAGTTATGGAGCGGACATGAAATGTAGACTTTTTAACACTTGACCTTTAAGTGTGACCTTGACCTTGAGGGTAGCAACCCAATAATTGCGCTCTGCACATCGTCTTATAATGGTGATCACTTGTGCCAAGTTATTTCAAAAAAATTTCAACAGTTTAAAAGTTATGGAGCAGACACGAAAGTGTTACGGACGGGCTGACAGACGGAGGTCATTCCTATAATCACCTACCCGCTTTGCGGAAGGGGATTAATGAGGGATGGATCCCCGACCCTCATCTGAACCTATGACGGGGAGAATAAGTGGGGTTACCTGATTTGAGGGTCTGAAACAAAAAAAAATTAAAAAATCATCGTGAGCATTGCATGCTTGTGCCTGATTTCCAGAGTTTGTCAGCCAAGTTATCTTCTGGGATGTAGAGCTTGTTATATGAAAGGCCCCCTTGACAAAACGGACTGCACATCTTTCTACGGTTTCGACTTCATTGATGCAGACTTGGGTATACGGGTCCGAGGCTGTTAAGGCATACTCTTGTACTGGCCGCGCCACTGAAGTATAGGTGTAGGCATTGACTTTGGCAAGGCAACTGGACAGGTGGCGTCTAAGGAAAGCCAGGCTGTTGTTGGTCTTCATAGTTGCCGAATCGACATATGGCTTCCAGGAAAGGTTCTCGGAATATGCCGAAATATCTACCAGTCTTGAAAGCTGCGAGTGTTTGCCCGTGGGTAGTATAGTGGGTCTGAACTGATTTGCGCTTCCCGGTGAGGTTTATTCCTTCGCACTTGGTGGGGATGAAGGACATCATCCAATTCCTTTCCCATTGTTATAGTCTCTGGGTGTCTCCGGAATGGAGTGTTTTCTGTATCTTGGACTTTCCCACAACCTAAAACAAGAGGTGGCCCTGGGTCGCTCACCTGAAAAGAAACTACCAAACAACTGGTGGAGTGGGGATGGGGTGGCACCTATGGGATGTGTCAAATGACACAGTTCAAATACCACATTAGATATCAAAACATATTTTAAACTAAGAAAGAAGGTCAATAGTTCAAGGTAAACCGAAGTCAAATTTGAAGTCTGTACATAAACTTTTACAAATAGTTACAATTTCAAACACATATCTTCAAAAACAAAGAAGTAGATCAGTAGGTCAAGGTCAGCAAAGGTCAAAATTGAAGTCTGCATGCAAATTTACACAAATAGTTAAAATTTCATTGATGTACCTTCAAAGAAAATCAAGGAAGTAGGTTAGTATGTCACATGAAGGTCAAGGACAAAGATGGATGGGTTTTTTTCGGAGGGAGGAGGGTACATGTACTTATCTCTTGGCCTTATGGTTTCTTACAAGAAGATTCTTTAAAGTTTTTCCTACATAAGTCTATGTTAAATCAAGAGACCCCTTGACTTGGACCAATTCTGATCCCACAGCCATGATTTACAAGACTTTGGTAGAGTTCCTCTAGATGATGCCATCAACCAAATATCTAAGCTCTTGGCCTTATGGTTTCAGACAAGAGGATTCTTTAAAACGTCTTTTTTTATATATAACTCTATGTTAAATAGTGATCCTGAGGTGCGGCCAATTTTGATCCAAGGGCCATGATTTGTATAAACTTGGTAGAGGTCCACTAGACAATGTTACACACAAAATATCTAAATCCTATGCCTAATGGTTTCTGGCAAGAAGATTCTTTAAAGTTTTTCCTGTATAAGTCTATGTAAAATCAAGAGACCCCTGGGGTGGCACTAAATTTGATCCTAGGGCCATGATTTACATAACTTTGGTAGAGGTCCACTAGATGTTATTATCAACTAAATATCTTAAGTCTAGGCCTTGTGGTTTCAGACAAGAAGATTTTTGAAGTTTTTCCTTTCAGTTGCCATGGCAACCAGAGTTTTTCATGGAATTACATTTTTTATATAACTTCATTTCTGTAAAGTTTAAGTGCAACTAACCAAGTGGTATAGGAGGAGATGTTTAAAGTCAATTGTGGACGATGGACGAAATAGCATACCTAAAACTACACCTGACCTTCGGTAAGGTAAACTAATAACTAACCTCTGCAGGGGACATCAGTAATATGGGCAATTAGTACTGACGATAAATAAACTCAAATAGATAGCTTGAACTACAGAAGTTGCAATCAAAAGATTCCATTTACAAACAGACAGAAAGATGAACCAAAACATGCATCATAAAACTCGTTCCTTTGGTTTTATAAAAAGCAAGTCAACTGAATTTTTACCACTTTATTTACAGCATGCTAAGCAAACCATTTACAAAAATACCAAGTATTTGTATAACCCAAAATAGTGAACAAAAACTGAAACAAATAAATCTAACATTTAACTCTAAAGATATTTCTATGGTAATTAGGTTCACAATGAAAACTAACCGGAAAAAAAAATCTGAAAAATACAAGCATCATAATTCAAGAGTCTTTGCTTTGACATCAATGTTAAATGAATGGATATTTTCATTTTACCTAACATTCACTTACAGTACAAAATCTGTCAGTTATTTCCATAAAAAAATTCCAATAACCTTTGGGAAGGCCACATTGCAAATGGAAGTATCTTAACTATATAATTCTGAAAGTTTTGAAGATCAATCTGAGCATTGCGATATTGCTGAGGTTTGAGCATTGTGAATGTAATAGTGCTGAGATTTCACTAATGAGTGTTTACAAATTATCTTAAATGCAAAAGGACAAATGCTCATTGTCTGAGCAAATATAAGAAACTTATAACACAAAATAAAATGAATTTAAACAAACAGAAAAATTCTCAAGGCAAGCCATTCTACAGCTGATGTAACAGGAAGAAAGTACAAAAAAGACACAAGAGCATACCTTGTTTCATCTTGGATCTAACAACTGAACAAATGTAAAGAGTATGTGAAGATTTATATGAAAATGGCTTTGCAAAATATCTTACTTTATCAGATTACAACAGACAGACTGAATTTCAGTTCATATTCAAAGTTTACCATTATATGAAAAAAGTACAGGTAGCATGTTTTAAAACAGTTTCATTTTCAAAGAAAAAATGCTTAAATTAAAATAACCACAAAAATTTAGATCAGTAAAATTTTTAAACAAGATACTGAAAATAAATTCAAATCTAACTAAACTCCACGCTTTAAAGATAAAGAAATATACGTAACCTCTGGACAAAGAAAAAACAACAAAAAGTGCAAAATAAATCATCATTAAATGATTGCAATGGAAGCTGAGCAAAATGTATTTATGAGATTTAAGCATATTCAAGAACTACAATCTCTTCTAACACACACAAACACACACGCATGCACGCACTCACTCACGCACGCACACAAACACACATATGTTCATCCAACTCCTCTCAAGTTATATTTCTGGACAATAACACACTTCTTACAATATTATGACAGGCAAGTTGTTCGGAAAAACAGAGATAAAAATGTATCACAGAATTGCTAAATAATTGACAAACACAATCGTTGCATATAAGATAGCATGATAAAGATGTCTTGACAAAAATGACATTTTTGTGTTGTTACCGTGAAACACCAAAATAAACAAAAACAAAAGGTTTGTGTCTAGTTTTTAACTTTTTACCAACTATAATAAAAATAATACAAGTAATTCATAAAATTATAAAAGGAAGAAACTGTATGAAATATTTATGCCTTTTCAAAAGATTATATCAACTTACTAATAACCTAACAGAAATCTATTTAAAGACAGTTTATTTGACCTAGATAAGTATTTCATGGTGACCTTGACTTTCATTAAAGGTGGTTGATAAAAGAAAAAGGTCAAATGCTATCAAAGGAATTTATGAACTTATCATATCTTTATAATATAAAGTGTTTTGATCTTGACTCATATACAAATACATAAAAGTTCCGATCAGTAAATGGCTATTTTACATTTACCAAATGTCAAAATCACATTTTTTTTAAATCATTTAAGTGTTATATTGATAGTTTAAGGTCATCCCTTAACTAACTAGTAACTGTAATGCTCGGCAATTCAGGATTAACAGCAATACTGAATTCACTAAAAATTACATTTGAAGTAAGTTCTCAGTCCTAACCTCAACTTCATAACCAACAGATTACTTATATATGGCCCAACTTATGCAGGATTAGTTACATAATAATAATGATAATAATGGCACATGTACAAATAACTGACTGTCCTATCACTGTTGGCATACTTTGATCAACACTGGTATTCACCAACATTTGTGTTAACAAAAAATCAAACTACCCTGGCACATATACTGGTACTATGGAAGCAACTGCAATATTTCAAAGGCTGAGTACCTTTCGAAAGCTATAAATGTCTTTCATCTTCAAAGAAACCTTGCATTATATAAGAAGAAAGCTTGTATTATATTGTCCACATTCATCATCTAAATGCAGAAATTAAACTGTAATAACCAAGTACAAAGCAAGAATATCACTCAAGCAAGGAGAATAGAAGAACAGGTAAATGATACTACACAATGGTATTTTTTACACTGGCAATTTAAATGTAGATTTTCATGAATAACCATTTAAATCCTAGAGATCTAGTATTTCATAAGTCATTCTGTCAATTTCTAAAACATGTAACATTTTTAATTAATTTCCATTACAAAAATCAAATTTTCATGTAAAAAGATGTGGCAATCAGTAACCGTATATTTACAAACATCTACATTCAAATGCCAGCAACAAATACTAAACAATTTTCATTGAAATACAATTTTTATTGAAATACGACGGAATAAATAATAAAACTGATATATTTTAAATAAAGTGCAACTTAAGAAACCCCTGTTAACTCAACATGATAATTGGCTAATAGTCCCTCAAACTCTACAAAACTGGATTTAGGGTTTAAAAAAAAAGCACTATAACTGTTCTACATGTCCATATATGAAATAACTGATATTTCAAAAATAATCATTATCATTCATAACAACTCTAACTTTCATCATCTTTTACAGAATAGGAATGTTCAAAATATGACGTCCATCTTTTCAAACACTTCTGGAATGCTTCTCTCTATTTTTAAAGTCAAAACTGAATGACTGTAATGGCGTAAAGGACAGTTTTTAATTACCTTTCATCAGCTTCTCACAAATACCATAGTGATCATAGCAATCTTTGCACACGCACTTACACACAACCTGTGCTTTTATCCAACCTAGGCTTCAAACCCCTATATACAAATTTGTGTATAAGAGTAATTTAGTACAATATGTAACAATGTAGATAGGGCAATAAGGAATTTTTTTACGGCGGATTTCAATTCAAATAGATTCGATACCCAAGGCGACTATAGGAAGCAGATCAGAAGACATAGTTTTTGCTGTATGCTGATTTCTCTAAGGACGGCATCACATCCTCTGTCTTCAACTGCTTGTAATCCTTTGTTGAGGGTCGCCGACTTCCTTTAGCTGTCTTACCTTCTATTACCAGGGCTATTATCTGAAAACATAAACAGTAATCATTTAAGTGAATATCTTATGCTGTTTTTAGACTAAACTGACAAAAATGTTTAATAAAGTCAAGCTATGAATAAAGCTCACACCTATGAATAGTTGGAATCTATATTTTGGTAACAAAGTGTTAAATTACTGCCATTAAGTTTGAGTCACATCTTCAAAAATCACAGAGAACAGTAACATTTAACATTACTAAGTTCACTCTAACTTGACTGTTAGATACGCTTTGTAAGATCTTGTTAACAATGGATCAATCAATTGACTAATGAAATTAGTCCAAGATCAGTATGTTGGAAATACATATTCAAGTCAGAGGATATAACTGGTAAAAAAAAATACTACGGATCATATAACACCTAGGTCCCCTTCGCCAGTACATGCAAAAAAAGAAAAACTGCTCTGAAAAAGATTAGTCACCAAACACCTTGGCCTTGCTATAGATGCATTCTTGACAATGTCATCCTGCAGAAAGAACAGCCGAGATTTAGACTGTCCTTTTAAAGATGTTTTTTAATTCATTTCAATGACCTGTATCTGAATATGCTATTTAATAGTAGTCTCAATCTATGATAAACATACATCTATCTTTTTTATAACCAGCATAGACAGTATTAATTTGATAAGAGATAACTTACCGGGTATTTTCTTAGAAATCGAATATGAAAGATAATTCATAAATAACAGTATGGCTGTCCCTAGTAATGAATTTAACCTTCAAATATCAATTTACTCTTTCCACACACACACACACACCATGTATGTCATAAATGTAAAGACAGGAAAATCATAGTGAATGGTTTATAAAATATAAGTTTCTGAATCTGTAAGTATTCGTTGCTAAACTATTCCAATCATCTATTATGGTTAAAAATATAACAATCTATTACTCTATCTAAAGAGAACTTAATGGAGCGTTGCATTCTGATTAATTATTTTAACATAGTCATGCAGCCCACTTCCAAACAATTGATCTGGTAACAGAAAAGTCCTGAATCTGACCTTATATATAATCATCCTGTTTACCTGCATAACAGAACATTACATTTTCTAATGTAAATAATGAATAGACAAGATGGCTCACATGAATTCGACATGATCATGGAAAACAAAGGCCTAACAGAAACATATGAGAAGTTTTGATTGCTCTACATGTTATGACAATGACACTGAAATAACGTTATCGGAAACATTAACATAAGTATTTACAATTATAAAACAAAATTTTTATAAAAACTACGGAAATAAATAAAATTATATGCTATTTTTCTGATTGCACACATTTTCATTTTGGATCAGATTATATATTCTTTTTTCCTGTTTAGTTAAATTTGCATAAAAGAAAACAAAAAAAGGTGTGAGCTGACTGAAACTAATCCAAGTGTACAAAAACTGATGAATCGATTGTCTTTGAATCCACATTACTTGAAGTTTTTCATGTCACATATGATTTTCATACTGTTTAATCACGTTTTTGAAACTCAGCCAGGTTTTGTAAGTTTCCTCTAGAGATTAAAAGAATAGGTAACATAGATTAAAAAAACTATGTGAGTATAACCAGATAAATCAACAGTTAAGAATAAAAACTCAAAGCAAAACAGTCACAGCTCTTTACACAAAAATAATAAACTAAAATGCTTTTTGCTTTCTAATCAAACTGAATCTTTGCGTAACTAGGCCAGGTCAAGACCGAAACAGGTGAATAGGCTAGCAGATGAATAATGTATATTCTAAAAATAGCATTGACTTTGTATCACTGAGCTACATAGAACATCAGACAGAAAATTGTAAAAATAATAGAAAATCAAAAACAACTTTCTGTCAAATCATGGCAGTTAGAAAGTTACTCAGTTGGGAAACTTCTATATGGCTAGATGATCACTGAACGTCTTAGTATGTAAATATTATTTTAAATGTTTGAATCAATAGAACTATTTGTTTTGGTAGTAGGTAGAAAATTATGGTCATTGATAGGTCATTTGTAATAGGTTTGGTGCCCTTAGGAACATTGGACCCACTGTGTGACAATCGATCCAAAAATTAAAGCCATTATTGCCCTATATCACTCAGATGTGTTCAACTGCTCTAAACAGGATAATCAACTAAAGTACCTCGTTCTCTCACATCAAAAATTATCTCCACTTAAGGCAAGTTCATTACCTGGATAAGTAACTGCTACTAGTGACCCCTGGGAAGGGCCAATCAAATTCCTTTTCTGTAACTTCAACAAGAAGTTTAGTCAGAAGTTAAAGTTCAGCCATAATCAAAGTCAAAATTTAAATGAAAAACTGTACATGTGGTCATATTTTCATATACATAGTCTAAAAACCAGGAAGTAAAACAGAAGGTCAAGGCTGAAATCAGTGTGCAAAATTATAAAAATAGTTTTTCACAAACTGGTAGAGAACCAAAAGACAATGCTACACATCAAATAGGTAAGCTGTATAAATAAAATATGCAAGGACTCCCTACTCCCACCAACTCATTTTTGTGGAGCTAGTGGGACTGCCTTGATGCTGAATTGCATCAATAAACAGATGTTTCATCTATAGGTTTATTATCCTCAGTAATGAAAGCAAATGAGTGTTTACAATGTACAAGAGGGATGATCCAAAGTACATTCAATTCACCGCATTCAATTGTATGAGTTAAAAAAGGGAACAACATGCGACAATATAATACAAAATTCTAATAGTTTTTTTTTCTGTATTAAGTTAAAGGAGACAATTTCAATATTTCTCTTTGTTTGACTGAAAAGCATTCCAGGAAGAATTAAGTTCTGAATGATGAAGACAGGTGCTTTTTTGATCTTTGATCAATTAAGTAAAGATTCCTGAAATCGGTAAAAGACTGGAAAAGCTTGTATGCTTTCACTGACAGTCTAAGTTTCAGTAACAAAGATCAAATACACTAAAATAAGATTTATATGTTTTACAACCAAACTTCTTCCTATTAATTAAACAGCTAAAGACAACTGCATAACATTCTACAAATAAGCAGGAAACACCGACCTTTTCACTAACTTGATGATAAATCAACTAGATGCAAATTGGCCACTTGTCACAAGACAGTTTGCCATAGATTTAGATGGTGGTTAAAAGTAAAGTACATTGTAAGTAAATCTTATTAGTTTTGTGTATTTTATCTTTGCAAGTGAAACTGGATCTGGAAAAAGTAAAGGAGAGAGGTTTTCACTGTAGAAACAAATATTTACCTTTTGTTTGTTATGGAAGATGATGTATCCAGCAATAGACAGAACAATGAAGACAAGGAAATAAGCCATAAAATGACTTCCTGAACTTTCATCTTCATCTGGAGGAAACACTGACTTGCCTGCAAAAAGATATTTCTAATCAGCTTTCTAATCTATAAACCATAACAGAAGCAGAGTATGCTAATACTAATCATACTAAATTCATAATAGGTAACGTATTTGTCCAAGTTTAATTTGCATAGTTATTTTAAGCTGGTTATTGGGGGGGGAATTTTTTTAAACTTCCGTCAAATTAGCAGGTCCATAGAAGCAAAGCGAAGTCAAAATCTGGAATGCACATTATATAAGAGTGCACATTACACTTTGACGAATACAGTAAAGGTTTTTACTCTGCTTTCCTACCCTCATTAAGCTGTACAAGATGTAACAACAACAAAAAGCAAGGAACATTGTAGTGGAGTATGAAAAAATAATACTTGAGAGTAACAGACATGAATTTTTAACTGATATTCATATATAATGCAACGATTCAAACCAGAATTTTCCAAACTGTATCATGGCTTTGTCTTTTGTCCAATCCTTTTCTTGTGAATAAAGTAATGTTTTTACAAATATTCTGTTTTTAGTTTCACAAAGCAGTAAGGTATTGCAAAGCTACACACCTTGTCCTGTTCCCTGTGGCTTGAGCGTTTCTTCCATACCACTGGTCCCAGTACCAGTACCTTTATCTGAAATTAAAACAAATAGCTTAAGAACCTGCTTAGTCCTTTTGGCACAAAGCAAATAGAATAACTGCCATTGTATGTAAAACAAGAGCCACCGCAAGCGGGGGCCACGCTCGACTTCTTCCTATTTCCAAAGGTAAACACATCAGAGGAAGCACATTGTGGTGAAGGGATTTCAAATGAAACATCATTTGGAAATATAATTATACATAACAAAGTTATGGTTAATTTTAGCAACATTCAGAAATTTGACCCTTAAAGGTCAAGGTCAAGTTCAGTTTAACCTTCTCTGTAGGTATTGTCTAAAAGGTAGTTATGTCCAAGCATGAAGACACTACATCCATTAACAACAAAGATACAGCCAAGTTAAGTAATGTCAAGGTCATTTAAAGGTCAAGGTGATGCTTGAATTGTTTAACACATTTCTTTTATTCTCAGTGTTGTTTTGTCCCTGTATAGATCAAATCCGTCCATAAATAACAAAAGTTTGGCTATTTTAGCAAAATGCAATAATTCGAACTTGACTGTAAAGGTCATTTAAAGGTTGAGGTCACCTTTGAATAATTTAACAAGTAGGTTTTGTCATTAGCATTGTTTTGTCCAAGTATTAATAAAAAAGAACTAAAAATGACGTAATGGCCAATATTAACAAAATCTAGTAATTTGACCTTGATGGTCAGGGTCATTTGAAGGTCAAGGTCACAGCTGAACAACTCAATGTGTCAGTTTTGTCATAAGTGTTGTTTTGTCCCATTATAAATCAAATCAAACAAAAAATAACAAAAATTTGGCTATTTTAAGCAAGTTCAATAAATTGACCTTAAATGTCAAGGTTATCTAAATGTCAAGGTCATATTTATAATAAATTAAAATTTCGGTTTTGTTGTTTTATCAAAGTATAAATCAAATCCATAAATAAACAACAGTTAGGACAATTTCAGCAAAATACAATAATGGGACCTTGACTGTCAAGGTCATTTTAGGGTAAAGGTCATACCTGAATTATTCAACATGTAAGTTTTGTCAAAAGTGTTGTTTTGTCCAAGTATGAATCAAGTCTAACCATAAATTACACAGTTATGACCAATCTTAGCAAAATTCAATAATTTTATCTTGCTAGTCAAGGTCATTTTAGGTCAAGGTAAAACTTAAATCAAAATGTTGGATTTGTCAAAAGTATTGTTTTGTCCAAGTATAAATCAAATCCATCAATAAATGACAAAGTTATGACAATTTAAGCAAAACTTCAAACATCTGACCTTGATGGTCAAGGTCATGGTCACACTTGAGTTATTCAACATGTCGGTTTTGTCACAAAGGTTGTTTTGTCAAAGTATGAATCAATTCCAACAATAAATGACAAAGTTATGGCAAATTGTAGCAAAATTCAATAATTTGACCCTGACTGTCAAGGTCATTTAAAGGTCAAGGGCAACCTTGAAATAAACATAATGTCGGATTTGTCATAAGTATTGTTTAGTTTAAATATGAATCAAATCTATAAATAAATGAGAAAGTTATGACAATTTAAGCAAAATTCAATCATCTGACCTTGACGGTCAAGGTCATTTTAAGGTTATGGTCATATCTGAATTATTCAACATGTTGGTTTTGTCATAAATGTCGTTTTGTCCAAGTATAAATCAAATCCAACCATAAATACTAAAGTTATGGACAATTTTAGCAAAATTTAATAATTTGACCTTGAAGGTGAAGGTCATTTATGATTCAAGGTCATATCTGAAAGAATCAAAATATCGGATTTGTCATTAGTGGTGTTTTGTCCAAGTATGAATCAAATCCATAAATAAATGAAAAATGTATGACAATTTAAGCAAAATTCAATCATCTGACCTTGACAGTCAAGGTCATTTTTAGGTTATGGTCATACCTAAGTTATTCAATAAGTGGGTTTTGTCATAATTGTTTTGTCCAAGTATGAATCAAAACCAACCATAAACAACAAAGTTATGACAATTTAAGCAAAATTTAATTATCTGACCTTGACGGTCATGGTAATTTTGAGGTTAAGGTCAAACTTGAATAATTTATCTAGTCAGCTTTGTCATAAGTGTTGTTTTGAAGAGGTCTGATTCAAATCCAACCATAAATAACAAAATAATGGCCAGTTTTAACAAAATTCAATGATTTGTCCTTGACTGTCAAGGTCATTTAAAGGTCAAGGTCAAATTTGAAATAATCATAACGTCGGATTTGTCATAAGTGTTGTTTAGTCCAAATATGAATCAAATCTACAGATAAATGAGAAAGTTATGACAATTTAAGCAAAATTCAATCATCTGACCTTGACAGTCAAGGTCATTTTAAGGTCATGGTCATATCTGAGTTATGCAACATGTCGTTTTTGTCATAAGTGTTGTTTTGTCCAAGTATAAATCAAATTCAACTAAAAATACTAAAGTTATGGACAATTTTAGCACAATTAAATAATTTGACCTTGAAGGTGAAGGTCATTTATGAGTTAAGGTCAAGTTGAGTCTGGTTCACTTGAAGATCTTGTCCAAAGGGTTGTTGTGTCCAAGTATGAAGACAATCCACCTATTAATAATAAAGTTATGGCAAATTTTAGCAAAATTCAATATTTTGACCTTGAAGGTGAAGGTCATTTATTAGTCAAGGTCAAGTTTAGTCTGGTCTACTTGAAGGTCTTGTCCAAAGGGTTGTTGTGTCCAAGCATGAAGAGAATCCACCTACTAATAATCAAGTTATGGCCAATTTTAGCAAAATTCAATATTTTGACCTTGAATTTCAAGGTCATTTAAGGGTCAAGGTCAAGTTTAGTCTGGTCATCTTGAAGGTCTTGTCCAAAGGGTTGTTGTGTCCAAGTATGAAGATAATCCATCAAGGAATAAAAAAATTATGATCAATGTTAAAGTTTTCGGAGGGGAACGGCAACGACATCGGCAACGGCATCGGCAACGGCAACGACACCATGACTATGACAATAACTCGATTTTTTTTCAAAAAAAAGTCGAGCTAAAAACCCAAAGGAATTATTTCCACTAATGGCTTTACAGTCTATGAAAATAACACTTTAGATGCTAATTAGATGCTAATGCTACTCAAGACCAGTATTTCTCTACCTATCATGGAGCAACTTATCTTTTATCTAATCAAACTTATGTATAAAACATACAGATCAAATCTAAAGGTGAATGCAAAAAAAATCTAAAAGCTATAAAAAATAAAGGAGCAGACAAGACTTTACTGTGTTCACCTTTGGATGACTAATACTGTTGCTAGAAACACAAGCAGTGAATATAATGCTTTGGGATTACAATGACACAAAAATTAATGCTTTACTGAAAAGTTTTGGCAATGGAGATATGTGTATATAAGCAAGACATTCTACTCTGAATCAGCTGGTTAGTGAAATCAGTAAATTTATATTGTTCATGAACATTATGACAAGGTCAGTATTAGCAGAACTGCCCTAAGTTTGTACTATTTCAACACATCACATGATTATTTCACATTCAATATGCATGACTGTGTAAGTTTACAAACAGAATACATAGAGACCAATATGTTACATTTAAACAAGAGGGCCATGATGGCCCTGGATTGCTCACCTGAGTACTTTGGCTGTAGGTTTGCAGTTAAGCAGTATTTCATGTTTTAATTGAAAATATGTAAGTTATGTAAATATGAATATGTAAATATGTAAAATATCAGTCAATAAATAAAGGCTCTATGACAGAAAGTAGAAATATCTATCATAAGCTATGGTGACCTTGACCCAGTGACCTAAAACCCTACCCATGGGTAGAGGTCCATGCAAGAATCCTATATACCGAATATCAAAGATATTGCTCTTTAAATGAAAGCTGTATGAGGTACAGTATTTAAACCTATTTTTAGCCTCAGTGACCTTTAACCTAATCTAATAATTCGAAAAAGCTTGATAAAGCTTGCTTCATGCCAAATTTTAAAATTCTAGGCTTTGTGGTTTTGGACATGAAGATTTTTTAAAGATTTTCTTCTAAATTGCTATTTAAAACTTGTGACCCCTCGGGCTGGGCCAATAGTGACCCCAGGAAAATTTTTCTAACATACTTGAGAGACATCCTCCAGACATTGCTTCATACCAAATTGTAAGGCTCAGGGCCTTGTAGTTTCATACAAGAAGATTTTTCAAAGTTTACCCTAAATGAACTAAAAATCAGTTGACCCCCGGTGGGGCCAAATCTGACCCCAGAGGTATAATTTAAAGTAACTTGGTTGAGGATTACTAGACCTTGCTACACACCAAATCTTAAGGATCAGGGCCTTGCGGTTTCAGACAAGAAAATTTTCTAAGTTTTCTCTGTGTAAAATCAATCGACCCCTGGGGCAAGGCCAAAATTGATCCCAGAGGCATTATTTGAACAAACATGGTAGAGATCCACACATCAATGCTACATGCCAAATCTTAAGGCTTAGGGCTTCAGAAAAGAAGATTTTTAAAGTTTCACTATATAAGCCTATGTAAAATACATTGACCCGGGACAGGGCCAAATTTGACCCTAGGGGTATAATTTGAACAACTTGGTAGAGGTCCACAAGACAATGCTACAAACAAAATCTGAATGCTCAGGTCCTTGAGGTTTCAGACAAGAAGATTTTTAAAGTTTCACTATGTGAAATAAGTTGACCCCGGGGCGGGGCCAAATTTGACCCCAGGGGCATAATTTGAACAAACATTGTGGAGGTCCACTTGACAATGCTATATACCAAATCTTAAGGCTCAGGGCCTTGTGGATTCAGACAAAAAGATTTTTAAAGTTTCACTATATAGGCTTATGCAAAATCAATTGACCCTCAGGGTGGGGCCAATTTTGATCCCAGAGGCATAATTTGAACAAACTTGGTAGAGATCCACACGACAATGCTACATACCAAATCTTAAGGATCAGGGCTTCAGAAAAGAAGATTTTTTAAGTTTCACTATATGAGCCTATGTAAAATACATTGACCCCCGGGGCAGGGCCAAATTTGACCCTAGAACTTGGTAGAGGTCCACAAGACAATGCTACATACAAAATCTGAGGGCTCAGGTCCTTGTGGTTTCAGACAAGAAGATTTTAATTAAAGTTTCACTATGTTAAATAAGTTGACTCCGGGGCGGGGCCAAATTTGACCCAAGGGGCATAATTTGAACAAACATGGTAGAGGTCCACTTGACAATGCTATATACCAAATCTTAAGGCTCAGGGCCTTGTGGATTCAGACAAGAAGATTTTTAAAGTTTCACTATATAAGCTTATGTAAAATCAATTGACCCCCAGGATGCGGCGAAATTTGACCCCAGGGGCATAATTTGAACAAACTTGATAGAGGTCCACTAGACAATGCTACATACTAAATCTTAAGGCTCAGGGCCTTTTGGTTTCAGACAAGAAGATTTTCAAAGTTTTTCCCTTCAATTGCCTAGCAACCAGAGTTCTAGATGGAATTGAATTCTTTGAACAGCTTTGGTAGAGCTTCAAGCAAGGAACAACCCTGCAAAGTTTCAACAAGTTTGGCCAAGTGGTTTAGGAGGAGAAGTTGTTTAAAGAAATTGTTGACACATGGATGGACAGACACACGGACAATGGACAACGGACAATAGGCTATCACAAAAGCTCACCTTGAGGACATTGTCCTCAGGTGAGCTAAAAACACGCTGAAATCTTCACCTAATCTCTTCCCTGAAGAACTCAAGCCTGCAAACCACTTAAAATATAGACTGCCATTTATGCAATACACTTAATGAGCCTTATGTAAATCATGTATGAATTTTAAATTACATGTAATGTAAAAGTTGAATTAACTTTCATTTTTCTTCTCATTCATGCTTATAAATTTTCTTTTCAACACAGATGAAGTGATACATTCAAGGCTATGAAAATCTCAAGAACAAGAGGGCTATGATGGCCCTGGATTGCTCACCTGAGTACTTTGGCTACAGGTTTGCTGTTAAGCAGTATTTCATTTTTTAATTGAAAATATGTAAGTGCCTACAAACAAAATATGTAAAATATCAGTTAATAAATAAAGGCTCTATGACAGAAAGTAGAAATATCTATCATAAGCTATGGTGACCTTGACCCTGTGATCTCAAACCCTACCCATGGGTAGAGGTCCATGCAAGGATCCTATATACCGAATATCAAAGATATCGGTCATTAAATGAAGGCTCTATGAGGTACAGTATATAAACCTATTTTCAGCCTCAGTGACCTTTAACCTAATCTAATAATTCCAAAAAGCTTGTTTCATACCAAATCTTAGATCTCAGGGCCTTGTGGTTTCAGACAAGATTTTAAAGTTTTACTATATAAGCCTATGTAAAACAAGAGGGCCATGATGGCCCTGGATTGCTCACCTGAGTACTTTGGCTACAGGTTTGCTGTTAAGCAGCATTTCATTTTTTAATTGAAAATATGTAAGTGCCTACAAACCAAATATGTAAAATATCAGTCAATAAATAAAGGTTCTATGACAGAAAGTAGAAATATCTATTATAAGCTATGGTGACCTTGACCTTGACCCAGTGACCTCAAACCCTACCCATGGGTAGAGGTCCATGCAAGGAACCTCTATACTGAATATCAAAGATATTGGTCTATAAATGAAGGCTCTATGAGGAACAGTAGATAAATCTACTTTTAGCCTCCGTGACAGGCAAGAAGATTTTTAAAGTTTCACTATGTTAAATAAGTTGACCCCTGGGGCAGGGCCAAATTAGATCCCAGGGGCATAATTTAACAAACTTGTTAGAGGTTCACAAGACAATGCTACATACCAAATCTTAAGGCTCAGGGCCTTGTGGTTTCAGAAAAGAAGATTTTTAAAGTTTCACTATATCAGCCTATGCAAAATCAATTGATCCCCGGGGTGGGGCCAAATTTGACCCCAGGGGCATAATTTGAACAAACTTGATAGAGGTCCACTAGACAATGCTACATACTAAATCTTAAGGCTCAGGACCTTGTGGTTTCAGACAAGAAGATTTTCAAAGTTTTTCCTTCAAGTTGCTATAGCAACCAGAGTTCTTGATGGAATTCAATTCTTTGAACAACTTTAGTAGTGCTTCATGCAAGGAACATCCTAGGCAAGTTTCATCAAATTTGGCCCAGAGGTTTCAGAGGAGATGTTGTTTGAATGAAATTGTTGACGGATGACGGACAAAGACCGGTCACAATAGCCCACCATGAGCTAATAAAATGTCTGGATGCAAATGCCGACACCAGATAGAGTAGGACAGCTCTCCATATACTTTGTACATTCTAGATAAAAAGTATCTCCTCTCCCCGGCACCCCCCCCCCACCCCCTTCCCCCAACTCCCTTGCCTTTGTTGTGGGAATCCTAATTTTTCTGCTTTGTACTATTTGTTTTTAGAAAAAGTATAATGATGTTTCAAAGGTAATTTTAACAAGCAAACAGTAAAATCTAAAAGCAATCAAAACTTAAAACACATACAAACACATCTTCATAACACTGACAACTTACATGCAATAAAAAATTTCAGCAAAAAAACAACAACAACATTATCAACAACATTAAATACACATGGAACTAACAATATCTGCAGATATTAGATGGCCAAACTTAGACAGAAGACTGATGGTGTTCTTCGTACAAAATCATGGTCAATGCAAAAAAAATTGTAAATTCTAAAACATTAAGAAACAGATTGTACTTTTTCACAATCACCTATTCAAAATATTCTTAAAGATAAAAAGGTGAAGTTACAATTACCTAGTTGATTTCCAGCAGGCTGAGGGTCTGCAAATACATCTGGATTTTCTAACAAAACAAAACATGCAAAATTGATTAGAACATAATTATTATCTGTTGTGTACTAAGACCTGTCTCCTACATGTATTTTTGCTTTATATAATATCATACCAGTGAAACATGTCTAACTATTCACTTTCAATTACCTCATTAACAAGAGCTCTGCAAGATGGAGCAATTTAGTGCTTGAAGGAAAATGTTGAAAAGGGACATGTCTTTATATGAATGACAAAAATAATCATGTTTCACTCAAAAGAACATCCACTGTCTTGTATCACTGCCTAATTAACTAACAGATTTATTACAATGCATACTTCTCATGGTCAGATATATGGAAAGGAAGGCAGAGAAACAGATGTAGGCAAAGTTGGGCTTATTCAAAGATTAGTTTCAATTTTTCAGACACCATTTTCAAGGATCTTGCAGTAATTTTCTGGATATGAAAACTAACGTAAGACAATAATTCTAAAAAATCAAGGAGAGTTATGGTTCTTGTGCACTGCACTAATCCTTCCTATCCATGAAGTTTCAAGTCTGTATCTTCAACGGCCTTGGCGGACACTTTGTGACCATGTTCAGCATAGACTTAGGTGACCCAATTTCTAAATCATGACAGTATAGTGTCCAGTTCCTGGCTCTGTCTGATTGTGTATGACAGACGGCTGAAGTGCTCATCTCAAGTAAAACAAAAATGGCCTTGGATCTCAGTTGTCATTACATATGGAAAAATAAAAGAGTTTACATACATTGTTACTTGTGACTGAAACTTACTCCATGCAAGCAGATAAGAAGCACGATGCATTAAAAAGTTTGTGACACAATACTACTTCTCATGTAAAAACAGAAGCAATACAATATATGCAACACATATCATGCCGATTTTTTAAAGAAAAAACAACACAATAAAAAACGAAGTTAAACAAAATGAAGTGCTTGAAATCTGCAACATAACAAGAAGGCATCTTAGTATTACACATTGTTAAAACCAAAACAATTACATTCTCAAATGTACAAGAATGAATAAGAATCCTAAACAATGGTCTATGATAGCCCAGAATAGCAAACCTGATGAAATTTTTCTTAAGATTTTCCTCAATTTTCCAAATATATCTATATAAGACATGCAAACCTTTATGCAGAGCTAATGGCCTTATATATATAATTACAGCAATTTTCAAAATGATCCATTTTTGACAATGCTACCTATCAAATATGAAAGCTTCAGGATTTGTTGTTTTACAGAAAATATTTTCCTATATACCTTTTCACAAAAACATGACTGTGACCTTCATGTGGGACAAATAATGACACTAAGGGCATGAACTCACAAATCTTTGTAAAAGTCGGCTTCATGATGCCTTCGGCAATTAAGTATGTGTGTGTGTGTGTGTATTTAGCAAGCTTTGTTAAGGTCCACTATACAGTGGTACAAGAAAATTAATGAAGGTCTTAAGGCCTTGTGATTAAAAAAAAAAACAGAAGCCTTCTAAGATTTGAAGATCCTATAAACTCTCTCTCTCTCTGCCTTCTAAGATTTGAAGATCCTATAAACTCTCTCTCTCTCTCTCTCTCTCTCTATTTCTTAGCTTGAACAAGTCATTATCCAAGGAGCATAATTTTAGCAATGTTTGCAAAGGTCAACCTCACAGATAACAGATTTCAAGGCTCTTGGTCTTGCCATTCAGACAGATGTTAAAGTTTTTTCTTTTATATATCAGAATCAGTTCTGCATTTAATGGAATTCTTTAAGCAGTCTTGGTGGCTTCATGCATGGAATATCCCTGCCAAAATTCATCACTTTCTATCTATGGGTATAATATGAGATACATGCTTAAAAGGCAAACCAGCAAGAAAGACCCACATACTCACATAATGCTAAAATACAACATTTCTACGGAAAAATATTTTATCTTGTATCACCTTTCTCAAAACTACTTGACAATGTATTCTTACATATATGTGTATGTAAAAAGTTTATTTTATTAAAATTATAATTATTTTGCCATACAATGCAAACATCAATGCAAGATTCAAATTTGGAATCATACTGCAAATCACTGTTTGACATATATCAACTGCAGTTAGCAAAATACTCCATTGTAAGTTGAGATATTGTAAATTCATATATGAATTAATACTGCAACTGAAAATTGACCAATCTTTTTAAATCTTCTCTTTTTCTTTTATTTTTCATCCTGAATAATTTACTTTAGAAAAGATAAAAGTATGTAAAGTGACTATTCAAATCATGCAATGTCCTACTGGTGTTTTTTTTTAATTCTTGCTCTATAAAATTATTCCTGTAATTTTATATAAAATTCTTCCTGCACTATTTTTTTTTACAAAATATGTGCTGAATGCACATCTTTTAAAGTTACAATAAAATGCAAAATAACAATACAGCTAAGCAAGTAATTCTCATTGAAATAATTCTGTCAGGATAAAAATTCTAAAGGACATCTCAAAAAGAGCACAAAATTCATGCATAATGTATATTGTGTCCCAATAAAGATGAAAAGTGAGGTACCCACAGTGATTAAGTACCCACAATGACTAAAATATGTGTGACACAAACATTCCAAAGAAGTGAGCACAATTTTCTTTTTTACCTACTAACAGTAAATATCTGAAATAATGAAACCAAAATCATTTACAAACTAGAAATGGGTTTTTGATTGAACAAAAACATATGTCTCCCCCCAGCCAGTTGCTGCAGGCAGTACTGAGTCAGATGATTGTAAAATTTGACATCAAACCTCCAAGTGTGACCTTGACCTTGAGACACCACACCCGCAAAGTGGTTTCTGCATGTTGGCTTGATGAGGTGAACATCTGACCCAAGTTTCATAAAAATCCTTCAAGGGCTTTGGAAGATACAGAGTGGACAAGATTTTGTTGCATTTGACATTTAACCTCCAAGTGTGACCTTGACCTTGAGACACCACACCCGCAAAGTGGGTTCTGCACGTCGCCTTGATGAGGTGAACATCTGACCCAAGTTTCATAGAAATCCTTCAACGGCTTTGGAAGATACAGAGCGGACACGATTTTGTGGCATTTGACATTTAACCTCCAAGTGTGACCTTGACCTTGAGACACCACACCCAAAAAGTGGGTTCTGCACGCCGCCTTGATGAGGTGAACATCTGACCCAAGTTTCATAAAAATCCTTCAAGGACTTTGGAAGATACAGAGCGGACACGATTTTGTGACGGACAGACAGACGGATGCACGGACGGACGGACAGACAACCGCGGGAAAAACAATATGTCTCCCCCATTTTTGGGGGAGACATAATTCTCTATATAGAGACAGTCATTTCAAGTAAATTATACTACACAATTTTATAAAACAATTTTCAATTTCACTTTTTTTTTAAAGGTCCAAACTTTCTTATACTTGTACTGATACAAACAAATCAATTAAAAATGGCATTTCCAATATTGTAGTCACTTCACTGATTTGGCAATGATGTATAATTTGTAACAGAATAGTTAATTGTTAGTACCCCTTTTTAATCAAGTGTTCTAGATAATCTCAGCTAATTCTTTATTTCTAATAGGTAAAAAAGGTTATTGTAACTACTTCTTCACACAATTAGTAACTAAAAACTAAAATATATGAAAAATACCTCTATTTAATTAAAACAGTGATTGAGAAATATTAAAGAGTGTTACTTTAGAAATAGTGAGTGAAATTTAACAGTAAGAATATTTTACTCTGATAATCTAATGTTTCTTAAGTCTGTTTTTATTTTTGGTTGATAACTAGTTTATTTTTAAGATTTTGGCAGGTTATATGGCCAAGTATAAATGGTTGTGTGCTGATATCACCCCAGCTGCAAGGCAAAGGTTACATATCCAGTTAACAACTGTTTACACCCAGTTTTACACCCAGCCATTAAACCATTCAAAATTTTCATAACATTTTTATAATACTGCACAGCGGATTTCTTTCATTTTAGAAAATGATTACTCAGAAACTGGCAGCAAATTCATTATATCAAAGAGGGGTGGTCTTTATAAAACAGACAGCCATGTAATATGAATGTCCGACTTGTCTATATCAATAATGCAAACATGTAGTATCATAAACATTATTTCTACATACTAATTCAACAGTTTGCTTTAAATATCTAAAATCCCACAATATACCTTAAGGTATGTCTTTTGTAGATTTCAAAAAAGACTCAGGATTGTTTTAATGCAATTATGAAACACAGGCAACAAAATAAAAGAAAACAAACATCTAAGCTACAAGTACAAAAGTGACAAAACTCAAAACTAAGCAAAAATTATAATTTGATTATTACGACTATGACATACCAATGATGTGAACATTTCCCAATGCAGTTTATGTAATATGATATTGCCACTATGATATCATCACATCTATGAAATATTTCTACAGTTTGGAGGAAGTGTTTTTGGCCTGCAATTGTTTGGAGAATTTTTTTCTTTATCATAGTCCAATTTGTAAAGAAGTTTCCTTCTAGAAGGTCATGATAATGGCAATGTTCAGCCACCATAACAGTTTACCAGTGCATTCTGGAGTTGAAATGGCACTTGTAATATTAATATTTTTTAAACAAACTCCCTGTAATCAGCCCTTTGCTTCCCAAAATATGATCAATGTAATGTGCTTGCAGGAGTCATCCAAGGTAAAGACTTCTTTTCTGAGGTACTTTTCTAAATCTATCAGTTTTTCTGGTAACTTATGGACTTTCAATTACATTTTCAAAACAAAATCCAACATTTCCAGCTCATTACCTTGGATTCCCCACAAGTACTCAACACTTACCAACTTAGACAAAAGAGGCTGAGAACTGGGCAATTTTTGTTCCAATGCTTGGCCAAAAACAGCATGCTACTACAAAGGTACACAATACAAATGTATATAAACCAAGAGGACCATTACAGAAGTAGACACCCAACATAGGATTTCACAAGTTCAATATCAAGAAATCATTGCTTAAGAACAATTTGTCTATTTTTTTTAGAATCTGTTTTTGCATAATGAAAATATGTAATTTAATCTCAATGTTAGCATCAACAGCTGTCAATTTAGCCATTGGCCACTTAAATTCACAAAATCATTTGAAAATGACATCTTCTTGAACTATTTCTGTAAAAATATTTCAAAATAACATTGGCAACTCCGTTAAACTTCTTAAAACAATCAAGTGAACTATACTGTGAATGTTATGTTTCCTGGTGACTGAAACAAGATTGACAGATTTTCCTGTTCTTTCAGAGAATAATAGTATTTTTACAAAATTTAAAACTTATAAAAATTAAAGTATCATTGTGAAAGTGAACAGTTGCTGACAGATGCTGATGTGCAGAAATATTGTGGACTAAATATGATAATCTGATGTCTTTATGGAGACAGACGAAGATCACAGAAGACATTTTTATCATCATCTTTTTAGATTATTTATAGTGTAAAGCTAGTCATAACTATAATATCTAGAGTAAAAAAAACAGTGTTTAAAAATAATGTAATGTTTAAAATTTTTGTAAAAGAAGGGTCATATATAAAGGTTTCCCTTGACTGCTAACTTGATTTTAAATACTTAGAGGTAAAAAAGAAAAAAATTCTACAGAATTAACTTGATGCTTTATTATCTACAATGAACCTGTGATAACCCTTGCAGGTGCCTTTGCAATGAATTTAGGACAACATACACAAGGAGTATTTTGTTAATGATAAAACGATGTGCAAAACGTGTACCTTCCCTGTCATAATCATCATCATACCCATAGTAATCACTAAAATCACTCTCTGGAGATGTTGTACGTTGACTCGCTAAGAAGAATAAAAATGAAAACAACAAAAATGACAATCATGTGAATATCAATATGTGATAATAACTTTTTACATCTTTAAATTAGTCTTATGGTTGAGAGCACACCTACTTAACTTATGAGTGGTCTTCTTCAGATGCACTGTATCTTTCTGTTACATACAGAAATTCCTACGAAAATACACATGAAGTGATGACTTGACTCAACTGTTCTGCGGGGTTGTCTTGTTTAAGTTCATCAAGTAAAGCCAAAACATTTCATTCCAACAGTTCAGCGAGAATTACACCTTTACATAATCTGAGTACCACAAAGCAAAACTAGTCCCTCAGTTTAGTAATGTCCATTTAAATTCTTTGCACTCTGAACAAATAATTTAAGGTCAAAGACCAGTCTTACATGAAAAATAAAAGAACTCAGTTGTTGTTGTTGTTTAAATCATGAATGGTATTAGCAAAGGTATATATGTAAACATCTGTCATGAAAAATGGTCCATAAGTGACTGTAACCTACAAGTGACTGTAACAGTATCTTTAATCAACTGAATAATAAACAAGAGCACTGCAAAGCAGTACCAATGCCTGTCTGTTTTTTTTTTTTATATTGGAAATGAGCGTGCCAGTAACTACCCATCCAAAAAAAAAAGGCACAATGAGGAAATGAGAAAAAATTACCTGCCTATATAAGAAAAAATGAAAAAAAAAAAAAACATGGGTGGGGGAGTACTTTCCCATCCAATGTAAGTAAATATTTGAGTTTTAAGCTCTATGCTTTCTCATTAAAAGCTTTTTGCAATATAAGTCTAAACAAAAACTGAGTGTCCCCTAGGGTGGGGCTAATTTTGACCCCAGTGACATAATATGAACAAACTTGGTAGAGGTCTACTAGAGGATAACTAAGCTGTTAAGAGAAGAAGACTTTCTAAGTTTTTCCTATATAACACAACAGAGATCCACTAGACAATGCTTCACACCAAGTATCATAACTGTAAGCCTTATGGTTAATGAATCATCAGCTACACTGAATTTTCTGCACGACACCAATACTGCCACAGCCAACGACTCAGTGACCATAACAGCTCAACATTTTTCTTCGAAAACAGATGAGCTAATAAAAAACAAAAGTTAACATAAATTTTGGCCAGTCAAATGCAAGGCAAATTCAGTCTTATTTTCTCACAAAGCTATTAACAATCTTATTCTCAGTAATTCTGAACATAATCTTATCCTCAGTAATTCTGAACATAATCTTATTCTCAGTAATTCTGAACATAATATTATCCTTAGTAATTCTGAACATAATCTTATTCTCAGTAATTCTGAACATAATCTTATCCTCAGTATTTCTGAACATAATCTTATCCTCGGTAATTCTGAATGTAAACTTATCCTCAGTTATTCTGAACATAAACTTATCCTCAGTAATTCTGAACATAAACTAATCAAAAGCCTGCAAAAATATTATAGGTACTATGAAAATATATCTTATAACTAGATATTTAGTTGTATATATTAGTGACATCCTCCAACTAAATGGCAAAAATTCTGATAATCTACTCATCAAAATGTGTTAAGCACTGTCTTCCCTTTGAACAGCTTTTTAAATGAGATTTTGTCAGGCACATTTTCCAACTCCAAAAACCTTAAGGCCCTGAGTTATATCTTATAATTATATAAATCTAACAACATGTAATTGCTGAAGCCTACTGTTGACTTGACACCCTCACTGCAGTAGAAAAATATAAAGTTAACACATCTTCAAAAGGTAAGACAGGCATTTCATTATTTTTCAATTAACATGTTAGGGGTCTACGCAAGGAAACATGTACCTGAGTTTAAAAAAAAAAACCCTGTGATATCTTTGTACAAGTATCCAGTATGCATGAAAAAAATTACTCAAACTTAAGGAACTTTAAGCAAGAAACACTTGAAGAAAAAACATCACCTTGATAAACATATCAATTAACCCAATTATCTGATACCTCTAAAATAAATTTACAATAATAACAATCTATAATTACATGAGATAGATAGCACAAAATAACTTTTCATATTAAATAAATTTAGGCAAAGTTACATTTATATGCCTAAAAGCAAATCAATTAAAATTATCACAAAAACAGGCAAATGTAAGGACACTTAGACACTTAATTTAAACCCTACAGCTAAATGTCCAGAGGCATTTATTGAAGATGGTCTAGTTCCTATATGTACCAATGTAAAATTTGGGCATTGTCTGAAACTACTCTTAAAATACAACCTTAAAAAACAGAGTAAATTTGGTTAAAGATTTAAAGCAATTAAAGAGGCATACCCTTAAATATAGAGTATTTCATTTTCTTTAAAATTGTGTAAATGTCATGGTGCCAGTCAAATATTATATGTTTAACAGGTAAATTAATGCATATATATTACTCTATATATAGAGAGTTGTTATTGTACAATTTTGGGCTGAATAGCTATTTATTCCAAATGAAAACTTTTTGTCTTAATGACTATAGTATCTTGAACAGATTGAGGGATGAATGCCAAAACATTCCAAGTACTACAGAATTTATTCTTTAGAAACAGATAGCTTAACTTCACATACACCCCTTGATTTAACATTCTCCTTAAAATTATCATTCATTTTTCAATTTACAGCAAATGAGCCAATAAAACAGGTAGAGAGTTACATTGTATCACTGGATAATTGTGGGATGTTTCCCTTTAATGTTTAATATAAGACATTTTATTTTGAAGGTAAGAGTATACTAGCCTTAAACAAAAGTTTATCATAATCTTTACAAACCCTAATCAGTATCATTCTTTTGCTATATCAAATCAATATTCAGAAGTTTATCTAACTTTTTACAATCACCATACATTTAGAATCACAAAAGTCTTCTGCTACTGTTCCACTGAAGATGGTAGCCCATTTTCAAAGGATAGTCATAAATGCTTAAGACTAAATTATCAATAATTATTTTCCTCATTTAATGAAGAAATTCTTACCTCATAGTCAATAAAATTTATTAAGATTAAATAAAAAGTATTGAAATATGAAATGAAGTTATACTAAAAAATTTATTTTCAGACTTCAGGATATATACATTTTGTAATTATACCCATTTCAGAATAAAGAAACTTTATTTATATGTATTTTCTTAACAAATCAAAATGTTTTGCTGTTGTTTTTTTTTTCTAAATAAACACTGTTTAAGCAAACCACAATAATTTTTAAATCGGGTACCATTTAAAGCGACTGACTCACAAAATTTTGCTGAAATTTTTTATTCTTTCAAATTTAAGAGGATTTAATATACTATGGAAAAATATAATTTTATGCTTCTATACACCATGAAAACTGAAAAAAAAAAGTTTTGACTTAACCAGGATTCGAACCCACGACCTTTCGGTCAGTAAAATATAGAGCGACGACTTAGACCACTGAGCCACGACATCTAGTTATCAGTTTGCCTCAAAATTAATGTTATAACTAAAGTATTTACCCCGTTAGTCACAGGGTAAATTTTTTACCGATAAAAGTGTGTAAAACTTTATATTTTGATGTTTTTCTGTCACAAAAACTGAGTCAATAACTTAGTTCAAATATGTTTTTCACGATTACAGCAAGAATTTCAAGATATATAAACATTTTCTTTTTATCATCTTCTGTGAGTCAGTCGACTTAAAGAGTAATTTGCATAGACTGTCTTTTGCCCTGTCAATCAAGAAAGGCTTCCTGCATAGAACAAACTCATATAATTTTCCTGTTCCCTTTGATCCCTTCAAAAAAGGGACAATAAGAGGGTCACAAAATGGTATGTTTAAGTCAAAGGTTACACTCAGAATTACAGGCAGAATAGGGAAGATGTACAACAGTTTTGTGCTGGTTTTGCTTCATGCTTTAAAACAACACTTACATTAGCTTCAAGGAAAAGCATACACCGTTAACTGCTAACTGATCTGTCTTCTGCATATGCAAAATGAAACTGAAAGATTAAGTTTCCCCATTTAAATTCTTGGATGAGAGAAACATTTGAAACTGTTACTAAAGCAATATCAAAATCCCACTGCTTTTCCAACATAATTTTCAACTTACCTGTAGTTGCATCAGTTTCTACATTTTCAGTGCCTTGGTCAGATGACTGCTGATCTTTACCAATTCCAGTGTCTTGACCATTTGCTTGCTGATCTATAACAGTTGCTTGACCATTTGCTTGCTGACCTGTACCAGTGCCATGGGCGTTTGCTTGCTGATCTTTACCAGTGCCTTGACCATTTGCTTGCTGATCTATAACAGTTCCTTGACCATTTGCTTGCTGATCTGTACCAGTGCCTTGACCATTTGCTTGCTGATCTGTACCAGTGCCTTGACCATTTGCTTGCTGACCTGTACCAGTTCCTTGGGCATTTGCTTGCTGATCTATAACAGTTCCTTGACCATTTGCTTGCTGATCTGTACCAGTGCCTTGACCATTTGCTTGCTGATCTGTACCAGTGCCTTGACCATTTGCGTGCTGACCTGTACCAGTTCCTTGGGCATTTGCTTGCTGATCTGTACCAGTACCTTGACCATTTGCTTGCTGATCTGTACCAGTGCCTTGACCATTTGCTTGCTGACCTGTACCAGTTCCTTGGGCATTTGCTTGCTGATCTGTACCAGTACCTTGACCATTTGCTTGCTGATCTGTACCAGTGCCTTGACCATTTGCTTGCTGACCTGTACCAGTTCCTAGACCATTTGCTTGCTGATCTATAACAGCTCCTTGACCATTTGCTTGCTGATCTGTACCAGTGCCTTGACCATTTGCCTGCTGATCTGTACCAGTGCCTTGACCATTTACTTGTTGATCTGTACCAGTGCCTTGAGCATTTGCTTGCTGATCTATAATAGTGCCTTGAGCATTTGCTTGCTGATCTGTAACAGTTCCTAGACCATTTGCTTGCTGACCTGTACCAGTTCCTTGGGCATTTGCTTGCTGACCTGTACCAGTGCCTTGAGCATTTGCTTGCTGATCTATAATAGTGCCTTGAGCATTTGCTTGCTGACCTGTAACAGTTCCTAGACCATTTGCTTGCTGACCTGTACCAGTTCCTTGGGCATTTGCTTGCTGACCTGTACCAGTGCCTTGAGCATTTGCTTGCTGATCTATAATAGTGCCTTGAGCATTTGCTTGCTGATCTGTAACAGTTCCTAGACCATTTGCTTGCTGATCTATAACAGTTCCTTGACCATTTGCTTGCTGATCTGTACCAATGCCTTGACCATTTGCTTGCTGATTTGTACCAGTGCCTTGACTATTTGCTTGCTGATCTTTACCAGTGCCTTGACCATTTGCTTGCTGATCTGTACCAGTGCCTTGACCATTTGCTTGCTGATCTGTACCAGTTCCTTGACCATTTGCTTGCAGATCTATAACAGTGCCTTGACCATTTGTTTGCTGACCTTTAACAGTTCCTTGACCATTTCCAGTGTCTTGAGCCTTTGCCTGCTCACCTATACCACTCCCAGAGCCTTGAGCAGTTGCTTGCTGATCTGTATTTGATTTTACTGCATTTTGTCCACCTGTTTGATAAAAAAAAATCATAATGAATTTTAATGAGATAGTCAAAAAAGGATAAAATAGGTTACACTTTTACTTTAGTCAGATCAATAGCTTGAGAAAGGTTGGTACATTCATTATCTTAATACTTCATGTGAAAGACCATAACTTTTTAGGACAAGAGGACATACAAGCATTAAACTATATTCAGAAAGAAGTTATACAAGTCTGAAATAAACGATGATCAAGATTTATCTGTATTGCAAATTTCCTCTTAATGAAAAGTAGAATATTATGAAAATCTGTTTAAAACAAGAGCTGTCTGTATGACACTGAATCCAACTTAAGCAAATCAAAAAGCAGATCAGATCTTATTACAGAAATAAGATGCTTACAGAATGTTTTACAATGTCTCAAAAGAACTAAATATTCAACACTGTCTGCAACTATAAATCTTGTCAATACTCCTTATTCAAAGTACATGATTAACAAATCTGAAGGTCTAACAAATTCATTAAAATGAAGTAAGCTTAAAAAATAAGCTAATTTAGGCCCCAGTGGTATCAACAGTCACGGTCAAAGTTAACAATGATCCACGTCAACTTTCTGAAGTCAAGGTCTTGAACATGTATGTTCAAGTATTAAGATCTTCAGAAAAATTTCCCATTATTCCGTGCCCATATAAAATCAACTGACCTCCGGACAATGTGGGACTTGACTTTAGGCCTTCCACTCTTCCATTTACACTATTCAGTGTCACTAAGATGAGATATTTAACCAAGGTCCCATGCATTAACACTATACACTGGGCATATAAATGAACCAGAAGTGTCTCTTGAGTGTGATTATCTCTTTTACCTTAAATAACTTAAGTCTTCTCGAGGTGTAAAGTATTACGGGAAACTGGTACCAGCAGGAGATAAACTCAGACAGACAATGTACTATGCTACTTTGGTAGAAGGCTACAAGGCAATGTTTTTACACAAAATGTCAACTGTGCTGGTTCAGAACAGAATGTGTCTTTTGCATTTAATTCATAATTTTGTCTAATGTAAAATTAAATGAACCCTTGGGACTGTGGGGCAAAAGTTCTTACGTTCTGTTGCCATAGCAACAAGAGTTTTGAAAATGGAATTTATTAGAAGGTGAAAACAATGTTGCACAACAAATAACACTGCAATGATTGATTGAATAAAAGATGTAATTTGAAGTTGAATGTTAACTATAACCACAAAAAACTGATCTTCACAGTCACATAATGTGCACATGATGTACTCTAAAATATTGTGGAAAATCAGAGATTTTAATTGGCCCAAAAACAGACAGCCATCCTTTATTTTCAAGTTATTTTAGTGGTAAGGATCAAAGACTGCCAGTCTTTTCCTTACTGCTGTTTTTCTTCTTGAGTATTTACAAAACACTGCAAAACTGTATATAGGTAACTGATATAAACCAAAGTGTCCAACTAGAACCTTGTTGATTACAATCGATATTGTATAAACGTACTAACCATGAATTTATGTTTGTGCTAAATATAATGGCCTTCAGTATTTCCTAGCTAATCTTACTCTTCATAAAACATTTTATTAATCTAACAATCTTAACCTTCATTTTTTATCCATCCTCACTTACCAGTGGCAATTGGGTATTTCTCTAGTCCAAGGTAAATGGTTTTACAAATGCCTATCTGGTCTTTGCAAAGGCGTGCACAGTTGTTTAGAAATAATGTAAACTGCCCTGAAGTACTTAAGCTGGAGAATTTTGAGATATCGGTACAAGGGTCCCATAAAGCTGTTACATTTCTCACAAACTCCTCCTCATGAAGCTCCACTTCCTGCCTTGCCTTAACAAACTTTATAGAAACTTCCGCCACAACTGTACACAGCAGTCTTATGGTATCATCTTGTGAAGGGCTTTCACAATTTCCTAACAGTAACTGGTTGTGCAAAGATCCATGTGGTGGATATGGATACAGGAAGTTCAGCTTGCCTGGGTGGATGAAACTGTCTAGACAGGTGTAATTCTGTACCTCTGCAAAATATTGACTGAGTTGTTACAAATAATAAATGTTTCTGTCCAAGCTTCACTTAGACTGTGAATTCTATATGATTTTAAAATTTATTCATACAAATACATGTCTAAAACATGCACTTTACTTTCTAGGGAATGAAAATGAAACACCTATTTTATTAGTCTGGCAGCCACACAAAATTTATACAGTCATATTTATTAACAATAACAATTATACTTTTAGTTTTCACCCTGCACATCACTTCAACCATCCAATCAGAACAATGGTTAGGGCACTAGATTTTGACTTTATTTGTGTATTTTGCATGTAACTAAGCAGCAGATAACTTTACCGATATTGAGCACATATAATTAGATGAATTATCTCTAATTATAGTTGATAAATGCAGTTTGATATGCTTTTGAAATATCAAAATATCAAAAAGAAATTGATCAAACCAGTAAAAAAACACGTATGTTTTCAAGATTTTGTTACAAATAAGCTTTTTTTTCTAAACAGAGCGAAATGTGCCACCTCAGGAAAAAAACATATAATTATTCGAATGATTTTGCAAAATGTCCAAAGTAATCGGAAAACATTATACATCAGGCCTTTTTTTCCTTATATAGTTACTATCCGTAAAATAGTATGTTTTTTTTTCCAAAATGAAAAGCGTAAAATTCCCAGTCTGTTGTCAGTCTGCATAATTTAAATGATGTTTAATAAATCTCTTGATGTTGAATTTCTTTGAAAACCTATTTTTGTTTTCAACAGGGAATCCCATGAAATTATTTTAAACGCATAATGTCATATCCTACTATTGAGTACCTTGCAATAACAATAAAGCGAAAATAACTGAAATATCTGAACGAATATGAGTGGTTCTGACGATATTTTTAAACTAACGAAATGTCGCATAATTCGAAACACTATTAAAAAAATATTAATGAAAGAGCAGATGGGAGTTGCAAAAGAATTGATATTTTATTCAAACAGGCCAAACTTGATTCTGATGAATCATCTTTCAAGCCAAATCAAGATGAAGCAAAAGAAACATCTGAGTCATTTACCCCATGCAGTATTGAAAATGCAGAAGGTCACTCGGTTGACATTACCTCGTGTGAAGATACTCCTATCACTAACGAGGACAACACAAGAGGGACCACCAAAGTAAACAGATAATCAGAAAAGGAAAATTGTTAAACTTTTTAAGAAAAGAAAAGACAGAAAAACTGATCTGTAAATTTAAATATAAAAGAAAAAATAGTATTATACAGAGGCAATAAAATGAGACTATGCAGTATTTTCCATTAGTTAGTTTGTTACTCTAGAATTCCCAATTTGGACTTTTTACAATGCATTTTTCCCAATTCCACTGGTGTTGGTAGCACTCCCAAAATGGTGAAAAAAGGCCTGTACATACACATTAAACAGAACAGAAACAACTACCATTAATCAATATTATGTCTAATTAGTTTAAATAGTTACACATGCTGAAGTAATTTGGTGTGAATGACAATACAAAAATATTTCACCCTTTCCACCTATTGCATATTCAGGACGATGAAATGACTTTTCAATTACTTTATGTAATCAGGTAGACGAAATGGTTGGTCGATGGAATGACTGTAATTCTTCTAGACCAACATCATGTAAGTTAACACCTAAATAGTCAGTCTGGAAATCAAACTGAGCTTATTTTTGTTCTTGCAGGTTTCAGAAAAAGAGAATATGACAATCACTATGAAACTTGTTAAAAAAAGGTAGAATTCAACTGAAAATTTATTACTCATAGAATATGGTCTTATTATTTACGATTTACCGACAAATTGGTAACACGACAAATTGGTAACATGATTTTATATAGTAAAATAGGGTACTCTGCTCGTCATAGAAAGGTGTTCACATCATGTTTAAGAAGTTATTTGTTTGTCTTAGGTAATTATAATTTATATAATTTGTGTTTGTCATGTAATTATCATTATTAAAATTATTAAAATTGATTCTATAATATTACAATCATAGTTACTAATAACTACATCGAAGGTAGTAATGTATTCAATGATTATGGCTAGATCTTTGAATTAAATCAGTTTATAATCTAATAACGGTAATGTGTTAAAATATATAAAACTTTTACAATATACCGCAACACATAAGGTTTCAATACTCAATATTTCAATAACTAACATCTGTTGATACCTACTCTATCACTATCTCAACTCTAAACAATTACCAACAATATTTCTATTGTTACCGATTTCTCCGTTTTTTTACTATATAAATTCATGTTACCGATTTGTTTGGTTACCTTATTTACAAGTATTGTAAAATATATTTTACCTTGTAAAAACAAGTTTCGTAAAACTGAATCCATTGCTACATACAGATCACAGATAAAAAATGCTTCATTTCCACACACGGTCTGGCAGTTGTCCTGTGTCCACTTCAATGGGGCCATGTACTCACAAAGTCTCCTTGTATACTCCTTTTTTTCATCAGGAGTTCCTGCATTAGACTGGCCTTGATGCTCTTTGTATAGAGCTAAAGTCACATTTGTAGATGGCAGTAATTTAAAGTCTGTTAGATAGCAACCAGATTCTATCTTTAATTTGTCGCAGATTGATTTCAGAACTTGGTTACTTGGCTCATTGCATGGTGCTAGTTTCTCTTCAAACCTGTCCTCACCAATATAAATTGGTGGAAAATTACAGCGGTTATCAGATATGATTTGTTTAAGAGTATTTTCCTGCAAAGCCAAAGGTAACGAATCAACAAAAACAAACGCACAGATAAATACGAAAGTAAGGACATTAAAATCCATCGCTGACACCCGTTTGACGTGTTCGGGTTGTCTTGTGTCGTGTTGTGTTGACTAATATTCGTCGCGTTGTAATAATTTATGTTTGTTAACTTTTCTACAACGTGGCAGTAAACCACTAAATTCATCCCGCCCGGTCCCATGTAGAATTGTTTTCAAGAAATGGAAAAAAAAATGTACATCTTGTCTTCTAGTTTTCTTATTTACAGAGCGTTTAATTAACCTTTAAGGAACTGTGGTTACCGCTGATAAGATAATGTAACGAAAATATGCTTTTACAGCAACAATTCATCAATAACTTATATCACACGTGAAACCACAGACAAATACACAGATGAGTATTATTCTATAAAGTTTTGCATTACCCTTGAGCTTAGAACAGTATGTCTTTTCCTGATACCTCAATTGCATGAACATTTGTGCCAAGTAATTTGTAATCCTTCTACTGTAGTGAAAAACTGTTTCACAGTTCACGGGCAGAAGTTGGAAGTAGCCTATCTGCTTTATTTGGCCAGTAATTAATGTGTACACAAAAGTCTGCCTTTGGCCACAGATTCCTAGATCTTGTTCAAACCATCCCGTTGCCTCGACTGGGTAGTTTTTTGGTTCCAAGCCCAGTCAAAGACCACTTAGTAACAGAATGTAAATGAACAAACAAGTAGACAACGTACCTGGTACATATTTTGGAGGTCACAGACAGGTTACAACCCGATGACATTTTAAGGTAAAATTTGTGCCAACCCATTACCACGAATAACTGAATTGAAAATAGGATACATATTTACACGTCGGTATTCTATGAGTTCATACCAAACAAAAATAGCTGCTAGTATAATGGTATTTAGCACAGAAACCTCCTAAGATTTAGTTGTCTGTGACCCATCACTTTTTTCTACATCTCTATTTCTGCTAGCCAGTGAAGCAATAATTTCATAACAATTAATTCGTTTCAAACACTGTCAAAGAAATAAACGTATCAAGTGTCGTTTACGTCGCTTACCGTGAGAATAACCGTCTGCTTAATATTGTTTATGTGTAGTCTTTATAACAAAATCCATAAACACAATGACTTTTCAAGCAACTTTTAAGTGAAGAGTCTGTAGTTCTATATTCAAAAAGAAAATAAAGAAAAGGCATGCAATAAAAGCCATCGTACACCTCCTAACTTTATAGTGACCTTCTAATCCTGCAAACACATTAAATGGATTTCAGCCTTCGGCTTGGGACCGGACATGTTTGTAGACTGTCTGGTCGGCCACCAGTATGCAAGCAGGGCCTTAATAGCATCTTATGTGATTTTTCTTTTTTATTCGTCAGTAGAACTATAATACAAAAGTACTTCAACTTCAACTTATTACTGCCAAAAGTCAATACTGACTTTACTAGGCAGGCGCGTGTCAGTAACATTAAAATTATAAAAGATAATAATAAAGAAAACAAAATTTTACTAAAGATCTTACTTAATCATTTATTTTGAATGTTTAAAATCTATAAAACTTGTTCAGTCCACTGATAAAAGCTGGCACAGTTGGGGAAGCCTTAATCTCGGTCGGTAAGTTGTTCCAGAGTCGTATAGTCCTTGGGAAGAACGAGTTCATGTGATGTTGTGTTTTTGATGAGGATTTGTTGTTTCTTGTGTTTGTAAGGTGATTGTGATTGACATTGACTTGTTTGGTTTTTTTTTTGTGTAGCATGACTAAGCTGGCATGGTTTCACCTTTGTTCCAATACTGACCATTTTAGTTCCTTAATCATTTTTGTTACACTGCTTGTACAGTGGTAATCATTATAAACGTACCTTGCAGCTGACCTCTGGACCATTTGTATTCTGTGAGTGAGATATTTATGCCATGGGTGCCATATGGTTGAGCAGTATTCGACCTGTGGTCTTACATATGTTTTGTATGCTGCTTCTTTGAGTTGTTTGTTTTGTGTTTTGAAATTTCGTCTTATGAACCCTGAAAGGCACGCCAATTGTCCAATTATTACGTGAACCTACGTTTACGGTCGAAAAACTAGGATTTACGGTTGATAAACCAGGTTTTTCAAACGTAAAACCTAGTTTTTCGAATATTAACTTATATTTTCGAGCGAAATCATGGGTTAATGTCGTAAACCATAGTTTACGCTCTTAAACCATAGATCACGTTTGAAAACACAAGTTTACGGTCGAAAATATAGGTTACTTTTGTAAACTATCCTTTACGAGCGTAAATCGGGGTTCACGAGCGTAACAATAAGATAGTGTCCGTAAACATAGGATAACGGTTGAAATCCGTTGTTTAATTGAAAAACCTAGTTTATCAATCGTAAACTATGGTTTACATTCGATATTTAGGATTATGAAATCAAACTTGAATTTCGAGCGTTAACATGTGTTTACGATAGAGAACCTATTTTTCAAGCGTGAACCTACATTTACGGCCGTGAACCCATGTTTACGATCGGGATCATAGGTTAATGACTGGTTTCGAAAAATCTAGTTTATCGAACGTAAATATAGGTTCAAGAGCGTAATCTAGGGTTTACGACGGTTATCCTATATTTACGCTCGAAAATACAGGATAAAATTCGAAAAACCAGGTTTTACCGTCGGATTGAAAAACCTGTTTTATCGATCGTAAATCCTAGATTAACGGGCGTAAACATAGGTTCACGTTATTTTGGACAGTTGACTTCCCTTGAAATATATTTTACGGAATTTAACCAGTGTTTTCGAGCAAAAACGTAGGATAACGGTCGTGAACCATAGTTTACGAACGTGAACCTAGGTTTACGTTTGATAAACTAAGTTACTGAGAAAAAAATATGAATTTACGAACGTAAATAAAGGTTTATAGTCGTAAATCTATGTTCACGGTCGCAAACCAAAGTTTAGGGTGGTAATCTTAAGATAACGCCCGAAATTCTTATATTATTTGAGAAACCTAGTTTATCGAACGTAAACATAAGATTACGAGCGTAAACTACGGTTTACGGCCGTTATCCTATGTTTACGCTCGAAAATAGAGGTTAAAAATAGAAAAACCAGGTTTTACGTTTGAAAAACCTAGATTATCGACCGTAAATCCTAGTTTTACGAGCGTAAACATAGGTTCACGTAATAATTGGACAATTGGTGTGCCATAACCTTAAGCTGTTTTTTGCTTTGTTTGTGGTGTTGTTTATGTGGGAGGACCAGTTCATGTTACTACTTATAAAAACTCCTAAGTATTTTGCATTTTATGTGGTTTTCAGTATAGTGCTATGTAGGGTGTAGGGAAAGATGACCGGTTTCTTTTTCCTGTGTATTCTGAGTACTTCACACTTGTCAGGGTTGAATTCCATTGACCATTCTTTTTCCCATATTTCAAGGTTGTGCAAATGAGTGAGTAAGGTTTGTGCAGTTGCTTGTGATTTAATTGTTAAACTATGGTGTCGTCCGCAAATAGACGCACCTGGCTCCTGACACTTCCTGGTAGGTCATTGATGTTTGCAAGAAAGAGGCACGGACCTAAGAGCGATCCCTGTGGGGCACCAGAAAGCACAGGGAGCCTGCCAGAGACCTTGTTTTCCACTAATATTTATTGTGATCTATTTTGAGAAAGTTTTCTATCCATTAACAGATTTGTGGATGAACTAGCTCCCATGTGTTTCAGCTTGTGTATGAGTTTGTGGTGGTCTACTTTGTCGAAAGCTTTACTGGGGTCAATGACAATGACATCAGTTTGTTGACCTTGATCTAGGTTGTCAGCTATTTCTTGTGTGAAGCCGATGAGCTGTGTCTCACAGCTATGTTTGAACCTGAATCCATGTTGCTGGGGACAAAGTATGTTGTGTTTGTCAAAGTAATCCACCATGTTTGAAACAATGGTGTGTTCCATTAGTTTTGATGCTATACATGTGAGTGATATTGGTCTGTAGTTGCTTGGTTGTGATTTTGACCCGTTTTGTGTGATGATGGTATGTTTCCAATCCTTAGGAACAATGCCTGTGTCAAGTGATCTTTGGAATATGATTTTGAGGATTGGTGCTATCTCTGTGTGTAGCTCTTTGAGTAACCTGGGTGATATCTCATCTGGACCTTGGGCTTTATTGGGGTTTAGTCCTGTCAATAACTTATCAACTCCTTGAACTGAGATGGATATGGGAGCCATGGGTGGGTGATCAGGTGATGACATTGGGCTTTTAGCTATTTGTTTAAGACTAAGTGGCGAAAACCTTGAGAAGATTGATTCAAACTGTTTGTTTAGTATGTTCACCTTCGACACTGGGTCACTGTAAGTGTGACCATCAGTGTTGAGTGGTGCAATTCCTGTGTTTTCAGTTTTAAGTTGTAGAACTTTTTCTTATGACATAAGTACAAGTGCATATGTTAAAACCTGATACAAATATCGATCCCCTGTTTGATTTTACAAAACATATTGGATGTGCTACTCCTTGTCTAAAAAACTTGTTAAATATAAAGCTGCTGAAATGGCTAGTCAAAACAATTCAAGTGACGTCTTCAGCATATTCTGAGATATTTTTGTTTTGTGTCAGAATCTCGCTACAGGCGAGATATTGATCCATACAAAAAAATGTACAATATCTCGACTTGCGTACAATTAGTTGGACTACTGAAACGGGCAAAATAGTACAAGTGTTTTACTGGTAAAGCCCATGATATTTACATGTAATTAAGTGCTCCAATCATGACCTTATAAAATAACTCATTTTTAGAGGTTATGAACTTGTCCTGAAGGCTTAAAGACAGAAAATTCTAATTGTAGAAACAGTGCTCGTCAAAACCAGATTGGAATTGCTAAAGCAAAAGCAGAGTTATTTGTCAGAATGTGTACGTCTAAAACAATTTATCAAAATAAAGCTTTTGAGGATTAGTGTTTCAATGGTGGAAAAGGATTCGTAAGGTTGGATGAAGTTACTCGTCTGGCTAATGATCATCCACTGACTGACAAGATTACGTTTACTAAAAGGATATTCAACTTCCTATTCTTTTCATAACTGAAGTACCTCTAGTAATTATACTGACAAGCTGGTAAATTTTTTCAAAACCAAAGCCATCATCCGGTTCAAGGGGACAAAATACCTGACTTCATCCTGACTGCTATTATTTTAAGAAAACCGATCATGTTTCTTATTCAGAATAAGTCAAGTGACATCTTGAGCATATTCTGAGGCGTATCAACTCGGCCTTTTTCGACAACTTCGTATAAAGACCTCGTATGTAAGTGTATGAATACACCAAATGGTAATTCGCCCCGGCTTTAATAAAAATATAAACACACATGGCAGAGCTCAAGCAGTGTTTGTCTTATGCATTAGAAAAAGTGAAAAATAAATGTTAATTTAAAGTATAAACAGGTAGAGGCTTTAAGAAATGTTTTCAATTTAGCAAACACCACTGTATTATAAAATAGTCCAATATGGCGCCTATCACATTATTTCCGAGGTGATTTATTGAAGTTGCCCGAGGTATTCCGAATGATTCTAAGGTATTTTTGTTTTGGGTCAGAATCTCGCGGAGGAGACATCTCGACTCGCGTATAATTAGTTGGACTAGTTGTTTCCAACTGCTTGAATTGAAAAAGGCAGTATTTTCATAAAACAAAACCTTTAAGCCTGACTACTTTGAAATCGAGACCGCATAGCCATATATTAATCAATTAATAGATTTTTCTTTAGGTCATATAGCCCAAGTCTGATAGTGAGATTTATGATCAGTTCCTCTCGGATTGTTTTGAGACTGGTGATTCTTCAGCACCTACCCTAATTGATATATTGCGAGATACTCGTTCTTTTTAGCATAAATATTGTAAAACAACAACGTACTGAGATTGTGATATATTTTGCCATTAACTTAGCCCCTGGGTATTTATTAATCCCCAGCTGCGTAGCGGGGAGGGGATTATAGGAATGTCCTCCGTCTGCCAGTCCATAACATTTTCGTGTCAGCCCCATGACTTTTAAACTCGTGGAAAGTTTTAAAATAACTTGGCACAAATGATCACCATTATGAGACGAGCGCTACAACCAGGTCGCTACCCCCAATGTCAAGGTCACACTTAAAAGGTCATATATAAAAAGTCCCCATTTCATGTCTACTCCATTACTATTAAACTGCTTGAAAGTTTTTTAAATTACTTGGAATGAATGATCACCATTACATGACGATGTTCAGAGCGCAACAACCAAGTCGCTATCCCCAAGGTCAATGTCACACTTAAAGGTCATATATTAAAAATTCCACATTTTGTGTCCGCTCTGTTACTATTAATCTGCTTGAAAATTTTTAATTTAACTTGTCAGGAATGATCAGCATTATGAGACGATGTGCAGAGCGCAAAAACCAAGTCGCTATCTCAAAGGCCAAGGTCACACTTAAAGGTCAGATATAAAAAGTCCCAATTTCGTGTTGACTCCGTTACTATTAAACTGCTTGAAAGTTTTTAAAATAACTTGGCATGAATGATCACCATTATGTGCACAAAGCAACAACCAGGTTACTACACCAAGGTCAAGGTCACACTTAAAGGTCATATATTAAAAAATCCACATTTCGTGTTGGCTCTGATAATATTAAACTGCTTGAAAGTTTTTAATTTAACTTGGCACAAATGATCACCATTATGAGATGATGTGCAGAGCGCAAAAACCAAGTCGCTTCTCAAAGGTCAAGGTCACACTTAAAGGTCATATATAAAAAGTCCAATTTCGTGTTGGCTCTGTTACTATTAAACTGCTTGAAAGTTTTTAAAATAACTTGGCATGAATGATCACCATTATGTGCACAAAGCAACAACCAGGTTACTACACCAAGGTCAAGGTCACACTTAAAGGTCATATATTAAAAAATCCACATTTCGTGTTGGCTCTGATAATATTAAACTGCTTGAACGTTTTTAATTTAACTTGGCACAAATGATCACCATTATGAGATGATGTGCAGAGCGCAAAAACCAAGTCGCTTCTCAAAGGTCAAGGTCACACTTAAAGGTCATATATAAAAAGTCCAATTTCGTGTTGGCTCTGTTACTATTAAACTGCTTGAAAGTTTTTAAAATAACTTGGCATGAATGATCACCATTATGTGCACAAAGCAACAACCAGGTCACTACACCAAGGTCAAGGTCACACAGAGGTCAAATATAACAAAAGTCCACATTTTGTTTCTTCTCCATAACTTATTGACTATTGGGAATGTTTTAAAATTACTGGGCACAAATGATCACCACCATGATTAAACTACTTGGAAGTATTGAAAATAACATGGCACAAATGATCACCACTATGAGATTGCAACATCAAAGTAGCTCCTTCTAAAGTCATGTCCCAATTAGAGATCAAAGATTTGAACATCCATGGTCATGTCTGCTTTTCAACTTCTAGGAAGACTTTAAAATAATCTGGCACAAATGATCACCACCTTGATTTGGTGTGAAGAGTGAAAACACTGCTTGGGACAATGTGCAGAGTGCAGCTGACATGTTTATCAAGTATGCCATCTGAAAGTTAAATTCACAGTTTGAACTTCACATGAAATAAAAGAAATCAGTATTCAGTAAATATAACAAATTTACAGGACCTGGTAGCATTACATCTGAAAACACCATCTTAGGCCTATTCAACTAGTATTAATTTGAGTTTGCTTTTGTAAGATTAATGTTAATTTTTTATGCCACCAAGGCATATAGTTTTTGAACTGTCTGTCCATCAGTCTGTCTGAAAACTTTAACATTGGCCATAACTTCCTTATTAGTAAGTGGATTTACTTCATACTTGGACACAACACCCCTTTTGACAAGACCTTCCCACTAACCTATATTTATTTGACCTTGACACCTGAATGACCTTCACCTTGAAGATCAAATTGTCCAAAAACTTTAACATTGGCCGTAACCTCCTTATTTGAAAGTTGATTTACTTCATACTTGGACACAACACCCCTTTGGACAAGACCTTCCCACCTATATTTATTTGACCTTGACCCTTGAATGGCTGGTCCTCAGCTCCAAGTCAAAGCACCACTTAGGGGGCATTGTCATCTTACAGTGATATTTCTTGTTTAAAGTCTTCTTTCAGTAAATGTTATCTATAAAAATTCTTATATTGCATAAATAGTTTCTTTGAAAGGGGAAGTGTTATGATGCATGTACTCTGTTGCATTTACCCTTTGGTGTTTTTAGACTGGAAAATCTTTGATCACCTTTTTCAAATTGCATGAAAAATGGCAATTTAAAAGAACCAGTCCACAATTTTGAGCAACTAAGTTTTCACTTTTTAAGACCATTTCATTATTATTAATATTAAGAACATTTTTTGACTCATTTTTTTATTGAACTATTGACTTAACTACATGTTTTATTATCACTTGAAGATAACAGATCTTATTTTAACAACTTGTTTATTACAGGACAGTTTGGGTATTTTCTTGAAGGTTTTATTTCTGATTAATTCTAGACCAGAAGAACATATAGAGAGGAAGTTTTTGTTGGAGGTAAAGCTTTTGTTACAAGAAATCGGTAGAACCGATGGATGCTCCCCGAATAAATGCCAATTCCAAAAGGGCTATTGTTTAATATGTATTTTTTTAAAGTATGAAAAATAACAAAGGGCAATAACTCCTAAATTATGCAAAATAGTTACGGTTCTTGCACGCTGCACTTCTCCTCATAGAGATATATCTACCAATAAAGTTTCATGTTAATATCTATTATACTTTGTGAGATATGCCCCGGACAAAAAATAAGTATGAGAAATTTCAAAAGGCAATAACTCAAAAATTAATAAAGCAAGAGTAATGGTTCTTATGCACTGCACTGCTCATCAATGAGATCTATCTACTTATAAAGTTTCAAGTTGATAACTGTTATACTTTGTGAGATATGCCCCAGACAAAAAATAAGTATAATAAATTTCAAAGGGCAATAACTCAAAAATAAATAAACCAAGAGTTATGGTTCTTGTGCACTGCACTGCTTCTTAATGAGATCTAACTACTTATGAAGTTTGGTCATAATATCTCTCATAGTTTTTGTGTTATGCTCCGGACAAAATTATGACTGACTGATGAACGGACGAACGAACGGGACGGATGGACAAAGTGGCAACTATATGCTCGCCCTTCGGGGAGCATAAAAATTGTAGTCTGGATTTATCAATTGCAGTGGTATAAAGTCTTCAGGTGACTAGGAATATTACAAATACAGCCAAGGTCAGTTAAGGACATGCTATTATGTACTTTTCTTGATGAAACTGGATGTTTGGACTACTTTAGGGTAAACATATTTTGTAACCACTGAGTCAAATAGCAGCCATGAACATACAGTATAACAGTTAGGCAATTTTCTATAGGAGAGATGGAAGAATGAAGCAACAGAGGAACACTTCCCAACCTGTCACCTCAAAGACAGCTAATAACCTGCTGTACACAGCTACTATCATGTCCTTATAGGAGAGATGGAAGAATGGAGCAACAGAGGGACACTTCCCAACCTGTCACCTCAAAGACAGCTAATAACCTACTGAACACAGCTACTATCATGTCCTTATAGGAGAGATGGAAGAATGGAGCAACAGAGGAACACTTCCCAACCTGTCACCTCAAAGACAGCTAATAACCTGCTGTACACAGCTACTATCATGTCCTTATAGGAGAGATGGAAGAATGGAGCAACAGAGGGACACTTCCCAACCTGTCACCTCAAAGACAGCTAATAACCTGCTGTACACAGCTACTATCATGTCCTTATAGGAGAGATGGAAGAATGGAGCAACAGAGGAACACTTCCCAACCTGTCACCTCAAAGACAGCTAATAACCTGCTGTACACTGCTACTATCATGTCCTTATAGGAGAGATGGAAGAATGGAGCAACAGAGGAACACTTCCCAACCTGTCACCTCAAAGACAGCTAATAACCTGCTGTACACTGCTACTATCATGTCCTTATAGGAGAGATGGAAGAATGGAGCAACAGAGGAACACTTCCCAACCTGTCACCTCAAAGACAGCTAATAACCTGCTGAACACAGCTACTATCATGTCCTTATAGGAGAGATGGAAGAATGGAGCAACAGAGGGACACTTCCCAACCTGTCACCTCAAAGACAGCTAATAACCTGCTGAACACAGCTACTTTCATGTCCTTATAGGAGAGATGGAAGAATGGAGCAACAGAGGGACACTTCCCAACCTGTCTCCTCAAAGACAGCTAATAACCTGCTGAACACAGCTACTATCATGTCCTTATAGGAGAGATGGAAGAATGGAGCAACAGAGGGACACTTCCCAACCTGTCACCTCAAAGACAGCTAATAACCTGCTGTACACAGCTACTATCATGTCCTTATAGGAGAGATGGAAGAATGGAGCAACAGAGGAACACTTCCCAACCTGTCACCTCAAAGACAGCTAATAACCTGCTGTACACAGCTACTATCATGTCCTTATAGGAGAGATGGAAGAATGGAGCAACAGAGGGACACTTCCCAACCTGTCACCTCAAAGACAGCTAATAACCTGCTGTACACAGCTACTATCATGTCCTTATAGGAGAGATGGAAGAATGGAGCAACAGAGGGACACTTCCCAACCTGTCACCTCAAAGACAGCTAATAACCTGCTGTACACAGCTACTATCATGTCCTTATAGGAGAGATGGAAGAATGGAGCAACGGAGGGACACTTCCCAACCTGTCACCTCAAAGACAGCTAATAACCTGCTGTACACAGCTACTATCATGTCCTTATAGGAGAGATGGAAGAATGGAGCAACAGAGGAACACTTCCCAACCTGTCACCTCAAAGACAGCTAATAACCTGCTGTACACAGCTACTATCATGTCCTTATAGGAGAGATGGAAGAATGGAGCAACAGAGGGACACTTCCCAACCTGTCACCTCAAAGACAGCTAATAACCTGCTGTACACAGCTACTATCATGTCCTTATAGGAGAGATGTAAGAATGGAGCAACAGAGGGACACTTCCCAACCTGTCACCTCAAAGACAGCTAATAACCTGCTGTACACTGCTACTATCATGTCCTTATAGGAGAGATGGAAGAATGGAGCAACAGAGGGACACTTCCCAACCTGTCACCTCATAGACAGCTAATAACCTGCTGTACACAGCTACTATCATGTCCTTATAGGAGAGATGGAAGAATGGAGCAACAGAGGGACACTTCCCAACCTGTCACCTCAAAGACAGCTAATAACCTGCTGTACACAGCTACTATCATGTCCTTATAGGAGAGATGGAAGAATGGAGCAACAGAGGGACACTTCCCAACCTGTCACCTCAAAGACAGCTAATAACCTGCTGAACACAGCTACTATCATGTCCTTATAGGAGAGATGGAAGAATGGAGCAACAGAGGAACACTTCCCAACCTGTCACCTCAAAGACAGCTAATAACCTGCTGTACACAGCTACTATCATGTCCTTATAGGAGAGATGGAAGAATGGACCAACAGAGGGACACTTCCCAACCTGTCTCCTCAAAGACAGCTAATAACCTGCTGAACACAGCTACTATCATGTCCTTATAGACAGCTAATAACCTGCTGAACACAGCTACTATCATGTCCTTATAGGAGAGATGGAAAAATGGAGCAACAGAGGGACACTTCCCAACCTGTCTCCTCAAAGACAGCTAATAACCTGCTGAACACAGCTACTATCATGTCCTTATAGGAGAGATGGAAGAATGGACCAACAGAGGGACACTTCCCAACCTGTCTCCTCAAAGACAGCTAATAACCTGCTGAACACAGCTACTATCATGTCCTTATAGGAGAGATGGAAGAATGGAGCAACAGAGGGACACTTCCCAACCTGTCACCTCAAAGACAGCTAATAACCTGCTGTACACAGCTACTATCATGTCCTAATGGACTTCAATAAAGTGATAAAACTCTAGGAGTTATAATTTTATAGATATACACAAAACAAAATTGTTAACAAAATACTTCCTCGAATATACAACATATATCAGCAAACAAATAATCTGGTAAAATGTTTTAGAACACTGCATCATAAATTGTTTTTCTTAAAACTCATTTTTACTAAGACGTTTAAAAACATAAACAATCAAATTTCTCTGTAATTAAGAAAGGATTCAGTTATTAAAATTTGGCATGCTACTTTGTTGAATTAAAATCATAGACTGTAGTTATAAAAGTAATAATATAAATATAATGCTATACCTAAACCAAACTGTCAATGGCATGTTTATGAATATTTACATCATCTCTCATACTGCATCCCTTATATATATATACAGTAACAGATGATTCAATAATAGAAATTTGACATGCTACCCTAACAAAAGTAATATAACTGTACATGTATAACTATAATGCTTTCACCCAAACCAATGGTGTCTGTGGCATATGAATATGCAAGTTATACACAATACACAAGGTAGTCAATATCTATAACAAGGTCTATTTCATCACACAAACTGGTAATGTTTTACAATAAAATATCACAATGTCTATGGCCCTTACACTTATACACCTCAGTCATCTTCCCTTTACATACCATAAAATCAAGGTCATTGACAAAAGTGCTCTAGTTCTTGCACAAACATACCAAAAAGTGAATGCCTTTATAATTTGTTCTATATCACAAAATTAAAACAACCACACAAGTAAATACAATTATTTTTGGTTTTTAGAAATAAAAAAGACATATTATACAGCTCCTCATAAAAATTCATACCTATACACTGTGATTTACTTCACAAAATCTCATACAAACCAATTAAACCAAGCATATACTTGTCATGTTACATATGTAAATACTATACACAATAGGAAATTTGTTTCTTCTACCCGAGTATTGTCAGTACAAATTGCACTCATTAAAATATTGAGACCAGTCAGTAACAGTCACAAATGTCATTACTAATAACATGTATACTGACCGTACATATTTTGAAAACACCACACTGTCTCCTATAATTTTCCTCAAAGAAATGACCAGGAATGATCGTGACTGCGATAATTCAATTTTCATTTAACATCTTCAAGTAACACGTAGTACTGACACATTAAAATGTATTCTAAAAGATTAAAAGACATCAAAACAAAAGGCATATTAAAGGAAGCTAACAAATTAACTGAACCACATTTTAAATATGCAAAACATGTTACTATAAATGCAGAATACAGTAACAAGCTACATGTATAAAAGAAAACCAGTCCCAAAATTACACATAAAATTATTCTATCATTATAATAGGGCAAAAAAGAAACTACAAGTACAGTGAATTTTCAATAACCAGAAGTTGGTATGGAATGAGAAAAGTGTCTGAGCCATCCAAATGCTCTAGTTTTAAATATCTCATGTTTAACTCATGAAATCTTTAAAAATGTTCATAATCTACATGCTTGACAAACTTCCTTTCCTGTTTCTGGGTGAAATATTAAAATACATGTTGTTTTGAAGGCATAAAAGAAGAAAAATTATCAATAATGCATGATTCTATATGTTGTTTTTAAATACAATACACGTAGAAAAACTTTAACTTTTCCTTTATATATAATTAATCAAAACAAATAAATGCTACACCAAGAAATCATCTATAAATCAAACTCAGTAAAATAAGTCATCATAAATCATATTATTTCTTTTCCTTTTTTTAAAATGAAACTATTTAAGAAAAAAAAAGACTAAAACGTTTTTCAACTGATTTAAAATTCAAATTTTTTTTTTTTTTAACTTCATTTGTCTGATCTTTATTTTTCAATGCCTTCACTAAATGGTGAAAATAATATTTCCAACACTTTAACTGGACCCATTACTGATTCATCACCTTTTGAGCTTTAATTAAGCTCACTTTGTCCTGCTGAAAATCAATAACAATTAGCCATTCAAATAACAACAAAAGTGATCAACACAACGTGTAAAATAAAATAAAATATAAAGCAAAGGTAAGAAATATTTTTCATGACTGAGTTTCCACAAATTGGAAAGGAAAATATCTGTCGTGACGACAGGTGCTCCACGAGCCATTGAGTTACAGATGCTCAAGTTATCAGCGATAATGCATAGTTAAACACAAAGAGAATGTTACCAGGATTTAAGAGTGACTTCAGGTTTCCCCAAGGTCTAAAGTTATTGCCATTCAAGTTAACAAAGTTTTGTTGTATTTGTGTAGCTTTATTTCTGTAATAACCATGTATAACCTCATGCATGCTTGAATAAACTATATTGTTCACATGTGTTGGTCACAGTATATGAACATCATGTCAGGTTATTATTTTTCACTTTTCTTTTCCACCTTTGGTCTAAGTTTTTAAATCAACTATTGCAAATTTCTGCAGGCTTTTATTAAAGTTACAAGTCACACTCCAGCAGATTCATTTTTAATTTACAGTCTTTCACATATGTTTTTATATGTGAAGCAATATGATTATGGAAGCTTATTTGGCAAGTGGTTTTTAGAATGCTAATACTGAAAGTAAGATGCGAAACTAGTTGGAACATTTGAATATGTAGTTACTATAATTTTGCACTAGACTCTCAACAGTAAAATTGCACATTGACTTTATCAACTTGTGAAAACAAGCTCTTTGTTCCAATGAACACCATGCCCCCAGCGGGGCCTCAAAAATGTTAAAAGTTTTATGACAAACAAACAGACAGACCAAAAACAATAAGCTCTCCCTCTGGCAGCATAAAAATATAACATGATATATGTGTATGACTTTGACATGTAAAATTGCATTAGTATGCAGAACACACATCTGTATAATTTCTTGAAGGTCTTGTGACATTCATAACACAGATTATGTAAATATGTTACTATCCTTAGAACATTATCACAGTCTTCTGAAAATGGCATGGTTGATTGGAAAATCAGTCAAAATCTGGTCGCGGATCTGCTGCAGATAATAACTCTGTACGATCGTCGTCGGAATCATCGCCAGAGTTATTTTCCACAACAGTCCTCTGAAAGATAAAACAAATAAAAGTATTAATAGCAGTATGGCAAGATAAAAGTGAAACTTATATAAATTACATTTTTAATCATTTTATTTATTTCATATCTGAAGTAAGGAATTTCTCATCTGAATCATTAATTTTTCTTTTTTAATATCATCTTTTTGCTATACGAGACAGACAAAAACTTGCCTGAAATACTTGATATCCAGTATAATAAATTCTGAATATACATGTATGAATAGTTGAATACATCAGTTAATATACAAATAAAGACTGAAGCTGAAGTTGATGTATACTGTTGTGAACCTAGGAAAAGCAATATGTCTGAGGACAAAGTCGAAGGTTGATATCATCCTCCAAGCTTTGCAAAACTTTACATCAACCTCAACTTCTGTCTTTGTTTGTTATATTATCTACCTCCAAAAATGTTATCAGTTTCACACTCATTACTTCTCTCTCAGCTCTAATTACAGTTTTCCATACTGAAATTCTAAATTCTCCTATACAGTATAGAATGAAATTAAATGGGCTGATGCAAAGAAGACGTTATGAAAGGTGTGTGACAGGTGTGAGGTAGACAGCTGTTTTAGGTATATTCATATGCAAAGGAAGAATGTTTACACATCTAACATGGGTTATGCAACATCTTGAAATTTTTAGGCATATGACAGTACATGTGTAATGTGGACAGAGTAAGTAACAGCATTACTGTACGGCAGAAGGAAGACAAATATTACAAAAGTACTGTGAGTGGTAAAAAATGGGGCTGAAATGCATAAAGTTTAATGAAGAAAATATTTACTAGATTGTCAGGCTAAAAGTTCATAAAATAATACAACTTTGAATTTCAAAAGCATAAAAAGAAACACAGCAATATTTTCATGCCTTACAGAAGACACTTCTATATAATTTGCATATTGATAGATACAATAAATAAAATTCTCACCAAATCAATTTTTGTCTTAATCTCCTTACTTTATATGGAAAAAAAAATACAAATACATATGCACTCTTTAAATGATAAAAACTATACTTAGTACATTTAAATGTATTTTTCTACAGAGGAGACCTTCATCACATTGCATTACTACTGTATTTACTAGTTTTATGTTACACATCATCACATATTTTTGCAACTTATTCAAAAAAAGAAAGAAAGTTAAACCTACCGGTAATTGTCAAATACTCTGGTACCCCTCTCGTTTAAGTTTCGTACTCTCCCATTCTATAACTGAGAAAGCTAGTGAGCCAAAGGAACCAAATATCACCATGATGAGAAGCTGCCATCTGAGAATCAAATAGTCACTGTAGAAAAAGGCTACAGCTGCTGCTATTGACTGGAATAGATTAAAATATAGAACAATTAACCCTTAACCTGCTGAATTTTTGTAATGGATTAGCCCAGCTTTGAATTTGGAACAGTCCATTCAAAGGTATTTCTATATCAAAATACAAAAAATTGAGCTACCAACAGTATAGAGCCTGGTCAGACTGCACGGATGTGCAGGCTGGCCTGGCTCTATTCTGGTGGCAAAGGCTAATCACTTTTGGTTCCAGCAGGTTAAGGGTTAAGCTCATGTGTACTATAATTAGGGCTTATTATAATCAAACACAGTATTACAGTTATGTGGGTTGGAAAATTATCTAAGAATGGTTTGTGTGAAGTACCAATTAAAGTATTCTTTTATCTTTAAGAATCTGCAAACACACTCAACTAAATAAATTTCAGTTTCAAAACTCTTGCATACTGTTACTAATGACAGGTGTTCAATTTTGTTGCCAAAGATTTTCTTTAATGGCTAAGGTATATTTCAACAGTAACATTCCTAATTAATTTAGTTAATAGGTGCTACAATTTAATATAGAACAGTCAAAGAATGTGACAATTAAACCTGTTCAAAGATAGAATGTTCTTAGGGTGAAGAAAAAATTTAATGTATATGTGCACTGTGTCAGAAACTACTCTTTTCAGTTTTCAATGCACTGGAATAAAATTAAAAATGTATTATCACCAATAAATGTAGATCAGCAGGGAGTACTTTGACAATGTGACACTTTTTACCGACCAAATGCCTGACAGGCGCACTAACCAAAATGGTGATTCCAGTACACCCTCTCAAACTTCGTTTGCAAGAATATAACTAGGACCACTTTGACCATGTTTAAGTAAGTCAAAGTCTCTAAGCATTACAAGATCTAACAAGTAAGGGGTGGGTGGAACAACAATAACTTTCTCTGCCTCCTTAAGTCTGTTATAAAATGCACTTTGTGGTTGGGCACATTGTCACACAAAAGATGAACATACTTCCGACATGTTAAAGGGTGGCACTTTTTGTGAAATTTATTCAATTGTTTCAATACAATTGTAGTGGAAGTTGACAACAGTAACTCATTTTGGATCCGTGTCAATAAATGCAGTATCCATCTTTCATTTTAAGTTTTTAACTGCTTTTTCAAAATCAAATGAACTCATGCTAATGACAAGTTTGTCCACTGAACGTATTCCCTTACTCAGCACCAGTTTTCAGGATTTCAAAGATTTTACCAACAGTTTCCTTCGTCACTGACACGACAGGTCAATCAATGTGAGCAGCATCTTTCAACCCCCTATTAAGTGGATTTAAATTTAAAATTCACCACCCACCTACCAACATATCATAAGAGAATTTACCCCTCCATAAATTTTATCCTTCTGTTGATGAACACCTATTGCTTTCAACCCAAGGAATGGCCTACCTCATTTAAGCCCTAACTTCAGGCACACTTCCTGTTCATTTGCCAGACATTTTGCATACAGTGTAATGAATACCATATAAAGCAATGATTGCATTAATGTCAGCAAATATATGAGAAAGATTCTTACCTGTGACATGCTTTTTAAATCATTCTATCAATACAAAGTAGTTTTTATGTAAACATTGAACAATTTCCACAAAATAACACAGCAAGCAGTATCAATATTTCAGAAGACCCTTCTTATAACAAGTGTTATTTTTCTACTTGCTTCAATGTACTGTTCAATCTACTGTACCCACCTGTATAAATTTGAAGATGGCAAAGGCAGGAGAGCTATCCTCAGGGAACATGTAGCCTAACAAGGAATAAATCTGTGTGTTGAAGCTGCTGTCACCCAGACCCAGTAAGAAGCTGCACAGAATAGCTATATACTTGCTGAAAATATAGTTCATTTGTGACTCAGAAAACCCTTTAGTTTCATTTATTTGAAAAAATTTTGTACATGTACTTGCAACTCAAATATCAAAAGCCTTAGAGAAGAAATTTTACTAACATAAAACTGTATATTCTTAACAGTTTCTGAGCAATTAGATAAGAATTTAAGATAAGAGTTTACAATGAGTCAGGTTAAAAACTTGCTAAAATAGCAATTGAACTTCTCCACAACTCAGACAGAAGGATAAAAAATAATTTATTTGGATTATCTAAAAGTGTTTAGACTATAAAGGATTTCTTTAAAATAAATGTGTTACAGTCCTTTAAAGGTGTAACAAATGTTAAACATTAACCTTGCTGATTTTCTAGAACGTGCTTGTCCATTACCTGGTTTGTTTGTAAAATCAAATTTATCATTTATACAAGTATTACTTAAAAGTTTACTGAATGAAAATGAACAGTGTGATTCATAGTGAGACTGCTCTAAGGTGAAAAATTGCATGATAAGGATTAATTCAGACGGATTTTCAACAGCATACAGATCAACTATGTCCTATTGCAAACAGACTGACTACAGACTGACTACAAAGGTATCATATTTGAAAATAAGAATTACTTTGTGGTTATGTATGTGTCCTCATCTGTTGGATCTATGGGTGATTTACTTGGCAAGTTTATGAAGATGAGGTAGAAACATGCCATGTGTACCACATAGCCAAACATAACAATGATATCACGTCCTCGTCTGTTTGTTGACTTTCCCATCAGTCCAAAAAATGTACCGCCTGTAAGGGTATATAATAATTTGAAAGTCTAAAACACACAAATTTTTCTTCCTTAACACTTTATCACTTATTATTATTTCCATAGAAAAATAAAAACATAAGAAAGGTTGATATAAGATGGACTGACAGATCACAACAGGTGAACTTAAAGAGGTTTTTTTAGCAAATATTAAGACAGACCTACATCTGTAATAATCATACTGATATAATAAGAGAAAAACATCCAGAAGACATATCTTTATTACATACTAAACTTAAAATGTTTATTTCTTTATCAATAAATACTACAAACCAATAATTTCTCCAGCACCAATGAACATTCCTGAAATACCAATAAGACCTTTGGATTCGCTACCGAAGTATTTTGTGTTGGAGAGACATGTGCTATACACGCCACTGAAAAACGTCAACTCTATACCTGGAAAATATATAAACAATTGATAACAACTTCATCACAAGAGCATATGTAAAATGTTGTAGTTACTTTTTCTGCGAATTAACCTTAATATATCATATTAAACATATTAGCTACAGAACAGGTTATTTTTCTAATTGAATCTTTAGTGTAACTGGTTTTTCCTCTGTTTCTTTTAAAGCACTTCCTTTCAAAGAAACACAGTAACTGTTAACTTTAACATTCATTCTCTGGCATAGAAAAAGAGTGAGCTGTTTAAGAAAGCAGAAACTTAGACAGATTTAAAAAACCTGCATTCAAATTTAATGTAATAAAATTATACCATATATATATAATATATACACTTTTTGTACAAAACCTATGTTGAGCACCTTTTAAGTGAGATGGACATTTTCTATCTAAATGGAATTTCTTATTTCCTAGATTCCTAAATAATGTTCACTTTGAAAACATTGCACTCTTCTTCCACTGTGTCTAGAGCAAAATTCTTAAAACACAGTCAAATCTGTGTTTAAAAATCACAGATGGGATGATCTGACTGCATACATATGTTTAGTTTATTTAGGACTGGCATTTTACCCTTCAGACCATTAACAACAGTCTTTCATTTTTCATATATTTGTTTGCTTAGAGATAAACAAGTCATTCAAAAATATTCTTTCTCTTAAAATCTTCAAGAACATAAAAATTACCAATAGGTAACTACAAAGTAATTAGTTAAATACCCGTGTAAGCTATAGCTATACTCAGTAACAACATCTCCTTAGTTTTCATCAAATGAAGAGACCTCTCTGAAATTAGAACAAACAGCAATCTTAAAATCTTAAATCTTACTGAATTAACTGACATTTGGATATTGTACGAATTAACTGAAACAAGCTACATGACAAAATAGTTTTCTTAAACATATAAGAGCAAATTATAATTTTAGATTTTGTAAATGCCCTATGTAACATAGTGATGCATGGATTTTCGTCGTTAACATCAGTCAAGCACCTTGAGGCTGTACTGAAAAAGAAACTGTGGAAAACAAAATCAGCAGCAGAATTTTACCTCTTCTTTTAACTTCTTTTTACATCCTGATTATGTTCAAAAGCTTAAATACAGCTGAATGTGAGTCTTGGAATTTGGTGACAGACCTCGAAATCTCTTAGTAAAAGCACATTTTTCTGTGTATCATGTCATTCCTTCAAGGCAGACATAAACTTTAAGTTTGTTGCATTGTGATTCGTTTGATAATGTTTCACCTGTCACTGTGGAAAACCATTTCACTGATGAAATTATTCAACTCTTAATCTGACTAAACTGTGCATGCTAAAATGTAGTGAGAAGCTGTTTTAATATGGAAAACTGGTAAGGGTACCAGACACCAAGAATCATTTTGTTTCAGCCATATTACTGTTGTTGGAGTTGTTGTTGTTTTTTGTTTGTTTGTTGTTTTTTTTTGGTCTAACTTACTCAGTGCAGTTAAAGGTGTATCCACCAACGGTTGGCCACTGAAAAATAAGTCGTTAAATATTTAATTATCAGTGTTAATATCATATCTCACTAATATTTTTATCAAATTTTTTCCTTCAGCTCAACTAAATGCTATCACAAATGTTAAATCCCAAACATTTTCAATTTTCTTTGAAAAGTTAATAGAATCTAAATCAAATCTGTAAACACTGCATTCATTCTTCCATCTGTGGAGCTGTGAGTGAATACTAACAAAGTAATAATCTTTTGCTCACTCTCAACTGAGTGGTGTCTTGCCATAAATCAAGATGAGCTTGTATGTCTACCTTTCTAATCAAGCAAAGTACATTTTAACTGATCTTAATTAAAAATCAAGTGGAATACTTTTATCAATACCTAGAGTTGAGGTTAACAAGATTATCTGAGTCAGTGCTTCGTTTCTTTCTCAGGAACAACAGGAAAATGGAACCAAGTAAAGCCGCACCACTCAACCCGATAAACAATTTATTACGTTCTGCCTTGGTTATATATTCACTGCCTTTAAGAACAAAATGGCTGTATGCATTGCCGAACAACAAACTGGAAAAGAGAATGTATGTATTTTCATACAATGAGCATAAAAATAGTGTTTTCTGTCAAGATAAATATTAACAAGAGGGCAATGACGGCCCTAAATTGCTCACCTGTGTATAACTGCTAAAAACGACAAGTGCAATGTATGGGTTTATCATCAAAATGAAAGAAAGAACTAGACAATGCTGCATGCCAATAACAGTAAGTGTGACCCCTGTTTGGAAGCTAAGTATGACCCAGGAAGCATAAATTGAATAATATTGCTAAATTTACAATGCTTCAAACAAAATTTCACAACTCTCAGCTTTATGGTTTCTGACAAGAAGATTTTTAAAGTTTGCCTATAAAAGTCTATGGTCAACATCTGACCCATGGTTAAAGTAAAAAAAAATACACCATGGCCAGGTCTGAAAAATCTTGGCAGATGTCCTCAGGGCTATGTTTCATGCAAATTTCAACACTGTAAGCCTTGTGGTTTCACATTAGAAGATTTCCTTTATATATCTATGTAAAACATGGGACTCCCAGGGAGGAACCAATAGGTTCAAAATGTCTCAACAGGGACAAAATTTTAACAATCTTGGTGATGCTACACATTACATTTCATAACTATAAGCCTAATGGTTCCTGACAAGATTATATTTAAGGAGTGTGTCTATATAAATAAATGTTAACATCTTACCTGGAGGGTGGGGCCAAAAATGATCCAGGTTTCAATGATCTTTACAGAGGTCCACTAGACAATGTTTAGTGCAAAATTTTAGAACTCTGGGTTTGGTGGTTTCATACAAGAAGAATTTTAAAGATTTTTCTTATTTAAACACAAACATATGACCCTTCAAGTGGGGGACAATAATGACCCAAGAGATATAATATGAAAAAATATTTTCAGAGGTCCACTAGAAAATGCTACACACCAAATTTCAGAGCTCTGGGCATGCTGTCTTGACAAGAAGATTCTGGATTTTTTTCATTCTTGTTCCCACTGCAACCGAGTTCTGCTTCTTTGAACAATTTTTGTAATGATTCATGCAAAAAACATCCATGCCAAGTTTCATCAACTTTGACAAAGTTACTGAAAGTCGACAATGGATGTCACCAAAAGCACAATGGACACAAGGAGATAAAAAAAAGCTCATCTTGAGCACAATGTGCTAAGGAGAGCCTAAAATAAAGTATAACACTCAAACTTCTTTCCAACAGTAACATGATTAATTGACCTTATTTATCAAAATTTATTTGTGTGTACCAATTTTTTTCTGAATTGATCTGTCTCATCTTTATTGTTTACTACTTCAATGTTACTGGTATCTATCCACATATCCAAGTTCTGTGAAACTAGTCAAAATTAATCAAATCAAACTGCAATTAAATCAAATGATGGTGTACTTATTGTACTTTTAAAGCGATTTAGTCCCTTCAATGCCTATTGCCAGGTATGAAAGATAATCAGGTCAACTGCCGATTCAATGAATCACATTGCAACTGTTGCCTCAATCTTTTGGGATTTCGAAGGATCCAGATTTTATGGACAAACAGAAGAACAATGAATCTTTATCCTCAGGTGATACATAGGTAGCAGACTAACTAATGTGTATAATACTGAACAATCAACACAACAACTGACTAACCTACACTGAAGTAGAGCCCAGAATATGCCACTGTTCCGAGATATTGTCTCCGAGTCGGAGTTGATGGTCAGAAAATTACCTTGCCCTGTCCACAGTACTGAAAAAATATAATTTCAATCACTTCACAATCAAACTGAAGAAAAGCATCTTTAGGAATGTTACTTGTATAATGTACTCAGTAATTCATTAATCGTTATCAAACCTTAATATGATCCAAAGCACCAAATCAACTTGGATAATATAAATGAATGAACTACTGGTAAATCGTGAACACATCAAAGTAATACCAATACTCCATTTTAAAAAAATTATATATATATAACTGTCTAAAACTATTTGCCATCAGTACCCATCCAAAAAACACCAAGGTAATACCAATACCTCTACTTCCCTTTCACTGAGAAGGGAGTTAATAAACCTTTAGAGCAGGCATCTTTATCATGATAAACTAGAACTATCGCTGAATGCGATTCATACCCCCACTAATGTCCTTGACAGAAGACGACATGGAAAGGTGGTTAAGGTAATAACTTTAGTGGCACAAATACATATACATAAAAAGAAATTATCTCTGGTGAAAAAAACAAATTGTACAGGTAATAGTATAAATATATATTGTCAAATCATGTTCGAAACAGTTACAAATAACCTTTCATTTTCGTGAATATCTGTTCTAGTTTCAGAAACATTTAAGTATTAATGGTTATATCAGAACATTTTCTAAGCCTAAAAGGGGCATAACTTGTGTCATAATTCAATGGAATTGTAGAATTTTCATCATCTGAGCTTGCTTGTAACCATTCATATAAATTTTAAGTTTCAAGTAAATATCTGTTCTGGTTTACGAAACATTATAGTAAATAAATTTAAAGACATAAAAATGGACATAACTTTGTCAAAATACAATACAAAGTTATCCCCCCCCTACTTTTTTTAGTTATGAAACTTGACCTGCATATCTTACTTGCAACACTTCGTATACATTTGAAGTTTCAAATGATTATCTGTTCTAGTTTTAGAAATATTCAAGTACAGGTTAAAATTTCAGAACATTTTCTAAGTCAATTTTTGACCTTCAAGTGTGGCCTTGACCTTAAGCTGGCACAAGGGTAAGATGGGTTCTGCACATTGCCCAGTTGGGGTGAACATTTGAGTCAAGTTTGAAGAAAATCCTTCCATTAGTATAGAATTTATAGAGCGGACACGACATATTGTCTAGTATTGATTGTAAGTAAATTAAAAGACTTAAAAAGGGGCATAACTTTGTCAAAATGCAATACAAAGTTATGAAACTTTACCTGCATATCTTACTTGTGATACCTCATATATTTTTTAAGTTTCAAGCAAATACCTGTGCTAGTTTCAGAAATATTCAAGTACATGTTAGAATTTAAGAACATTTTCTAAGTCAATTTTGACCTTCAAGTGTGACCTTGACCTTAAGCCGGCACAAAGGTAACATGGGTTCTGCACATAACCTTGTTGAGTTGAACATTTGAGTAAAGTTTGAAGAAAATTCTTCCATTAGTATAGGATTTATAGAGCGGACAGGACATATTGACTAATATTTGATTGTATGTAAATTTGAAGACTTAAAAAGGGGCATAACTTTGTCAAAATGCAATACAGAGTTATGAAACTTGACCTGCATATCCTAATTGTGACACTTCATATATATTTTAAGTTTCAAGCAAATACGTTTTCTAGTTTCAGAAATATTCAAATACATGTTAAAATTTAAGAATATTTTCTAAGTCAATTTTTGACCTTCAATTGTGACCTTGACCTTGAGCTGACACATGGGCAACATGGGTTCTGCACATCCCCTTGTTGAGGTGAACATTTGAGCCAAGATTAAAGAAAATCTTTCAATTAGTGTAGGACTTACAGAGCGGACACGACATAATGTCTAATATTTGATTGTTTGATATTTGACCTTCAATTGTGACCTTGACCTTGAGCTGACACATGGCAACATGAGTTCTGCACATCCCCTTGTTGAGGTTAACATTTCAGCCAAGTTTGAAGAAAATCCTTCAGTTGGTATAGGATTTATAGAGCGGACACGATAATGGAGACGGACCGACCGACAGATGGACGGACGCGACAAAGCGAATCCATTATAGCCCCCCCACATTTTGTGGTGGGGGTATAATAACACATTACAATACATGATGGTTTGTAATTAAACAAAGATACAAGTCATGTACTTATATAAATAAAAGCTAGTAAGCTAAGTACTTACTTGCAGCACCAAACCCTACCAGAGCTGACACTGTGTATAGAGCCCATGTCATTGGCTTCAAGAATGAAAAAATAAACAAACTGAAATAAAAAAATAAAACATTTACAAATATACACAACTTTATATGGAACAGATCTCCTGCATCTCGACTCAAATTTTTGCACATTCATATGCAATATTATGCAATTTAAGTGCATAATTATGTAATATAAATGGCAACTGCAAAATTTCCACATTGTAATTCAACACACTTCATTCAAACTAACAAGAAGTCTTAAGGTGGGATGTTTTTTGTCTATCCTATGAGTCTCAATATTACAAAGGTAAATGAGAAAGAACACTTTTGTTCCCAGATTTATTACCCCATGTAAGAATGCTAGACACAGCATGAGGTTTGTTCTCTGTGGGTCTACCCAGTAGTTTATAGGTACATCACTGTGTTAAAATCAGAACTGGTTCTTTCTCCTAATGACTGGCTCCAAAATTTCTGGTGTCTCATTGGATACTAGTCCAAAAAAACGTTTTTAAATCATACTAAAATGAGTTAAGTTATGAGTTAATGACTAAATCATTATGGTTATGAAAATAGAAAGTGTTATGACTGATAAGGCTGAGTGTACTTACAAATAAAGAAGTGAACCCATGAACATGGATAACTTTGGTCCCGTTACTACTATGATAGATGGTGCCACCCAGTTCGAAACAGAGAACACAATATAGATGATACTCAAACTGAAATTGAAAGAAAATATTTTTACTTGATTAGGATTTTTAAAAACATAGGGTAATCGGCATGCGTTGTCCTTTTCCACAGGAAGTTATTGCTTACATCACAAAATACAATTTGGCTAGGATTTTTTTTCTTACTTTCAAGAAACTATGTATAAAGCTGGTAGTCACATAATTATTTTCTAAATCAAGTTCTGACATGGGTTATTCTACATGTTTGGCAAAGCTGATATTCTCACAAGATCACATAAACTTTTATCTTTTATTGCAGCTTGTATTCAAAAACATGGATGTATGTACTGTATATTGTACTGAATAGAAAGTAAGCAAATCAGTCTTAATTGGAATTAAACAATACACAATAAAAACTCCCTAACCTTGATTCTCCTTACTCTTGAAAATGGACATTTTTTGACAGGAATCTACTTCACAGGTGTTAAACTAGTTTAATAAATTCTACACTTCCATTTCCAATACAATCAAGCTGATTTTTATCTGTTGTCACTTACGTTGGAAAACTTCAAAGATTGAAGTGAAAGATCTTTTTCACATAAATTTGTGACTTAAAATTTGTACATCATTGTTTTCTCCAGAGATTGTGAACATTGGTTATGAACCCAAGCGTTTGATCAGTCTGTTCATGATAAGGTTACGTGTAACCTATGCCACATAACCTAACATGGCTTTCTGTGCAATGAATTAGTGATAAACTTTCATAAATGTATAAGAGTTAAATAAGTTATATAAATGGAAGTACAGGAATGTGTATTGTGTATTTTTGTTATGAAATCTGTTTTCACTCCATCCGTTTTCACTACATTTCCTCCCCACCCCCCGACTCCTAAAAAAATGTCTTTTTTCTTTGATCATAAAAACATGCTTCACAAGGACATCAAACAATAAGGCTGAAAATATAGGATAACACCTAAAAGAAATGTCCCTGGTGAAAACTTTCTAGTCTAGAATCCTCTCTAATCCAGACTTTATTTTTGGTCTGATGAAGTCCAGGTTAGAAAGTTTTTATTGCAGACAGGTAAATGCCAAAGTAGATATTACAGCATCAACTATAGAGCAGTTGGGTAACAGCTTGTTTTGATTATGCAAGTCTTTCAAATGTATTAGACAGGATTAGGGAGGTTTTGTGTAAAGAATTAACACAAGCAAAATGTGCAGGCACAGAAAATGGGTAAACAAGACAAGGTCATCACTTCAGTATCTGTTGCCTTGTATCAGCATATTTTCTTACTATAAAATATTAATAACAGAATAAAAATGTGTCCTAAATGAAAAGCATGCATACAATTATCATTTCTTTAAACTTTTATTTACTTCATCTCTGTAAAATTATGACGTTTGATATATGTGACTGTTTCAAAATATCGAAGTCCATGAAACTTTTTGTTATACACTGTAAGTCACCCAGTTCCTGTAATGCAAATATTCAAATAAAAATTAAAAAAACTTTTATGATATAGTTTGTCATTAAACAACTGATTTTCATTTTTTCAGTCTGAAATTGTCTCAAGCCCATTGCTATAACTAGTATGCTGGAAACTGAAATCTTCCATTACCTTGTATATCCATCTCCTGTGAACTTTGTTGTTGAGTTGCTTGACTCACTTTCATTCTTGGCACTGTCCAGGACACTTTTCTGAGGACCAAAAAATAATAAACATTCTTCAGTAAAAATGGATTCAACATTTTGATTTCCATTTAGTGTTTTTCACCTATTTTTGGGATTATCCTAAATTAGTACTGAATAGTACATGTACAGTACAGCATGAAATCAGCAGAAAAGCTCCTTAGATTATCAATTCTATTTGTAAGCACGAGTCCACTTTGTAAACTTAAGGTCCTAAGTTTGAATTGACCTAAATGCTAATCACTTTTTCCAAGTTACATTTGACCTCTGCAGGGTTTCCACTGGCCAATTTTTTTTTTCCGCCACTGGGAAGGGTCCAGGAGGGAGCTCCTCTCCGGTCGTCGAAAATTTTTCAAATTCTCATTTTTAAATACCCAATTTACAAGGCATCTTAAACCTCAACTGTTATGAATATTTTATGGCATTTAAAAAAGGACAAATGTAATACATACATGTGATAATGTCAGTAACTTAGAAAGACAAGAAGAACAGCAAAGAAAACCAATGATGCATTTTTCTGTTCTTATCTAACGCATAAAGGTTGCACCACTTGGAAAAGGCATAATCTGTTAGCACACTTTCCTATCTTTATATTCAGATTCCTACTGATGATTAAATTTTGCTTTTGTCTTTCGAATTCTAGCTTTTGGACCCGATTCCTTATACAGGGCTCTCGCTAGGGTCAAAATTTTTGGAGAAGTGAATTCTGCCTAAGGTTAGATTTGGGAGAAGTCAGAACTTGAGAAGACTCCTAGGAGAAATTAGTACTGGCAATGCTAGTTCCATTTCTGAATGACAATGAAAGACAGCAAATATGTGGAATGATTTTTTATTCAACTTACTGTTAAAACTAATGTACCTGTGGCATCAAAGTTCAGTAACTTTTTTGTGAAAAGTCTTGGATTTGTTTGCATTTTCACCAGAACTTTCTTTAACAAACTTACAAACAACTTTAAGCTGTAAATTATGTTGTGTCATTATAATTGTTACTTTCAAAAAACTACGACAGATATATTCAAGTCTTAAAGAAAAGGAAACCTTTTCAATGAAATACTGGTACTTATAATAAAATCATGACCACTTATCTTAATCAATCAGTTTAATGTTGTAAGTTTGCCATATAAAGAGTCTCCTAGACACTGATTTCTATAAATATTAAAATACGGCGGGGTCGCGGAAATATATGACAAACGGAATTTATCCAAGATTTTTACTGGCTGCTTCATGTTGAATGAACTAAATACTTGCTAAAATTGGTTCCCTTCAATTTGTTAAGCTCTTTTTTAATCACTCAGTGGTCAATAAGGGTATATTTTTGTGCAATCTTCTATGAAAAAAATGTTTATTTTTTGGAAAAAAAATTTCGCCACTTTCATTATTTTTTTCGCCATTTGCGGAATTGGCGAATTGCAGCGGAAACCCTGCCTCTGACGTAAGTAACTTATTAGTGTATAATAACTCTCAACAGCAAGATGCAATGCAGCCAGAAAATGACCACCCAGAGTGGGATTTGAACTTTGGTCTTCCTGTTTGGAAAACCAATGCTCTAACCACTGAGCCAATTAATCTGTTCCCTGATGCCTTGTCAGAGGTTGTATTTATACAATTATAGGCCAGTGTGCACTGAATCATAACACAAACCCGCTTGAGAAAGGTCATTTGTCTTATCAGAAATCTTGAAAGATTTTTTATTACAATTACCAAGTACAGGAGGGGTTATCCCAGATAAGCCCCCATCTTACGAACATGAAATTTTGTACCAGAAAGATACAATGCATCTTGGAAAAGACCACCCAGAGCAAGATTCAAACTGAGGTCTTCCCGCATAGAAAGCCAATGCTCTTTACCCGTAATCAATTTCTGGATGCTATTGCCAGAGGCTTATATTTATATATAGGCCATATGCATTGAACCATAACACCACTTTTTAACTGGTCTGGTACTGCATTTTCTTGTAACTTATATATAAAGTATGCAACAATACATGTAATGTACTATTTTGAACAGAATTTGACTTTCAAGTTTAAGTATTTTCTTCATTTGTTTATAGTTTCAGAGTTTAATCAACCTGTTCATTTTTTTCTTTCCATCTGATAACAGTAGATAAATAAACCTTGAACTGCTCAGTGCATTATATGGTTATACATTAAAATTACTAGTTTAGAAGTCTGACCTTGAAAAGGCGTATAAATATCTCAATGACTGCTATCAGTTTATCTGTTTGATAACCGCATTATGTTATCTGTTTAATTACCTTTGCAGCTTAATTAGTTTTGCAGTGTTACTAGAAAGAAACAGGGAAGCCTGGATCTAACCCATAGTTTACTGTTCTTAAATTGTGCAAACTTTTAAGAAATTTTCCCCCCAAAACTGGGCCAGTATCACCTCATCTTCTTGTTAAGCATTTCATTGTAAACATATAGGGCTGGTCACCTGCTTTTATTCCATCTCTTAAATATGCATCATTTTTGTACCATTGTCAGTAATTAATGCTAATTAAGGCTAGGAGCCTGAAAAAGGCACGTGCTTTTGAAGAACAGCACTGAAGGCTGAACGAAATTTAACGGGACAAGACATGGCAAGAAATATCACTAGGTAATCAAAATATGTCTGTTTCCCTTAATTTACAAAATATGGTATTCTGATTGTATTTTCTAATGTTTCTAACCCAAGGTCAATCAAACATATGCTACCTTATTAACAACATAACAGTCTCTAACCCAAGGTCAGTCAAACATATGTTTAATTACTTAATAACAACATAACAGTCTCATAAGCACCTATCAATGCTTAGCCCAAAAAGAGATTCCCAATTGGAAGGTCTTTGACAGGCTCTGTAAGACTGCCACCTAAGGAAATATACCTGGCTGGGTTGTATTTATACAACAGGAGAAACTTCAGTCTCTTAGGATTAAGTCTGAACATGTTCCTCTATGAGTAGGAATTAGAAAACCAGATTGCTGTAATTGGTAAGCGACCACCTCCAACACAATGCCTTGTGCATTAAGAAAGTCAAATATGATCTCCTATATCTGCAAAATTCTGAATCAATCAAAAGCTGAAAAGCAAACAGTCCAATCTTACAAAGCTTCATACTGAAGTTTAACTGCATACTTCATGTGTTTAAAAAGATTATCAAACTAAAAGTTAATTTCATACAACTCTCTAATGTTCATAAAACAACAAAGGGTGTTACTGTTTAAACTTGACAAAAAAAGGAAGTAATTAAAGTGGTACAATATTGTTTTAATTAACAATGCCAACCTAAAAGACCAGCCAATGAGAACACAAATTTTGAAGTGCAGTCTATTAATGTGACATGGTAATTCTGTGTTCAGTAAAATCAAACATTCAGAAGACCAAAATAGTGGAGAACTTGCTATTTGTTGCTTCATTTAGAATATGCCATCTTATATGTCTATTATGAGTTCCAAAAACTGAATAAAGAAAACAAATGAAAAATGAAAGTAAAAAATGAAAGCTTCAAAGAAAAACAAGATAAAATTACAGGGGCACAGAAGTAACTATTCACAGGAAGTTCAATGAAAGATAATTATGCTTTGCAAATTTGCTTTTAAAAGATGTGCATTTCTCTTTAGAAAACAACTTGGGTATGAAAAGAGTCAATACAACACACCCTATTGTTTTCAGACATACTACATAACAATTCAGAATTAATGTGAGTTGGTTACGAGCACTGACAAAATGTAGAATTTTTTTCTGATCTGTAAGCAAAAGAGATGTAGAATTCTTCCGTTCTTTTAACGATCCACTTAAAATATACACAAGTCTGAAATTCAGCTTCTGATGATAGCTTTCAAACAGAAAAAATCTCTGAGCATCTAAGTATCTAACAAGAGAATACTAAAACAGCGTAACGTTTGTTACTGGTATAAATACATATTCAGTAATCCACACTCATTTCATCTCACTACTATGTTATCCTTCTGCATGACTACAGCTAAACTACAAATATGTATCTTTGTCAATATATTTGCTGAGAACAAGTAAGTTTTGTCAGGACTTATATCCACACAATGCTATATATTCACATTACTTGACATCATATTACAACTGCAGATTTTTTTTTTCAAATTGTTATTATGTTACAAAATTAGTTTGACATTTCCTAAGATCACATAAAGTAAGTTTAAACATGTCTTATATATTGAAAATTCAACTGAATACATAGCAGAATTTCCAGGTTTTCATCTTAGTGATTTCTGCTATGGATTTTGCTTGAAGAAACTCTATCTAATATCAGTGTTATTTCAACAGCAGTAATCTTGCACATAAATGCAAATGACTTGCTTGAATGTCAGATGAAGTATACAACTGTACAAATGTACCTAGACTAAGCACATACAATGTACAACATTATAGAGGCATATTTAACATAATTAGTGTTAATTAATGTGACCAGTCTTCACGTTAATTGAAGGTTGCCTTTTATGAAATATTTTTTCAGAAATAACAGCTTTTATATTTAAATTCAAAGCATCTTTGAAAATGTCAATTATTCTGATGCATATCGGTCATTAAAGAGCAAAAAATGACTAACATTTGTGCAATTATTGCAAATTATCCCTTTTAATAATGTTTTCCAAAAACTTGATCAATTATAACTCAGTTAGATCATACAAAATAATTGCTTGTTATTAACACCTTGTCACAGTTTTCTATTATCAACTATATAGATTAACTGGGACAAAACCTCAACCTATTTCATACAGAAAAATAAGTGTGACCAACCAGAACAGAACAGAACAGAACATACACTTTATTCTCTCAGGTACATAAGTACAGTATGAGGAAAACAATAAAAAAAACAGATTAAAGTTTGACAAAGGTGTGTAAGTAATACATTGGGGGAGACCGTAATAAAGTTTGAAACTAGTACATAATCCGTATAGATAGTTACTGTATAAAAGCAAACAAAAAATATGTGAAATGTAATGTAAGATTAAGTGTATAGTTACCTTACCAGAAAGGTTTATATTCATATAATTACTTAAATTTGGCCATTAAGGTTTTACAAAAAATAGACAAATGCTTTAATTTGTCAGGTCAACAAACTATTAAAACAACTCTCGGTGTTTAAAACTGCAAAATTTAACTTATTGGTAAGAATTGACCGTTGATACACAAAAAAAGGGCAGCTTAATAAATAATGTTTTTCGGTGCCTAAATCATCTAGGTCACAAAGTGTGCACTTTCTGTCATTGAATACTGTTCCGTCCCACCTGCCGGTTTCAACAGGAAATTTATGATTAGAAGACCGAAATTTAAACAAATTTAATGCGTCACTATGCGGCAATAAGTTAAAATATGGTTCTAATTCTAATGTGGATTTAAAAGAATTATATATTTTGCCTTTATTAGAGGATTGCAAATTCCCGTACCATTGCTGTTTATACTGATCTATTAACGTGAGTTTTACTATCGCACGTGTATTTAATGGTATATTTGTATAAAATTGATTTAACCACAGGTATGAACGGCCAGCTAAATCAAGTATTCTCTTAACGTACGAGGTCCATTTAAAAGTTGTGGTTTGACGATTGACCATATATGTATAAAGTTTAAACGATAACTTGTTATGGTCACCAGATAGTAAGCGTGTCCAAAATCCTATCATCCTGCTTTTAACTACAACTGAGATAGGATACCTTCCCAATTCACCGTGTAATATATAAATAGGTGTACTTCTACGGGCGTTTAATAGTTTGCGCAAAAAATCGTTATGAACTGATTCTAACATATCTAAGTTTTCGAAGCCAAAAATTTCTGAGCCATATGTTAAAATCGGTAAGACAGTGTGATCGAATAATTTTATGCTCAAGTCAATTGGTAAGTCGGCATTTCTAATTTTAGAGAAAAGTAAAAACATGGCCTTTTTTGCCTGCTCAACTATGTATTTGCGGGCATTAAGAAATGACCCGGAACTTGAAAATTTAACGCCTAGATAATGATATGTATCAGAAAAATCGAGGATGTTATCACCAAGTTTGAATTCGTAGTTACGAACAGACCGACAACCGAACACAATAACTTTTGTTTTGTCCAGGTTCACTGTAAGATCCCATTCTCTACAATAAGAATTAAAAGCGTTCAGACATATTTGGAAATCCGTTGGGTCATCTGAAATGATAACGGTGTCATCAGTATCCAGTATCGTCACGAAACCTCTGTCACCCATATGTGGTAAACTCAGTCTCACAGAGTTCAAAACATTTAGTATGCATCAGGCTACATAAGAATGGAGTACCCGGAAGAGTAGATATGTAAACAAATTGAATCTGGCTGACAAAGTTGATTAATCGAAATCACATGAATGTACAACTTCGGTACTCTAAAATCATGCTTCTTATTTGAAAGATTTTTACCTCAGCCATCGATGCTGTTTGAAATGCCGTGAAAATCAGCATAAAGGACAGGCCTAGCATTATTATGTTGTACAGCCTCACGTCAAAGATGCTGTCACCAGCCATCTTGAAGAAGTCACATGATACACATATTCGGAACTCTTCCTTTTGAGTACTGGGCGAACTTGATTGTGTGTTAATATGATGTCGGTCCGCGTGGTTCCGTATGATTTGACGTTGACGTCTCAGCCTCAAAATATAATACATACTTGAATGGTGATTTATCTTTATATTTGCTTGCTTATTTTTATGTTACAAATCACATATTACGTAACTAATACATATTCAATTAATTCAGAGGATTATTTTCATATTTTTTTAAAAGAAATTATAGTCTTTCGGTGAATTGGATTAATAACATTAACAACACATTTTTACAGTTCAAACCTTCAAGAAGCATGTGTTAGTAGGATTGTCAATCAACTCCTCGTGATTGGCAGTACAAAAATACTTCACACGGTGTTGGTTAAGCAGTGGTATAATTTAAATACAGTCAGGCGGTTATTTCAAACTTTTCCAATTATTTATTCTGTCATTTAATTCCTGAAATAGGAAAATGTACTTATGATGTCAATTTATACAATTCATTATAAGCGTTTCAGTTTTCTTGTAACATAAACTTCCTAAAACCTATATGTTAATCATTGCTGAGTTAAAATATTTCAAAACGTAATAAATTAAAAACAGTAAAAGGTGAAAAAGCTCAGATAGATAACAATTAATATAGATTTTATAACAATTATAAATAAATGGCAATTGTTATAAGAAAATTTATTGATTAAAATTAAACTTAAAATGGATGCAAAGTGTAATTACAGTTCGAAGTGTCTTTTCCTTTTGAAATTCTCTTGATATGAATTTATGATGTACAGGTATAACTTATTTTAGCACGACAACATTTTTTTACAATCCAGTGAAAGCAATTATTGGATAATATTTATTTAAAGCTTACCAGTATTGCATGTTCTTTGCTGGTATCTATCAAAAGATTCACGCTGTCTTGGCCGTAAATCGTTTCTTCATTCTATGAAAGGATACTGCATAATTTGTTGTTTGTTAAAATAATGTTTTATTAAAACCTAAACCTTTTTCCAAATTTTACTAAATTTTTTACTAAAAATTCGTTAATTTGTTAAATGATTGTCATTCACTTTATATATACAACTTATTTAAAAAAATGAATATATTACTTACATCTAAATGATTTACACATTAAATGACTTTTTCTTAAGTATATTTAACACAGTTTTGTCTATCACTTTGCAGACTTTTCCATTTAAATTATGATATAAAGATTATCTATTGACTATCTTTTATTTGATTTTGTTTATTTAATATATTTTTTTCTTAAGTTTCTATTTGCAATGTTTTTTTCTAGGTATTCTTACTTGTAATGTGGCTTAAAACGTTTTTATTTGAATACCCCTATGTTGTATCTTATGTAATACCTAGGGTGATAATAGGGTGAGGCACCGTGGTCCAGGGGTAGAGCGCAGGGCTCCTGATCCGGAGGTCGCGGGTTCGAATCCCGTCAGAGGCGAGATTCTCTCACAATCTTCACACTGCGCGATTACTGGTATGCAACCCAGGAAGCAGTGATCGAGCGTGATGATTCTAAGTAGTAAGAACTTGTATCGCAATCGATGTAAAATAAATGCGTCTAAAGGGTAACAATAAAGTTCCTGTTCTGTTCTGTTGTTGCTGCAACTAGATTTGATATAAAAAAATGATACCCATCACACACATGCCATCCGCTTGTTTGATCAAACAAATTTTGTTTCAAATAATTCTCATAAAGTAGTCATTAAGCTGTTTAAGGTTCATGTGAATTGTTCCATCTCCTGTGCATAAGAAATTATTTGCCGATTTTTAATCCACTCAAAACCACATACATGGTATCCTGCAGTTACCCATTGTTCTCATGATGCTTTACTATCAAATATAGTTTGGTTTCATTTGGAAAGCTGTCTATGTAAATCACTAATAATACTGGACTTTGTACACTCCCTTGTGAAACACAACTCGTTATTTTTTCACAAGATACCATATTTCAGTTCCATCACCACTTTTTAGAATATGTCCTGAAGAAAATAATTATTACAGTTATAAAATTTACCATGTATTCCAGAGTTCCTTTTTTCTGTAAGTAGTCTTTTGTAAGGTTCTTTGTCAATATATCCTTTGAAGTCAATGTAGTTGATGTCTGTACGTGCTATCATTGCCATTCGTTTTGTTTTAGTTTATTTATCCAAACACCATTAAAGCTGTATTACACAAGATCCATCCTTTCTGAACTCATGCTGATAATAATGATTTTCTTTCCAGATGATCTGCGATGGCGTCTTTCCATGATCTTGCTGCAAACATGTAAATGTAGGATAGCAAATCACAACGTAGACGTTTTCTTTTGATTCGATTATAGTAGTTTTATTTGTATATTTCCATATTTAATGTTTGTGTTCTTTCAAGCACTGATTCCCTTAAAATTGGAAGACAAGATCGTCTCTACATGAATAAAAGCAGCCTAGGATGGTCTTATCGAAAATTTATAGTTTTATCGCTTTATTTCCGTCTCTACTTTTCTTGTTATCGCCGGGTTTATAATAATGTGAGAAGTAGTGTTTTAATTGTACTAATTTTATGAATTAAAGTTGAGACAGTCTCATCTTAAAGAAAAGTCTTGTAATTTTTATACCTTGGAGGAGACAACTGCGTACAAGACTAAACAGTTGTTTAGTTTATCACCGGTGCAAACCCAATTTTAAGAAAAAAGTGGCCCAACCAATATCACGTGATCTACATCAGACTGGCTCCAAATCTTTGTAACTCTATTCTACATCGAAGAAAGAAAAGATAATTCCAGTCTATAGTAGGGAAAACGATTTTGCGCGTGGTCGTGAAAATATTAAATCAAGGAAAATGAGCTACGGCCGCCCACCTCCCGATACCGATAGTATGGTATCGTTAAAAGTCGACAACTTAACCTACAGAACGACCCCAGAAGACTTACGTAGAGCGTTTCAAAAATACGGTAATTGATACAGAATTTCTTTTGTCTCACCATGCGTTCAGAAACATGAAGAATAGAAAATGTTTGTCACGATTTAAAGCATTATTGTGATAATATTTTGCATGGCTAATTCTCCACACACACTAGCTATTCAGAGGCACAAAATAAAGGGGTATAGCCACAGGAATCAGAAATTTTAACAATGTTATTAAGTTGGAACACATTTAAAGAGGTAAATCATGTAAATGTTTGCTGCCTTCAGATATGTGAAAATATTTTGACCAGTGACCTTGATGCAAATTATTACTGTCAGGAGTTAAACCTGACTGTTCTGTGACGAACAAAATCAGTACCAATCAAAATTGGGAAAAAAATACTTTAAACACACCTGGTCTTGTCTGTGAGCGATGATTCAGAAACATTACCTGCATTTAGACTGAGAGTCACCTAGTCCAAATAATTGTACTCTAAAAGGTGTATATTGTGCTATTTTATGATAGGTCAATATCCCCTTCAGAGTACAGTTTGTTCGCCAGTTTCGCCGCACTTTTTACATAAATCGGTCAAATTACTTCAAAGTGCAGAAGAAAGAAAACACTATTGTACATACAGTATGACACAAGTCTTAACTTGAACTTCGTTAAATATTTACTCAAAGTTAAAGTAACTTATTACGCTGTCGTTCTTGATTTCATATGGACCGATTTCACCAGTTCCGAAGCACGTTCACCGGTTTCGGCGGACATCATTTTTTTAACACTTTTGTGAAAATACAAGAGGCTTCCATGGGGAAATTTGCGGTATATCTGTGAACGGTAACAGACAAACAATAGTCCACAAAAATTAACACAGATTATAAAATTTACATCATGTCTTGTATTACAATCGAAAACAGGGTTATAAAAGGTCACAACCATTTGAAGTGTATTACCACCTGAAAATCAGCCAAATCATGAATAAAAAAACTGTAATGGACATAGCATATACTATTGCATGGAGAAAGATAAAAGCATGACCCACGTAAATCATGTCAATATGATAAAATATAAATAAAGAAATGGTGTTCCCCATATGGCACCTCTTTAAAAAAAGTTGTACTCAAATCCGTCGGAAATGGCTAAATGTAACCCCTACCGTTATGATCTAATTTTTATTTGAATAAATGGACGGTACTGATTAAACTTTAGGGCATGTGTTGCTGTTAATCTGACAAAAATTCAGGACCATAAAATTTTCCCATCCTCTCCAAGCGTATCTGGTAAGTTGAAATCAAGTTCTCAACTTGACATTTTCAGCCATTTTGTTTTATCTGATATGAGAACCCCTTCACATTTTATTGGGACATTTAACTACATCAAAGGACAATTTCATCAAACCTAATACAACATTAATATTGATAAACGTGCAAGAACACAGCTGATTACTTTCGCTTACGGATGACCTAATTTTGGTGAAATAATAATCGGAATCCTTCGGAACCGGTGAAACACCGGAACTGGCGAACAAACTGTACAAACCAGAAAAGACCAAAACTGTGGTGGAAAAGTTTTCTTCTTTGCATATGTAATGCCCAACGAAATCCGTTGGGCACGATTTATAGCTATAAAATAGGGTTTTACCGGCATAATTTGTACATGTACAGAAAGCTTGTCATTTTCTGCATCAGATGAGACATCTATGAAGAAAATCCATCCACGCAATCGTTCACACTGGCAGTTAAACTTTCAAACTGATTTAACACGCTAAAATCTACCTAGCTATACCATATTGGATATCGACAGCTGATGTAAACACGGCGCTACTATATGATAACCTGTACTGCGCGTAAACGTTTAACGCTGTTTCACGCATTGTAGACAACATTGTTGGATTTTTGTCAATTTATGTAACATTAATACAGAATAATTCAAATTGTTTCCGCCATAAGTAGTACTGTCTTTTGGGTCAAAAATATTTAAAAAAATGGAATTCGCCAACTCGCAAATACCTTGCTATATCTTTAATACAACAGATCAATTCTTAAGTTATAATAATACCCAGGAACAAAAATATAACGTTATCGCCAGTTTCGAAAAAAATCACATTAATGCATACAGACTTTGCGAAAATGAAAAAAAAACTGCTTAATATCACTAATTTCGTGACCGGCTTCGCGGATGTCAACGGATATAAAAATGTCAACTTTCGCTTTCTATACCTTCACCGCCATTCCTCGAATGCGCCCGAGTTTAGTCGGAAGATGCTAATTTCCATACGTAAGTTATTTTTAGAAACAGGTCTCGGATGATATTGAATGTTGTGGGTAGGGTACATCTTGTCAACTCTGATAAACCGGGCAGGCATATAAATAGAAAGTCGATCATGATGTCTATATCGAGTAGATGGAACTTATTCAAGTATTTTCTTTTGCATTTTTGCCTCTTTCTCTCAGAATTTGTAAGAAACGTGCGACCATGTTTCCCAGTTTGTTTTGGTTGATCCGCTATTGTTGTTTATATCGCTCATTCAAATTTGATCAGGTGATATTAACGGCTTGATTTACGGAAATGGACGAAGTGTGTTCGGCATTTCCAAAGTGAATTAATGGTTGGCGGGTCATTAAATAATTTGACAATTTCATCCTTTTGTATCGCAAACATATCTTGCCATCCGCGAAAAATAATCATACATATTGAGAGTTGATGTTTTTAAACGAACTGTTCTTATAAGGTTTATTTTTTATTACGATTTTGGGCAGTATTATAACTTTAATGTTTATTTGAATATGCATTTTCCTGTGCTGCACACTATTAATATTAAACAATAACATAGAAAGCAAGTACAAATATTACAAATACATCGGCTGTTGCGCGGAATATCTTGTCTGAGCTCATGTCGTTTTTAATCAAGTTTTTTTACCGTCGTTTTTTTTAAAACAAGAAACGATCTCTAGGTTGGATTTTTCCAGTACATATACAAGCAGCTGCACAGTGTATGCAACAGTTACATAATAAACAAGTACAAATATTAAAAGTTTTGTCACAGTTGGCCGTTTCTCGAGGTTACTTGTCTGAGCTTATGCTTTTTGTCAAACGTAACAATACACGCTTCTAATACATTTTCCGCGTACACCCTCCCTTACTGTCCAAATTTGTTTTGAAAGAAGATATTATTTTCATTGGTTTAACATGTTAGGAAGCTCCGCCCCGCATGGCGATGTAAACCTGAGAGACGGGGATGAAACGGTAATGGGTTTAACAGAGATTTTTCACAAAATATAATGTTTTACTATTTCTTTTGATGGCAAATATGTTTTAAAACAATAAGTCAACAATGTAAGTTATAGATTTCCTGGAAACAACTGATAAAACCCGATTTCTGAAAATCTTCACTCTTGCCGATTTCCACCACAGTTTTGACCTTTTCTGGTTGAGACGCTAAAGGCGGACAACGCAAAATATCAGATTAATAAATGGGTCCGCTTTTGAAGGCGAGTTATTGAGACTAAGAGTCACCTGTTTGAACTTTGAATAGTACGTCGATTTTTCTTGTGTTTTTGTCAGGTTTTTTTATCTTTTTAACATAATACTTCGAGTTGTGCGACATTATGGAAGTTTCTCTTTCACTTTGTATAGTCAGGCTCAACAGACCCTCGTGAAATCAAGCGTCTACACCTGCTTGTGCACATGTGCCTGTCCATGTTTGTCTATACTACAGATAACACGTTTCTTTTATGTACCCAATATCTTGTTTTTTAGGTGTTTTTTGTTGTTGTTTTTTTCGTTTGGGTATTCTTGTCTTAGTTTTGGGGGGAAAAGATTCTATTTTCAACTGGGAATAGGATCGAATATCAGCTATAAAATCAGCCAAAAACAACCCCTGGAATTAATGTCTGATACTGTGGCAATGCCAAAAAAAATTAAACTGTTGATGTAATGATAATTGAGTTAAACTGAATAATCCTAAGCAGCCGTGGCATGTCGCTGGTCGCTGACAATCGATTTTCATTTGCCAGGTGGCAAGGGAAGTTACTCTTTGTGAGAACTTGTTTTAACGGAGGAACATTTGACTTTATAAGAACATTAAATAACTTAATTAATAAGTGATTCAGTTCTGTTAAATTTGTTTTATTATGCATCTAAACAGTGTTTTGATAATACCGACCCATTAGGGTTCATTATACAAGACTTCTGAAAGTGTTTCCAGTTTATCTATGTTTAAAACATTTCGTTTATTTTCTGATAGTAAATTGATATGCCCTCTCTGATTTAATTTGATAATAGCTTTTCAATTCAATCCGATTCTTCTATTTATTTTAAATTTTGAAACAGTGAGCTCTGTTCATGTTTGTTTCCAAAAGGATATGCTGATGCAGATGCCATTGTGAAAGCTAACCAACATATATAAACATGATAAATGATAATATATTTCTGCCAGGAATCTGCAATGCCATTCAGGCTTTTTTCTGTGCACACAGGTTCGACTGTTGGACCCATTCCTGATGCCAATTTTTGTTGTTTTTCCTGATGTTATAAAAAATCTAAATAAAAAGTTAAAAATTTGATGCAGAAAGCGTATTTCAAAAATCGTGAAATCCCAATACCTGCTGCTAGGATATAGGACTACATATTGTTGGACAGGTTTGGTTAACAGTTACTTTTTATCTTGCTATTTTCAATACAGGAGAGGTTGGGGATGTTTACATTCCAAGAGACAGATTTACAAGGGAAAGTAGAGGCTTTGCATTTGTGAGATATTTCGATAAACGTGATGCTGAAGATGCATTAGATGCAATGGATGGGACAATCATGGATGGCAGAGAACTAAGAGTACAAATGGCAAGATATGGAAGGCCCACAGAGCCTTACAGAAGAGGACCACCAAGAAGATATGGTGGAGGTGGTGGTGGTGGCAGATACAGGGGAAGGTAGGATTTAGTTTTGTCTGATACAATTGGCATTCATTCAGTATTCTCTAACAGGTGTTTTTTTAACACTTCTTATAACAGCAACAGCTTTTGAATTGAAAATGAGGAGCTCTCTGTTCACAGAAATATAATTATTATGGAAAAAACCACCTGAATTCTTCTAAACAGCCTCAAAGATGAAAAATATTGCAAGCTTCTTTTTTTTTCAGGTACTACTTGGAGTGGAAGAAAGAACTTGTAAAATAATTGTTGCATAGCACCCACTCAGTTTTTATAATTGTATCCACTTAAGGGAGAGAAAGGCAGCACATTGAAGAATATTCCATGTGATTTTTTGTTTGTAATTTGCTGTATTTGTTTCAGGTCATATTCAAGATCACGTTCACGATCGAGATCCAGGGGGCGCAGAAGTCGTAGACGCTCATACAGTAGAAGCAGGTCATATGACAGTAGATCAAGAAGTCGCAGCAGAAGTCGCTCTAGGAGTAGGTCCAGGTCACGAAGGTCATCCAGGTCACCAAGGTCAAAATCAAGGTCACCAGAAAAAGAAACACAAGAGAATAATGCTGACTGAGCTGTTCAATTGTACAAGGATCATCTAGAATATAAAGTTTTATGCCTGTGCTTGCTTTCGGATCCTCAGCAATGATAAAAGGTTATTGTCATTCTGATTTGAAAAGACAGATACTTCATGTTCAATGTATTCCAGAATTAAATTGACTTGCTGATCAGTGTGAAATGACTACACAGTGGTGCATCAATGGTTAAAAACCCTTCCTCTGTAAAAATTGATGAAAATACAAATTCTTTTTTAGTAGTTTGACATTTTTACGTACTTTGGTATCTCAGAAATCTGATGTTAGTATAAAAAAAAAAAAACTGTTGCAAGGCATGTACAGGATAGGTAACATTTTACTGAGCTGTGGTAAACAAATATTTTGCAGTTACGCCTGACATTGTGTTTTAAATTGACATTTCATTTTTTAATGAGTTCATAATTGTTGCCTTTTGTAGAATAAATGTTGATATGTCTAGTTGAAATATTAACCTAATATCTTCTTTCTAATCTGCTAGGAGCAGTAGTAGAAAGCTGGACTGCAGGGTGGCGGGTTTCTGTAGCAGCCCATGCAGTACGAAGCAGTAACGCAGTACAATAAAGGCAGTCCGGTGCTGTCCAGTTAAGCGGAACTTGCTGCAGTTTGGTGTTTCCTGATATGCTGTCCTGTTTAGTGGAACATGCTGCAGTTTAGAAGTTATCCTGTAACGCAGTCCAGTAAAATGCAGTTTGGTGTTTCCTGTAACAAAGTCTAATGCTGTCCAGTTAAGCTGAAAATGCTGTAGTTTGGTGTTTCCTGTTACAAAGTCTGCTGCCGCTAAATGGACCGTTCTGCAGTATAAAGTTCCTGTAAATGCTATCCAGTAAAATGCAGTTTGGTATTTCTCATTAACCGACCTGATGCAGTCCATTTAATAGAAATGCTACATTTAGGCATTTCCTGTAAAGACAGTCCGATACTGTCAGATTGTAGAAACATATTGCAGTTGGCGTTTCCTGAAACACAGGCTAATATGGCACAGTTGAATAAAACGGTATGCAGTATTGTGATCACTGTAGTCCAGCACAGGAGTAATGCAGCTTGCATGGTGATAGCAATATATTACTTATCATCTGTATTGAAGTATTAAGGGTGGCATAAAAACACCAGAAATTTGCACTCATAAAAGTAACAGGTTAGGTCAGTGTGGTATACATGGACAGGTGATAAAAGAAATGAAATACTTCGTTCTGGAAGAAACCATGAAAAAGTAGATCATCTTCCTACTAAAAATGGGCACAAAATAGAACCTTTTTTGGTTGCTGTTAGTTGTATCAATCTGGACTATTAACTGCTGTCCTGTTTAGTTTAATTTCGCAGATAAATTCCAAGTAAAATATGTTTTTAAAGGATGTTGAGAAACAAAGATTAAAATGTAGAAGTGGGTCCAGTATCAGCTAACAGGTGTATTTGTGTATAAAATGATAACGTTAAATTACCAGTAGTGTGATATTTCTTTAATTGAAATGAAATTAATAAAGTACCAGCATAAGCTTGAGGTATCTGCACATAATTATGATGGTAATGGTAGTAGCTTTGTAGTAGTCTTGAGTTTAAAAAGAAAAGCAATAGAAGTTGCAAAGAAATTCATATGACACCAGCTATTTACACATGCGTATCATAAATATGCTCTAGGGAAGTCAACAACCGATGACAAGTCTGTATTACATGTACCTGTGGCATGTTAACTTATACCACATGACTTGGTTTAGGTTCATGTCCAAAAAAAAAAAGAGAAAAATTAACAGAAATGAAAGTTATGAAAATCAAATTCATAGTAGTACAAAAAAATGCATTAAATTTTCTACTTGGCACATATTGTAAAATACGCTGGTCTTCAATGATGACATGAGATCTATAAAGGGTACCATTTACACCTGTAAGTGTTTTTCATTTAAAGGAACACCTGGAAACTAAACTAATGTCATTGAATAAACTTAGCATTAAGTACCAGTCAGTGACCAGAAAAAAACTTAGGAAAATATGTCCCTAGTTCGACTCTATACATGTGGATAACAAACTGCATGTCAGAAATTCTGATGTAAAGTAACCACACTGAAAAACTGTTGTGCCACCTGAAAAGATTAAGTCTTCTATTAAAAGCACAAGACAAAGCTGAAATTGTGGTATCAGATCTAGTATTGTTCAGCAGGCCTCCCTGAAGGCTGTTCAAATCGTGACCGTTTAGATAATTACTGGCACTGCCTAGTCAGGTTTTATTTAGAAATTTACAGAAGACTGTTTGTTAGATTCTCTGAAACAACTGGGTGCAGAGATCTGTGGTTTGGTATGTAGCTTTTTCAGGTGAATATATTCCAGGTTTGTAAACGGTATGTTGCTGTGGTCAATTTTGGCTTTTCTCAAGAGGCTATGTTTTACACAGACATAATGACTGCATAACAAAACAAGAGCTTGCAGTTATTGAAAAAAGAATGTATTCTGTTCACTACACAAGGAAAACTTACTTTTTTCCAAGTGTTTGAGACAAAGACTTCAGTTGCAAAACAAACGCAAAATTTCTACTTTATTCAGTTTCTTAGATCAAGTTTGGTACGGCTCAAAATGAAAAACATTCCCTACACTTTAGCATCCCTCTTCACAGAATTCTAATCTCAAATGTATTAAGATGTCCAATAGGTTAAAAAAAACATTTACATAGTTCATTTCTGTAAGTGAAAAAAAAAAAGACAATAATTCTCTTAAGAAACCATCTCGACAAATTCATCCAAGATAATTTACTAATACTGCCAGTTTCTGACAATAAGGTTTTCTTTTTCTGTCATTTAAAACTTATAATAAATGTGGGGATGACTGGTTTAATGGGAACCAAGAAGGCAATTGTAGGAAAATCTGGTGGGGGTGAAATTTGGTCCTTTGCTTTGTGTTTCTAATGGTTTGAAAGGATGCTCATATCCAATCATAAGCTTAAGAGAGAAGCAACTTGCCACAGGTTTAAAAAAAATTCAAATTACAAGAGCACCGCTGGGCGGAGCATTATATGCCCGAAGGGAGATTTTTCAAGTATGATCCATTTGTGATGAAAGGGAGAAACCTTAGGCTTTAAAATTAAATGATTTGCTTTACTAGTAAATATTGAATTCTTTGACCTACTGACCCCACTCAATACTTGCAACCATTATATGAATTTGGAGTCTATGAAAAATGGTTGTCGAGTAGAGTATAAATGATTCTAAATATTTAGGTCACTGTGTCCCTGACCTTTGACATATTGATCCCAAAATGTTTAAGGGTCATCCACTTGATGTGTGCAATCTTGATATAAATTCTTTAGTCTCTGTAACAAATGATTGTCAAAATACTTGGTAAAAATGGTTTTCAATGTTGAGGTCTATGTGACCTTGACCTTTGAGCTACTAACCCCAAAATCAATAGGGGTCATTCACTCAATGTGTGCAACCATTACATGAATTTTGAAGTCTCTAAGACAAATGGTTGTCAAGTAGCAGTGTAAATGATTCTAAACATTTAGGTCACTATGACCTTGACCTTTGACACACTGACCCCAAAATGTTTAGGGGTCATCCACTCAACATGCGTGTGCAATCATGATATAAAGTTTGAAGTCTCTATAACAAATGATAGTCAAGTTACATGGAGGAAATGGTTTTCAATGTTAAGGTCTATGTGACCTTGACCTTTGAGCTACTGACTCCAAAATCAACAGGGGTCATACACTCAATGTGGGCAACAATCACATGAAGGTAAAAGACTGTAGGCCAAAGAGTACTCCAGTTATCTTCCAGAAACCAAATTGCTAACAGACGGATGGACGAATGCCTGGACCATAACATATGTCCCCTTCAGACATGTAATAAATGCTGTCCAATAATGCCAATCAAGGAAAATAACAGTGAAAAATTCAAGACAATTATTTAGAACAAGTTTCTTCCTTAACATAATAATTATTGTCAAGTAGATGCAAAAGAAACCTGCTGTAATACGTCCCTGTGACAAATACTGCAGAAGCAAACTGTCTGTAAATAGTATCTGGCCCGAAGCAGTATTTTCTGCAGGGATATTGGAATGCCTTGTAATGACTTAAGCATACCTAGACACTGGTAAGTATCATTCTACATGTTCTGTGCATTAAAGAATGTGCTTCTTAAAACCCTGTTAATTACTATTTTGTTATAAAGATGGTAAATTTCTGGTAGGAAATATTTCCTTTGGTAAGACTAATGACATGATGAACAGGTATAAAAGTCCTGTCCAGAATTGTAAAACTATGATTAGAGTGTACAGGTACATTGTATTCTCGATTATTTAACAGAACAGACAGAAACTAGAACTGTGTCCATAGGACACGGATGCCCCCACTATGCATAAGTGCTCATAAACAAGAGCATGTATATCCTGTATGTAAGATTTTTTCTGTACATATACCTAAAATGATCTACAGGTAACCTTATGTACATGTTAAATTAAATTACAAATGTAAAATTTATATGTTCAATTATTTATATGGTATATAATGAAAAAATCAACAAAGGGCCATAATTCTGTTAAATATGGTCACAGCAAAAATTCCTTCCTTTACTACCATCTACACATTAAAGCTGTTCATCCCTGGAAGTTTAAGCAAAATCTGCCATCCGGTTTAAGAGGAATTGCGTTCACAAAATTTCAATATGGTATATAGTGAAAAAATCAACAAAGGGCCATAATTCTGTTAAATTTGGTCGCAGCAAAAATTCCTTCCTTTACTTCCATCTACACATTAAGGTTGTTCATCCCTGGAAGTTTAAGCAAAATCTGCCATCCTGTTTAAGAGGAGTTGCGTTCACAAGATTTCTAGTGAAAAAATCAACAAAGGTCCTTAATTCTGTTAAATTTGGTCACAGCAAAAATTCCTTCCTTTACTACCATCTACACATTAAGGTTGTTCATCCCTGGAAGTTTAAGCAAAATCTGCCATCCTGTTTAAGAGGAGTTGCGTTCACAAGATTTCGGGACGTACGGACAGACAGACGGACGGACGGACAAGTGCAACACTATATGCACCCCACTTTATGGGGGCATAAAAACATTTTGCCTCAATCTGGTGAACACTAAAGCAAAGTTATTTCAAATCCTGAAATGTACTAGTAACTGAGTGGTCACATAAGGCTGGCATTTAGCAGTACAGATGAAAGAATGGAGTTAGTGATACATTGCACTTCTCTGGTGAACGTTTATGACAAGATTTTCTTTAATCCTGTAGAGCCATTGACAGCAATGACATGAACAGTTGGCAATATTCTTTTATCATTCGACATGGCAGATAAAAAATGAACGGACAGTGAGTTGTGGCACATTCTCCCAATCTTAACGAGCCAATTTGTCCTGTAATGTACCAATGAATTTTAGAGCAGACTGGACATAAAGGTATCTGATGTACAAACAAATGGTTTGCAACACATTTCTTCTATCTGCTAAACACTTGTTCCAAGATATGTAAAGATCCCGAGAGTGGACATAAAGGCCAGTAGCTTTATATATTGAACTGGATGATGCTTGACCTTTGAAACATAGTTCTTGTCCACCACGTTGCTTAAATGTCAGTCATTTGTGGCTAGGTATATCAAATTCTATTAAAATTGCAATGGACATGAATAGTACATGGATGGATAGATGGACATAAAAAAAATATAATTGCATTTATTTAAACACATTTTACCTGTCTATTCAGACCAAAATTTGCTGTCTTTGACTGACCAAGCATTTCAAAGATACCCATTAAGGATTTATTTTGTCATGATGTCTGCTCTAAAGTTACTGTCTCATCAGTACCATTCAATGAAAAGCTTCATTGAAATATTGCTACCTTTATATGTACGTAAACAATTTTGATTCTTGAAATTAAAATCCAAGGAATACATACATGCAACTAGAACACAACACTGATCGAGTTGTTACAGGTAGAAAACTGACTTGAAGAAGCTGCATTATTTCTGTAGTAGTATGTTACTGAACAATACACTGTTCAAATTTTGTTTATTCCCACTGGCAACTTTGTCTAAGTACATGTAGTTTTAACCTATAACCATGAATAAACGGCTATTGCCTGGTATACTTTGAGTCACTGCTGTATAACAGACATGGATGCACCTAGACTTTCTGGATGTTGAATACGACTGCAAAAATGAGATTTTTTAGTTACAACTGCTCAGTTCTCTTTTTAAATATGAGCCTGTCCAGGTATTGTAAAGCTATGTACCAGACAAAATTATAGAGATAATTTAAGACGAAAGCAACAAAGTCTGATTTTGAATTTTTTTTATTAAACAAAAAATTGCCATCAAATGTACATAATGAATTCTGTAAAATGCATTTACAAAAATGGGTTTGAAATAAAGAATAAAATATCTTGATAATGAACTATTGTGGCCACCTAAAATTACTGAACCATAAATTAAAATGTTTAGCCTTCACTTGGCACAAATTCTATCTTTCACAGATTACCACTAGCTGCAATTTTCTTTCATGATTTTAGAAAGTAAAAACAAAGAAATATATCTGCTGAGATCCCACTCTTTAAAATTAATATTTTTTCTTTCACTCATCAGTAGAGGTAAAAACAGTTTTAATATCTTCTAATGTTTCCCAAAGTTTTGTATGCATCAAATCTTTGATCTTGTTGTCTGTTTTGACCTTGTAAGGCTGGAGCTGCCATCATCAGGGCCTGAGGGGCCATTGACGTCGTCACATACATTCCAGTGGGGACGTTGGCAATGATACCTGGTGGAGCACCAACAGTCTGGTAAGCTATTGGTCTAGCATCAGGTTGTACAATGGAGTTACCGGCCCATCTATCAGGCTGTCTGGTCACTGTAGTATCCGACCTCTGTGACCCTGCACCCCAATTTCCTTGATTTCCCCCTCCCCCTTGTGCTGCACTTCCTGAAACAGCATATAATACATATTTTAAAGGATTTCCTTCCTGAAATAAAGCATAACAAAAGATCCGTGGAGTGGCACCAATGCTTGTCTGTTTAAATTTTTCAGAAATGAGCATGCAGGTTCCTACCCATCAAAAAAAAAAGGAATGAAATTCAAAAAATCAAAGTTCTTCCTATACAACTATATATAAGCCCCAGGATGCGGCCAATATTGACCCTGGGATCATGATTTGAACCAACATGATAGAGGTCCATTAGACAATGCTACACACCAAATATCAAAAGTCTTACTGTTTATGAATAATCAGCTACATTGAAGTTTTTGCACAATGATGACTCAATGACCATAATAGCTCGACTTTTTCTTCGAAAACAGATAAGCTAAAATGCTACATGACAAATATTTTACTGATATGTTAAGACAATCTGCCCATGCCTAAATTTCCCACATGATTAATTTTGTAAGAACCTGCGCATCTAGATTGCCAATTATATTAAGAATCAGACTGAACTGTGACAATTTATGTATGAAATCCAACTGATGACATATACAGAATAATGAAATGATACCTTTCAGTATCCCTCCTGTCTGATTCCTTGAGAAGTTCTTGCTGCCACTGTCCCTGCTGCGGTCCTGAATGCCCTGGCTGCCCCCACTCCTCCCCTGACCCTGCCAGTTGCTGCCCCTACCTGACTGTGAGAGGGAGCCCCCTGACCCGCGTAAATCCTGCTGTGACCCACGGTTGTCTTTGAAGTAAAAAAAATAATCAAAAATTATATAACTGTAGAAATTTGAGACTTCAAACCTTTTAATACAGAGAGCAGCATTAATCAAAACTGTTTTTATTTCCACAAAATTAGAAGCAATGCACTGTTTTGTTCTCAATAAACATGCAGAAAGGCACAAAGTTTTAGCAGACATGCATTAATCAGTGAAACTTCAGACTTATTTAGAAAGTACTTCCAGTACAAAGCATCTTGGTTATCAGCATTCATACATGGAAAACTCTGTATCTCATTGGATTCAATTCTTTAAATTCATGCAATGACAGCATTTGTTTGGAGTACCAAAGCCTGTATTCACCAGTTACTTTTTCTTCTGCATTTCACCATTAACAACAGTACAGATAAAACCATCACCAGGCAATTATAATGCAAAACTACTTACAGAAGTTTTCATGGAACCTGGAGAATGCAAAACATAGAAGGTTGAATTTGTCTAATTTTTTGCTACTTTAAACTATATTGAAATTTCAACAAAACAAAGGACTATTACACGTGTTAAAGCCAATACATGCAGACCCCAAGTTCCATATAAACAGAGAATCAACTGAAATTTTGACAGATTTTCTCTGTATGTGTCCTAGTGCCCAAAAAAACATAATTTTATGTGCACTATATGAAAATGACCAAGTGTGATCTGTTATCAGGCAAATGTTCAGATTCGAAACAATATTCACTGTTAATTGTAACAGACCTGTACTAAACATTTTTCTTCCATCTTGTGCATTTACATATTTAAGCTGAACCCTCACCTCTATGTAAACTTTGATCTTTGTCTGATCTGAAATCTGATCTACCATCCCTTGACCCTATACTCTGTCTTCCACCACCTCTATCACTCCCTCTATTGTCCAGACCCCTGTCTCTCATCTCTCTTTGATTGGAATCCCTGAAGCTGGATCCCCCAATATCCCTCCTGTCATCTCTTGCAGCGCCTCTATCAGAGGACCGGTCTAGTCCTCGATCACTGCGGGCAGCTGGTGTTCGGTCAACTCTATCACCACTACGATCTCTACCAACTGGCATATTTCTATATTCATAAGAAAAATTAAAGTTACTTTGATATCAGAACAACAACAGGAAATGATATTTATCTGTTATGCTTGTAATGTCTCTTGGAATACACGATAAATTTGTTAATTAGATGGCTTCCCATTATATGTCAATCTGCATTCTTCCTTTTATTTTCTAATTAAGAGGTAGATTAGTTAACAACTGGAATCATCATTTCTGCTCATTAATTTATAAAAAAGGGAAGTTACAAACAACCATTTGAACCACTATTGCATTATACAAAAACAACACTGCTTTCTCTTGCATTACAATTCAAATTGACATTCTGGCCATCTGAATTGAAAAGGTAACCTAGTTTAGCTACAAACATATCACAGCATCCTCATTACCATACCTCTGATCTCTGCCACCTCTTTCATTAACTGCAGCAGTATTTCTATCATCCCGTCGACCACCAACGTCTCTAATGTCCCGTCTGTCATCCATCCTCCCGCCTCTTGGTCCAACGTCTCGAGTGTCAATCCCACGTCTATCTCCTCTGTCAAATCTGTCCACAACCCTCCGACTGTCTGTTAAGTTGTCTTGCTGGGTAACTCTTTCTACATACCTTCCTCCACCTACTTCTCTACCACCACGATCTCTGTCAATTCTAGTAAAATAAAAGATATTTACTAGTATATCAATTAAGAGTTTTAACAGTAACTTCTTTAAGAAAAACTATGTTGAATCATATTTATCTACTTTTTGCTAGGAATATCTAGTACAGAGAAGTATATGACCCCACTTCATGTTATATTACTGTGCTACAACATAAACTCAAGACAGATACGAAAAACACACTTAAGGTACATGTAAACTGAAAGTACCGAAGACTTCTTTAACTTTTAATAGATATAAATGAAATCACACCTCCAAGTTACAGCTGCAAACTGAATAATTTCAAAGTCCCTTTCACAACTATATAATATAATAACTTTCACTTATAGCAATAACACGTTACTGAGAGAACATACCTATCTCCATATCCCCTATCACCAAGGGCAGGCCTCTTAGAATCCCAGTACACATCTCTATCTCTAGCATCATATGCTCTCTTTGTGGCTCTACGCTGCTGTTCTTCTTGTAATCTGCAAATTATTCATCAACCAAGACTACACTGCTGTTACTAGTAACAAATGATACATTATACTGCATATCAATTTTATTGGCTCAGTCACTTCAAAATGAAACATATTAAGTAATAATTAAAAGATCGTTTGTTCAAGTCCTGTTCCTTCAGGCATTTAGACAACTTAGGAAATGTTCCTTTGGTACAAATATTATGCATCCAAAAATGACTCCATGACATCTCGTAACAATCCATTCAGTATCAGTCACATTTACACGATTTCAAAGAAAATGAAATACTCTACATTAAATGGTATTCCTCTTTAAGTCTTCCGGTTTTAAAGCGGTACAGCAAAAACTAAGATTTCTGTCTTGTCACAATATCTAACATTCAACCAAACCTTGCTGTACTCATAGCACTGTTATTCAGCAATGCTTTTAATCACTTCTACATGTAAGTCAGTATCATATATCTAATAAGAACTTGTTTATTTTTCGTTTATAATACTTTGCTTCACAAGACACACTTACCTCAATTGTTCAAGTCTTCTCTTTTCTTCTCTTTCTCTCTCAAGTCTCTCTCTCTCGATCTGCTCCAGTCTCAATCTTTCTAACCTTTGAGCTTCTAAACGTTCCTTTTCTAACTGCTCTCTTTCCCTCCTGTAGAAAAAATGTGTATCTTATTGTTACAAATTTTAACTGTAAAGGAGTGCAGGGAACAAAGCTGATAAAAAATGAAAGATCATTTCAATTGCTTCCCCAACCAGAATTAACCTTAGTTCAATAACATGAACACTTTCCGTAGTAACTTTGAAATGGACATCAGTTGCTTCAATGAAATCTGTTAACAGCAGAATTATATCTAACTATTTAAATTTATTAGTAATAAACCAATAAATAATTCTAATTTTACGAGAAAGAATGCTGCATACCTATAAATGGACAATGGGAAAACATCTACTAAAAGCTAAAATACATTCTAAATTAATCTACCTTCAAAAAAACTACATGTATCTTGTCTTACCTTAACCTTTCTCTTTCTCTACTTAGTTTAATTGCCTCAGTTCTTTGCTTCTGTTGTACCTCCCTCTGTCTTTGTCTTTCACGTAACAATTCTCGCTGACGACGTCTTTCCTGCTCATGAATACGACGTTCCATCTGCCGTAATCTTTCTCTCTCCCTTGCCTCCTTTAAAAGAAACTCAACATTTCAGCAATGCAAATTAAATGTATATTCAATGACTACACTTGAGGTACTTGTTCACAAATGTAGAACTGAAGCAAGCCATACAGATTATCTCTTACTTTTATTCTATCTAGAGTTAGTACATCCTTTTTATCATCTTTCTTTGATGATGTCCCACGAGATCTTGAGCGCTGGCTGTCTCTCTTTTCTGACTTGGTATCCTCCTTGCCTTCCTCTTTCTTCTCCTCGGTTGCTGGAAGAAAAATATGGATCATTTACTTAGCCTTTAACCTATGTCTCCTCTAAATAATGTCACTAACTGATTTTGCATTCTTCTGCACTATTTCAATTACGCAAGAAATTAAACTAAATAAAATGTTCTCTGTATGAGGCCAAAAAACTTACTCAAAGTATCTGGCTCATGCTTATCAATACACAAATAAGAATGCCACAATTTATCTTTATCAAACAGGTAAAATTACTGCTTCAATTCACAGGTGTCAGAGATGAGGTCAAGAATTCAGCTGATAAATGTTTGTTTGTGGGGCTATTAATAAAAGGTGTTTCACATTTACAGTTAAAATAACTCACTCTCTGTGGCTGGCTTTTCCTCCGTTTCTATCTTTACCTCTTCGGTTTCTTGATTCACCTTGACCTCTGCTTTTTCTTCCTCTTTCTCCTCCCCCTGTACACTGATTACAGGCTCTCCCTTACTCTTGTCCATGACAACAGTACGAGATTTATCTTTGGCATCTGTGTCAGAGACATCAACTTCTAAACACAAGCATTCAACATTTGGTACAAAAAACACAACACAACATCCAATGATACTGTGAAAAAAAGACTTCACTTTTTGTGAAATAATAATGACTGAACACCAATACCTTATGTCTTATCTGATATAAACAGTATAAAACCATCTTCAACATGAAACACTTACAAGAAAACTCTAACTTAAAGTCAAGCAAAATAACAAATATCAATACTTGCATACCTTTATCATGTTTATGTTCATGGTCGCCTTTGTGATCTGCTGACCTCCTGTGATCTCTGCTGTCCCTGTGTCTGTGTGGCGGGGTCCTGCGAGAACCTCGTCTGTGGTCATGTCTCCCACCATGTCGACCATGTCCACGATCCCTTTCTCGGCTGTGGTCATGACGACCATGATGAGAGTGAGTATCTTTTCTATCATCCTTCTTTTCATCTTTTTTATCCACATCTTTCTTTTCTTTACTTTCATCTTTTTTGTCACCATCTGTCTTACCTTCAAAAAAAGTCAGAATATACATGCAGCTGTGCCTCTATTTTCAAACCAAATCACTTATGTGATGTGACAAAACTCTTATCCTTAACTGAAGATACAAAAAACTTATTTATGGTCTTTTTAATGGCACTTGAATAGGATGAAGAAATAACAAAGACTATCATATAATATATACTATACCTTCTTCCTTTTTCACAGGTGTGGTGCTTTTCTGTTCAGTTTTCTTCTGTTCAGGTTTCTTACTGCTCTGCTGACTTTTGGCTGCAGAACCAGGTTCATTCTTTGCCTGTCAAAATATATATCTGAGAATTTATCCACTTATATTGCATATATATTTCATACCTATATTTTCATATCAAATATGGTTTTACTGTCTTCATCATTTCAGACTGCAGATCTTAATTTTTCTTTAACAAAAAACATCAGAATCTATCAACAACAAAGGGATTACCATTTGCTAGCTTCTAACCCACAACCCATCCCTCAATTTTACTTAAGCACTGTCATATGATGTAACAACATATCTTATAATTTAGAATATTTATATATATAAATTATGTTACTTAAGTTTATTTCAAGATGGAAAGATATATGATTAAGCAAACCTTCTCCACTGAGATCATTTTGCCATGAAGTTCTGTCCTATGAAGTTGCTGAATACACTTTGCAGCCTCCTCTGCTGAAGACATCGTCACAAATCCATAACATCTTGATCCAGGTTTCCTGGCATTTGTCACAACCTTTGCTCCTACCACCTATAACAGAATCCATTTAAATGTAAGGTATCGTAATTATGCACATGATACAATGAAGGGGCTCAACCATTTCTAAAGGCTAAATAAAGACCAAAAGATCTCTCAGACATGTGGCTCAGGCAGACTTCAATGATAAACTACGCCTTCACATCAAAGACAGAACAAGGCTTTCTGAAATGGCATTTAACCCTTACTCCATAGATACGTGTTTTAACGCATACGCGACCAGTGCAGATCCAGATCAGCCCGCACATCCGTGCAGTCTGATCAGGATCTCCACTGTTCGCTTATATATCCATAAAAGTATTTCTGACTGAAAAGCGAACAGTGGAGATCCTGATCAGACTGCACGGATGTGCAGGCTGATCTGGTTCTGCACTGGTCGCATAGGAGATTTAACACTTATCCATGTGGTAAAGGGTTAAGATTAGTTCAGTCACTTCTGTTTTAAAGAATATGTGAGTTCTTGCTTTCAAGAAAAGACGAGTATGTAACTAATAGTCAGATAATGTATATTACAGGTTTTATTTAAACTTAAAATCTCAAAGTATAAAATCACACAAAAGATTTGACAACATTAGAGCATTCATAATTCTGTTAAAACCTACCTTTCCATATTTACTGAACAGTGCCTTGAGATCAGTTGCTCTTGTAGTAGTTGACAGAGAGCTCACCCACAGGTTGCGACTCCCCGCTGTAAAACACATACATGAATAAAATACCTTATTTCACGTCAAATACTAAGATGACACAATAAATTTTACACAATACCACTTAAGACTTTCTCCAAAATAAACTTTTCAGAGTCACAAGTAGATGAGAAGTGTAGCAATTTTACGGTCGATAACAGATTCCATAAAAAATTGATTTCCTCCAAAATAAACCTTTCAAAGTCACAAGTACATTAGAAGTGTGATAAATTTTAAGAATTATAACAGATTCCATAAAAAAATCAATTGTAATACTCCTAACACTATTATCTATTTTTCTTCTGAGAGAGTGTGGGGGGGGGGGGGGGGGTATTCTCAATATTTGTCACAGAAATGGAAGCTGAATAATGATCATATAATCATCACAGGTAAATTTACTAAGTTCTGATGTTACAAGAACATAGCAGAACTGAACTTACATCTTTCATCCTTCTTCGTGTCCTTGCTAGCACTAAAGGCAAAAATATAAAGGTACATTATATTATTGTATGCTTTGAATACGTTTCAGATTTATATCAAGAAGGAATTATAAATAGGTATCAAAATTATTAAGCTAGGCATCATGAGTAAAATTCAAACATTTAAAGAAATGAAAATTCTATTAAGAATATGCATTGTCCATGCAAAACAAAACAAATTAGTGAAAATATATTTATAGACATTCCCTAGCTTTTATAAATCACTGCTGCATTTCAGCTTTAAACAAATCATATTGTATAAATTGCTAAAACAATTAAATCACTCAACACAAAGTAGAATCTAAAGATACATGTAAATAAATATAGTATAGCATAAAATGGATCTGAAGACATACTTTCATCCTGTTAACTATCGTTTTTTTTTATCTAGTTACTATATAACAAACACAAGGACATTAACAATGACATGTTCCCCTATCTTTTGCATGTCATAAATGTACGTAGTCACATGACACATACATCCATTATGTCAATCATTACCTTTATTTCAGAGGCCCATATGCTAGGTCAAAGAATTTAAAAAGTTCCTATGTATTATTGTTAGAGACTCAACTTCAACACAAGATTTTAAATGTTTACTGAACTTCAAAACTGTATCGGGCATTAATACACAGTATAACCTGAAGTTGTTTCTGACAGACTTAACAACAAAGAGAGCTCAAAAAGATAGTATCCTCTTAATTACTTTTTTGGGGGTTAAAATCTGGTTCCTTTGAAGATTCAGTATTATCAACACACAAAAAATTGTCAAATAAATTAATATATATAACTGTCAAGCAGAAAAAGTTGAAATATTTTGACAAAGCATCTTCTTTCACATCTTGTGCGCAACAAACGTCTGTGTGGCATCATCTAAGCGGCATCTTCCCCCGTTCTGTCTCCAACTGCTTCTACTGAAAGGCCGCCATTAACTTCCAAAACAAGTGAGACTGGTTTTATAGGAAGACAGCAAACTACCTCATGATTCACTTCATTAAATCAGAGATCTTTGCTGTGTGTTATTATCAGAAAATCAGCATCAGGAAACATACTCAATATACGCCGAGTTCAGTGTTGATCCAAAATCACTAGATGAAAATAAACAAAACAGCTGAAAAGGTAATCTACATTGACACATGACAAAATTATTCATACAAACCCTACCAACCTCTTTTCATCAGGTTTCTTGTCTTCAGTCTTAGTTTCACCTTCACCAGAATTCGATGCATCAGTTTTTCCTACCACGTCACCATCACTTTTACCACTCTCTGGGCCATCAACTTTGCTACCGCTACTGGTCTTGGATTCGCCATCACCCGCTCCTTCAGTTTTAGCTGAACCCTGGGAGTTAAGAAGGTCTGCATCCAGATCATTTTGGGTGTCGTCGACTAGTACCTCAAGCTGTTCACTGTCCCCTTCAGGTTTTGGTCCTTCAACCTTTTCATCAATAGCTTTTTCTTTATCAGTCGAAACCTTATTTTCTGAACTATCTAATGTTTCTTCACTCGACACTATGGTCTTAACAACCGTGGCTTCTCCTTCAGATGTTTCAGTAGTTGGTCCTGTAACATTATTTGAAGAGTTGTCGGATGTTTTAGCTGCTACTTCTGTAGTATCCATGGATTCAACCTCAACTTTTGTAGAATCTGCAGTATTTTCAATTGGTTGTTCACCTAAAGGAGCATCTGCTGTTGGTTTATCAACATCATTTGAAGTTTGTACAGGTTCATCTTTGTTGTCCTGCTGTTCGCTAACAGCAGACTTAGCAGGTGTCTCCATAGTAACAGAACTAGGGGCTGCTTGGGCTACAGAAAGCAGAAAAATTGTCTTGTTGAAACATACATGAAATAAATGTGCTGCTTGATGAAAGGGAGAATTTTCAATGGAATGGGCATACTTACGCAATTTTGAATTTCTTCACTGTTAAAGAATCAGCTACCATACTGAATCTCTGGTTTGCTATAGTCTGTTACAGTATGCATCTAGATCCTGATTTTGTAAAATCACACTCTGGAATTGAACAGTTCACCATCCTCCCCTCTCAACTCAAAGATGTTCCTTCACAAAGTCTACACCACACCATCATATATCCACAGGTTTTCAAAGTTCCTTCAGCCATTTTGGCAAACATACAGTCCAAAGGAGGCATTTACAGTCCAGTTCATCACCATGGTCTGGAAGGTCTTCTATGGCTCTCAGCTTACCAACTGTTATGATTCACCCCTGCTTTTTTTGCCCAGTGTGTGAAGTATAGAAAGGGGCCATGAAAAGTTACGGGACAAAAAGAAATTTCTATTTGTTAAAAAAAAATTCAGATTCAAAATCTTACGCATGTTTATTTACACGAGGTAATCCTAACTAAGAGTTTCATCTTGTGTAATGTGGCACAACCTAGTGGTTAGATAAAACTAATCGAGTTCAGAAAATATTTCCACATACCTTCTTTTTCTGCTTCTTTTTCTCCTTCAGTCTCCATTTCCTGCGAAGACATTTAAAATACATATACAACCAGTCTTGTGTGACTTACTGTTATTTTATTTACAGGTTTCATTCCCTTCTCCCCTTTTTCCCCATGTCTGGACAGCAGTTCTTTTGTTTCTAACCTTTGTTGCAAATTTAAAAATTAATACAAAAAAATTATCTCATATTTAATCTGTCATAAGAAAAAATTTCCAAATCCAGTAAATGTTAACTAACTTACCATTGGTTCCTTCTCTATTTCACTGGTTCCTTCAGATACTTGTTTGGTGTTATCAGTTGAAGCTTCAGTCTACAACATGGAATATAACTGTTTGATAAGCTGTTAATAACATTAACACAAAAATGTTATAACTTTAATATTTTTACCTTACCATAAAAAAATACAGTAAAGTCTCGCTATTAAGACCACTTTGGGGACCTGGGAGAAGTGGTCTTATTATCGAGTCGGTCTTAAATCCGAGACCCGTGCTAGCCTTCAATCAATTTCTCATCTGTTATAAAGGGTTATCATTAGCTATAATAACCTTGATGACAATTGTCGTATTACGTTGTTTACTGGTGATAATTGGTGACACGTGCCATTTTAGTAAACAGTTAACGGTCGTCTTATGGGGTCCCATTTTCATTGTAAAATGGGAATTCCGACCCGAAAAAGTGGTCGTAATACGTAGTAGCAGGTCAGTCGTAATATCGGACCTTACGACCATTGAATTATATAGCAAAAAAGTCAGGACCGGAAAAAAGCTGTCGTAATATCGATTTGCCCGCAAAAAAGGGTCGGTCACAAAGCGAGACTTTACTGTAGTACTTTATCAATTCTGTCAATTAAGTACATGTTCCTTGATTTATGAATTCCTGAATCATTTCAACTATAGAAAAAAAAAACCTAAGCAAGAGATGGACAATAATGTGTACTGAACTTACAACATATTCATTCTCTGCACTTTCTATCTGACCATTTTCTATAGTACTGTTGTCTTCTGTTGGCTGAAATGAAATACTAACAAGTTAATGTATGAAATTCAATACGACCGTTTAGTAGGTAGGACATCTTAATAACTTTCTATGCTGTTAAACAGAAAATTCAGAAATGAACAGAAGCATTATGCCCAACATTTATAATTCCAGACACTGAATCCCAGAATACAAACGCAGTTTGAATTCCAGAATACAAACACAGCTGAATCCCAGAATACAAACACAGTTGAATTCCAGAACACAAACACAGCTGAATCCCAGAATACAAACACAGCTGAATCCCAGAATACAAACACAGTTGAATCCCAGAATACAAATAAAGTATGCACAAACTGACAATTTTTCTTCTATTAAACAACCAAAACTCTTGAACATGTTGACCATGAAACCATTTTCATTTTGTGAAAATGTTATCCTTGGTAATTACATTCATCTTTCATAATCAATAATGTTTCAACAATAAATGCCTATTGCTGAATGCTGTAACTCACCTGTTCATCTTTTGTCTCAGCTACATCTTCAGTAAGGTCAACTGTATCTATTTTAGGCTCAATGATTTCTATTGAAAAATCGTCTCCCTCTTCCTCCTCAGCTTCATCCATCTCCAATATAATTATTTTTATCAATTAATGTACTAGTAACAACTGTACACAAGGTACAACAAATCATCCCATAATGTATTCTTAGAAAACATGTTACAGCATATAAGTAAAATTGAAATAAGTTACTCTTGACAGTCAATAACCAAAATTTATTATACATACCCTAATGTTTGTTTTAACTTTAAAGGACTAAATAAGGTCTATCAGATTTTTTTATACAATAGGAAAAGGAAAATGTCACACTATACAAAAATATTTCAATGACACAGTGGCATCATCTTTTGTTTTCTATAGTCAAATATCAACAAGTTCTGGCTTCAATTTTCTTAATACAGTTTGGGTTCCTTTGATAGGTTAAATTAGTAAATAAGTTTCAATCTTTTTTAACAATCCTCCAAAATTTGAAGTCTATATTCAACATATAAAGGTTTCTGTAAAATAATCACTTCCTTTTAACACTAATAAATATTTCCTCTTTCCTTACCTATCATAAATATTTGATAAAGATGTACATATAAACTAGTTTTCAATTTTTATGATTAGATACTAAATATACATGAATAAATGCTACAGATACACTATCATAACACTTTCCAATGACAATTCAAAAAAAACACAGGAAGTTTGAAACTATGATCATATTGTTCTAACAATGTTTCAATCATAATGAATGCATTATGGAGTTACCTTTTCAGAATCTTTCTCTTCAGTCCCTTTCTCACCTGAAATGGAAATCCATGTCATTTAAAACAACTGACAGCAAATCGTGTCAAGTTCTCAAACAGCAAACAAAAAATTTCCTTTTGGGTCTACGAGTCTTTTTTTTTTTCCACCTCACAATTTCTAATATCATTTAAGAAGAGTAAGCTAGGATGGAGGATGCCCATGAAAGAAAACTGGCAAGGTATGACGGCCTCATCACAGATTGCCAGCAGATTGGATGGAGAGCCAGGAACATGCCTGTGGAAGTAGGATGCTGAGGTGTTTGCCGCCCAGTCTTTATGGCGGTCATTAGGCATCACTGGTGCAAGCCGCAGGAAGACTGTTGCTTCAGTAAACAGGAAGGCAAAGGACGCCTCTCTAAGGTTATGACGGAAAAGGGAAGAGCGGTGGCAATGCTAGTTGGTTCCGGGCTGAGGACTGATCACCTCGGTCGGCACCCCCTAGAGAGTGTAGTGGGTCGCGCTAAAACACTCGATGAAAGGGGATCCCTACCTGATGATGGAACCAACTGCAGTTTGACATGACAATCATATATATTTATCACGATTTTAGAAATTCTTATTCTTTCATCACTCTAAGCTAGTTCCACTTATCCTTTGGTGACATGTACATTTATATAATGTCTGTAATACTAGTACTATTCTTATTCCAGCTGACTAGTTCCACATGATAAAACTTCTTTCCCAAGTCACAGACTTAAATTATTTTAATCCAGAACACCAGCTGATTTCCTGAATTCAATATCATCATGTATTTCATTTAAAAATTAAAACAAAGGTTCATCTGAATGTCACAACAGAAGTATTTCACTTGAGGCATTTTATTATAAGACTTCAGTTGTGTTTTCCATTAATATGCTTGCAGATGATATTAAGTGACAATAAAAAAAAGAACAAGAAATGTAATACACGTTTGTCATCTGTATATATGAATGCAATGTATTAAAATTATTTACCATCAATTTAAATATTTAAATTACGCGATAAAATTATTTACCATCAACTTTTGGTTTTGCTTTCCTTGCTGAGGATGGTGTTTTCTTAGCAGCTGGTGATTCTGTTAACTCTAGTTCAATTGTATTTGGGTCATGACCTTCATCCTCTAAAGCCTGTAAAAGAAATTGAAAAAGCAGTGAACATCAAAGATCAATTAAATGAGCTTTGCACGCTCTTGTACTACAATACTTCCCTCTTCAACCATTTGGGCTGAAGATAAATGCACCAATGTCCATTTCTACTTTCAGGTGCATTTTCACACCAGTTGTTTCACTAGCCATACATGTAGGAAAGTTGATTTGCTACCTACGTGTTTTTGCTACCTGAATAAAGGAGTATTTGTACTTGTAGAGTTAAGGTCCATTCCACACTGTACACGAAGGAAAAGTCTTGGAGTTATAGAGTCTCAAGTTTTACCAGAAACAACCTGGATTACCTGAATTGACTTACCATTACTGGACCTATATTTCATACATAAGCATTATATCTGAAAGATATACAATATCATTTCTTGGTAAATAATATAACTAGTTTTAATATGAAAGGAATAAGAAGTTTCATCTAGTGGTATGTTTTTATACGAAAATGAAAACCGGTGACTAACAGAAATTTTTTGTATTTAGAGATACACCTGTATTGAATTGTATTTCACATATAACTTGTATTTTAGTAAGATATAGGGTATAATTCATCAGTATAGATCATAAGTGATGTCTTCACAAAAAGAATTTGAGTTTCATCATATTTTCATTTCAACTTCAACTTATTACTGCCAAAAGTCAACAGACTTTACAAGGCATATTATTTTACACGAGACTCACAACTAGTGATTTTTTGGAAAAATTGTGTATGGGGATACACTGGCGTTGATGTGTATTTCATATAAAACTATGTATTTAAGCATAGTGTTAAATCTAGGTATGGAAAAGGGCATGGTATTTATTTTCCAAAAAGGGCATTTGGCGCGTTAAATGTATGCAAAAGGGCACTGTTGATATGGCGAAATAACACAAATACTGTTCTCTTCAAATATTAAATAATATTCAATACGAACCACATGATATCACATTACAGAGCATTTAAAAACTTTTAAAGAAGTTACATCTGACTAAATTTAAACACAATTCAGTATGGCATCATTCGAATATTATATGTTGATGAAACATAAATGAGAAAATTGTATGAACCAAGTGAGGTAATTCTCATGCGAAAGTAATAACACAGGGAACAATCCAATGTTAAAAATACTGACTAAAAAGTACAAGCCCATTAGTCATCAGGTCTGCACTATTTGAAAGTGACTTGGAATATATTAGATCAACTATGAACCAATATGGTAATTTCATGCAAAAGCTAAAAACACAAAATAATTCAATATTTAAAATATTCACTAAAAAGCACTAGCCCTTTACAGTCATCAGATCTATTTAAAATTGACTTTGAATAACTTAGAAGGAAAGGTGTAATCTAGAGTCACATTATAACGAAATTTCCACATGTGTTTTGTTTTCCTTTAAGACACGACCTTAATCCTTATAGATCACGTGATTTGCATCTTTCATCGAGATGTGTTTCGCCATTATTAATCATTAAGTTGGAAATAAGTCATAAGAAAAGATACGCAGAAATACACATTTTTATTACAAGTCTTTAAAAACATTTAAATTTGTAGGCTAAACAATTAATTTTCCTATATTGAGTCATGTGACCGACATGTGACCGGCATGATCTTTTATCAGCTGACTCGTTGCCTCGGATTGAAAATGTTCAATCGTAATGTATAAAATATGCCTATCTCTTAAAAAACTGTAACAACTTCTTGCACTGTTGTGCCTTAAGTTCATTTTCTGCCTTTCGTTTACAAATTATTCTGTCTGCAGTCGGCATTTGTCAAGATTGATATAATGGCCGGCGGATAGTGTTTACATTCATTTGATCATTGAAAACCCGTATGTAGGTTATGCCATAAATACGCATGCGCACGCCCTAGATGTTATAGTAAACAAAACAATGGCAAAAATCTCGATGAGGCACTATATTTAACACAAACGAGGGCACTTAACTGTGTCTGAAAAGGGCATGGCGTTAGAAAAAAGGGCATGGCGTCCTGAAAAAAGGGCATGGCGCCGCGCCATGCTACTTTGCTTTAGATTTAACTCTAAAGCAAGATATAATTTTATGGTATAATTCATTAATATACATCATAAATAATGTATTCACAAAAGGAATTTGAAGCATCTTTCAAGCGGTATGTTTTAATACAAGACTGAAAACTGATTTGTGGAAAATTTTTGAATATGAAATAAATACTTACAAATGACATTGTAGATCTTTCAAAAATAATGCTTATGAATGAAATACTGGTCAATTCAGGTGACAATAAGTCGATTCCTGTAATCAAGGTTGATTTAGGCAAAACGTGGGCCGGAGAATTATACAGTTTCTCTACATAATGAACAATTAGATCTAGTAAGAGTATTAATCAGGATTCCAGACTGACGTAAGAAGATTTCAGTTTCATCCATAGTGATAACTTTAACACTAGTGCCATTCAAAATGATTTTCATTTCAAATGCTATTATAGTCACACACCCATCTAAGTATTTACCATGGATAACATCGCTTAACTTAGCAACATTCAAGACACTCCAACCAAGTCGCTAAAGAGCTACCTCAACAGCGAGGCTGTTGGAAATGCCTTATCTATCCGGTGTCCACTATACTTCTCCCCTCTTTTACCTTCAGGAGCCGGGAATCTACTGTAGAGCTTTCAAAAACCTATTTCTGCTCCAACCATGCAACCGGACTTAATCCTTGCAATTTCAGTGCACACAGGCAATACAGGGTAATGACCTGGCAGAGGTTCATTGGCGACCATTGTAGTAACCTGGCCGATGAGGTGAATTTTGGACACCCATTGAAGTACCTACCATGCATAACACCTCTTAACTTAGCAAACCCTCCAGACACTCCAACCATGTCGCTAAAGAGCTCAACACAAATGTATGTGCGACTATTTGCGGACGACAACATAGTTTTTTTAACAATAAAATCACAAGCATCTGCACAAACCTTACAAAATGATTCGCACAACCTTGAAATATGGGAAAAAGAATGGTCAATGGAATTCAACCCTGACAAGTGTGAAGTACAAAGACTACAGAGGAAAAAGAAACCGGTCATCTTTCCCTACACCCTACATAGCACAATACTGAAAACAACAGAAAATGCAAAATATTTAAAATACAACATCACAAACAAAGCAAAAATAGCTTAAGGTTCATCAGAAGAAATGTCAAAACATAAAACAAACAACTCAAAGAAGCAGCATACAAAACATATGTAACACCACAGGTCAAATACCGCTCAACCATATGGCACCCATGGCAGAAATATCTCACTCACAGAATAGAAATGGTCCAGAGGTCAGCTGCAAGATACGTTCAAATGATTATCACTTTACAAACATGATTAAGGAACTCAAATGGTCAACATTAGAACAAAGGCGAAACCATGCCAGCCTGGTCATGCTGCACAAAATAAAAAACAAACATGTCAATGTCGATCACAATCACCTTACAAACACAAGAAACAACAAAGCCTCACCCCGCAATCAAATACACATCACATGAACTCATTCTTCCCAAGGACTATACGACTCTCGAATGAATTGCAGACTGAGATTAAGGCTACCCCAACTGTGCCAGCTTTTATAAGTGGATTGAACCACAGGGAATCGCTGCGTAGGGGTTAAATGACCCTAAAGTAACTGATAAACCACACTTCTTCTAAATAATATATAAATACAAGGGAACCAACTCATCGGATTTCCTTTATAAGTCCATTTGGACACGGGTTCGCAACACTTTTCACCTCAAGCAAAACAGCCTGCACGCGTATTCGGCGAAAACACTTGGTTCAGTTCGAAACAATGAACAAAAATGCTTCTCTCACTAGCAATGGTCTTTCTCTAAATCTCCTTAGCCTCTCGGCATAAACTACTTTTTCTGAAAGACGACGAATACGGCAACCATTGTTGTTGTTGTCTCCGAGACAGAGGTGATTTCTGATTGGTTAAAATGAACCTAGGCGAAAGATGTTGCGAACCCATGTCCAAATGGATCCACAAAGGAAATCCGATGAGTTGGTTCCCTTGTATTTATATATAAACATGTATACAAAGGATGTTGGAGAAATGTGGTTTATAAGTATTTGTAGGGTCAGTTAACCCCTACGTACCGATTCCCTGTGGATTGAACATGTTTCATAGATTTTAAACATTCAAAATAAATGATTACCTAAGATCTTTAGTAAAATCTTTATCTTTCTTACTATCTTTTATAATTTTAATGTTCCTAACACGCACCTGCCTTAGGTGTTATTGTTTAATCAGTATTGACTTTTGGCAGTAATAAGTTGAAGACATGAAGTTGAAACATACCTCATCTATCTGGTGTCCAATGCACTATGGAGCTCCTAATTTGTTTTTAATATGGATCTTTTTATCGATATCGGTTATGCAATCAACATATCTACTCATTCAGCAATTCAAACATTGTTTAAATATTTCGCATTTTAAAGATCGCGACAAAAACATTAGACTTTACTCTAAATATTGTAATTCTCTGACAGACTTATCTCCCCTTGACTGGATGTTTTCGAGTCGACAGCTGCAGAGAGTGATACGTTAAATATATTCACCTTTTGTAATCTTTCAACTAGAACTGCTTTAACTCCCGATTTATCGAGATCTCTCTTCTCTAACTGCGCCTTAAGATCAACCACGCGCAGATCTGTAACTCGTTTCGTTTCCTGCGTGGCCATCTTTCCTCAGAAAATGGCGTAAATGACGGAGATCAATGTCGAGGCCATTGATTGGTCAGTGCGCGACTTCCGAGTTTGTACCTAAGCCAGTCTATATAAAAAAAACTATCATACGAAATGGAAAGAAATGAAAGAAATGGAGTTGAGGGTCAAAAAGGTCTGGATTACCAGCCCGTATTGCATACCCTGTTAATTGATACAGTGCGTCGGAAAATTGAAACTAAAAACCAGGCTTTGAAGTAATCATGCTAGTTAGAATCTGAAAAAAGAAAGAAAAGATTCTGGAATGGAAGCAGTTTTTTTCTTATCGATAAATGAAGGTAAATAACAACAAAGAGCATGGATCTAGTTCTTGATACTTCAGGTCATGTATTTTTTCCATTTCAAATTTTGTTGACTCATTCTTTTTATTAATTTTATTTAAAATTCATTTAACTTGAAAAAAAACTTCAAAGTCGATATTAAATCAATAAATAAAGGAATGAATTCATGAACGAACAAATGAATGAATTGATGAACATACACATTAATAATAACAATATAATTAAGAATCTTCTAAAATTCTAGTCATGTCACTGCGAATATTGCTACACTAGACTACACCAGTCTGACAGAACAAAAAAAATAAAAATAAAAAGACGCAGCCATTCTATCTGTTATTAAACTCATATTTCAAAAGCGGATGATGTCGTGATTTAAGTTAAAAAATTTATGCGAAAATTAATCTGTTCAACATAATCAAAGACGTCTTTGATATAATTAACCAAATCGCTGTATCGTCATAGTGCATATTATTAGCACAATGATATCTATCTATCTTCCATTAATGTCAAACCCCTGGTGGGGACCTAGACATTTGACCTAGACCTAGATATTACAGGTGACACAAAAAAAACAGGACTTGAGCATCTGTTATACAACTGAAATACAGTGAATTAAAAAAAATAGCAAAGCTGGCTAATTTCTCGTTCTAAGCTGGCATGAAATTTTGCCAAATTTGAAACTTAAAACTATAGTTTGCGGACTCGAGTCACGACTATATATAGAAGAGACATTTTGAGTTGCTAGGTCAAGGTATATAAACTTAACTGCAGGTGTTTCTCCCGTTAGACCCGAGTTTAAACTTCGCTTCGAGAAATTAAGAATATAAAATAGCAAAATCTACTTAAACAATGAGGCGTATCATATATCAATATTATGTGATATCTTAAGCTTCAAATATAGGCAAAATATACACACTTACTAACCAATACAAAGGCCAAGATTCTGGCAAGTTACATTAACTGTGGCATCCAATTTCTTCCAGTAAGCTCCCCCCTCCTCACCTCTTTATGCACTTTGATACTAATAGGCACGGCTAACCTTTTTCGGCAAGTTGAATATTTTTCAGCTTCAACAAATAGCAATGAATAGGCACTTTACACTGTTACTAACGAGTACTAAAAGTCATGACGCTGTTTAGTTACATAACTGTGTCAACCATTTTCCTGCAGTAATCTCTTCTTCCCGAACTAAGTGAATAGATAAACCTTTTTTGACAAGTTGGATATTTTTCAGCTCCTACTAACAGCAGACAGTTTTGATAGGAAATGGGTATTGTTTATACATTTTAGATTATTCAGACTTGCATAAGACATGGAGTCATCATGTCCTAACTCATTTCATACCTTATCTATAAAAATCAAAACAGTTCCTTATGGCTTTGTGTTTGTGTCATTTATTTTTGAAATTATTTTCATTAAAAAACTTGTGTATAATAAAGATACATTTTGTTATAATACAATATATATATAATACCCCTTGATTAACAGTGTATGGTCCCTATTTTTTGTCAGTAGACAGTCCAGTTGCTGAATTTAGGTTAAGGTCTAAAATGCAGAATAAAATGCAGAAAACAGACCGCACTGCATTTTAGACCTTTCCGAATTTAGTTTATAATATGTGTTAACGACGGGAGTCTGGCTGTCCCACGTTCTTAAGTTTTGTTCCTGACAAGAATGCTTCAGTGTGAATATTTGTTTACCAAACACATGATCTTTCTTAGACAGAAAGACAGGCAGATAACTTTATTTCACCCAAGATATTTTAAAATACAACATGAGGATAGGCAAAATCAAAAACAAAAGCCATATCAAGATCCGGTAGAAATCTGCAGACAGAATTTTAAAGTATAAAGGGAGAATAATTAATTACGAATTTATAATAACTGGGGTATGAAACTCAATACACAAAGACAAAAAAAAAAAGATTTTTGAACAAGGACGACATTCTTCCTATAATTTCAAGCTAAAATAATGAAACATAAGAAATAGTTACACAATTCAAATATCTAGGAGTAACGCTATTCAAGAACGCTATTGCATTTCAAAAAAGAGAGCCACAACATATTTAGAATTCAATAAATAAAAATATGTATCTTAAGAGGTTAATTAATTAAAATGTTATTTACCATTCTTCTGTAAATTGTTTAAACATGGTACACTTTTTTGTAACACGTTTATCCCTTTTCATGTGTAAATTAATGTATATTGGCTGTCTGTATGCTCATGCTATTTTATGCCAATAAAGATTATGCTGTGTTATGAATTTATAATAAGAGAGTACAAATGATTATTATCATATTATCTGGTGTGAATAACATACCTCCTTTAATTTTGAGTTGGTCTTTCTGGTATTTTCAATGGTTTAAGTCTGGAACCAGTTTGCCAAACATGTCTGCGCCCATGGAAGTTTGTTGTTTATGAGAGAAAAATAAATACAGGAGTTATAACGAAGTATCTGCAGCCAGATTTATCTGACTGTAAGTGTTTTGTTTCTGAAATGCATATCTGTATAATTTAAGTTATTTTGTTGTCTGTTTTGGCCAGAAAATTAGAAGAGAATCCTTTCGCCCCAAAATCTTTTCGACCCCACGCCTTTCCCTTTCTAAGAAAGTGTTGAAGTTTGCATTACATCATATGTTATAACGTTCCATATTTAATCTTTATTTTTCTTCAACAGAAACTGACTACTTCCCTCTCTTGTGAAAATATGTTGATGCTATCATTGGAAATAATAAACTCCTTTTTGGGGAATATGATCATGTGGACTGTCGTAGTCCTACCTGCAAACACATTACACTAAACAATTTCAATTATTGATCCGAAGGCACCGACGGGAGCTATCAGTTATCAGATTTGTTTTTCATAGTCAGTTGGTCTTTGACAAGTTTATTAGGGTGTAATTGGGATGGACTAGCAAGGTGTGATATACAGAGAAGGTCATGGACTTATGTTGTGTATTTGTTCTTGGCAGATTTTGTGATTGTTTATATTGGCTGGATTTACATAAGAAGCGGATGTGGTCCTGTGGTAACACACTGAACTGGTAAACAAGGGGTCCCAAGTTCAATCCCCCGCTCTTCCACTAACATTACAGTTTGTGAAGGCAATCCGGATCACTAAATTTATTTGCCTATCACAGTAACATTAAATATGTATTTAAAAAAAATTTTTTTGTGTTTTTGTCTTTTAATAGCATCACCTAACAAATAATGTTGTCACTGCATTTCCTAGTCGTGTATGTTGTGAGATAGACTGTTTCTATTTTTAGCTCTTTGTGTAGTGTATATGAATCAAGTGGAGGTCATCAGATTCAGTTGCAGGGGTTACCTCAAAATCTAATTTAACTGTAACAATTTGACTGCTACATATATGGTAGAACCACTGCAACTGGAAATTAATAAAAGTCTAGTTTAAAAACCTTAGTATTTATTCTTTATTCAGTGCAACATGACATACACTGTTACGCAACTCAGTGTCAGGCTTAGTAATGTACTTTTAAAATACCCGTCCCCACCCACACCAAACAGTCATGTTCATCAATGCATCTTAAACAATATCCATAGCCTGCTGTTTATAATCATGTCTTACAAGATACGTGCATCGGATAACAGCACCTCCACCTATTTTTTGTGGTGCTGGCCAAGGAGGGAAGCTTGGCTGCTCCTTAAAGGTCATGCGACACAAAATTTTGACCTCGAAATTTTCATATGAGCGAAAAATATAAATCTATCTATGACAGTTTTTCAAAATTCCGCAGGTAATTTCCATCTTAAAGATGTTTTTTATAGCAAATTAAAATCCATATTTTACGCACTTGGTCGCGCGCACCTGTCATGCGCGAAACCGGAAGTGACGCACATTTATCCCTTGCCACTTGACACAGCTGCCTGGACTGTTAACAAAAACTTACGATGGAAAGTGAATATGTAGACTGAAAAAAACCAAATGGAGCAAATTAAACTATCATCATCAATATACATTGAAGATTGTTTAAATAAATAATTTGAATTTTTGATGGAATTACAAAGCCAATGAGCACAACTTATTTAGAGGCTAGTTCAAGTGGGGTTATAAAATGAAAAAAAGATGCATCAGTGAAAATATCTAGAGATATTTTCCAAGTTACTTATCCAAAAAGATTTTGAACATACTCATTGTTATCCCATACAGTTTTTTGGAAGACTTGATTAGCTAACTCCAATCGACAGATTTTTTTCCATAAAAACGTTCTCTTTGCAGTGAAGTGTTGCTTATTTTTCTGTAATATATTTCGCCTGAGGTACGTGTAAGAAATCTTTGACTATATCTATGATTTTTTTCATTATAAATGCTTATCTTGTTTTACTTATTCATTCTAGATTTTTTTTGAAAACAAAACAATGATCAAAGAACAAATAATATGGTCAGAAGAAGCCCTAAAAACTATGTCAAATTCAGAACACAAACACCTAACTTTTTTTTTTTTGTTGTTAACTGTGTACATTAAGAAGTCGAATGATTTTCATTTTCATCATAAATAGATCTATTACATTTAATTATCGTAGTAAAATATTTAACTGCATGGAAGCTCCTTTGGCAAAAATCATTGTGACATGCTAATTGGAAGCAACTATTACATAATGTTTTCACAAGTGTGACTGATCAAAAGTAATTCAAACAATTTGTAAGACCGCTTGCCATAAAATTTTGCTAATTGTCTCAACTTTAACATTGATTGGGTCATAAAAAAAGTTAATTGCTTTGTTTTGACAGCTATGCAGAATATACAAGGGTCCCATTTGGGTAGGTTAATTTGCATAAATCCCACATGATTTATGGATCTACGACATTTCATTGTATATTAATTTATAAGCAGACACAAATTTTTGCTTGATGGACATGCCATATTATTTTGCAAACAATATCCCAACGTGAAGATACACTGTAGTGTGAATTTCCATTCCAGTGAAACAAAGGTCAACTAAACTCACTTTAATTTTACTACACTTAAATGAGGAAGTGTTACACATGTCAAAACGTGGAGAAGATTTTTTAAGTTTTATCTAGAAGCACAACTTGAAAGAAATTGGAATATTTTTTTATCACATTCTCTGCTAAGGTAAAATTACAACCCGTTCTCGCGGCATAAAGTTTGAATTTAGTTATAAAAATCGAGAAGTAATCACACATTTTTTTAAATTTGCATACTATTTTTATAAGTGTGCCTTTATTGTGTTTCTAGCACTTGTTAGTGCTATTTTTGCATTTAAAAACGGATGCTTTATGAGCAGTGTAATTCTGCACTACTGCCTCGTACAGTAGGGATAAATCTACGTCACAGCCAAAAAATGCGGCGGAAACTACCGATGTGGAAACGGAAACAGCCGAGCATCAAAAACATGTTTTTTCTTATCAAAAGCAATATTTTCATAATTTCGTAATTAAACCATTTTAATCAGTACATTATGATTATTTTGAATAGACAAAGTTGCTATAGTCGTGTCACATGACCTTTAAATGATAGAAAACAGTAAATCAGACGGAAGTGAAAATGCAATTATAAAAGCAATTCAAATTTATTATTGAATAATATAAACCAAAATGGAACAATCATACAATGCCTATGAAAAAAAACCAAAAGACAATATTATGCTGAATGTATTCCTTTTGCAATTTACAATATTGGAAATGCATTCAGAGATGAATTTTACCTTAGTAACTGACTGTTGCCTCAGGATGGAGCCTTAGCAAGCATTTAAGGTGAGGGTGCCAGGGTTACAATTGACAGGTGCAATCATTATTTTCTTGATACTGATTAGCATAGCCTAAATCATTTTGCATAATACTTGGCATTTAAAAATTCACACTAATAAAATACCTTTTGTATAAAAGTATCACTTTGAAGATAGACATTTTAGTAGTACTTTCTTCATGTTTCAATTTTGTGAGGGGTCGGTCAGGAGAAGAAAGAGATTTGGGATTAAAAGCGTTATTTTGAAAAAAAAATGCAATAATATATCTTGGTGTTTAAAAAATGCTAGAATATATGTAGTTAGTGTGTTACTGTTAGTAGGCCTACTGCAGTGGTTACTACAATGTAATTGCAAAGTCAAAGTTTTAATTAAATCATCTTAAAAAAGTATAAAATATTTTTTTTTAAATATTATTAAGGATGAGAAATATCACTTACAAGTACAAATGAAACAAAACAGTTAATTTAATAGAAAAAAGTAACTGTACAATTACAAACTTGAGAGGACCCCCTAAACCATGGCTGGTTGATTTGCATTGGCTTCTGGGACGTGCATTCTAGACTAAACAAGAATATTTGCAATAGCAAATTTCTCTAAGTGTAGACCTATGACAGGGTTATATTTTGCAAATTTCCTTTTTCTTTTTCGGCCACATTCTGTAAGACACGAGCAATCAGTTTCCACGATAGGCAAGCAATATTCAAACATGTGCGTGAAATCGTCTGTTCTTGATCTAATTCGACTGGACATTTGATGAACTTAAAGGCTTGCTACTTTGATTGTATTTTGATAATTCTAAAGCAAAAGGATTATGTTTTAAGAAATCAGTGTCCATACAATTATCGGTCGGGGTAGAGATATTTCAAAGGAAAAATTCATCATTGATTCGGAGTGCCTTTTGATTCGGATTGCCTTCATAAACTGTACTAATAGTCTTTCGGATGAGACATTAAACCAAGGTCCCATGTATCAGTGCTATACACTAAGCATGCAAAAGAACCAGGGGTGTCTCAGGAATGGGATGCTTTCTGTATCTTGCACTACCCCCACAACATAAAATAACTTATCTCTTCAGGGTGCATCGGTCATATGGGCAACCGGTACTGACGATAAATAAGCTCAAATAGATAGATAAGGAATAGAAAATGGTCAATTTCTGGACCAACTGAAATGGGATTTTTGGAGATGCAAACTGGTCCCAGAGATTCTGAATCAGTCTGCACCGACGATTTGTCAGATTTCTGCAAGCCTGTATGTATATTATGTAAAGCATGATCAAGTGTTCAGCCAATATTTTTTGTCATTTCAGGATGGACTGGTTAACTGAGCAATATAGAAGAGTCCAAGAACAGAAGATAAAACAGGAAAAAACAATTCAGCTTTTAAAACAACTCTATAAACCATGGTATGCTTTTGTAATCTTGATGATTGTAGGATTTTTATCACAGATTACATTTTTATAAATGCCACTTTGAGCAAGTGTGTGTTTAAGGAGTCATGGGGAAGTCAGAGAAACTGCCATGTCTTAAATATGCTTGGTGTGTAACGCCAATAAATGCCACTAAAAATAAACATCTTGTCAAAAGAACTAATAGTTCAGGTAAATATTGCTCATCAAACTGCCTTCAGTTTTATTGAATGAAATGAGACTGAAGAGATTCTTGCTGTTAAACAAGCACCAATGGGGGTCGGTGGAGGTATGGAACTGGCATGTTCTATAATTGGAATGTGGTGAATTGAAATGGTATATTTCCAACCCTCTTGAAATGCATACATGTAGTTCAAGTAAAAGATTAATAGCCTAAATATTGCCCTTTATTCAAAGAAGTGATCAGAAAAGAAACTCTATTCAGATTTGTATTCAGTACTATTCAATACAGTATCTGTATATTAACAGTTTCAGATAAAAATATGCAAATATATGGAAGTAATTATATTGTATAAAATTTCTTGATAGCCATTACCATGGCAACTGTTTTTGAGACAGTTTTAACTTGCGTACCGGTACATTAGTAAATGTTATTATTAAAGGTCAGTGCTTTATATTTTCATTAAAGACTGGTTAATATATTGAAAAGGTGTTTATAATATATGAAATACGATTACAGAAAATCTGCTGCATAAGTTTACTGCCAATAGAAACTGATAAATTACGATGTCAGATGGGAGCATGTGACATCATTATACAAATTATGGCACCATATGAACACGGAAACAACAAAAACTATATATAACTTTAGTTTACGAGCACAAGACAGTGTGCTGTCATGCAATATGTACATTACATATAATAGCATTCTCTTGGTATTAAATGATTCAAAATTGCTAGAACTTTTCTACTCGTCTGTTTTGAAGAAAAAGTGGAGCTATTATGATTGCTGTGTCGTCGTCCTTGTCGTCGTGCAAAAACTTTAATGTGACCCATTACTCAAACAATATAAAGTATCAATATGAAACTTTGAATGCTTGCTTATCATGACAAGAGGCATTTGTAACACAAGGGGCATTATTCTGAAAGCTATATTTTTGGAGTTATGCCCCTTTTTAACTTACAATTTTTGTTAGAATTGCTTATTAAGTTGAATGATTTCAAAACTATCAGAGATATCAATATGAAATTTGGACTACTTGCTTATCATGGCAAGAGGCAGTTGTAACACAAGGGGAATTATTCTGAAAGCTATATTTTTGGAGTAATGTCCCTTTTTAACTTACAATTTTTGTCAAAAATGCTAATTAAGTTGCATGATCATAGGTATCAATATGAACAATATCAACATCTTGGCATGAAACAGCAGAGGTGTATAGACCTCCTTCAGGAGTAGTGCACAAGAACCATAACTATGGCCCCCATTGTCGACATATAAAATACATGTAGACGAGCGTTGGCACCACTCCGAGGAGCTCTTGTTGTTTATGGTTTTGTATTTTCATATTTCAAGGCCTGCTCTTCAGAAAGAACCAGACAAAACTGTGCATGAAAAATCCTCAAGTCAGAGCACAGGCAAGTTTATTTTTTTATGACTGTAAAACCTCATTACTTAGAATTGTTTGCCTAGAAAACGTAAGTGTATTACCAGAAACTGTAGAAATAAATTCTATTATTACATTATAAAAAGTTATTCTTCTAGAATGATTTCAGAACAAGAAATTTTTATGAATGTTATTGTTACCTGGTTCTTTACTGTACATATTGCTGCATCTTTGAATTTATTTGTGTTGTCTGCATTGTCAGTATGATGTTTTTCGTTACTATTTATTGTTCTCAGGAAATACATTACACGTCTATATAGCAGATATATGTTTATAATATTTATTACAGATGCTGCAAAAGGTAGTCAGTCACAGAATGCTAGTGGTGCAGGTCTGACAGCAGAGGAAAGGGAGAGTCTACAACTGATGGATCAGTTACTGTCCAAGGCACAAAGGGCAAGAAATATACAGAAAAAGGTAACAGAAGTTGTTTTATATATGACAGTGGCTATTTCTCATTGAATGAATCCAGTGCTGTTTGTGTTATTGTCTAATAATGTTATACAATGAAATGATGCAACAATACAACATGGCTGTCAGTGATACTTGGAATTATTAAAATAGCCTGCTGTTCTAGGGATGGTAAGAGATATAACATAGAGAGGATAATTGTTTGAGTCTGTTGGTGTCTGACATGTATATTCTTAAAAACTTTCACTGTATCAAAATATATATACTACTGTTACATTTTAGAGTAAACCACTGCATTATAACAGGCTTTAGGTCTGTAACCATTGTCATTTTGTATGTAATTTTGTTTGATGTTGGAGAGTTGCTTTTTTATTGATTTCACATGAAAGTACTGACTTAAAAGTCATTTTGTTCAAATATCTTATTTATTAGAATACAGTGGAACCTCAGAAAACTGAACACTCCTGGGACCAAGCCAAAAAAAGTTTGGTTTTCTGAGGTGTTCAGTTTTCAGGGGTTGGGGGCAGGGGGGGGGGGGGGGTTCATTTCTACAATGCAGTATGAGTGAGCGGTTTTGTTTTTTTTTTCAGTTTAAACATTAGTTACATTTGGATATTTAGGTACATTTCTGTTTTATGAAGGAGACCATGAACACCACAATTCAAGATTCCATAAAAATAGAATTATTGTCTGTGCATCCCCCCTAACACTTTATGAAGGAGTCAATGAACAAAACTCATTATCTGTTTTTCCCTACCATTTTATGAAGAAGGAGTCTAGCTTTGTCTGCTTACACTGAGCACTTACAATCTTTTTCTCTTTTGGGTTTTCTGAGGTAGAACAAAAAAAGTTTGGTTTTTGGAGTTCTGAGGTTTTTGGGGTTATGGTTTTGTGTGGTTCCATTGTAATAATAATGTGTGGTCAAAATTCAATCAGATTCAAGATTTGCTATATAGCATCTACTGTGATTCTAAGAAATCAGACAAGTATATATAACTGTTCTATGTGTTCTTTTATTTTTGTCTGATTACAGCTAGATGAACCAAGGAAGCCAAGGACAAAAGAAGTAGGTCAGAGTGTGTCAAAAAATGACACTGTTACAAAAGACCTGAAAAACACTTCAACCACCAATAAAACTAAAGAGTCTGAAAGTGAAATAGCCAAAAGTAACACACAGTCTTCTATGAAGTCAGAAGTTACAAATAAAAATGTTCCTAGTGCAAAAGCAATGAATAAGGTGAAACTATTGAACTCAGGGGTAGCCAGATCAGGTGCTAAAACTGTTGAGAAAGCTGAAGGAGCAAGGATATCACAGAGACCACAAAGTAGTTCCAGCCAGAAGAAAGTAGTTCCTGTTCATGCCAGTGCTCCATTCCAAACAAATCCCAATCTAACATCAGCAAAATTACAAACAACATACAGAGCTGCAACAGCAAAAACTTCAGCAAAGTCAAGAGGTGCCAGTGCTAGTGTAGAGAGTAGGGTGTATGGTAGGAAAGGTACATCAAAGATGGAATCAGGAAAATCTTCCTCTGGTGATTCTAAAAGTTGTAAAGGTGATGAAAAGAAAAGAAGTAAAATGGATTCACCAAGAAGTGTTCAGAGTCAGTTCATTTCTGATACACTGAAGTCTAATGAAATTAGTGCTCAAGGGGAGGAAAGAATTAGTGACAGCTGCGAGAAAGATGGGAGTTCACTGCCAGAGAATCTGCAAGCTATGACTATAGATGATTATTCAGCACAGAATACAGATGGAAGTGGTCAAGATGTTGAAAATCTACATTGTGAGAAACGGTTTGACTTGAAGAAAGATGGGTAAATTGTTTTTCACATAAGTAAACATAATACTTCAGTTCATCTCATAATGTGTATATGTATTTTTCAGAGATTTTTATATATTTTTGATTTATGAAAATGTAATATGAGACTTTGGGTATCATTCAGAGTAAAGACATGAGAATCTTGGGAAGGCTTTGGATCTTTTATGTATAATAGTAACTATACAGGGGTTCCACTAGTTCCAAAAATTGAAGGGTCATTTTTCATGCGATGAAACTAAATTTACAAAACTGCTGTCAAAAATACCTATATTTAAGCTAAAATATACCTTATTTTAAGACAAAATGACCCTTCATACCTGAGGGTCAAAATGGGGTCTTTATGAAATTTCAGGGGTCAAAACCCCTCTACAGGGGTCAAATGGAAACCCTGACTATATGAATACATGTTACCTGTAGGCAGTAATGAGTATGGTTTCATTCATTTCAGTACAATGTAGTTCACTGTATGATAGTGGGAGATAAAGTTCTGATAAACTCTGTAGTGAAAATATCAGGCTGTACATTTGTTTTTGTTGCTTAGACCACATTAATGCATTCTCTAAAATGGCAATGTAAATGTGCTTGATCTTAAACTGCAGTGAAGTCTTTCAAATCATGATGTCATCTGATAAGATGTATGACTAATGTACTCTGTTGGAAATAGTTATTTCATTTATAACATTAATTTTTTCTTTTAAGTGCTACCCTGAGTGTTCCTAATAAGTTGAAAAAACTAGTGTATCAAAACAGAAAGTTGCGACAGAAATTGTACACACAGAATGTTACACAGAAAGTCAACTCTCCCCAGACATGTTCTGAGTTCCCAGGACATCTTCAACACACAGTAAGATATAGTTTTAGCTTGTATGTTCTCTTAAGAAATAAATTTCATATATTCAACTGATTTAAGTAAAGGTGTTTACTGGTTGTTTTTGTGTTTTGGTCTATAATTTTGTAACTTTATCATTAGCCACAGGTGTTTCTTATTGACTTAGTACAAAAGAATGGTAAATACTGGCAATAATTTCGTGCTGTTATTCAGTTAAAGAGCTGAGTTAATTGGTTTGATAATTTATGGCCAGGGTCATTCATTTTGAGTGCTGCTGTTAGTAAACATAAACATTTTTGCATATTTAAAAACTTGGCTTGTCTAAAGTAGTGTGATTATTCTGCAAAATATCAAATAAAAATGCAAAAGTAGAACAAATTCACTCATCAAGCATAGCAGTTACAGCCTATCAGGTTCAGGCTATCAGCAGTTACAGGCTATCAGCAAGTACAATCTATCAGCAGTTACAGGCTATCAGCAAGTACAATCTATCAGCAGTTACAGGCTATCAGCAGCTTCAGGTTATCAGCAGTTACAAGCTATCAGTTTCAGGCTTTCAGTAGTGACAGGCTTTCAGCAAGTACAATCTATCGGCAGTTACAGGCTATCAGCAAGTACAATCTATCAGCAGTTACATGCTTTCAACAGCTTCAGGTTATCAGCAGTTACAAGCTATCAGTTTCAGGCTATCAATACTTACAGACTAACAGTTACAGGCTGTCAGTAGTTACAAGCTGTCAGTAGTTACAGGCTATCACCACTTACAGGCTGTCAGTTATAGGCAATCAGCAGTTACAGGCTGTCAGTTAGTACAGGCAGTCAGCAGTAACAGGCTGTCAGCATTTACAGGCTATCAGTTACAGGCTGTTAGCAGTTACTAGTTGTCAGCAGTTACAGGCTATCATTTTCAGGCTATCAGGGTTAACATTGTATCAGTTACAGGCTAAATCAGGCTATCAGCAATACTGCCAATCAGCAGTTACAGGCTGTCAGTTTCAGACTATCAGTTACAGCCTATCAGCAGTTACAGGCTATCAGTTACAGGCAGTAAGCAGTAACAGGCTATCAGAAGTTACAAGCTATCAATTTTAGGCTATTAGCAGTTTCATGGTATCAGTTACAGGCTGTCAGCAGTTACAGGCTATCAGCAAAAACAGGCTGTCAGCATGTACAGCTTTCCAGCAAAAGCAGGCTATCAGCAATACATACTATCAGCAGTAACTGGTTATCATAAGTAACAGGCTATCAGCTATGACAAGCTATCTGCAACTACTGGCTAGGCTGTCAGCAGTGACAGAATATCAGCATTACAAGTTATCAGCAGTTACAGGCATTCTCCATTTACAGACAAGGCTTTTACCAGTTACAGGCAATCAGCAGTTTCAGGCAAGGCTTCCAGTAGTTAAAGGCTATCAGCAATCAAAGGCTATCAACAATTAAAAGGCTGTCAGCAGTTACAGGCTGTCAGCAATTACAGGTTATTAGCAATTACATGCTTTCAGCAGTTACAGGCTATCAGGAGTAAAATGCTCGGCTATTAGCAGTCTCAAACTGTCAGCAATTATGGGCTATCAGCGGTTACAGGCCATCAGCAATTGCAGGCTTTTAGCAGTTGAAGCCAGTCAGACATAATTACATTCTATTTGCTTTGAGAGGTAAGTCCCTTGTTTAATGCTTATGTGTCTTTGAACAAATTTGTGAATTTTTTCATTAACTGAAACAGTTATTCCTTTAAATACAGTTTGGAGATGAGGAAGCCCAGGAAACACAGCTTCAGGCAAAACAAGCTCAGCATATTGTACAGACTTACACCAGTCTCTTTCAGATGTTAGAGGGTCTGCATCTCGACCATATTTCAGGTATGCTTAATCATAACTTCATGTCTTGTATCAAAGATGCATTTATCTATTTCTGGACCATAAGCATTATGAGCATGTCTTTAAGCATGTGTGCATCCATACCTGTCAGAGTCCAAAATATTTTCCAACTTGTTGCATTTACCATATGAATTTGAACTTCCTCCGTGTTGTCAAGCCAATACAGTCTCTGACTTAGAAGCATTTAATGATTCATTAATTGATAGTCATTACTGTGAGCGCTGCTGTTAGATTTGCCTTGTACTTTGAGAGGGTATCTTCTCATTGCTGATAGCAATGTAGTTTTGGTTCTACTCAGGAACAGTGCTCAGGCAAAATTCCCATTCATTAAGGATTTGGGCATAAATCTTGCACAACCGGGCAAAAATCACTACTAGTATTGTTTAAACACAACAGAAAAGATAATGAAATGTTGTACTTCTGTTTTCAGCTAATTCTGATCCAGCAGACATTTATTACTGCAAGAAAATGGTTGAATTTATCCTGCTGTCCTTTCAAGAAATGGAACAACTCTTACATACCACAGATTTTAGTAAATATCAATTATCTATTTTTGTCTTTCATCTCAAATCTTAATTTTGCAATATTTGGTCTAATCTCCATGATTGATTTTCAGTTTGCCTCTAATAGTTAAGACACAAATGTATATATTTAGAACCGTTTAATTAAAGCACTGTTACTGACAAGACACTGAAAGAGAATGGCTGGACTGGAGTAAATAGGGGTATACTTCTTGATCTCTCTAAAGATCATGGTTAGGTTAGCTATCCTTAAAGTGCTGGGTCACTTAGAGTTTGGACAATTACAACAAATGATTTAACAGGTCAACATTGTAAGGGGCATACATGAACCTGATTTTCTGTAATTCTAACAGATACATGTACCTTTACTTAAATACAGCTGAAAGTGGTATGAAACTTAACTAAGCTAAGTGTTCAACTAGATTTATAGCTTCTGTATTTTTAAATGGAAGAAGCCGTGGTCTGAGTCAGTATGTAATTCATAGAATCATAAAATATATATTCGTGTTAAAAAAAGTGAAAAACAAAGTTATCTGTATTGCAGGAAATTTAAAGTCAGCAACAATCCACTCTGGTTGTCCGGTTCCTAAGTTACCTGTTACAGAATCCAGTAGTATGTCAGTCTGGTATCACAAAAACTCATCCACAGGTATCTCTTCAGTGTTATTATTACTGCTTTACTATTAACACACACTTCTGCCTATAAATATTCAGATTCTAAGTAAGCTAACTTAAAACTGATCTCTGTTTAGACATCACTTATAATGAAACAAGATGCATAACAAGAACACGCTCACAACTGTTTAGACTAAGACACATGCACCTTGAAGAATCTTTATGATTTACCATTTGCATTGTCAAGAATTCAAACTTGGCTGCTGCAAGACTTAGGTGAATGCATGATTCAAGCATATCACTTTTGAAGAATTGTATATATCTATAAATAGTTATTAAATACAAGTGAATCTTTTAGTGTTGTTAAGAAATATAAACTTAGGGTGTACATCTTAGCTCTTTGAAATCTGCTGAAAGGAATAACAGACATGTGAATCATGTGTTATGGAAAGGTTTTTAATGTTGTACTGAGATTGTCAATTTACAGATTGTGCCCATCCAGTACCTGTATATCAGTATCACAGTTACAAACAACTGGATACTTACATGAACTTAGTGTTTCAAGTTCAGTCACTACAGTTACAGATTGATGTCATGGATACAGTTGCTAAGTTACTGTTTCCATTGCTTCACACATTAGATCCTAGCACCAGGTATGTGAACGTTTCAGGAATGTTTGGAACTTAGAAATTCACTTCTGTTGGCATACCAATTCATAAGGAAAAAGGTATCTCTTTTCAGTCAAGAGTCAGTTGACAGTTACTTGTATTTCACTTAATTTAAATTTTTAAATGATCTTTTAAATTTAAATGATATCCTTATTGCAGACGTTTATGGTAATAGAAAAAAAACATTTTGACAAACTAAAGGTATCACTTAAAGTAATGAATACCCTCACATCCTGCCTTTTCACATGAACAAAAGGACACCCCAGAGCAACATGTGCCAGCAAGCTACTAATTTACCAAGTTTCATTGCATCATTTTCTAATTTTAGTACCAGTGGCCCTGACTTTGATCATAGACAACCTCAATGCAATTTCAAGAAACATTTGCATGCAGGCTGCTTACACACAAAGTTCCATTGCAGAATGACATTTCAGGGTGAAGTGATTGATCAGAAATTGTTTTATGTATTTAGTTACAGTGACCTTGACCTTAATTGCAGACACCCATGTGCATTTCTTTGCAAAAAATTGGTAACAAGCTACTTAACAAATTTGATTGAAATAGGACATTCTGAAGTAAAGTTATTGATCAGAAACTGTTTTCTGTTTTTAGTAAAAGTGTCCTTTACCTCAGTCACAGACACCCTGAATGCAGTCCCTAGCCTCAAATGCATACAAACTTCTTTCCCACCAAGTTTTAGTTCAGTATGACAGAAGTGAAGTTATTGATCTGAAACTGTTTTTCTGATATTCTTTAATCTTAACTGTGACCATGACCTTGAATGCGGACTCCCCTAATGCAATTTCAAGTAACAATTGCACACAAGCTTCTCACACACCAAGTTTCATTCAGTGTGACAGTCTGTGGTGAAGTTATTGATCTAAAAGTTTTTACCTTGAACTTAAATGCAGACACACCATAATTTATGGTAGTTCCCTGCTATATTTCCATGCAAGCTACCTTCATATGAAATTTCATTCATTTTTGGCAACCCATTCTCTTTCTTTCATTGAAAAAGGTATAAACCAACTGAACAGACCAATCAACATGCTGATTCTGAAATAACCCTCCAAAATAAGTTTGTAGGGGTTTGATTATAAAATTTTTTTCAGCTGTAAATAACTTTATGAAGTTCTACAAAATTGACACTAAATTTTGTTTTTAAAACAATGAAATCCATGGTATACTTTAATTAAGTCTTATTTGTCAAGGTAGGGAGGGAGGGGATGTGAATGCTATTTGATTATATTTAATTATGATATTTTCTCCTTTGGTAGAAATATCAGATTATCAAACAGTTTACAAATTGGGCAGTGTAGAAGTACAAAGGTAATGTTTGTTGCATCTGTGTGAATATTCAAAAATGTATCTGTACGGAATTTTAGTAACTAGTGCGTACTGTTATTTTTTGTATTATCTTTCAGGGAGTTTGCTCAAGTTTTGAGAACTAGTTACTCTCTGCTGTCAGTAAATCCGAATCATATGCCAGTGGTTGTCAAGGATACCATTTAGGAGGAGCCTGTGATATATGAGCAAAACAATGAAATAACATGACACTGAAATAAAGGACAGTTTGTTGAATCTTGTTAACAAAGTTTTATCTTGAACAGAATATGTGTCTCATAAGAATAGTTTTATTTTTGTTACGGCTTGTCTCTCAGGGAAATATATTGCATGTAAAATGTAGAAATGCAAAGAAGGTGTAAGATTTTTTAATTTTTATTTTTGATACAAATGTACAAATTTGTGCTGTATTGTGGGCCCAGTTCCTAGTGAGGTGTGAAAATCTGTGATAAATACTCAAGTGTTTGATTAGTGAAAGGATATGTGTTCAATGAAAAAATAAATTGTGGATTCTAACTCCTTTTCATAGACTGTAGAAACAAGAATGAGTTAAAAATAGAAATGTACAACATGTGAATTTAAAAATCTCAAATCGACTGTGTTTTTGACATTTTGAAAATGACCAGTGTCTGACATTGAAATATTTAGTGAAATGAAAACAATTCCAGTTATTACATTCCAAACAGTATTTTGTTTGCAAGGGGATACAAGATGTACTGGTAGATTTATTCATTATTGTATTCAGTAAAGGTAACTCTATTTCTTCTTTCGAAGACAAAACAGTAAGGGTGAGAAGAATCGGGTGAAATCAGGTAATTTCTGAGGATGTTTTTGGTTTACTTAGACATGAAAGCATGCTATTGTTCTTTACAGTTGTTTCTATTTTAATGGCCTAATACGCTCCTACTTAAAGCTTGAATCAGACCCTATAAAGTATAAAAGTGGGTGGGGGGGGCGGTGTACTTGAATAGGGGTTACCCAACACTTCAATAGAAACATGACTTTGATTTTATGCCAGCTGAGTTCACATATTGTGGTTGGAAAAGTGGAAAGGTTGGGTCAGATAAAAGGCTTCATTCAAGAATTCTTCAAAGTTTTTTCCAGTAAGATTTTTCATAATTTGCTGGTAAGCCAGATTTGAATATGAGTTATGTGTTATCAAATATAAGTCATAAAGATTAAATGAAAGCGAGACCTTGTTTATTTTGATGCAAATTTATTGGAGATCTGCAGATTTATGCCCCTGATTAAGCAAAAAATAACATTTTAAGACTTGTGTCATGTGTAACTTTAAACGTATAACTGCTGGAGCCATGAAACTTTCTTAGAATAGTTGTCAACATGTGAACTTATGCACCTGAGTATTTTGACGCAAATTATTTGGAGATCGGCAGAGTTATGCCCCCTGATTAAGCAAAAAATAGCATTTGTAGACTTGTGTTGCATTTAACTCCAAACATATAACTGCTGAAGCCATGAAACTTTCTAAGAATAGTTTTCAGCATGTAAACTTAGGCACCTGTGTATTTTGAGGCAATTTTTTTGGAGATCGAGATAGTTATGTCCCCTGTTTAAGAAAAAATAGCATTTTTAGACTCCTTAATGTTTAGGACAATATGTTTATACGCACCTGTAATTGTACAGGATTTTTTGTGACAATAAAGCAGAATGTTGTGGCATCCATGTCCTATGGACACATCTCTAGTTTTAACAGATTCAATCCTGGTAGAATTAGAAATTTATTTCTAGAATATAGTATAACATTGACCAAACAATAGATGTCAGTGGAGACAGCACGCTTGGCTATTTAAGTACTGGATAGTTAATGGGATAACTATTAAAAATCAATATAATTCAAGATCTATAGAAATATAGCCAGGAATCTTCTCCATGTTAGATGAAATATCATATGATATTTATTATTTTATCATTGAAAACCCCCTCAAGAAATAAAGAAGTTATAGTAATATATTACAATTTTTAAGGAAAATTTAAAGGGGAAATAATTTTGGAAATATGAGTGCAAGATTTACGAACCTTACCACATATGATGAAGGTGATTATAAGGAACATACATGTATTTGAAGCTTGAAGTAAATCCCTCATGAAATAAAGAAGTCATAGTAAAATATTACAATTTTTAAGGAAAATTCTAAGTTTAAAGGAGAGATAATTCTTGAGATATGCCATAATGTGTGCTAGAGTTATGAACCTTACCACATATGATGTGGATGATTATATGGAACATATATTTGAAGTTTGAATTAAATCCCTCAAGAAATAAAGAAGTTACAGTAAAAAATATTTTACTCACAAAAACTTTAATCAGAAAACTGAATGCAGATGCCAATGCCGGGGTGAGTAGAACAGCTCTTTATATACTTTGTTTAGTCAAGCTAAAAAATGTTCTGTTTTGTAGGTTTGAGCTCACGAAAGCTTGAATTGTTACACTGTTTTGAAATTCTTATCTAGTTGCATAGGAATAAAGGTCTTTGTTAAAAGTTATATAGATTGATCTATGTTTATTTAGTTATGTTAATTTATATCTCACAATATCTATTCTGTAATAGAAAAACTTTTGAGTAAAATTTTTAAGCAGTATCTTTCTTATTATTATAAAATTAAAGAAACAGTGCAGATGGCATTGATTTAGCTAGATGCATTATGATAATGAATAAGAGTTGTTATTTTCCTAAGTCCAGGTAGGATCAGTGATAAATGATAATCAAGTTATATTGATTGTCGTATGTCAACACCAGTTGATTTTCATTTACAAAAGTCAGTGTTGCCAGGTACCAAGGGAAGTTACTAATCATGGGAATCTGTTCGAACAGAAGTACATCTAACATAAATACATTAAATAACTGGATTAATAAGTGATTCAGTAATGTCTAATTATTTTGATCATGCATCCAAACAGTATTTGTTGTTGATCCATTAGGGTGAAAGTGTACAAAACTTTTGAAAGTATTTCCAGTTTCTCTTTTTTTTATAACATTTCAATTATATTCCAATAGTAAATCAAAATTCACTCTCCAATTCGATTCGATAATCAATTTCTATTTCAGTCCAATTTTTCAGCACAAGGCAGGATAACTTCATTCTTCGAGGCAAGTTCATTGCAAGAATGTGTTAATAATAGCTTACAAAAAAGTTGTATCCAGCCAAATATTTATGTTTGGTGTGTTTTAGTTTGCACCAATGCAGCCAGGGCACCCTGCATTTTTATACAGTGATGGTGATATGAAATGGTTTTAAAAATTGTTTCAATGGAAAATAGATCTAACACTGTGATTTTTGCTCCACCATTGATAAAACACAAGAAAAAAACAATTCAATATACACCATTTTATTTACACTTTAAAAGCAGTTTGCAACACAAGGGGGAAAGGACAATTGTAACAAAACTGACCAGATGCTGGTAACAGTTACTACCATGCAACAAAGACAATAAGGCAGTATAAATAATCAAATAAGAGAAAAAAATTCGAGTTTTAACAACAGTTATCCATTTCATCATAGACTCCATATTTGTACATCTAGTGTCATTTGTAGAATATAAAATGAACTGGATACCTGTATATAGGTTTTTAGAGAAAGTAACAAGTATAGAAAAGAGGTTTTTGTAATTTTTATAATTAAAATATAACAAAAGAATTATATCACAGATAGGTGCACTCACTCGACAGTGAAACCAACATAAAGAATCTACAACAACGTGACGCGCAAGGGGAAAACATTCAGCAAGCAGTTATGATAATACTGAAAAACATTCTAAATGTAGCAAATTATGCATGAAAGAAGCAAGTTTATGTGGGGTGGTTTTTGCTGTTGGTTTTTTTTTTTTCATCTGAAGTCGGCAAGATTTGCAACTTTCAGATATACTATCTTTTCAATGTACCATCCTTCTAAAACCGATACTGATTTTTATCATAAATTTCTGTACAATTCCCACTATGAATAATCTTCAAAACAGAAACTCGGACTTTTACTTCTATCTTGGAAACATTTATTGAAACAAAATGAGATTTTGATGGAATATTGTCCATGATCAATGACATAAGATATTGTCTTGACACAGGTTTCTATTATTTGTGTTTAATTTAAAACATCTAAATGTCAAACATTCCATCATTGATTACTGATAACCCTGCAGTTTTAGGGTGGTTGGGTATCGTGTGCGTACACTCATACACTTGTCTCTGTCGATGAACAGGCTGTTCTTCTTGATGGAGATTTCTTTTTCCAATCCCATACGGTTATCTTGTAAGTCCTTCAGGGAATTGTTGGCCTGGTTAAGTTGTTCTGTCAGTGCATCAATCGAAGAGTGAATTTCATTAACCTCACCCACCAGTCTGAAAAAGCAGACAGATTCAGTTTTAATTTGTTACATAAATTCATGTTTTCTTAAATACAACTGGTATAGCAAATGAACCATTATGAGGTAAAAGATTCAAAAATAAAAGGGAAATGAACTAACTTTAGTCAAAATGGTTTGGTCCCATGCTTTTAAATCACCAACTTTTTACAAAACCACAAATATCCAAGATGAGAAAACTTAAACAAGAGCCCTAACTATAACAAAATAGGCTGTTCTAATGGTTACGGTAAAGACTTGTTATGAGCTTAGACAGCATATTATGCCCACAAACATTATCAACCAGTTTGGTGAAATTTTGACTTGGAGAGAAAACAAGGCTAATTTTGCCAAAATTAGGCTGCTTATTGATTTTAGAGGAGATGTTATTCAAAAAAATATCAAGTTCAGAGAAGGACCAATTAAAACTCTGACTTAGAAGGCAACATGTGGACTCCAACTGATTGCATGCCTGCCATGGGTATTCCCATAATATGTCTCGTCTTTTGACTAGCATATCATAAAGTTGTTTTGATTTTAAACCAGTGGAAAACTATAGCTTTTGTACTTGTGGAAACAAGACAGTTGACCTGAAACAGAGTACTTGTAGCCTTAAAATAGGCAAGTTTTCTCTTTACGTAAGCTTTGCTAACACTGATATTTTCAAGTTACAACATACTTGTATTGCACTGGATCTCTGCAAAGCTCAACATTTGGTCTGTAGGTTCTGTTCTCAAGACGTGTCTGGGAAACTTTCATTGGGTTCTCCTTGTCTCGGATAGCCTTCTTCAGGTTCACTATATTCCTCTCCATCTGAGTAATCTCTTCACATACCTGCATGATAAAATTTAGAAAAAAGTGAGCTAAACTGATAAACTAAAAGTAAGCTAAGTTGTTAAATATGTAATTTCTTTTAATTAAAGCTTAGATGCTAGTTCTAAACAGTGTTACAATAAGACACATTTGGGGAAAGTAAAACCAAGTCATGACAAAAAAAGTGATGGATTTACCTTTTTCAGGTTCTCTTCCATCTTTGTCTTGGCATCCTCCATCTCAGTAACTCTCTTCTGGAAGGCTACATCAACAGTGTCACACTGTTCACGCATGTCACGTGATGTGTCCTCAAGAATGTTGTCTATCAACTGACGGAGCTGCATTGATGCCATTCTCTCATGCTCAGCACGTACAATGTTGTCATGAGAAAACTGAGCCCAGGATTCTGGTGTCGACTGACTGTAGTCAAACAGGATAATTTAATTACTAAAAAGACAAGCAACAAAACACAGGAAACAAAATGTGTCCTTGAAGAGAAGCAAGTTATTACCAACTTTTTTCAAAGGGCCATAACAGTCACAAAAGCAAACCCATAATTTGATACAAAAAATTATATAAGTTCAAAGATATGAAAGACTGGGACAATGGAGAACCTGTTAAAAGAAATACTTGAAAAAGGTTTCTTACATTTCTTGGAATTTGGCAGCACCTGGGTAGAACTGTTTGTTTGTATGTTGGTTTTTGAGAGCACCAGATGCTGTGTCAATCTCCAAGGCTTCTTTCTTGTCACTCCAGTCCATCTCTAAGTTCTGCTTAGCTTCACGATTCAATCTGGAAACATTGGAGGATTATATATTCTTGTACATCATATAAAATGCATCAATTAAAGGCCTGTAATGCTTGTATATGGTTAAAATACAACCATGAATTTTTACGCCTCTGTGATTATTGGTATTTAGGTTTCATTCTGCAACAGTTTAATAAAAATGCATGCATTTTCAGTTGAGCTTCCATGCTGTTAGTCTTTGGGGAAAAAAAAAGACTATTTACATTAGCTTTGAAAACGAACCTGATTTGCTTCTCTGCTTGATCTATTGTCTTCTTGAGTAAATCTTGAACATTATTGATTATTTCAACCTCCTGAAAAAGAGGAATAACAACTGTTATTTTAAAAAATGGCATCTTAAAAACAAATATTGATTTATGGTCGGCTACAATGACCCTTGCTTACTTAAATGTGATACTTTATTGCAATGTAACTCCAAGTTTTATCACTTTGTAAATAAACTCAAGTAAATCAGTCAATATAGTGATTAAGTTTAAGTGTTACTGATTTATGATTATAAGCCAGAAACTACTTATATACTGCACCTGCTGATTTGCAAAAGTATTACAGTTAAAATGTTATCTGTGAAAGATTCATTTTCATCCAATAAATAACAGAAAGATCTGTTAACAAAAATTTATTATTAAGAAATAATAATCATATTGTAGCCGATACTTATGAAGTCAATTTCTTCAGTTAACAAACCTTTTGCCCTCAACACTAAGATAAGAAAACAAATTATGTGTATGAGAAAAATCTCAGGCTTTTTTGGTATTCTTTTTATTACTTCAGGTAATACTTTTAATACTCCATACATAACAAAACAGAATCAAATTTTGAACAACTATGGAGTAGTCAGAGTTTTAACACGCAAAGACAGTTAAATTGAGGTTATCAGTAGCAATATAAAGTTTAAATAAAATAATAAACAATAAATAAATTATCAATTATACTGTCAGAGCATTTTTGGGCTTCTAAGTTCTTAATCTTTTAAATTGTATGGGTTGTTTCTTTTAACCAGTCTGGCTGTTAACTTGCCACCCTTATGATGCAATGATCAGCTAATGATTGCAGTCTTAGATTACTGAAAGGAAGGAAGGAAGAAATAAAAAAAAGAAAGCAAAGTATTTCATATCAACATAAAAAAATTAAACCATCCTTTATAACATGTCATGTAAACAGTTAGCAGAAGAGTAAATGCAGTCTAAGCAAGGCTGCATTTGTAGGGTTTTATCCTTAGTAGCAGATTTAACAAACAGACTTAATCACTCATAAGTTAATTAAAATGGAAAAGATCAATATCTATTTTATTTATAACCCATCTGTTAAATCTGACTTCAACCCCAAAACTGACTTATGATTTACATTAGTACAAGAAAAATTACCTTCAGCAAAGACAGCTCAACATCATCTTGTACCAGATCTATGTTTTCTCTTCTTTGTCTGCAGTTGAGGTTATCAGTAGCAATATGAAGTGGAATTTCTGTTGCTCTCAATGCATTTTCTAACCGCTTCTTCTGAGCAAGCAATAAATCTGTTTCATCTATTACATCTCGAGTTTCACGCTCTAATTCAAATTTCCAAAAGTTAATGTCCTGAATCCTTTCCCCGAGCTTCTTGGTGACTTCAGCCTGGGTTTTATTTGTGGTGGCCTCTGTTTCATTGATGGTACGCTTTGATTCATGGCGGATCCTTTCACCATTATCACGATCAACAAATGACTGATAATACTTAGCATAATTATTTTCATGCCATTCGGGAGGGTTATATTTTGATGATCTAAATCCCATTGTTGAGATGCCCATGTCGTTTCCCGTATTTCCAGTGTAAGTTATCTCCATATTTTCATTTCTTGAGCCTCCAGATGATCCTGCCATCGGCGCAGGTTTTTCAGGAGGAATTTCGCGGCTTTGCAGCTTCGCTGTGGCTGACATATCTGAATTTTCTATCAAAAATCTTCAAACAATAACCATGTGTCCACTTTCCACTCTTTTCCTGTCTGATAGCAACACAGCCGTTTTGTTTCTCGTTACTATAGACGCATCTACTTCCTGTTGACAGTGGTAAGGGAGGTAATCACTTTGGTATTGAGCAATTCGTCCACAGAACATTTCGCTCTTGTAAATAATAATAATAATAATAATAATAAAATCTTTATTTATAGAAGGTAACATACAAAATGTACACATAAACATAACATGCAAATTATTTACAGTATGGCCTTCTGATCCAACAATAACAAAGAAATCAAAACTATACATGTATACAACATTGAACATTCATTTTTCATATTACTCAAATGTTGTGCTTGACAGTCGGTTGTCTTTAATTCCAAGACATTAAAACTGGCCAACGCTCTAACCATAATACATTTGATATTGTTTTGATCAGTTTTTATTTTCAAAACGGAATATAACAAATCTCATACATTTTAATCTTCAGTATCTCTTCGCTCATATTTCGCTAACTGAACCTAATCGCGGATAGTAAAAGAGAAAATAATTTTAATGGGATTGCATTCGTTTAAAAATATTTAATATTTGGCTTTTCAGAACAGGAACATTTGTAAAATAAGAAAGAATTTATGCACGTGAGTAACTTTTTAAAAGGAAACTTTGAAAACCAAACTGGCTGGTGTAAAGTTTATTTTGGGTGTATATCTTTAAACATATAAATACTTAATTTACAAGATTTTTTCTCATATTTTAACAAAACAAAACAGACGATAGATTTTATAATAACTGAGAAAACAATGACTATTATTCCGTGTCTGTTAGTGAGAAATACTTGAATGAGAAAGTAATAGAGAAATATAATAACGTACATATATGACCATGTCTCTATAATGGTAGTATTTTATGACACATTTGTAAGAAAAGAAAATCTTAGTTTCATCCTCTTTATTAATACGAAAAAAATTGTCATAATTTTAAAAGAAATATTCTTAAAAATATAAATGTATGGATCTAGATCAGGTATCTGTTCGATGCCTGTAACACAGTTGTAATTAAAATCATTGACGTACTAGGTCAGGCGTCTACTAATGCTTACACCTATAATACATTTTACCATCTGCTCATTTAGGATTTTTTTATCTCTCACAGCTTAAAAAAAGATTAATCAATATCTCACTGTTCAAAAGTAAATCGTTCAAAAACTACATATATATATATAATAAGAACTATTACTAAAGGTGATGAATACCCCAGATACCGCTTTGACACAGTAATTTCTACATTTATAGTTTGTCTGCCATAATATAAAAAATGGTTGAAGAACTCGAACTTCTGTGGAAATTAAACTCAGCAGTATAAGTTAACATTGTGGATAAACACACAAAACTTAACCATCAAAAAAAAAAAAAAAAAAAAAAACAGCAGCAGACCTCAATACACACACTACGTGCTGAGGACATGCAAATCTGCACCAAGTACTAAGAAGTTTGATTATTCTCCATTTATTAATTGCTGAAAAAAGCAGACTAAAAGAAGAAGAAAAAAAACAACATCAAATGTCTATAGAAGTTACTGGTTGAGGAAAGTTTAATTGAAATCCCACAAATATTTGCCGAGACATAGCACAAAGTAACTTTGAATGGTCTTAATGTGAAGAATGAACACCAAAGAGTCCGAACTCAGGACAAAATCACTGAAGCAGAACAACTCTTGATACTAATTTATTTAGTAATGTTTAGCTAAATTCAGACGAAATTTAATACCGTTTGAAAAATAGTGCTGAAAAACTTACATTGACAAACAAACTTAAAGAGCTATCATTCAACGAATAATCATCAGTGCGAAATACGCAAACCATTTGAAAAACTACATGTATGATCAGTTCTTATGATTCCTGCAAACCTTTTTGCAAATAAATCAAACAGCCGCTGAAAATTAAGGTAAATAAACTTACGTTAGCCTTCATTTGAAAAAAGAAACATCAAGGGTCTTTAACCAAAGCAAAATGCGCTACAACCATGCTAAGGCCGGCCAGCGGAAGGGACTGACAGATGGACAGACCAACGCATGTGAATCCAATTTAGCCCCGAGAAATTTTATTTGGGTGTATAATAAAATCTGACATACAGTTGCTGAGAAAAAGCATGAACAAATTTGTATCCTGTTTGTGTAAAAATTCAAAGGGCCATAACTCAGTGAAAATTTATTGGACTGGAACACAACAATGACACAAGTAAGCTTGGTAAATATGAATCTTGCATCTGACATATAGTTGCTAAGAAATAACATGGACACATTAATGTATTTAAAAAAAAATAAAAGTCCATAACTCAGTGAAAATAATCATGGCAGTGGATTGCAGCAACAATATGCAAAATTAGGCTTGGTATTTACGATTCTTACAAAGTATTATTAAAATCTGAATAACAGTTGTTAGAAACAGTCCGAACAAATGTATGTGTATAAAAATATCAAAGGACTATAACTCATCGAAAAATCATTGGAGTATGACGTGACAATGATATTCACCACTAGCCTTCATACTTATGAATCTTGCAAAATATTATTAAAATCAAAGAAATAGTCGCTGAGAAACAGTCCGGACAAATTTTGTATACAGACTACCGGACGGACCGAGCGACCGACCAACGGACGTAAATCCGATACAGCCCCAGATATTTTATCTAGGGATATAATAATTCCGGTTAAAATAGGATAAAAAAATTCCTTTCAATTCGACCATCTACATACCGAGGCTATTAATCTATGGAGAAAAACACAAAAAGAAAAACTATCTTCATAATATCCCTTATAGTAATAAATCAAAGTTTGCAAAAACTGATGGATTGATTGTCCTTGAATCCACATTAAATAGAGGCTATTTGTTTGTTTTTGTGGAAGATGAGACTTTATTTCATCGAGTGAACACCATATGTGATATTTTCACGAGTGGCGCAGCCACGAGTGAAAATATAAACATATGGTGTTCACGAGATGAAATAAATTCCCATCTTCCACTAAAAAACAAACAAATTTTCTTTTTATTTTATGCCAACACGTCAAAAATGGGTATTTTATGGCATTTTTACTCAGGGCCTTCAATAAATTCCCCATGGTGAGCCCCAAATTAGTTAATGCGTACTTTGGTTACTCCGCACAAAAAAAGTGCAGACAATCTCCAATACATATGATAACTTTACTTCTGCTGCAATAAACTGAATACACTTTCATCAAATAACATTTATTTTTCTCTACACAGCTTATCAATATTTATTGAATTTTAGCCATACATACTTTAATTATAAAACCGGATTAATACCGAGTAATATTCAATCAATTGAATTGAAAGTCGGCCATATTGGATATTGTCGATGTGAGTTATGTAAACAAATCAGACATTTTAAATAATTTATGGCGAATTTCATCATTGTTCACAACTAGTTAGGCTCAGGAATTCAATATTATAACTGGATTTAACAAGGTAAATAACTTTCACTCGATGCCACTGTCTGAAATACAGCGGATTCTCTTGTATTTACTTGGTGGGGAAAAGTAGTTCCGGCACAAACAGTGGATTATCAAAATGGTAATTTCACTGATTCAAAACAGTGGATTATCACTTTTATCTAACTGATATTTCCCTATATTTCATTGGTAGGCATAAAATAAAGATTCTTGTAAACTGGTTACGTGTCGCAGACGCATGCTTATCATACTGTTTAATTTTAATTTACTAAGATATTTCTATATTGCTTGAGGTTCTCTGAACTTCTAATTACGTAAATGTTATTGTAAATGACTATTTGTTTTATGGTAGGTAGAAAATTCTTGTCGTTGATAGGCGATTTGCAATAAGGACTAGGTGTTATCGAAAATTTAAGGCGAATAACTCCGTACATCTACGGACAACAAACAATTCCTTCCACACAACTAGGCTATTCTTCTGTGAAAGTTTTAAGCAAATCCTCCAAAAGACGAACAAGGAGTTCGATACAAAATAATTCTGAACGTACATTTGTACGGACAAGTGCAACGTTGTGAGGACATTAAGCACGCAAAACTGGTATAAAACTATTGAAAAGATGAGACGAAGCAATGGCAACCATCATTTGCAGATTTTCATAGAATTTATATTTAAGAAAATACCGAATTAAATCATGCTTCTATTAAGAAGACATGTAATGAAATATAAATTCAAATTAACGTACTATGAGAAGACTTGTAATATTATTATCATACGTGAGGAAAAAGGTAACTGTTCTTAGAATAATGAAGACTTGATGTAGGAGATACGTAGTAACAAGGAATAAGGACTAAGGGACAACGTCCATTTATGACAGGTATTTGGGTAAGGTTTTTAAAGTGAAAGAACTTTTTCTTTCTTAGTTAAAGATACTTGAAACTTCACTGTAAATAAGGGTATGGCTGCAATTAAGTGTAGTGACAAGTATTCAGACCCATGTTGATACCATATGAAGGGATGAGGTCAGTAGTCTTAGTAGTGGCAGACAGAGAAATAATGAGGAACTATGGAACGGATTTAAAATTACTCGTGTATAGTTTTATATAGTGGAAGGATGGGTCTCAACTGGCTTGAAGGTCATAGATACATATACTTTTTATCATATAGTAAGACGTCATGTTAATCAATCAAAAATACACCGAGGGGACATTTCTGAAGATAAGGTCAAGTGTTTTAAAATCAACTGCTGCAGTTTCCAAAGTGCAAAAGATCAAACGTCTGCTGGATTGTTTGCGCATCACAAGTAAGACGAGTCCAAGCCACTGTGTAAAGAAATGTCTGCCTTGAATGGAGGTCATTGTGTAATTGCCATATGCTTAGCTTACTAAACACATACCTGGACTTCTGTCAGATGTAAGACTAACAACGCAGAGAACAACATTAAATGTTGAAAATTTATTTTTTATCACCATCATTTCTGCAACATTGAAGATAACAAAGTGGAAACAAATAAATGTAATGTCCACATTGTGCACACTTTAATAATCAAAGCAATAATCTGTTCTTTTCCAAGTTCGAAATAACCCTATATTTAAAGCATTTGAACTGTTTCTAAGTCTATTCTGAACAGTAAGGAAAAAACATCTTTTACATGATTTTGTAACATTGTGTTTAGTTCTCTCTAAAAATAGATAGTTATGCATAAACAACAGGAATTTCCTGAAATGCATAATGGAAACTTGAAATTTAAAATGAACAATTCCTAACAATTTAAAAATAGAACATTCATAAAATGGGTAAATCCGTCAGTTCAAAGCTACCCTTATCATTAACCCTCAGCCTGCTAAATATCTTAGATGGACTTGTCCATCATTTTGACAGATCCATTAATTGTTTACAGGGGTGCTTTCTGAAATTTATTAACTGAATGGCGAATAGTGTAGACCATGATCAAACTGCACGGATGTGCGGGCTGATCTTGGTCTGCACTGGTAGCAAAGGCAAACACAATTACCACAAGCAGGGTAAGGGTTAAGAAGAGGGCAAACAGACATAAAACAGTTTTGTTCCCTATGTATCATTGCACTAGAATTTTTTTTTTTTTTCTCTCTTTGATAACAAATGTAACATAAAAAGCTCTAAGAAATTAGTATCTTTAACTTGAACAGAGAACGGACAGCTGAAATATACAAAGTATAATTTACATACATGTACTAGCATTTATAATGCATTTGGACAAAAGCAGAATTTCAGATTTTCTTGAAAAGTCTACATTCTTATGCTGAAAAGCTACTAGAAATCAAATATTTTATCTATGCTGGTACTTTGGTCTGACACGACATGTATGATTTATCTTACCTGAATTAAGACATCAGGTTTCAATCAAAACAAGAGGGCCATGATGGCCCTATATCGCTCACCTGAATATGACTGCTTTTAACAAAGTTGCTATGGATCTGGTTAATTGAACCCATATTCAAACTTGGCCTAGAAATTATTGAAACAATCTTTCTGACAAATTTCAAGGTTATTTGGACTGAAAGTGTAGCCTCTAGTGTTAACAAGGTTTTTCGATATTTGGGCTCTGTGACCTAGTTTTTTAATCCAGATAATCCATATCCAAACCTGAGCTAGAAATCATCAAAACAACCTTTCTGACAAATTTCCAGGACATTTGGACTGAAAATGTAGCCTCTAGAGTGTTTACAAAGTTTTTCGATATTTAGGCTCTGTGACCTAGTTTTTTAATCCAGATGACCCATATTCAAAGCTGAGCTGGAAATCATAGAAGCAACCTTTCTGACAAATTTTCAGGTTATTTGGAATTAAAATCTTAACTCTAGAGTGTTAACAAGGTTTTTCCATATTTGGTCAATGTGACCTAGTTTTTGACCAAAGATGACCCATATTAGTACTTGAGCTAGAAATCATCAAAACAACCTGTCTGACAAATTTCCAGGATATTTGCATTGAAAATGTAACCTCTGGAGTGTTAAAGTGGTTTTTACCTTTTAGGGCTCTGTGACCTAGTTTTTGATCCCAGATGACCCATATCCTAGTCCGGGCTAGAAATCATTGAAACAACCTTTCTGACAAATTTCAAGGACATCTGGACTGAAAATGTAACCTCTAGAGCATTAACAAGGATTTTCTACTTTTTGGCCATGTGTCCTAGTTTTTGACCCCACATAACCCATATTCAAAACTGAGCTAGAAATCATTAAAACAATCTCTCTGACAAATTTCAAGGTTATTTGAACTAAAAATGTTACCTCAATGCGTGTTTACAAGGTTTTTCCATATTTGGGGTCTGTGACCTAGTTTTTGACCCCAGATGACCTTTATTCGAATCTGAGCTAGAAATCATTAAAACATTTTTTCTGACAAATTTCGAGAATATTTGGACTGAAAAATAGCTTCTAGAGTGTTAACAAGTTTTTTGCTATTTTTGGGCTCTGTGACCTAGTTTTTGATTTCAGATGACACATATTCAAATTTAACCTAGAAATCATTGAAACAACCTTTCTGACAGATTCCAGGTTATTTGGACTGAAAATGTTACCTCTAGAGTGTTAACAAGGTTTTTCCATATTTGGGCTCTGTGACCTAGTTTTTGACCCCAGATGACCCAATTTTGAGCTTGAGCTAAAAATCATCAAAACAACCTTTCTGACAAATTTCCAGGATATTTGGACTGAAAATGTAACCTCTAGAGTGTTAACAAGGTTTTTTCTATTTTTGGGCTCTGTGACCTAGTTTTTGAACCCAGATGACCAATATTCGAACTTGAGCTAGAAATCATAGAAACAACCTGTCTGACAAATTTCCAGATTATTTGGACTGAAAATGTTACTTCTCCTTCTACAAGAAGATTTTCAAAGTTTTCACTATATAAGCCTATGTAAAACCAATGACCCCGGGGTGGGGCCAAATTTGACTCCAGGGGTATAATTGGAACAAACTTGGTAGAGGTCCACTAGACAATGCTACATACTAAATCTTAAGGCTCAGGGCCTTGTGGTTTCAGACAAGAAGATTTTCGAAGTTTTTCCTATATAACTCTATGTAAAACAAGTTACCCCTGGGGCGGGGCCATTTTTGACCCAGAGGCCATGACTTGAACAAACTTGGTAGAGGTCCACTAGACAATGCTGCACACCAAATATCTAAGCTCTATGCCTTACGGTTTCTGACAAGAAGATTTTCAAAGTTTTTCCTATATAACTCTATGTAAAACAAGTTACCCCTGGGGCGGGGCCATTTTTGACCCAGAGGCCATGATTTGAACAAACTTGGTAGATGTCCACTAGACAATGCTGCACACCAAATATCTTAGCTCTATGCCTTACGGTTTCTGACAAGAAGATTTTTAAAGTTTTTCCTATATAACTCTATGTAAAACAAGTTACCCCTGGGGCGGGGCCATTTTTGACCCAGAGGCCATGATTTGAACAAACTTGGTAGAGGTCCACTAGACAATGCTGCACACCAAATATCTTAGCTCTATGCCTTACGGTTTCTGACAAGAAGATTTTTAAAGTTTTTCCTATATAACTCTATGTAAAACAAGTTACCCCTGGGGCGGGGCCATTTTTGACCCCAAGATCATAATTTGAACAAACTTGGTAGAGGTCCACAAGATGATGCTTTATACCAAATATCAAAGCTCCAGGCCTTGTGGTTTCTGACAAGAAGATTTTTAAAGATCCAACTTTTCAAATCTGTTTTTAGCTCCTGTGACCCAGAAATGCAATGAACCGGAACCATTTGAACAAACTTGGTAGAGCTTCATGCAAGGAACATTCTAGGCAAGTTATATTAAATTTTGCCCAGTGGTTTCAGAGGAGATGTCGTTTGAATGAATTGTGGACGACGGACGGACGGACGGACGGACGGACGGACGCCGGACAATCAAGGATCCTAAAAGCTCACATGAGCATGCTCAGGTGAGCTAAAAACTGTCAATTTATTTTAATTAACCTTTGCTACACTTTATAGTGTAAACAAGCCTTTGCACAGCATAATGACATATCCAATGAGCAAATCTAAACACCATGACCAAACACAGAAAGGAAATAGAGCATGCTTTCTGATGTGACAGCATATCTTGATGTATTTTTTCTTCCTGATAAGGAAAATCATCTAAAATAATTTGTACTTCCCAAATAAAGACAAGTTTTGTTAAGTCAGAAATATTAATCATACAGAAATATTAACCAGTCAAAAGGCTACTATAAAGATACACCAAGACACTAACACTAGGGGTAGACAGTGGTACAAGTTTTCAGGTGTCGTTGCTCAAGTCACATCTTACATTCTGACATACATTTGAATTCTGGATTCAACTTGGGAATAAATTCCCTCTACACCAAGCCAGAAGGGCCAGCTGACATTTGGCAGGAGATACATGTGGTTCCAATGCAAGACTTCCAGACAAAAAATCAAAATGAAGTGATTGTGGCAAGTTCTGGTACTCTCATACATGCCTAAAGTTGAAAATATTATAAAGCTAATACTGAGTTTTCTTTGTAAGACATCACTGGGCTAGATGAGTTTGCATGTGTAAAAACAAGAAATATGGCAGAATTTCCATGTACAAACAAAGTCACACTTCAAGCTTCACAACAGGTTATCCGAAAAATCATACATATTCACTGGATATTTTTTCACAGACACACACAAAAAATTCCTATGCCCTATTTGCTCTAACTTCATTGAACTTTAGCATTTTCTTTCAATAGATTGTTACTGTTAACTTGTATACCGCAAAAACTGAACTTTTAACAAAACCAATGAATATATACAATTATTCATACACATTTATACTGAATCAACACAACAGATATAATACAGCACTACTTCATGGCAGAAACTATCTTCTGAACAAAAAAAAATCTTGGCATCAAAAGTTAATAATGTTGCAATAAATACATTACACTTGGGCAAAAAACAGGCCAGTTTAAGTGAAAGAAAATCAACAATTGTATCTCGTTACTTCAAGTGAATTTTTGAATCTTAATTCATATTCAAATGCAAATTAACTCTTTCAGTAAGTTAGTTAATCAAGCAGTAATTATGAGAAAAAATAACTTTTACTTAACACTACCACTGTTTTCTTTAAACTAAGATATTTTTTTATGGAGATAATGAGATCTGTGCCAATCAACACATTTTCAAAGATTAAATACTAAGGGTCTTGCTTTTATTCTAACCAACTTGAGGGGTGAGTGTAAAAAAAGCTTTCAGTTTATTCTATAGCACTTAGAACGTTTTCATATTCAACCCTCAAAATACTGTTACAAAATTTAACTTATTTTGCACCTCTTGTAGTGCATCAGTTCTGACACCTATTACAAACAAGAGGGCCATGATGGCCCTGGATCGCTCACCTGAGTACTTTAGCTGTGGGTTTGATGTTAAGCAAACATAAGAAGCACTATTTCATTTTCTAATTGAAGATTTGTAGGTGCCTGAAAACCAAATTTCTAAAATATCATCAATAAATAAAGGCTCTATGACAGAAAGTAGAAAAATCTCTCATTAGCTAGTGACCATGACCCAGTGACCTTCAACCCCACCTATGGGTAGAGGTCCATGCAAGGAACCTACCTACTGAATATCAAAGATACTGGTCTATAAATGAAGGCTCTATGAGGTAAAGCAGATAAATCTATTTTTAGCCTCGGTGACCTTTAACCTAGTCTAATACTTTGAAAAAGCTTGAAAAAAGTCCATTAGACAATGCTTCATTCCAAATTTTAAAATTCTATGCTTTGTGGTTTCAGACAAGAAGATTTTTTTAAGATTTTCTTCTATACTACTATGTAAAACTTGTGAACCCTTGGGCAGGGCCAATAGTGACCCCAGAGACATTATTTGAACAACCTTGGTAGTGGTCGCTTGACAATGCTTCATGCAAAATTTTAAAACTCTAGGCCTTGTGGTTTCAGACAAGAAGATTTTTAAAGATTTTCTACTATATTACTATGTAAAACTTGCGAACCCTCGGGCAAAGCCATAGTGACCCCTGGGACATTATTTGAACAAATTTGGTAAAGTCCACTAGACAATGCTACACACCAAATTACACACCTCTGGGCTTGGCAGTTTTAAAAAAGAATATTTTTAAAGTTTTTCATTCTTGTTACCATAGCAACCAGAGTTCTTCATAACATGGAATTCTTAAAACACCTTTGGTCAAGCTTCAAGCATTGAACATTCCTGCAAAGTTTTATCATCTTTCACCTAGTGGTTTAGGAGGAGATGTTGTTTAAAGTAAAATGTTGATGATGGACACAGGGCGATCACAAAATCTCACCTTGAGCACAAAGTGCTTAGGTGAGCTAAAAATATAAACAAGGGCCCCATTTCATATATAAAAGGCTTTATATGTCTGTTTGTTCAAAATGAGCTGCTTCAAAGACTCAACCATTTTCCACTCCATCTCAGCCTTAGTACAGTATTGGTCATCTTGAAATAATCTGCAATAGGGTAACTAAAAAACCTTCTCTAGAAAAGTCTTCCCCACCACCTTTCCCTGGTTAAGCAGAACACCTTAAGGACTTTCACTGTTTGCACTTTCAATTACCTATATAGCATCAATCACGTATTGTTGCTGCACAATATTATCCAAATAACAAGCAAACAAACTTGTTTTCTTCTGGAAGAAAAACAACAAAAAAACAAAACCTTTCCTCAAAACCCTTCATCTGCATAACCTTTATCATACTACATAAAATAACCATACCATTCTAACAATAAATTAATTATTCATTTACAACTTTTAAAAAAAGGACAGCTGAAGATAATGAAAAGAAAAGATTCTAAATTAATATATAAATATATGAAAAAAAAGACCTAACTTTGAAATCAAATGATTGCAATCAAATAGCACATTTTATCTGCAAAAAACACAGCTGCCAATAATAACAAACACAGAACATGGATCCTAGAGTTTTAACAATGTATAAGTAGACACCATAGGATCTATCAATTCTTTAGTATTTTAAATTAATGAAATGTTCTTCACACATGATTCATAAACATGTTTTAACAAAAGTGTATCTCACTCCCACCAGATGTTATTCTTCTATCACAATAACTGTCAACAAGTACTTCACAGAAGTTACTTAAATGTTCGTTATCTTAGTCTCCAGTCAAGTCATTGTCAATTTTTTAAATGTTTGATTTCTCCCTTGTATCAACTCCATTCTTATCCATTTCAATTATTTAAATGTTTAAGTTCCCTTCTTATAACATCTCAACTCAAATCAGCATTATCTGTTATCTCTGTAATGAGCACTCATTTCTGTTTGTGCGAAAAAAACACAACCATCCCTTGCCCTAAAATAGCAAATAAAACACTACGAACAGGTATCATTCAAGGTCTGTGTACACTGTCGATTGTAAGAACACACCAAGTCCCTACTCTGTGACCTCGGAAGTTTCCATTTTAATTTGTTTATCTCCAGGTTCATCCTTGATACTTTCTATTTTAATATGGTCTTCTAAAGCTCTTTTAGTTGCTATGGATACCGGGGGATTTGTAAGGGCTGTCACCTGTGAAAGAAAGTAGGTCAATACACTATAACTTGTATCTCACAGACAATGGCAAAAATGGCTCAAATTTTCTTATCAAGTTAAGTTAGTGTATTGAATATCATGACTGCTCAATCTGTTGAACACACACAAAATAACAAAATCATTCAAGAAGAGGTATTGAAATTGTATCATTGTCAACATTTTAATGCAAAGTAGGTTACTTCAGTCAGCAGTAGAGTAATGTTTTATGCACTCTATAATAATACTACCAGCTAGAGTACTTTAAGGTGTCCAGGCTGACAGATGTTATTAAACAGCTTTAAAAGTTTTCAAGTCTATAAAGCACAGAACAGAAAGGAAATATTACCAAAACAGGCTGTTGCGCTGCTAAATTGCTAACAATTTGCTGCTGCTGTTGCTGCTGCAGATGTTGCTGTAACTGCTGCAGACTGACAGACTGTGTATTAGTAGTGGGCTGAGACAAGGCCTGCTGTACAAGATGGACTCCTGACTGAGACAACAGAGTCAATGGCTGCTGCTGACCTGAAACTGTTGACTGGGCAACCTGTAAAATATGTGCACATTCAACAAAACGGTAAACTATGTTTCTGCTTAAATAATCACTATCATTGACAAAGTTTAAAAGAACTTAAGATACCTTTGTTCTTCTACTTCCTGATTTGGAAGAAAAGCTTGGTAGTATTATTTATAAAAGGAGGGAGTTGACCTACCTATGTATCCTAGAATGCAATAATACAAAGCTGTTACCCTCTATATCGAGCTGATTTTTTCCTGGTATATGTAAGTGCCAGACTGGTATTGGAGCCTTATTCCACAAATCAGTAAGAGGTTTCAGAAGTTCACAAGGCAAAACTTCAAGACTTTGTGATAGTACACCCGACAGACATACTAAATCTAGCCAATTCAATGTTGTATGCTTCTGTGAAGCATTCACCAATACTGGGCATTCAAAACTTTGCCTTACAGTGTAAAAATAATTTCTTATTTACCTGACTGTAGACAGGAACTCCTGAAGCTACAGACGCAGATGTATTCTGTGCTGCAAGAGCAGACATAAGCTGATGTGCCGCCTGTTGGCCGGCCTGAGCAGCGGCAGCAAGCTGCTGGGGTGTAGAGCCACCTGGTAGTCCTCCTGTTGATAACTGAGCATGCTGACTCCCACCTCCACCTCCTCCAGGTCCTTGCAACTGGCCGGACAAATTGGCAACAAGCGCAACAGGTCTAACCATCTGGCCAGAGGATATAGGGACTACTGCTTGCAGTTTTTCTGCCAGAGCTGCAAAAGAAACAACTGAATAATAGAAGTATATGAGAAAATGATCTTATTTCCTGGTTTATCAATTAATACTTTAACACATACAAAACTGTGAAATCAAACCCCTCCTCCTTCAGTCTTTGTAGAAAACTTTTATTCTGAAAAGTTTATTTATGGGCAAAATTTTGTACAAAATTGCTAATCCTTATACTAATTTTCTAAATCATACACTGTAGATGGTTTGGTTAGTTCAGTTTGTAACTATATTGAACAGGTAGATAATATAGCTTCAGCATCAGTAAAAAAGAACACAGTGTTTTTAAGAACACAGTGTTTTTCCCTAATGTGTAACCTTAGAATGTGCCTTTAATAGAAATGACCTTCTGAAAAAAGAAATTAATTATTAAATCAAAATTCAGTGTTCAGCTGGAATTTACTGCCTCAGTAAAGAAACAAGTAAGACATGAACTAGTTACTTCAACAAGACTTTATCTGATATCAACACAAGGCACGACTTAAAATGCCTTGACAATTAACAAAATGCTTCCACCAAAAATCTAAAATACTTTTTTAGATCTTTGTTTCCACTAAGTCCTGAAAATCACTCATCAATCTTTTAAAGCAACTGACTCACAGATGCGTTGATGATGCATTAAAAAGAATGTTTAAAAATATAGAAACTCTAGCTGTTATTGTGAAGAATATATTTACACTAAGCTACTGTCTCATTTTTGTTTCGGAAACACATCATAATATAAAGTTTTACATATTTTTATCAATTTTTTTTACCTCACTAGTCAGAGGGTAGATACCATATTTATATAATTAATTGTTATCAACATGACTATTAGGTTCAGTGGTTTAGATCCCCTCACTTAATTTTACTGATCAAAAGGGCTGGGTTCAAATCCTGGTGAAATCAATCTTGTTTTCTTCAGTTTTCATGGTGTATGGAAGCATAATATTATGTTTTTTTTTCATAGAATATTAACTTCTCTTTAATTTTAAAGAAAAAACATTTAACCTAAATTGTGTGAGACAGTCGCTTTAAACTATCAACAAAAGCTGAAGCTGAAACTCACTTCAACTTATAGTCTTTCACATCACTAACAAAAATATACTTTGTACACTGACTAAATGTTTAAAAATAATTTTAATGAGATTCTGAGTACAGTTAGCCACTATGACATCATTACAACAATTATGAACTGCGTGACAAGTGAAGCCCTGCCAGCAAACAAATTACATAAACATGCATGAACTAGTAACTGTAAGGCCATTTGCTTACATGGAAATCTGAAGTATCCACTTCCTTAATTAAAGTAAAGTACAGACAGTTTTAATCTGTCAGGTAAGTGCAAACATTGCTGAACAATAGAATGCAGTATGACAATGACTGGTTCAGAGCTACATAACCTTTATACATATACATACTATCTTTTATAAGCTTTTATTCTAAACAGAAAAAAATCAGTAAAAATTGAGAGGTTGTTTTACTTCCTTTTTTAAGAAACAGTTTGTAAAGAGAGATTCCTTATGAGCATTTTTTACCTTAGAAACAGTGTCTAGCCATATCAATTTTTTCAGAATAGGTAAAATATATTACTTCCTAACAGAAATACATGTTACCCCTGGAACCAGACTTTAAAACTTACTTTCAGCTTAGGGATGTCATTTAAATGTCTCATTTTTGTAGACAAGAATGATGTGCAATAAGCCACTTCAAACAACTTTTGTTGACCTTAGTCTATTTTCCTCGCTCAATTTTATATGTGCGAATAAGTGTGCAGAATGTGCTTTACCCATATTTTCACTTAGCTAAAATCTGGTAAAAATTCAGAGAATACAAAGGAAACTGGTATACATCATGGTAAATGAAGCACAAGACAGACAGGGAAATGAGAAATATAATCACCTTGTGGAAATCTAGGACCCAGGCTGTAACTGTATGGGTCCAAGCCATAAACTAACAACAGAACAAAAATGACGTAATTATGCAAAAAAGAAAAAAAGACAGCGACAGCCATCAAAATTATTTGAAGCATATCTGTGATATGAGAGCATACAAATGACTGAAGTAATCAAAAGCTTCTAGACTTATCTTTAATTGCTTAAGTATATGTTTTATTCTCCGGCATATAAAAACGAGATCAAGCAAGGTTGACAGAACAGGAAGAAAATTATAACATGCAAAATATAATCAAAACTTGATGCAACTAGTAACAGTAAATAATTTACTTATAATCATGGTCAAGATATGCATGAAAGCTGGTTAAGTTAACAAACAGTAATGCTGTTAGTACTAATCTGCTCGCTTCCAGCCTGTCATTTACTTTAAGATTCTATTAACCAGGTCAATTAAATGAACATTTCTGTAACAGTTGACAATATAAATAATCCAAACAGAAAACACTTAACACTAAAATTTCGTATGTAAAAGATATGTTCAAAGAATTTCCCAAAGAAGACATTGATATTTTAAGTGATACCAGGTCTATAAAGATCTGACATTGTAAAACCACTACATGTTTGTATTTACTGTTGGACAATGATCAATGATATGACTGAAACAGCCTATGAGGGTTTGACATTGTTTTCCTCTACCTTTATTCAAGCCAAAAGTTTCTAAATATTTCAAAAGGTTTTGATTTTTATAAAGTCTTTAAAGGAAAGACTCAAATCAGCATACTGCTGGAAATCACACTCCTGATATAAAGCTATTTGACAAACTGCCAGGGTATTTATATATTTAGTTGACTTACCGGGATTCTGGGAGGATGGATCTTTTTTAACTTCCAAATGCGTTGCACCATTTGCTAAAGCGGTGAGACCAGACGGTCCATTTAACATGACTTGTGTTCCATTTGTGACAATAACCTTGGGTTTGCTAATGACAGATGGTAACTGATGAAGGGCAGCCCCTGTTCTAATGTTGCTTGTGTGTGCTGATGAAGTGATTGTAACTGGGCTGAATGCACCAGAACCTAGAATATACACGTATACAGAATCAAAACTATTCTAGCCTTATCAAGAAGTTTCTGTATGTCACATAATAGATAACTTGTAGTTTAGTTTAGCTTTTATCTTCCTGCACAGAAATAATTCATGTATACTTTTATGGTCAGTAAAGCTGCAGGTATTCTAAAGAGCATCAGGGTAGAAGTATATCTGAACCGAATGTTTTTGCCCCACTAGAGAAACAAAGCTTGAGTATGTTTGAGGATTCAGATGATTTGCTTTTTCTAATGCATTCAACACTGTCTTTCATAAAAACAGAAACAAGATATAAATTTATCCATCCATAGAAAAAAACAAACCAACCTTGCAAAACATTGTTTGCAGGTGCTGCAGTAGTAGACTGACTGATTCGCAACTCTTCTGCTGATGGAGGTAGCATTGGTTGTGATCGCTGAGATACAGCAGAGGCCACAGCAAGCTGCTGCTGGGTTAACATCTGCTGTGACAATTCATCCTCAGGAGTTGGACTTCCTTCTCGAGATAAACTGTCAGGGGTAAACATGCCGCTCATGTGACTAGGTGATGCTGGTGCAGATCTGTTGATTAGAACAAGCAGTTTTCAGAACTCTGTCCTTATTTTCTATACAAATATGATCACATTTATTTCTAATCCACATGCTCATTTACTATATCTGGCTCAAAAGCTTAATTTCTGAATCAGAACAGGAATAAATTACAACAAGTTCATTGGCTCAGTATTCAATATCATATATATATATAGGAAATAATAATGCTGAATATCAATGCCATGAAGTTCTATCTCAAGAATAATTCTGTACACTTCTGCTACAGACCTGGAAGAAAGCCCTCCAAATGGAGCCCTGAAGCATGGTACCCCTCTCTGTCGTCTCCGTCTGAAGGCCTGTGCTGTTAATTTAGCTTCTGAAGCAGGATCTATTCTCCAAAATGACCCTTTACCTGGCTCTTCCTGGGAACGAGCAACTTTAACAAAATACCTATTTAATGATAAGTTGTGACGGATGGAGTTCTGGAAAAGAGAAATTTGTCAACTGTTAGAAAAAGGCAAATATATAATAAAATCATGTATAAAACAGTTACCAAAATCTCTGGCTATCATTCAGAAATTTAATTGTAAGGGCTGTTCCAGGAAAAAAGGTGTCAGGGTCGTGGGGAGGGCAAAATGTGTATCACCATCACCAACACAATTTCACATATTATGAACTCAGATTATTATTTATCCCATGTACTACCCCCACCCACCGAATTTTAATACATCGGGGTTCTGCTCCCTGCCACACACACACCCCATGCAATTTTTCCTGGAACAGCTCTGAAGTCAAGGAAAGTATAATTTAAATCCAAATTCCATACATTTCAATTGAATTCTTTCTATCTAACAGATGCGGATTCACAGTATGAATATAAAAGGTAAATGGCACATGAATATTACTTTTACTTGCAATTGCCAAAAGAAAAAATCTATAAAAAAACAAGAGGGCCATGATGGCCCTGGATCGCTCACCTGAGTACTTAGGTTTGCTGTTAAGCAGTATTTCATTTTTTAATTGAAAATATGTAAGTGCCTACAAACCAAATATGTAAAATATCAGTCAATAAATAAAGGCTCTATGACAGAAAGTAGAAATATCTATTATAAGCTATGGTGACCTTGACCTTGACCCAGTGACCTCAAACCCTACCCATGGGTAGAGGTCCATGCAAGGAACCTCTATACTGAATATCAAAGATATTGGTCTATAAATGAAGGCTCTATGAGGTACAGTAGATAAATCTACTTTTAGCCTCCGTGACCTTTAACCTAATCCAATAATTTGAAAAAGCTTGATAAAGCTTGCTTCATGCCAAATTTTAAAATTGTAGGTCTTGTGGTTTCAGACAAGAAGATTTTTAAAGATTTTCTTCTATATTGTTATTTAAAACTTGTGACCCCTCAGGCGGGGCCAATAGTGACCCTAGGGAAATTTTTCTGACAAACTTGGTAGAGGTCCACTAGACAATGCTACACACCAAATATCTAAGCTCTATAACTTACTGTTTCTGACAAGAAGATTTTTTTAGATTTTCTTATAAAACTCTATGTAAAACTAGTGGCCCCTGGGGCGGGGCCATTTTTGACTCAGAGGCCAGGATTTGAACAAACTTGGTAGAGGTCCACTAGACAATGCTACACACCAAATATCTAAGCTCTATAACTTACGGTTTCTGATAAGACGATTTTTTTATGATTTTCCTATATAACTCTATGTAAAACAAGTGACCCCCGGGGCGGGGCCATTTTTTAACCAGAGGCCAGGATTTGAACAAACTTGGTAGAGGTCCACTAGACAATGCTACATACGAAATATCTTAACTGTAGGCCTTCTTGTTTCTGACAAGAAGATTTTTTAGTTTTTCCTATATAACTCTATGTAAAACAAGTGACCCCCGGGGCGGGGCCATTTTTTACCCAGAGGCCAGGATTTGAACAAATTTGGTAGAGGTCCACTAGACAATGCTTCACACCAAATATCTAAGCTCTATAACTTACGGTTTCTGAGAAGAAGATTTTTTAAGATTTTCCTATATAACTCTATGTAAAACTAGTGGCCCCTGGGGCGGGGTCATTTTTGACCCAGAGGCCAGGATTTGAACAAACTTGGTAGAGGTCCACTAGAAAATGCTTCACACCAAATATCTAAGCTCTATAACTTACAGTTTCTGACAAGAAGATTTTTTAAGATTTTCCTATATAACTCTATGTAAAACTAGTGGCCCCTGGGGCGGGGCCATTTTTGACCCAGAGGACAGGATTTGAACAAACTTGGTAGAGGTTCACTAGACAATGCTACACACCAAATATCTAAGCTCTATAACTTACGGTTTCTGACAAGAAGATTTTTTAAGATTTTCCTATATAACTCTATGTAAAACTTGTGGCCCCTGGGGCGTGGGTCATTTTTGACTCAGAGGCCAGGATTTGAACAAACTTGGTAGAGGTCCACTAGACAATGCTACACACCAAATATCTAAGCTCTATAACTTACGGTTTCTGACAAGAAGATTTTTTTAAGATTTTCCTATATAACTCTATGTAAAACAAGAGACCCCGGGGCGGGGACATTTTTGACCCAGAGGATATGATTTGAACAAACTTGGTAGAGGTCCACTAGACAATGCTACATACCAAATATCTTAACTGTAGGCCTTCTTGTTTCTGACAAGAAGATTTTCAAGTTTTCCCTATATAACTCTATGTAAAATCAACTGACCCCTGGGGTGGGGTCAGTTTTGTCCCCAGGGACATAATTTGAACAAACTTGGTAGAGGTCCACTAGATGATGCTTCATACCAAATATCAAAGCTCCAGGCCTTTTGGTTTCGGAGAAGAAGATTTTTTAAGATCCAACTTATAAAATCTATTTTTAGCTCCAGTGAACCAGAAATGCAATGGACCAGAACCATTTGAACAATCTTGGTAGAGCTTCATGCAAGGAACATCCCAGGCAAGTTTCATTAAATTTGCCCCATTGGTTTCAGAGGAGATGTCGTTTGAATGAAAAGTTGACGACGGACGGACGAACGGACTGACGGACGGACGACGGACAAAGACTGATCAGAAAAGCTCACCCTGAGCACTTTGTGCTCAGATGAGCTAAAAAAAATAAGAAAAGAAATATTACCTGCCAGCCTTTGTCGGCATTTCTATAATACGGATAGTTTTTAGTTATATAAGCATAAATTCCACTAAGTGTCAATTGTTTATCTACAGCTGAAGTTATTGCCTGAACTATTAACTGTGCATATGAATATGGCGGTTTTGATTCATCTCTAACACTAATTTCTGAAGATGCTGAAGGCGGTGTCTGCACGACATTAGAACTTTCCACCACTTTCTCTGCCTCCTGTCTGTGATGCTGGGCGGCAGCTGTTAGTGCTGCCATCTGTATGTCTGACATACCAATTAAACGATGAGCTGAGCCAGCACGAGGGCTAGTTGGACAAGAGTTTGCGGCACTGAATGAGGAGAAGAACACAATCAAATATAACAATGCGCTTTATAAAATTTCATTATTTTCAATTAAATTAATATGAAGAAAAACTTAACTAAACCCTAAACTGATAAGGATTAGGTAAGGACTGTGTCTTAAGCATCAACTAAAATCATATTTACAAAAAAAACAACAAAAAGAAAAACAGATTTCTCTCACTACAATGTGCTAAATGACAAATAAATGAGCTCAACTTTCAGTAACCAATGAATTCCAAATGAGTTGCAATTTACTAAAAATTATTAATGTAAATAAGTAGCAAACTTTTCAATATATGAACATACCTTATTGTTCCTGTAGGCGAAGGGCATGGACTATTTTGTATGCTACAATTAGTTTCTGGGATGCTGATTTTCAATGGTGGGAAAACTTTCTTCTTTGGTGGACTTGCTGGAGGGGGTGCAGGATTGTTTGATTGAGTAACATCATCTTCTACTAATGACTGGAAACTGATCTTTATATTTGTGCTTGGAAAACGCAAAACACACCTATAAACAGAATAATAATTTTCATTTTAAAGAAAGCTCAGATTGCCACTACTTGGAAGGACACAAACCAATGTTTTTGCATAATTGTTACTGTTCCCCACAAAATATTGATTTCAAAAATCCCTCCCTATAATCAGCTCAGACTGCTTTGCAACTCAATCTTTCTTTTGATAAATTTAAATTATCTTAACAACAAGTAAAATAGCTTTTCGTGCTGACAAAACTTTTCCAATGTTTTTACTTCTTATCTAGGAAAATTTTGGCTTTTTTCCATCAACATCTTCACTAAACATCTGCTCAATCACTCAATCACACTTTCAAGCAGTGGGGTTTTTTTTTTTTTTTTCTATATACATTTAAATATATTATTATGTCATTGGTGTTTTCTTTCAAAGTTTTTAAGACAAATCACCTTTCAGTTCACTTTCAAGTCTTTACCCAAGATTACAGATTATCTAAATACATTTAGTCATAAATTTTCCATTTAATCAGGATAGATACTCAAATATGGTTTAACTTCTGACCCTACTGGAACTTAAGTAAAATATTTTTTAGTGAAAGACCCAAATAATGAAGGACTGATGGAACAGGATTTTTGTTGCTATTAGTAGTAACATTCTTCCATAATTGTTGAACTGATTTTGCTTAAACATGAACTGAAAGAGATATCATTTATTTTTCAAACTTTAATATGTAAAAAAATCTCAGTGAAGTACTGAAATTTATCCATATTCTGGTGACTTCAAAAATAATCAGTGGTGTTGTGATGGTCCTACCACTTTCTTGGTACTTGCATTATCCAACTGTAATTGATTTTAGCCTGAATCAGAGTAACTCGCTAAATATGATAGAAATCCATAATGAGTTATTATTTATAATGTTAGAACAATATTGCTATTATCTTAAATAGTGCTACAACACAATACACCGATTGACACTTTGGAGTTAAACCAATCAGCGCACGCCATTAGGAAAGTTCCTGTGACGTCACCAATAAAAATTTCGAGTAAAAACATGGAATCGCCGATACGCCATCGTTACTTGCTTCATTTAAATTGCTTTTTCTTCGCTAAATGTGAAGCAATCTTCTTGAAAAATATCTCATTTTTTTTCAGGAAACATTGCTTTATTGAATTCGTTTGATTATAAAAAATTATATATTTTTAAACAACGGTTAAAATGAGTTTTAAAATGCCGAAAATTGTGATCGGAAAGGAAGTCTGTAAAATGTCAATTTTCTTTGGTTTTAAGATTAAAGGTTTGGTGAAAACGTCATAAAAATACAGTTTGATGTTTGAATGTATTTTCTCAATCAATAATTCACTCTCAAAAACATTTTTTCAAACTTTTCTCGTCAAATTAAAATTGGTTGTGTACGCTCTGTATGTATTGCGCTTGACTTTTACTCGAAGTAGGTGGCGCTGTTTGTGGCTAAAAATAGAACAGTGCAAAAGTGTCAATTGGTGCATTATAAACAAAATATTTCTTTTCATCTTTCATCAACATTGATGCTCTCTGCCGGAAGAATGGTGGTAACACCGTAACAGTTTATTCTCAATTAAACACATTTCTGTATATGAGATGACATTTATCTGGGGCGACTTGGTTTGCTGAATGCTGACCTTATTCCAATCAAAACTATGCAAAATCTGTTTATGTTTGAATATTTCATTAACATGATAAAATGTTCACATATGAAAAATGCTTTTTGTACAGACAGGTGACTGACTTGCATCAAAGTCTGTTTTCAGAAAATAAACATTGGACACACTGCTACTAAAATTCTGTTCTTCCATAAAATACTAAGTCACTCAAAGTCTATTTTGTTTACAAAGGCCGCCATCTTGAATCGACCACATGGTAACATAAACTTCCTTGACAAAGTCAGAATGTAAACAATGTCAAGAAAATCAAAAAACCCATTCTAAATCAGCTTTCCTCACACCCTTAATGTAACAGAATACTTAGTTGATTCTATCTGGTAATGAAACATATTCGTGCATGACTCTAGCGCTATGTGAAAGGTTTGTTTTTTTCTGCAAACTGGACCACTTACGATCTTGGAAGTTGCAGAGGCGGTGCTCCTTTCCTCTGAAATATGCCGTCAATGAACACACCGTTTTTTCCGTTACATTTCATAAAGAAGTTGGGATGGTCAAATGTTATTTCTAAGTGAACTCTAGAGATAAAACTAGAATGTCCCATGTTCACATCAACTTCGCCCTTGCTGCTGTTGCGACCGATTGTTACGCGTGTTTTGCGCATATCAAATTTGAAATCCTTTCCTTCTAAACGTGCTATGGAAGTTCCACGTGGCTCTGGAGCCCACTGAATCTTTGAGGGGCTCGCTGGCGCAGACTTGAGCGAAAGCAGAGCCCAGACATCATTTTCAGACGGTTGTTGCACAGACATCACGAGGTCCAAAAAGCACTACCAAAATGGCAGCCCAAAAGAAAACAGTCACCTCGTACCTTGCTGTTTACATCAAGATTTTACCCATAATGCGCGATACAGTGTCTAAAGTCTATTTCATATTTTGTCAAACAAAAATACCACAACATTTGACCAGTACTTTAAGTCGTTGATAGTGTCAGTCAACGGATTTTGATTTAAGTATTTTAATCATTTTCTTGACAATAGAACAAATTCAACGTATTCTCATTTATACAACAGTCCTTGAAGCTTCAAATAAGTTAATTAAGGAATAGACTATAGATATATCAATAGTATTTACGTTGTGCTGCGCAGTTTTCATTGACGCGCATTGTAATGCTGTCTGAGTTGAGCGTCTGTTCTCATATAATTAGATGCTTTTATTTTGAATCTAAACTTTTATTTTAAAGAAAAATATTTATTTGAATAGAAAACATAAAAATAACGTACGTTGCCGCTTCACATGGTGGAGGGGTTAGCTTAAGAAGAAATCTTCCACGGAAATGGACAGCCACTAAGATCATTACAAAGGCTTTAAATATTTTATAATTAAATAATTAAATCTGTTTAACAGATACAGATTAAGTATCAGTTCCGGGAAAAAGCTGTTTTATAGAAATAAGTAGTACTGTATGGATAATTTATTCGATTTTTGAATGAAGACAACTAGATCTGATACAGTTCCTAAAGTCTAAGGGCTTTCCAATTTGATTTTCGATCACAATCGTACCAAAAAGAATCAGTGAAATGAAATCAGGAGAGAGAAAGAACTGCAGAACGAAAGATGGAATATCAATGGAACTATCATTAAAAAGCTGTACCACGCAGTAGGCCTATACACTATGGTGGGCAAGTTTCTGTGTCCTGGAATTCTGATGATAGAACACTTGAAATAGGGGAGGTATAATGAACGATTACAGGTCCAAGTAACTTTAAATTTGCTTAGAGAATATAAGAGAGGTTTTTATGCACAAGATGTGCGTATCTTCTAAGATTTCTAAGTAGGTCCAAGAGTTGCTAACTTTGTGATAAGTTGTATTGAATGAAATGTCCCTGTATGCGACTGTTGTTAGATACCATAGTTGATTTTGCTTTCTTATTTTAAAAGGTCTTTCTAAGTTTACTTTAAACGTACTTATTTTACATCGATTAGGAGAGAAGTTCCGTCTTGGAATCCGTGATAAATAATCCCACACGAGGACTGCTTCCACGATTCAAACCATTACCCGGAAGTGCCTTTTCTACGCCTGACAATATTTTGCGACTGCTAAATCTATTAGATACCCAATATAAAATTTGCCTGACACTTAAAATTACACTCATCAAATGTACTCAAAATGTGCATCGTTGATAGATGTACGGTTTGCCTTTAGATTCGTGTACATGATGTGTGGTAACATATGCTTATCTTTAGTAGTTTCTGTTAAATAAAAAAAAAATCAAAGTTCATCCGAAATAAACTCTTGCCGGCGTGAAAAAGTAACGGTTTGCATAAAATTTGAACGAATATCTTTTTTTTTTTTTTTTTTTTTGTGGCGACTGTCATCAGACCTAATTGTCACAGTCAGCAGTATGGGTATAGAAAAATAGACGTCGTATTGATTAGAACGTGAAACAAAAATTGCAAAACCAAATTACAGACGCAATTTTACTGAGACATCCACCTAAATGTTCTTACTTTTTGTCTCACTGCACACATTTTATGAATGAACTTGTACCTAAAACGCGTAAACGTTAAATGTGATTGACCAGTAAACTAGCGGAAACAGCGCGATTTAGGAAACAGCGCGATCTTTCGGCAAAATCACGCCAGTCCTGTTGTTCACATGTTGTTATGGTATCAGATTGGGACTGGAAGCAAGTGCACAAATAGTTTTAACCCCTCGTATAGAAATCAACATAAATTTCTATATTACGAGTTCTGATGATAGCTCTAGCTTTTACTTAGAGAACGGACGAGGCTTATTTGGCCAATTTTGATAATTCCGTGGCCATAACTATAGAGTGACTGGTGGGATTTTACTGGTTATCGAACTTTGCCAAACCATTACGTCCACAAACATATTATCAACAAGTTTGATGAATATCAATTGAAAACACTTCGACTTAGAAGACCAACAAAGCGTATTTAGCCAATTTTGGATTATTCAGGAGGCCATAACTCTAGAACGTAGAGTGTGACTGTTTATCATATTTGGTCGAGATATTATGCCTATAAACATTATCACGACGTTCGGTGAAAATCGGAGAGCGGTCAATGCTCATCTGGCCAATTTTGGATTGCTAAAGGGCATTACCTCTTGAAGGATTTGAGTGGTTATCGAACTTGGTGGATATATTATGCCTGCAATTCTATCACCGAGTGTGATTTTATGTATTTTTCATATTTTTATAAGCAAGTGTACTGTGATAATAGCTAATCATTGTTATACATGTACATATCTTTTTAAATAGCATGTGAAACGAATATCTTTTATAATCAGCTGTCAAATGTGACATTTCATAAATGTCGATTTTTGCCGTAAAAAGCAACGTGTATAACAACAAAATAATGTTGTATTATGCATCACGGGTCTTTCAAATTTGAAAGATCCTATGCACCAATTAAATAATTTATGAATACTAAATTCTGCTGGTAACTAAGTTCAGAAACAAATTGGAGCTATTCAGTTCCCGTTTTATCAATATTGCAGCAAAATATTACAGAATACATTTGTATTTAGAGTATAAGAAAAAATACCAATGGAAAGCAAAATATGGGGTAATCAAGCGCTGTGTGAATGATTAGACTGCTCTTACGGTGTTTTAACAGGATCTTTCAAATAGCAATAGCTATTTGAAAGATCCTGGTAAACCAGAGGGTGGTTTAGTGCTTTAATTTCGTATTTTTATTACCAGCCAGTTCGACCAGTGAGCAGATGGGAAACGATAGTCAGTCTCAGTTTTGTACGCACAAGGGAAGGAATTACAACTAGTCAGAGTTATCTCTCTTATGGCAATAGGTGGCGTTGTTAGGTCGCCATGATTGTTACCGGTAGCAACCAGTAAATTTCGAAGCTGTGTGTGTGTTCGTGTTAGATTGACAAGGAGGTTATTAGAGTTTTGTGAACCTCCTATACGAAAAAATGGAACAACAGCAAGTTGAAGACACTTTTGAAGTACCCAGGCTTGAACTGGAAACTGTAGTAGGATTTAATGGTATAAAAATTAACAAAATATTTTAGCGTAGTGACTAAAGTGCATTAGAAGTGAATGGTCGTTAAAACTCTGTTCTGATAGTATAGTATTTTGTTTAAATAGTTCAGTTTTTTGTACAAAATTACAGATTTTTAAATGATGTAAACAATTTAATGCTGTTTAAAATGATTTCTGAACTGCAACATGCATATTTTCGTTTTATATGTGTATTGATGCTCTCTAAATGTTATGGTAGATTTCTCTTTCACTGTTAGTAACAGCTTCTTTATTTTTTTGTTTTAATTATGTGTGTTTGTATAAAATCAAAAACCTTACGTACTGCATGTAAAACTATAGTTGCTCGATATATTTTCTTGATAGCAAAAAGCTGTTAACTGTTAATGTTTTATAAATCTTTTACACATTGTAACAGATTAATGATTTCAATCCCTTAAAACTCTGTTAAGATTAATTCAATATTTTTGATTTATACTGTTACAATTTATATACTTTATTATACTGTGATGCACAAAAATAGCTCTGGTATTTCCTTAGATCACATTGAATATGTTTGAGTAGGGTTCCAATTTATTCCAAAAAGCGTCCACTCTTACTAAAAAAAGGATATCTTGAAGACTAAGTTAACTGATATTGTCTGATAATGACCATGCCTTTAGGCAATAGTGATATATCTTACGGGATTTAGTGCTAAGAGCCTCAGACTAATTTCGTGGCAGTAATTATTTCATAAAATGGTTACTGCTGGGCCATTGGTGCAGAACATTGGAATACCAAATGCTAGATGAAGTAGCCTGACCACATTTAGGAGTGCCTTTTTGATGAAGTAAATAGATCAATCATAATAATAATGATGATAATGATGATGGATAAAGCTAATTTTTTAATTTCAGGTACAGTTACAGGAGGTTTAAAAGTTCATCCTGACAGACAACACATCATTTACCCACTTGGGTGTGCTGTGGTGATAGAAGATATCAGTGGAAATGAAAAACCAAGTCTGCTCTGGGGCCACACAGATTATGTCACATGTATTGCTGTGTCAAATGACGAAGGAAAACTTCTTGCATCTGGACAGAGAACTTACATGGGTTTCAAGGTAATATGATATGATTTCGCTCTGTAACTCATTGGTGTTTGTTAGGACATGTGGGTGAAGTTACAAGAAGCCCAGTTAATTACTAAAGCTTCCAGAATTGTCATTTCACTGAAATAGCACTGTCTCAAATTAAACACTTTTTGCAAATAACATCATCCTAAGGTATTTATCAGTTACAGTGACAGCTTTTGTATTTAAATAGCAGCATTTTGACTTTAGGATGTCACTGAATATTATTCTTTTTTATTACAGGCAGCAGCTATTGTTTGGGACTACAAATCACAGAAAGCTCTATACAAATTAGAATTACACAAAGTAAACATTCAAGCTTTAGTTTTCTCACCAAATGATCTGTATCTTGCCTCCTTGGGTGGCTGTGATGATGGAAGGTTTGTACATTTTCTGTCACCACTTGATGATTTAAAAACAATTGGCAATTTTTTGTAGCTCGAAGGGTTTCACTATTTCATAGTGTAGATCTTGTAGCTGAAAGCTTCTGACATTGTGCATATCATACATTCAGAAATAGATTTATAAGGCTAACTATTGTGCAAATAAGCATAAAAAGCTGTCATTTTGTTTGAATTGTGTCAAGCTAGATAAAGATAATCACTTCTGATGGTGAAAAATTATATTAATTATAGTAACTTCTTCTGTGAATGAATTTAAATTGGAGGGCTTAAAAATTTGCAGATTTTTAATAAAATGCAATTTTGTTTGTACCTAGATTCCTGGATTTCTAATTTAAGAAAAAAAGGGAGATATAAAATCAAAGGAAAAAAAACTTATTTAATATCCTGACTTAATTACCTGTAAAAATGCATGATGGATCCCACTTCAAAAAGTTGTATATATTACATGATCCAGTATTTAGCCCCTCCAGAATTAGTTACAGTGGTGTTATAATTGTATGCAGTTATTGGGAGAACACAGTGAGACACTTGTAAGATAGAAACAAATTAACATGTCAGTTAAGATATAACTAATTTTTCCATACTGAATCTTTGATCGGTGCCAGTTACTAATGAACTGTTTGTATTATTTTGTTTCAATTGAATTTGTGATTACTATTGCTGTTAAATTTCTAAAACTTTGCAGTGAAAGAAAGTGGTTATTAAATACATTTCAATTCTAAGACCCCTAAATATGTCCTGTAGTATACTTATAATTATACATACCTTCTCCAAGGCCTAGTTGTTAGGGTGCAGGAGGTTGAAGGTTTGAGGGGCTTGTTCTGACAAAGCCAGTTGGTAATCTGCCAATTGCTTTAAGAATAGTTATCGATTGCCAGTCCACCCAGCAATAAGGCATTGGGGAGTAAATAGTAGAAGTGTTTTATATATTACACAATCAAAACAGACTAGGAATATATATCAGCACATGCATATTGCACAACTTTTATTTTCTTTGAAGTGTTCTGGGTCTCTCATTGAGTGAATACACTTTATGCATTCTGGAAGCATTTTGATTGTGTATTTCAGCATTGTGATCTGGAATATGAAGAATGGACAGGCAATCTGTGGCAGCCCTGCCCAAGTAGAAAGTGCGGGGGACACGTTGTGTATCAGCTTTTCTGCTGTGGATGATAATGTCTTTGTGACGGGTGGAGAGTAAGTATCAGTATGTTTAATGCAGATGATAGAAATTTCATTTCTACTTACTTTTTAGTTAAGACAAAGTCTTTTTGTTTTACACCCCTGATATAAGTTAAAAAAAACAATACTGTATAAAAAAAACAAACCTAGTCACATCAAATAAAATAAATGTTTGTGTCAATTATCAAGCATTTTAAAGATCTGGTTAAATGACTGATTAGTTGTGAGTTTAATTTTGTAAATTGCAAATTAATTGTATGATGCCCCTTAAAGATGTGGTCCCTTCTCAGAATATAATTATACTTGTATTTTCATTTTTAAGGGGAACATTACGTGTGTGGGACTTAGATGTAAAAAACAGAAAAATACGACCAACAGAAGTTAACATGGGACAGATCAAAAGAAAGATTCTGTGTATATCTGTAAGTAAAGACTTATAATCATTTACAAGTATAAAAAGCAACATTCATCTAAAGTGATAGACAGATGTTTCATCCTAAGTAGGTAATTAAACTCTGCTGCAGTGTGTTTGGTATAATATTCTGATCTGTTCCTATAGGCAGTAAAGAATGAGAGCTGATAAGGTAATAAAAGACCTCATGATAGTCAAAGTAATTTCTTATTAGGAAAGACGGTACTCAGAGAGTTATCATTTACTTCTGGTGGTGTTGGAGTAATGCTTCTTATGAGCCAGCTGCCAGATCTATTCAGTTATTTGTAAAATTGCAGGATCCTTGTATTGTTATTGCTGGAGACTGTTTGTCACAGGAATCTTTCATGTGTTTGAGGTACCGATGGGCTGATTCAGCTCAAGGGCAACTGCATTTTCACGGGAACAAGGCAGTGCCAAATTGCCACCAAATGCAGTTGCCCAAAGGTCAGATCACTTATTCTAAGTGTCAGATACATGAATGATATTATTTCTTGCATACAATATTTCATAATTTGTAATATTGTTTGCTCACTTTTTTCAGTATTACTGGATAGATATTTCATAGCAAAAAACTGATGATGTCAGTGTTACATCAACAGTGTGACATCAAGGAATCATGTGACTCATGTTACATAGGTGTTAGATCACACTATCTTACATATATAGGTATTGACCTCAGATAGCCTGATCCAATATGCAAGGAATACTTTGTCAGTGTTAAGAATTGTTAGCAAGCATCTAAATTTAACTGGTTACAGAGTTACAAGAAAAATTAATTAACCAGTCTAGAGTACTGTGTTGAAAAGGTGAGTTGTACTTATGCTTTTTTCTTTACAGATGGATAAGAAAGTTTCTGCAAGTCCGTACTTCTTCTGTGGAACATCCACAGGTGATGTGCTTGTTATCAACATAGAGACAAAGCTGTTCCAAGCTCAGACCCCAGCTAAACTCAATTTTGCAAGAGGGGTCACTGCTCTAGCTCTACTTAAGAATGACAATTTCCTTGTTGGAACTGGCTGTGGTGAAGTTGCTGAACTCAAGTTTCCTTTGCCTGCTGAACAGAAAACAAAAAATAAAAATCAAGCGCCTAAGGCAAGAATAATAAGGTATGACACTGATTTACCAGTTCAGTAAAAAAAGACACTGCACAAGTACATGTATTTTATGAATATTAACTGTCCAAATAACACCATATTGTATGAAATTTTATAGTTCCTGGGGATTTATGTAAACCAAACTTTTACTTGACATATGAATTACATATTTGATGGCTCATTATGGAAGCTTAGGTCAAATGTAACCTGTTGTCATAGGTTAAAATTACAATTGGTCAACTGGAATTTAGTTCTCTGGGCAACTGTAATACAGTTAATTCTTTAAATAGCACCAAGTTCTAGGTTGAAGTAAATTTATAATAATTATTTTATTAATTTATTTATTTAAATATCTGCCTGTTATCAATAATTGATGTATTGCTATGCTGTTTTTCAGAACTTGGGTAGATGAGAGTGTGAAGAGTCCAAACAATGCCATCACATCTATAGCTCTAAGAGGGAGTGGTCATCAGGTAATAGATTAAGTAATCCATTTGATGACATAAGAACTATAATGCTATGTTTCAAAGACATGTAGAGATATAAACTGATATTTCGTTATACTTTATTTACTCACAGTAAAGCATTCCTGTTTTGACAATGAGCAGTACTTGACACTATGATTTTGTATTTCAGTTCTTTGTTGGCACTGCCAATGCTCGCATGTACAAGTTTGGTTATGAAAGTGCATGCAAGACTGGAGATATGAAGTTTGATTCATGTGAACTCATTAAAACCTGCCACTCAAGTTGTGTTAATGATATCATCTTTCCCCCGTAAGTAAAACAAAATTCTCTCACTAGAGACTTTGTTTTAGTCAGGAATCTTTACCTGTTTAACAAGTAGACACATTTGAAAAACTGAGCGAAAACAACAAACAAATCTTGAATGACAGCTTTGGAAAACATGAGATCTTTGAAAACAGCTCTTGCAAAAATGTCACATGTTCTCAAAAACTTCATCGCACTGTAACTCAGGTTATTTAAGCAAGATAATTTATTAATTCAGTAAAGTTTACTACTGCATAGTGCTTCTTAATTGATATACATGTATGTGTGTCATATATGTTGATTATATTGATTGCAAAGTTTTTTCGTTTTTTTTCCAGAGGTACTTCAGATCTGATTCTCACTTGTCAAAAAGAACAGATCCGCATCTGGGCTATCAAGAACATGAAGGAACTGAAGCGTCATGTTGTACCAAACATGACATGCAATGCTATCACCCTGGCTTGTAATGGACAAGCTATTGTTTCAGGTAAATTGATTGATTTCAAAATTGTCTTCAAGCCTTAGTACATTGTCTGCCTGCTGAATGGCTGAACTATCAGGTAATTGATACTGATGTAAAAAAAGCACTTGAATATATTTCATTCAAGATGACAAAAATGGGAATTAAAAATTTCTGAAACTCAGCTTGTTTCCTTTGATTGAACTGATATGTTCCGTCATATAAATGATGAAAAATGATGAATTTTCTTTCAGCTTGGGATGATGGCATCATTCGAGTATTTGGCTTCAATGGAAAAGCTGGTAATGATATTGTGCTGAAAAAGGCAATCAACGCTGCCCATAACAAGGGTGTGTCTGCAGTGGCATGTACCCAGAATGCATCTTACTGCTCTCCAGGAGAATGGGATTTCAACATCGTATCAGGTGGAGGTGAAGGTCAGGTCAGGATCTGGAATTTCCGCTACAGTGGACGTGGCGAACCCAGCTACCAACTCCTGGACACTCTGAAGGAACACAAAGGGTGTGTGTCCGATATTAAAATACGACATGATGACAAAGAATGTGTCTCATCCAGTGCTGATGGAACATGTATCATTTGGAACCTTGAGTAAGTTTAATTCTGCATTTTTGTATATACAGTGTTTTAAAAGTACATAAATTGCTTTTATCCAAAAAGTAAGTGTCCTTATATTGACCATAATTACTTCTTACAACTGAAAACAAAGTTTTATATTTTTTATGGATTATTAATATTTATTGAGCTTGACTGTTACATTAAATCAATGGTTACTACAGAAGCAGTGGTGATTTGATGTTTACATAATGTAACCCACATTCCTTCATAGAGTAAATTTGTTTTTAGCACAGCAGCTTTTTCTGTGACTGACCAGGTAGATAAAGCTTCTTTGCTGTGAATACCTTGGGCAAGCTGTATTTAGGGTGGTTTTTAGAATGGACATTTTCTCTGGTTTTTTTCAGGAAGCGATCCAGGAGTCAGATTGTATTTGCTACCACACTGTTTAAATGTGTATGCTACAACAAAGATGAGACACAGATATTCACCAGTGGAACTGACAGGAAAATTGGATACTGGGAATGTTATGATGGCTCACTTATTCGAGATGTAGAAGGGTCCAAGACAGGTGCAGTAAATGCAATGGACCTTTCTCCAGATGGACGGTTCTTTGTGTCTGGTGGTGTTGATAAATTGTTGAAGGTAAAAACAGTTTATTTTGGTCAATTTTATTTGACAGCTCCTTAGTGTTTCTTGCAAATATTTATGAATCTAAATAGCATGCTTGTGTTTGGCGTGCACTTTTTCTGTAAGGTGGAAAAAAATAGAACCTCCTGTAGTCTCTCAGTCACCATTTTGGAAAAGGGGTCACTGTTTTGATTATATAAGGGATATTGACTCATCATAACATTCTTTAAAAGCTTGACGACCCTAAAGCTTCAGTTTTTTAGCTATTGATTCGAAACAGGTCACTGTGACCTTTACATTTCATGCACCAGCCTCAAAATCATACTGGTCATCCACTTACAATTACCCTTCACTCTATACAGTTTAAGGGTCCTGGCTTAGAATTTTCTTTAGTAATTTTACAGAAACTGTTTATAAGTGCAGGTTCCTGTTAGCCTGACCTTTGATGTATTGAGCCTATTAAAAGACATAGAGGTCATTTACTCATTAAGTTGAACTATGTTCCTAGGTTCACTCATTCCTGAGAAATTGTTTGAAAGCAACTGTTGAAATGCAGGCCCCTGTGAGCTTGACTGACTTAATGGCCCAAAGATCCAATCAACAAAAACATCCGGTCAAGTCTGATGGTTTTGGTTTCCGATGTTTTCTTGAATTATTGATACAAAATTGTTTTATAACAGCAGGCCCAGTTGGCCGAAATTCTTTTATGTAATACGTTACTTTTAATAGTTATTCATTAGAGAATATAAATGCTATCTTGAAATGAAACCTTTGATTTCAAATTTCACAGGTTTGGACATACGATGCAGCTGAGGTTATTGCTGTTGGTACTGGACATAGCGCAGCCATCACACGTATAAGGATCTGTCCACAGCAGAAATACATCTGCAGTGTTAGTGAGGATGGTGCCGTTTTGGTGTGGAAGTTCCCATTCTAGACCTCAGTGTTTGATGCCAGATTACAGACAAAAAAAACACAGCCAATATCATACATATGAACATCTTCCATAGGATGAACAATTAAGTTTTTGAAATGCTTTCCTTACCATGTTTTTCTCCGAACTACTCTCCTATCATTAGTATGCGTTTTTCACTTCTTTTCATTTCAGTCTATGGAAAGTATTTTTGAAACTTCATTGCCTGCATTCCCCAGTTTGTGCATGTCCAATAAAGAAAAATTATGTAGACACATGCAGAAAATAATAAGTCTTGCAGTATTTGCATTTTTATGTTGTTTTTATTTTCAATGTACAGTATGCTATACACTATTCAGTGTTTGTATTTCACGAGATAAACTGTGATAGAAACTAAAAGGAGTATTCTTACAGACTCTGAGTTCTTTTTTTATCATATAGTATGTCATGATATTTTATTTATATATTATGTAAGTTTTACCTACATGGATGACTATGCTTTTGCACTTACTTGTGCTCAGAAATGTGCAACAAATTTAAAATGATTTTATATAACTTTTGCACATCTTTCATTTTCTGGAGTATTTCTTGCTTTTCATCATATGCAGAAACAGTAAACTTGTGGCAGATATGATGAAACCAAAGCTGAAATGCATGTATAACATGTTGCTATGTATGTTATTTATATATACATGTAATTAACCATAGGAAAACATTTTGCAAGAAATATACCAAATATCTGCAAGTCATGAAGAATGTTTTAGACAATGTATTTTGTGTTAAGTTTATATCTGGGATGCTTGTGGGTGTGAGAGCTTTACAAATAAATAGTTTACCTGTTTAACTAAACAAAACATTGTTCAGAATTTATTTGATCGTAAATTGTTCGAAAAATGACATGTAAGATCTTTTTGTAGAAAATAGTAAAACGTAAGTGGCACTTAATTGAATTTGAAAAAATATGTAGGCAATAAGGCAGAATAGAGGCACATTTTTGCATTAATATATAATTCTGTGTACTTTCATAAAACATTATTATAAACATTTGAGCACCTGGTGATTTGCAAAAATATTAATCAGAAATGTCAACTATCCTGGACTTAATTTCATTTTTGACAAGAAAGGTAACAACAGGATATGATGAATGGCATTTCAGTGACAAATTCAGGCTGCTTTTAGATATATTTCTGAGGAACACACCAATTAAAGAGTGGAAATGTTAGAACATTCTGCTAAATGTATGGAACATTTACTAGACAAGTGTTTTGAGCCCTCAGTGTTTTGTTTCATTATGTACATCTCAATTGCATTTTTTTATTTACTTGGAATAAATGAATTTGTGTAAATTAAATAAATACTTATCTCCTTAAACTAAGACTGTATTTGCTTGGTTACATTTTGTTAACAAACCATAAGTAAGTTAAGCTAAATGACCTGTGATTGCTTTGGTAAAATCTCTGTTTGAACATTATGGTATTGGTCAGGTTGAGTGCAACACTCTCTTAAAGTCAGTTATATCCAGTAGGCAGTTTACTTAACCATTGTCCCTGGGTCCATGGCAAGACACTGCCTAATTTTCTCCATAAGTTGTCATGGTATGTGGTCTTGAACCCATGACCCTTAGTCAGTGAGAGATTTAGAATCTTAACAACACCATCACAGAGGCAGTTGTGAGCATTTAAAGAATGGTACATGTAAAAAAAAAACACAACAGACTTTACTCATGACAGCCCACCCTAAACCAATACCTGTTGACAAAAGAAAGTCTCCCTAACTAGAAGTTACTCCTTGACCTCCATTTCATTAGTCATGTTAAACATTACTAACAGCCAATCCAGAAGATTTTATGGTCCAGTGTAGTATGCTTCCAAGATCCCACAGTTGATTAAAACAAGCAGTTCAAGATAAGTATGCCAAGTGGCCTGAAAGTATCTTAGACCAGGATCCACGTCTGCCATCATCTTGTTATGGTATAACATCTATATATTTCAATAACTGGTACCTTCAAGCAGTTTTTGAACACTACTGCCGAACAGAAATTGTTAACTAACAGAGAACAACATGGATGGACAACCATGCAGGGGCATAACATAATATGTCCCTTCAGGCGTATAAACTTTCTGCTAAACAGTTTTGAGGGCGATGATGGCCCTGGATCTCTCACCTGAGTACCTTGGCTGTGGCTTTGCTGTTAAGCAAATGTCAGAAGCAGTATTACATTTTCTAATTGATGATTTGTAGGTGCCTACAAACCAGACACCTAAAATATCAGTCGATAAATAAAGGCTCTATGACAGAAAGTAGAAAAATCTATTATTAGCTGTAGTAACCTTGACCTTGACCCAGTGAACTCAAACCCAACCTAAGGGTAGAGACTCGAGCAAGGAACCTACATACTAAATATCAAAGATATTGGTCTACAAATGAAGACTCTATGAGGTAAAGTAGATAAATCTATTTTCAGCCTCAGTCACCTTTACCCCAATGCATGTTGTCTATCTACCAAATATTTAAAATATTCTGAATGCCTTCTGAGCATAACCTCTTGGGTTTCTGACAAGAAGATTTTCAAATATTAAATATTTTACACAAATAGGACCCCCATGGTGGGGCCAGTTTTGACCCCAGGGACAATTTGAATAAATTTGGTAGAAGACCACTAGACAACGCAACACCCAAAATATCTAACCTTTAAGGCATAGAGTTTCAGATAAAATCATTTTTTAATCTTTTCTATATAAGCCTATGTACAATCATGAGACCCCTTGGCAGAGCCAATATTGACCACAAGGGCATAATTTGAACTATCTTGGTAGAGGACCTCAATCTGATGCTCTATGCAAAATATCTAAGGTCTATAGCTTAGGGGTTTTCACAAGAAGATTTTCAGAGATCAAATATTTTACACAAATAGGCCCCCGGGGTTGGGCCAATTTTGACCACAGGGACATAATTTAAACAAACTTAGCAGAGGTCTTCTAGGCTATGCAGCATACAAAATATTTTAGCTCTAAGGCATATGGTTTCAAAGAAGATTTTTTAAATCTTTCCTATATAAGCCTATCTAAAGTCATGTGACTCCACGACAGGGCCATTAATGACCCCAGGATAATAATTTAAACAGTCTTGGTAGATATTTCATTTAGATGAAGCTCCAAGCAAAATATCGAGGGTCAGATGGTCTATGACTATAGCTTACGGTTTCTCACAAGATTTTCAAAGATTTTACATAAAAAGGACCCCTAGGGCAGCACAAATCTTGACCCCAAGGGACATAATTTGAACAAACTTGGTAGAGGTCCGATATTCAAAGCTTCATGCCAAATTTCAGAACTCTAGACCATGTGGTTTTGGACAACAAGATTTTTAAAGAATTTCTACTATATTTCTATGTAAAACATGTGCCCCTCAAGTGGGGCAAGTAGGAACCCTAGGGGAATAATTTTAACAGGTTTGGTAGAGGTCCACTAGACAATGCTTCATGACAATTTTCAAACTCTAGGCCTTGTGGTTTCAGACAAGAAGATTTATAAAGATTTTCTTCTATATTGCTACATTAAAATTTGTGACCCCTCAGGTGGGGCCAATAGTGACCCCTGGGACATTATCTGAACAAACTTGGTTAAGGTCCACTAGACAATGCTACACACCTAATTTCGGACCTAGGGGCTTAGCAGTTTTAGACAAGAAGATTTTTTAAGTTTTTCATTCTTGTTGCCATAGCAACCAAATTCTTTATGTAATGGAATTCTTAAGTAAAGTTTCATGCAAGAAACATTCCTGCAGTTTTATCATCTTTCAAGTAGTGGTTTAGGAGATGTTGTTTAAAGTAAAAGGTTGACAGCGCACGGCAGACACAGGGCATTCACAAAAGCTCACCTTGAGCACATATTGCTCAGATGAGCTAAAAATGAGTAAGTGTGACCTTAACCTTGAGGCAAACCAGCTGAAACCTATGCTCTGGACATCATCTCAGTTTGGTTAACATTTCTGCCAAGTATTTTCAATATCCTTCAATTGGTTCAGGAGGTACAGAGTGGACACTAAATGTCACAAATTAAATCAAAATGACCTAGTGTGCCCTTGATCCCAGCTAGCTGGAACCTGCACTCTGCACTTGTCTCAGAATGATAAACATTTCTGCAAAGTAGTTTCAGTTACCTTCCATCGTTTCAAGAGATACAGAGCAGACATGAAATATATCATATTAATTCAAAATGACAGTGTTACCTTGACCTTGATCCAAACAGGCTAAAATATGTACTCTGCATGTCGTGTTGGAATGGTTAGTAGTTTCAGTCTCCTTCAATCAATTCAAAAGATACAAAGCAGACACAAAATTTGACACAGTAAATAACTAGAACTGCCAATGTCATGGCGTGAATACCCCCGCATAGCGCTTTGTCAGAATCAACAGGGGTCATTTAAAGGTCATGGACAACCTCCTTGCCAAATTTGAGGGTAGTAAGCCAGTTTTTTTTAGTCAAGACCCCTGTGACCTTGACCTTTGACCCAGTGACCTAAGACTGAGGGTCAAAGGATTCTTTAATTATTGGGCAGACAAGCTTTTTTTAGTCAAAGCTCCTGTGACCATAACCTTTGACCCAGTGACCTCAATATAAATAGGGGTCATCTACTGGCCATGACCAATCTCCAGACCAAGTAAGATGACTGTGGGTCAAAGTATACTTAAGTTATTGGGCGGACAAGGCCTGTGACCATGACCTTTGACCCAGTGACCTCAAAATCAATAGGGGTCATCTACTGATCATGACCAACCTCCACACCAAACAAGAAGACTGTGGGTCAAAGGATTCTTAAGTTATTGGGCAGACAAGGAAAAACTGACGGACGGCTGGACAAGCTGATTCCAGTATACCCCCACAACTTCGTTGTGCGGGGGTATAATGATGACTAAATGTGACCCAATCTCTTTAAAATCATATCCTTACTGCCGCTTCGCTACCTTACCTTATTGCGGATAGTAGAAGAGCACAAATTATGACATGATTTTAATGAGATTGAAATGTGATCTTGGACCTTGATCTGAGCAAGCCAGAACCTGCACTCTGCACATCATCTAAGTATGGTTATGTTGTTGAAGCCAAATAGTTTCAATTTTCTTCAATTGATTCAAGAGATACAGAGCAGACAAGAAATTTGACATAGTAAATCATAATGACTAGGTGTGAGCTTGACCTTGATTCGACCAAGCCAAAACCTGCGATCTGCACACCATCTCCGTATGGTTAACATTTCTGTCATGGAGTTTCAATTTTCTTAAATTGGTTATAGACATGCAGAATGGACACAAAATCTGACAAAGTAAAAGACCTGAATATCTGGCTCGAGGGTAACTGTTTAAAGTGGTAACAAGGCTCTGCCGAGTTACCACTAAACAGTTACCCGGGAGCCAGATATTCCCATCTGTAATGACAGCTGGCGTTTAATTCTTTTTCTTGCATATTACATGTAAATCATATTTCTGATGGAAATTATGATAATATAATACTTTTATTTGGCACTTTTTTTCTTATAGTAGCATATAAACATACAACTTCATTCATAATGGTGAAATGACGTCATCTTAAGTACGTAATTCATTCATAAAATGCGCCGAAATGACGTCGTTTTAAAGCATGCTGAATTTACAGATTTCTGAAGCAGTGCTTGACAATCAATTAAGCTGAAAATCAATCAAAGAATTAAACATGCTATTTTATAGTTAGGGCAACCTGTGATGCAACTTCCCATGGTGACACCTAAATTCAGACTTGGGAACAATAAAACATGTAAAATATCAAGTTGGGACTGTAAAAACACCTTAAGCCTCAAAACAAATAGTTGTGTTACCACTGCAAACCATACTTATTAAGTCTATATAGAAATATATGGGGAAAAAATGGAACTTCAAACCATCGAAGAGACTGAGAGAAGTGAAATTGAGCCATAGGGAAGACTATAATATACTTTGTCATCTTTGTACTAAATAATATTAATAAAAGCCAAGAAGATGGTATACATTTACACAAGTTTATTCATTTAATTGAGAAGTAAAAACCTTTCTTTATATGAAAAGCAATAAAACAAAAACAACAGCTTAACAATATACTAAAAGCATACCGGAGTCCATACAAAACTATTGTACATTTTTGTACTACCTTCTAAATTTACACATTCTTATTGTAGCTACAGAAGTTTTGCAATGATCCCCCAATTCTTACTATGAAAATAAAGATTTGCCCTTTAAACACTGGGCAATTAAAATTTTGTTTTCCAAACTGGCAAATTGTGATACAACTGCATTTTATAAGTGCATGTATGTCAAAGTGAAAAATACATGTGAAATTAAATTTTCAGCCTGAAATATGCTGTCATTTATAATTTACAGTCCATCAATATTACCTGATGCATTCTGATACGTGGATTCAATGGACTGACAATATGAAAACCAGCACACAATGATCATAAACTGGGTATTGTGTGAGAATGAAAAAAAACATTAAAATGTTTATGAGTACAAGTTCTCTGCTTACAAATACTTTGTTAATTACTTCTCAGATACTTATATATTATTATACGCACATTTTCACAGCAGCTCCCATTCCATCCCCTTGACCTATAAAGGCTATATGATCCTTATAGTTACCCTCTCTGGCTGATATGTGGTCTTGGGGGTGTAGGGAGCTAATATATGGTCTTGAACTAAGAATTGTCTATGGTTTCACAAATTTTCACATGATTTCATGATGTAGATAAGGTTAATCTGCCATTTCCACTCATACCATCACCAGCTCCACACTGCCTTTAGAAAGTCCAGTAATGATCTGCTATTTCAAGACCAGTTTAATTATATCAAAATCAAGTGTAAATCAGTAATTTTACAGAAAAGCTTAAAATTTAAACAAAATAAGGTCCACAGTTATGATCAATTTACAATTGGAAATTTACTGTACATGTGATAAAAAAAAGTCAATCTGATTAGAATAAGCTCCTAAATAATGCTCCACTATTAGGATCTGAATGACACAAAGAGGTCATCTTCTCATGACCTTTCAATCAGCACCTAGCTTTAAAGTATTAATAAACACAAACCGAAACTTTAATAAACTTCAATGGAATGAAACAAAGGAGAATTCATTTATCTGACAAAACACAAACATAATTTCAAACTATTCAAGAGTATTTAAACATTGTACTTCTATATTAAAATAACACCACATGTGTACAGATAAACCACAAAGATGCATCATTAGATGCAGTCTCATTGGCTGGAATATAAATAACAATACCGGAAATTCCAGATTAGCAGGTGTAAACAAAATTAATTTTCACACTTGAGAAGAAACAGATAAGAAGTTCATTCAAATCTGTATCTACCTTAATTTTCATATTCTTACTTTGGAAATTCAGTTGTCTCAATTCTGGCTGAAACACTTGAATTTGCAAGCACAATTTGTTCGCTAGTAACTGACCTCTACAATTTCAATAAACGTATCACAATCTTCAAAGAGATTAGTATATTGATTATAGTTTCAGTTTACACTATATGTCTAGTTGGGTCATGATGCCAACATCGCCTCTGCAGCCTGTCTCTCTTTCTTGGCTTTGGCTTTTCCTGAAAAAGAAAATTATGTGAAGCGAAATATTATTAACTGACAATCTGTAGGCTATATATTTCTTCTTACACATTTTAAACATAATAATTTCATTAAGTTTATTACTGAAAGTTTATTTCTGATACGAGTTGATAAATTCTTCTTTTTTCAAGCTGGCTCAATAAATTAGAGAACAAATATCACAAAAACCCTGCTGAAACCTGATAGTTGCTTTCAAGTATTACTGGCTTCAGTTTGTTTCAATTCTGTGAGCTGAAAGTTTACAAACCATCATTCCCTTAAAGCACTAGACCACTAAATCATCTCTGACAAAGAGGCAACTTTATTACAAATTTAGTAAGATCATAATTTGGATCAAATCTACCACGGACCCTTATAACTGTGAGAGGTAGCAGTGGTCTCCAATCAGAGTTGTATCAAGTGAACCATCAAGACAGACTTACTATTTACATCAAGTTAACAGTTTGAAAGCATTTTGATTTTCCTTACCTGCTGGTTCCTGTTCTGGAACATCAGGTAATTCTGGTACCCCTTCTTCCCCTACTGCAGGTAGTGATTGCTGCAATATGAAACAGTTAACAATAAGTTTGCAACAGGTAGCAGTAATACGTAAGACATTTTTAGGAAGCTCTTCAGACAGCCTGGTCTTTTAATTTTTTCTCATCTACAGAACTGTGAATGCTGTTAGGTAAACTCTGAAATTTTAACTCCTTGACTTTTTATAGCAATATCTGGAAAAGAACTTAAGAAACCACAGACAGCAAAGTCTCCCAAACCACTCTTAGTCTGTACATATTACTATGTGACCTGTGTCTCTTTTTTCCTGTGGACCTTGCGTAAGAGAACTCACAGCGATCTGCTAATGTTTATCAAAAATTACTTTAAGATAAGTAACTCAGCAGAATTTCCTGTTGTCAAATGTAACAGAAATAGCACAAAACTTGTCTGGTAACAGAGTTCTAGTAAAATTGAGCCAATTTTCACAAAATCAAGGGTCATAACTCAGCATATACTACAAAAAAAAATAAATGGTAGAAAAATATTTCCTGATGAGATTTCATGAATGAATTTGGAACTTTTTTCTGAGAAAAGAGTGACATATAATTGTGTGCTCTTCAGAATATATTTTAACTGAGTAAAGGACCATAACTCTACATCTAAAGAGCAAATGAACAAAGAAAATCCCAGAAGCATAATTTTGGAAAATTCAAGAATGTTTTGAGGGATTTGACCAGTTATCAAACTTGGCTGAGATATCATGCCAACAAACATTATTAGCATGTTTAGTTTATACCAAATTTATTTTAGTTCGATTGTGTAGGAAGCTTTTAGCTTATAGACACACTCTCGAATCCGTTCCTGGAACTAACCAGTACTAAGCAATGAGTGTTAAGTTTCTTGCTCTAGGAAACAACGGCATGTCCCTGACTGGGTTTGAACCCGTGCGGCTAGCAATCCTCTGACTACTAGTCAGACGCGTTAACCAGTTGGCCATGCCGCCATCAGCATGTTTGGTGAAGATCAAATGAAAGCAATTTGACTTAGCAAGTAGACAAGGCTAAAATTACCAAATCAAAATATGACAAGTTAATTAACTCAAAAACATTATCTGCAAGTTTGGTGATGATCAAATGAAAACTGTTTGTCTTACAAAGCAGACAAGGCTTCTAATGCAAGTTCTGGAAAATTAAGAGCCATAACTCTAAAAAGCTTTGAGGAATTTGGTTGGTTATCAAACCTGGCTGAAACATAATGCCCATTCACATTCTCAGCAAGTTTGGTGAAGTTCACATGAAAGCTGTTTGATTTAGAGAGCAGACAAATAATTAAGCCGATCGATGAAAACTCTTTGACTTGGAGTACAGACAACTTGTGAATATCCCCTTACTGCGAACATGAGTGTTCCCATAATATTTCCGATCTTTTTGATCTATATAATCATCATTACATATAGTTCAAGAACTGAAAGTTCCAAGTCTTTTTATACAGCGTAATCTTTTTAAAAGTCAGTTAAATCAAATCTACTTTAAAATCTACTTTGAACAATTCCTACCTTAATTATTTCATCTAATTCTGACAAAACATCATCTTCATCTTGTTGTGTAAGGCCTCCAGACAACAAGTCATCTATTTCCTGCAAATAAAATACATATGTTATATCACTGTATAAAATGAACACAATTTTTTGTATCTTAAAAATCTTTTAACAACATAAATGTTACTTTGAAAACCAACATGACCTAGTTCTGAAATTATCCAAGTAATCATAAGCACAAATATTCTGAGCAAGTTTCATGAACACTGGGCCAAAAATTGGCCTCTAAAGTGTTCACAAGGTTTTCAAGAGGTTTCAGTTGGTGACCTAGTTTTTAAGCTGAAGTGATAGTGTTTTAATCTTTTCTGAGAGATCATCAAAACAAACATTCTGCATAAGATTCATGAAGATTGATTTTAAAATGTGTCCTCTAGAGTATTCACAAGATTTTCCTTTGAATTCGGCTTGTGACCCAGTTTTAGAGCCCACCTATTCCAGTTTAGAATTTGTGCAAGAAATAATGTAAGAAAAAACATTCTGATCAAGTTTCAAGAAGACTGGGTCAAAAACAGGACCTCTAGCAGAGTACTAAGTTTCATACTTGATCTACAAATTCTTAAGAAAAACATTAAGAGCAAGTTTCATGAAGTGCCATGAGCCAGACAATATTCACAAGGTTCTCCTCTTTAAGATCATCAAAGGAAACATTAAAGTTGCATTAAAGCTGGATAAAAAAAATTGGCCTTTGGTGTGAAAACAAGCTAAAATGTTTTCCACAGATGACAGACACAGGCCAATCACAAAAGATCACCCTGATTATTGCTCATCATTTATTTTGGACAGCCTTAATTTTATTTATACGGATACTAGCTAACTTATGACCTGCAGAGGTATGAATGTACAGGCTGATCACAAAGCTGGATGTAGCTGTTGCATGTAGGCTGATGATTTACAAGACCTTACTAAAATAACTAGTGGCTTGCTGTTTAGCACTGGCTCTTTTGTAGCTGAAATGTTCAAGGGAAAACTTCTAAAAGTCCTACTATACCTGCTGGTATTCTGCTGCCTCTCTTGTTTCGTCCATTATCTTTTCTACTGTTTCTATTGAGAACATCTGTAAACAGAAGTGAAAATATTACTGGTCTTATGTATGTAGAATGGACTTGGCTGTTTCTACAAAACATTATTTCTCATTTTTGACAGCAGGTAAATATTGTTTTACACATCAATGCAAAGTGTTTCCTAGTCCCTAATAAAGCCAGTGAAACATAACAATTTAGAAATTTTATTCTTTCTGACACAACATAGAATGACCATCATTACATACAAAAGTGTAACTATTATGTCTAAACACCACATTTTGTAGTCAGCTTATACATTACCTTGTGTAGCTGCTTGAGGGACTCATTCCCAGCTTGTAAACCTTTCACAACCTCTGCCTCTATCTGAGCAAACTCAAGGTCATGTACCTAGAGAATAAATGTACAATAGTAAGTAAACAATACATCTTGAATAAACAAAAATTTAACTAAAACTATTCAGATGAGCAAGTTTTGTGGACAGTAAAATTACTTAAACTTTCAATGGTTTTTGCTTTGTTTTTTTATCATTTAACTTTCTTATTTCTGACAATTTTATGGTTCACTGACCAGTGCCTTTTGTTGAGTGGTAGAGTAATTACTTCATGTACAATACTGTTCCAATACAACAGCTGAGCCACCAGTTTTCACCGCTTATCAAATATGCTGTAATGGTCACATCCTTCATACCTCTATCAAATTTTAATGTGTTCTCTAACTAGAATTCTGAGCAACTTTGTTATATGACCTGAATAAGGTCTGTGGGAAGAAAGCTATATGCTAATAACAGTGTTAGCATTAACTTACTGCATGTAAACTCCAAAGGTGTCATTAAGATTATTTCAGCACACATATTCTTCATAAGTGACATCTCAGTGGAAAGTAACTACAGTTGTATCTTCTATTTTAAGTAAGTTTACAAATACTTTGCAGATTACTTCCTGAGAAGAAAGCACTTAACTACAATAATTATACTACATTAGATTACATTTTATTAACAGTTGAGAGAGTGAGTCCTGCTTCATATGAATGCATTCTGATTGCCATTGTAACTACTCAAGTCAAATTTTCCTGTAAATTAATAAAGGGTCGCTTTTAAAAGTAAAATAATATAAGGCTGCTCACTACATAGAGGAAAAAAAAGTTTAATTCTAAATAAGCTTTACAATTCTGTAGGCCTTACCATTCTGTCTATATTTTCTAACTGCCCATCCATTTTCTCAATCTGAGTTTCTCCAAACTTCTTGTGTCGAAGCAGCAGTTTGGCTTTCCTACCAATATAGTAACACCCTATCAATGTTTAACCAGATAATAAAAGCATAATTATACGTATTTTGGAAGTAAGAGATTATCTGGAGAATAACATTTTTCTGCACCCCTCCCCTCTATTTTGTCAATCATTTTATATATATACTAGTTTCAAATGATTTTCATTAAAAGAAATAAGCAAGCATATCAAATGGTTGTCAGAAAAGATAATTGTACAGAATTAGTTTGTAGTAAATAAATTAGTAATTATAATTCTCTTTGAAAGACTCTACCTTAAAAACCTGCACAATTAATTAACTTTCAAGTCAGTATCTGTAAGTTATAAAGAAGAAACAAGTAGAAATGTCTTGAATTCTGCTATTGTTCTTGCTGTTAAGCTTTTTGACTTATAGACAAAATAAGAGTTATTGCCCTTTAGTCTTTGAAATAAGAAGATTAAGACCACTGCACGTGTACACTGTCATGTATGTACCAGATTTCTTTGATAATACAAAAGATAACTGTTTGTTTCTGTGTAAGTATTGATATACTGTGTTCTGCTGACTTGACTCTAAAAGTGAAATGAGCTGCATCACATATTCTGACCCTATCAATTTTTAGACTTTTATACAGTTACAGAAGGCTTCATTTCTGCACAAGTAAAACTTGAATGTATGCTAAGGAAGGATAATGTAAAGAATTTATGAAATTCCACACTGCACAAGGTACTTATGTCATCTTACAAGTTTGTTTCAAACAGAACATGGAAAAATATTTTCTCCAAGTTCAAATCATATAAAAACTTATTGTTTTAATGAGAGGCAAAAGATAATAATATTTCTGCTTTGGCTAATGAATGAAATTACGGTAATTGGATCTTTTACCATATTTTTCCCAACCCTATTGATATATTGCACAAATCTGCCTATGTCTCATAAACGTTGTTACGATTTTAATGACATCATAGTTGTTTCGGAAGAAAAAGGTGAGTTTATTAAGATATAAATATTCCATTGAATCATACTGATATACTGAACAGCAAAAAAAAGGGAACTTTGAAATATAAATGTGATTATATTTACTCTTTCTTCCCCTCTCTTAAGAACTGTCTTGCCCTTTCTCTTTCTTTTTCCATCTGTATAGTTATCTTCTTCTGTAGCTGTTTTAGCCTGTCCCTCTGTTGCTTCAGTTCCTAATTATTACAAGAGACTATTGAATCTTTCACTTTTGAATAACTAACCTCTTAAGTTTGATCAAGGAAAAACAATTAGGTGAATAGATAGAAATCCATTTCTCTGAATATGGGTGTGATAACACATGTTATTTGTAGAATTTAAGCAAAAATATGAAGGTATACACAAGGTCATGGTTATGAATCATATTCCTGTAATATCATACACAATGTGTGAGTGTGTTGTTTTCTTTTGTGCAAGCATGGTGAACTGGGCCCTACAGTTCATTTATCTGGTGACATGAAATTAAATAGACCAGTTTAAATCATGGATATTTAGAACAAAGCTATCACAACAAATACTTTAATTTGAATGACAAAGTACAATAAACATGTATATATAACTTGGCTTTCTGTAAGAACTAAGATGGTCTTACCATTGACACTATGGAATCTATATCTATACATTGTACATAATTATGGTTCAAGTTTTATCTCTGTAACTTCAAAAAATAACAACTAGGTCAGTATGTCAAGGTTGGTCAAGGTTGAAATCTGAATTAAAACTGTCAGTGTCTTTGCTGTAGCTCAAAAATAGGACAGTACTGGTAGGTCAGTAGGTGAAGATTTAGGTCAGCTAAAGTCAAGGTTGAAATCTACATTCAAAACTATGCACATTTGTCAAGTTCCATTGCTGTAGCATCAGAAACTGGAAAGTAAGTAAGGTCTGAAAATGTAAAAAGCAAAAGCAAAACTGTTTACATGGTCAAACCTTAATTGTTGTGGCTTATATATGAAGAAATTAGGTCAGTAGACCAAATGAACTTTAGGGGTATGATCTGAACAATTTTAAACAATACTAGGTACAAAATATCTAAGCTCCTGTCAAAAATTCAACCAACGCCAAAATAAAGTTTGTACACTTATTGTTAAGTTTTGAAAATTTTACGAATATTGAAAGAATATTTACTTAGAAACGCTTAATCAAAAGTAGTGATTTTTCAGTCATCGGTCGACCGATAGAACACATCATCTTGTCATGTGACCATTTAGGTTGTGACTTGCTTCTTATTATCTAAATTGGTAACGACTACAATAGACCTGTAACATTATCGGAAGAATGCCTGTTTATTGCATGAAAGTATGCTTAATAAATTGATGGCTTATTTTGTATTTTTCCCCAAAAGAATTTAATCGTACGTGTCTCCGGCAAAATCATTTTTACACTTCAATGATTTACTACGCGATTTATAAAATTCAGTGTAATTATCAATCAATTATTTTATTGCATTAAACAAACGCATGTTTTCAGCAAAGTACAAATTTTTACAAACACAACGTCAGAGTAATTAAGGTAGGCATTAACTTGGGTGACTTTGTAAAAAAAAGCAGTAAATTAGAATCATTATTATTTGACAGAGGATTATAAAGTCTGCGGCATTTCTTTTTTCATGACAGACAAATTAGGTCAAACTTGAAACCAACCATTTATAAAGGGTTTTTGAAGATCAAACGGCAATCAACAGTGGCATATCCAAACAAGGATATGTCACAGGCTAATTTGCAATCACATTATAATTGCATAGTTATAATTGCCGTCCTGTTAGCATTTATAGCTCTGAAAAGGACATAGTACTTAAACACTTGGAAATTTTATTTGGATTAAATGTGCAAATGTCAAACTGAAAGAAGTAAGGTCTGTTTTTTTTCCTGGAGTGAAAAAATGTTCAACATGGGATTAAAAGTAGAGAATGTAGTGAATATAATAACTGTCATTTACATTTGTACTTTGCTGCTGATTTTTATTCACCTGAACACAAGGTAAGTTCATCGTGACTATGAAGTTTTAATTTAAAAGTTGTAAATCAAACTTCAAACCTGAAAGAATAAATAAAATGAAATAACGATACTGAAGAAAACTTTAATGGTTAAAAAAATGACCAGACTTTAGAGTCAAAATTGCATTACATTTCATTAAAAAAAAACCATTGACAACCAGGGGTGTGACTAAATACAGGATCTAAGTTCTGACCGTGGATCTACGTTTTTTTCTAAGGACAGAGCTTCGTACAAGCAGATATTTAGATAAATCCAGGTATTGCTTGTATAAATCAGGGTTTCCCCCAGGATTTCAGGAAGGGTCGTCGCAGGAAAGACTGATTTTATCTGTTTTGTCATGCGCCGCTGCAACGCACTGATATATACATGTAATTTACAATGGTGTATATCTGTATATTACATACATATGTCAATTTTGATTCTCACTTAAATAAATAAATCAACAAATGTAATTGCTCTTCATTCTTTAATGTCTTTCTTCTTTTAAAACCTTGGTAATGAACAGGAGTATAGTCTCAGGGATGTACATGGGATGTCTACCCAGACAGCAAAAATTTTCAAGTCTGAGAGAAAAGGAAACTTTTTCACTGTTTTCTATAAATATTAAAAATCGAAGGGGTCGCAGAAATCGAAATTTATCCGATATTTCACTCTCTGCTTCATGTTTAATGAACTAAATATTTGCTGAAATTGGTTTCCTTCAATTTTTAAAGCCTTTCTTAAATCTACTTGACCTTTTCTTATTAAAACATCCGAGAATTTAAACAAAAGTACCAAAAAGTATTTCAGCCATTTTGTGTGAAATATGCAGTTGCACTTTTATAAACTCGATGACAAAACATTGCTCGAACTGCATGCTTTTTTTGTGGAGTCGCTGTGGGAGATAAGGCATGTCGGGCAAATTATAGCATGTCGCAAATTTGGTCCTGAAATTATGGCTTGTCGCATGCGACTAGAGATATTGGCCTGGGGGAAACCTTGTAAATTGAAGAATAATACAGTTGGTATTCTTTTTTTATGAATAATCAAAATGTATTATAAGACATGCCTTGTACTGTCCGCGACAGAGCTTCAAGAATAGATAATTTACTTAACCAAGGTGTATTTTGTACAGATAAAACTTTATCATTAAATTAAATTGTTTAAGATGCTGAGTTACAATATTTATCCAAATATAAATATGAAAATTTATTTAGATGAAATCTTCGAATCACAATGTGTACACTCCTGCCATTTTCCAAGCGACACTTTTACGTCACAAATCTACAGTCTCGCTTTCTCTTGTGATTTATTTTTGCAACAATGGCACCATCGATAAACCGAGGGACAACCTCAATTTTCGATTTTTAAAGTCAAAATTCATGTATTTTGTAACTGCAGATTTTCATAATATCTTGGATTATGAAATAAAACGAGTTGACTTAAAATATACATTCAAAAATTTTGACTTTCGGTACAGTACGATTTACAGACGTTTCGGTAAATGACCAGTTCGGTAAATTGGATTTATATAGTAAACCCTTTGGACGTTTCGGTAAAAAGGCAATTATATAGTAATTATATGGTAACAATGGGATATATCACATATTTCACCGCTGCTCTCATTTTGCTGCTATTATCAGGTTCACGGTAAATGGGCTAGGTATACATAGTGGACCTAGACCATTTGTAGTAATAATAACTAATTATTGTTTATTATTATTTATTTTCATTAAAATACTATAAGCACATTACAAGAATAGCACATATCACATTAATAACACATCACTTGTTTAACAAAATTATAAAACGCGTGTTCATAATAAGTCTGAATCGACCTGGGACTTACGGTCCCTGAATCGACTGATGAGTCGAGCACTAACTGATAAAATTATCAACGTATATTTGTAAAGAATGGCACATGATTATAGACAAACAATTAGGACAGTCACTCTGTCAAAAAGAAAAAAAAACTAGGTAATTATTATGTGTTTTTTATATGTGTGACAATTTTCTTCATTATTATTTACCATATTATTGCTATATAATTGCCTTTTTACCGAAACGTCCAAAGGGTTCACTATATTAATCCAATTTACCGAACTGGTCATTTACTGAAACGTCCGGCACCCTACAGTACCCTTTAATTTTTGATTTGCAACATATATATGACATTAGTACAATGAAAAATTTCAATCAAGAAATGTAAAAATAAACTGTAAAAAATAATAAAAAAAATGAAATAGATACCAATACTGCTTTATCTTGTTCTGTCACTCTTGTCTCTTTCTTCTTCCCTTCCTTTTTCCCAAAAAGATTCCCCATTTCTCACAGATTGAAGGCGTCACTCCTAGTCGACGAACAAGTAGATAATTAACAATACAGAATTTTCTTTGGCAGGTACAAGTTTTGAATACTTGCCTGCCTTTAAACATCAACCAAGAAGCTTTTGATGAAAATAAAAGTAAAAAACATTAGACCGGAAGTTTACAAATACAGGTTTTAGTCTCGAATAAAACCAAACACATCCCGGTCCAATTCCTGTCAAACCCCTCGCGGGAACGTAGATATGTGGAGATATTTCGTGCGTTTTATTTTTTTTTCACCGCACGCGATACTAAAATCACTTTTATTATTGTATTTTTAAGTAAATTTTCACTTTTAAGCGTATTTAAATAAGCATACTGAAAAAATAAAAAAAAACATTCCCTTACCTTTAAATCATACAAAATTTATGTGAATTATATTGAATGAATCATACATTAATAGTAAGAAATTCTAAGTACTACAGGTAAAATGAATACATATTATGTATTAGTTGTTAAAAAGGGGAGCATTCTTTCCGTGGACAGAAATTTATTAATTTTAATTTTAATCAAGTATTAATCTTAAATTATACTTCACTTTATTCTGATAGAAATTTATTAAGTAAAAAAAGTCTTATCGTCTATATATACTGAAATGAAAAAAAATGAAACAGGTTATTCTTGGCAATAATTCACTTTTATTCATTTAAAAGGGAAGGACCATTAAAACACTGGTGCAGTATATCATCCATTTAAAATAATTTATTTTAGGACATGTCACTTTACAGTTATTCTTAATATTATCTCAAAAGATGAGGTGTACAAAATGCAACAGTGTGAATAATACAGGTTGGTTGACCTGAATGAAATATTTGACCTTTTGATGTATTAACTGATATAGTATATCTATTCTAATGTTTACAAACCGCTCAACCATATGGCACCTATGGCAGAAATATCTCACTCACAGAATAGAAATGGTCCAGAGGTCAGCCGCAAGGTATGTTTATAATGATTACCACTATACAAGCAGTGCAACAAACATGATTAAGGAATTAAAATGGTCAACACTACACCAAAGGCGAAACCATGCCAGCCTGGTCATGCTATGCAAAATAAGAAATAAACAGGTTAATGTCGATCACAATCACCTTACAGACATACAACAAATTCCTCATCCCGCAGTCAAAAATACAACACCACATATAAATGCATGAACTCATTCTTCTCAAGAACTATACGACTCTGGAACGAATTACCGACCGAGATTAAGGCTAACCAACTGTACTAGCTTTTATCAGTGGGCGAAACGAGTTTTATGGATGTTAAAGGTTCACAATAAATGTCAGTATTGACTTTTGGCAGTAATAAGTTGAAGCTGATATACAGCAACTATAAAGCAGCTGTCAGGACACAGGAAACAGCAAATCATGATGCCTTAATATGCTTGATAGTCGATTCAGTTACCGATCATTAAATTATGACCATTTGAACTGCTTTGACCACTAAAATATTATTGGTCGATAGTATCTCTTCCCTTTTGCTTTATGTCCAAGGAATTAAGGCTACATACCTTTAGAAAATATTTATAAAATTAAATTAGATTTAAGTCAAAGCCTTCTATCCTTACAGTTTGAAATTTCTTTTCAATTTTCATGTGGTAATAGTTAGGTACGACTAATTTCCATCTGACATTTATTATAAGAATCTTACACTGGCTGCCGGTACAAACCAGAATATCTGGCTCGAGGGTAACTGTTTACAGTGGTAACGAGGCTCTGATTCAATGTCCATTCTTTTATGAAGTATCATCTGACTTTGGTTTTTTCCTCCACAACTTACGATGTTTGAGTTTAACAATTTGTTACTTTTTCAATAGCCTAAATACCAGCAATGACTCACTGGCTCAGATTACTTGAAAGAATATGTGTTGATAGAAACCATATAACCAGGTTCGGAGGGCTGTCAGTCAAAACGGCGGAATTCAAAAGACAAAACGTCCCACATTTCCAGTCAAAAATTTCTATGTTTGTTGTTTTTATAATAGAAAATTCAATAATTTAGTTGTTGTATTGTTTAATTGCACCGTGCAATGTAGTTAGTTATGTCTGTAATAAAAAAAAAAACTAGTTACATACTTATCTAATTCGTTATATGTGAATTAAGAATTTTATAAATTTAAACGAAAGGTTTAGATATTTTATCCCTATTTAGATCAGAATCAAGAGACCTTGTATTACAGCTTCGTGAATAAGAATATGTACATGTTTAATTCTTAACTTTCATTAGGAAATAGAAAAAGAATAAATAAATTAACTCATATTTTTCCCAATTCAATCTGCAATAAAATTATTTTCAACTGAAATGAGTCTGGCGTTTTCTTGGGTAATTTGCATGTTTCAATTTCACAAGGGTTAGCCTACTTTTCAAGTTGTGTTTTTGGAGTTGAAATGTGGGGCGTTTCGACTTGAAATATGGGCCGTTCTGACTTGAAATGTGGTCTGTTTTGACTGGGCCGTTTTGGTTTTGGGATGTTATGACCTGTATTTGGTTTGGAAAACCTTGCTTGAAATATTTCCATTAAAAAAGTTTCGCAGTGGCAATAGCCGTATTAATTAGTAGGCATCGAAAGCCTGAAGATTATATGCAAATTAAATCAAAGTTTCAAGTTTTTTTTTAAATGAAATTATGCCAAAAAATTAAATTAAAGTATGAAATGATTAAATAAACACCGTTCAAAGATTCTGTAAGTAAGTCAATATCTTAATTATCAATAATTACTTTCTACTTTTACTTACTACTTCTTTCTGATACGGAATTTTCTTACACCAAATTATTAATTGTGTATCAAAAGAATGGATGCATTATATTAAATCTAATAATATCGTGACTATGACCGAAAAATGGTCAAATCGCTGGAAGAGATATGAATACCGGCTGATTCGGACCTTGGCTGATTCGGGCCAAGGCTGATTCTGATTCTGAAACGCACACAATAATCGACACTGTATAATTTGCAGATATAGTGTTGATTCTATGTCCATTACATATGCTTATTTTCAGTTAAAATAATTCTGCTGTATAAGAAGAGATTTCATTTATTCAAAGGAAAAAATGATTGGGTACCAAATTGTGGTTTCATAATAGTAGATCTAACAAATGAGGTCCACTTCCTAAATATTATCACAAAGAGTTTATTTTTTGGAATATTGATATAATATGATCTAAATTAAATTTTCTTACACTTTTCATGAAAAAGATTTTTACTTCTATCTTTTACTCAGTCTGTTATATTCATTTTACACAAAGACCTAAAATACCATCAGGTCTTTGAGTTTTTGTTTGACACTAACGGAAAAAAAAAAAAAAAAAATATCCGTTACATACCCATTTAGACGGAACTGGGCCGGATGGGCCGTGTTTTATTGATAACCCGAGCGGAAATCTAGTCTGGTCCCCAGCGTACTTACTTTAGTATAGGCAGGTAATCCAGACTAAGCGGAAATCTTCAAGAAATTCAAGAATTAGCTAAAAGCGTGTTTATTTAGACCATGCGAAGTAGCGTTCTACTATCGTGGTGTTGCTTTAATTTACTGGCAGCGCGAAATCCTCCAGTTTTGAAGAGACATATTGAAAAGACTGGGCTTCATAGGTATATGTCTCAAAGTTTTGTTGTTTTTGACACCTGCCTTGTAGTTGTAGGCAGTAATAAGTTGAAGTTTTTGAATTGTCCAAGAATCAACCGTATTATCCGTTTACCCCTTTATGGTAAAAATGATCGATAGGTTTTAGTGAAATGAAAGTGAGCAGTCAACTAAATTGCAGTCAAGTCCTAAAGAAAATATCCCACTCCACCACTGAAGTGCCAGTAGTTCTGGCTTCCAAAACTTTATAAGCCGCTTTTTTAACATTTTGTTCATTTACATGATGCGGCATTAAAGTTTTGGATCAGACCCGTTGCGAAACCTAACCAGAATAACACACATACTTTTAACGTCGTTTTACCTCGCAAATACCCTTTTCACAATTTAATATTGTGCATTATTCGATAAAACAATGAGTTCAATATCATTTCATACCATTTAAACTATTAAAAATATTAATAAATACAATTAAATTGCTTGTTTTGCAGAGAAATATCAGTTTCTCCGACTTACTGTCAGAAGCTTCGCGAGATCTCGTATGACGTAACCGCACGAACCGCTTAGAAAACAAACATGACTATCTGTTTTTAGACTAAATCGTAAACGAACTGCTTGACAGCACCTGTTTGTAGAAGTAATGAAACTATACATGTATAAAATTGACAAGTGACAAGTGTCACAGAAAGAATTGGGTCTATATTATGACACTCTTTCAATGATTATTCTCTTGGATACTTGTAAACAAATGTTGCGGAGTTAAAAGCACATGGTATTGTTTTCTTAACCGTCCGCGCTGATGAACCCGTCGAGGTCATTCTCGTGATCACGTGGTCAAACATTTTGGCAAGATGGCGGCGGTGTGCTGAATTTTAAGGCATATCGGAAACTTAAAGGCATTTTGTGTTCGAAATTAGTTTTTTATGTGTTAATATTGGGCTTAGTAAAAATATATATATAATTCTATCAGGATATGGTTCACTTTACTCAATGGCATGCTTGATGAATTGATGCGAACGTGTCAGATTCCTAGCACGATTATTGGTAGACTTTCCCTACGGCGTTGACTTCAGCGTACACGTCCTGTAACAGTATATAAATCGTGTACGCTGAAGACCTTAAGCTAAAGTGCCAGAAGCTTTGTAGTTGAACAATACATGTTACTTTTCCTGTTGTTCTGAAAATAAGCTTGTTAACTCATACTTCAGTCAGCTCGTACCCATACCTTGGTAGACTTGTAGTAGTTCCAAAATTAGTCGGGTCATACCTGCAGAAAATAAAAAACAAAAGTTGTCACAAATCTTTTGAAATTTTATTGTCAATTTTATGTTCTTTTTTAGAGATAAGCCTTTGGTGAACCTTTATAAATATTTTGAAATCTATATTGTCTTGTGAAAAGAACATAACCAATGACTAACTTTCTTTTAGCCACTTTGCCTGGGGTTACACTGAACACCGAAATCTACCGAATTCTACTTTGCAGGACCGAAATCTACTCAGTACAGCCAAGATATTGCATTGTTTCTTAATGTTTAAGTATTTTATGATAGATTACATTATAAACTACTTATATTTCAAATTTCAATTGAAAAATTTACTTAGTAAAAAAGTTATGTTAATAAATGTAAAAATTATTGAAATCGGTGAGCGTGGAAATATTACATCGCGACAATCACTATAAAAAGGTAGTTTTGAACTACTCAATGCAGATCCATGTAGAATTTATTAATAAAAGTAACATTTCAAGTAAATATAATTGTTCATGAAAACACGAAGTTTTAGCGTTCAGTTATTGCATTTCACACAATCTTTTTTCGCAAATTATTATGTTATGTTTGAATTAAAAGATTGATACAGCTGCAAACGTTTTCTTTACATATAACAAGTGCGAAATGTTATATCCAGGCCACACCATGAGGAGGAACTCTCAACATGGCCAATTATTTTTTTTAAATTAAAAAATATCTACGAAAATGATCAAAAAAATAAATTTAATTCAGATAAATAGATAAGGAATTAATCCGATTTTGATTATTTTTACAGATTTAAAACATTAAACATCAAAGTGTACGAAATGATCAATGCATCAAAAGGATAGAATGCCTAAAAAATAACTATTATTATTGAAGGACATGAAGTTTTGCATAAAGAAAGACATAAGAAATTGATAAAACAAACATTGATTAAAACGAACAATTTAAAGGTAAAAGCAAACGGAAAATACTTGTTTACAAAAAAAATAAAAGTTAAAAAAAATCAAAATACAAATGCTAAAAATACTAAATATAATAAATGCAGTATAAAGCATATTGATGCTTTAAGAATTAATTCATCGAAAATGTACAGAATGAAACAACAAATAAGAAGTCAAGAAAAATACACACAAAAAGTAATTACATTAAAACAGTAGTCAGTCATGATAATGGGTTCTTTAACCTAACAAATTTAGAGCTAGAATAAATTTTTGCAACATCAGTCGGCGCGCAAAGCGCCGCAGCCCACTGAGGGTGACTACCGACATGAAGTGCCTTTTTAGTTAAATTTTTACGCTACCACAGTGAGTTTGTGCAACAACAGTCAGCGCGCAAAGCGCCGCAGCCCGGCGAGGGTGACTACCGACATGATGTGCAGTTTTTTGCGCGATCAACGTTAATCTTTGCTTTTTTGTGCGTTCTTTGTTAAGTCCCTAATGTTTAGGTTTCTTTATCGTTAATGTCGTTATGTTAATTCTGCGTTTACGTTGGCCTGGTTTTTTACCGTCTGTCCTGGGTGCAACACAAGAGCTAGTTCCGTCTGTTGTTGTTACAACCCTTTCATTTCGCACTGCAAAATTGCAAAAACGTTTATTAACATTAGACCTTTGCACAATGGTCATGTCAATCCAATCACTCTTACTGACAAGAAATTGCTGATGATTTTCTGCCAGTCTGAAGTCACCAGTTGCGCAGATGTGACCTTTAAGTCGTCGGTTAAAGTACTGAACAAATTTTTCTGAAATTTGCATGCAGTAAGTTTCAATTTCGTCACACATGACTTGAAAGCAAATTTCGTCTTGTGCGTTAGCCATGCCTTCATATCCAAACAGTTTCTTTAATATCACAAGAATGTTTGATTTCTGTACATCATTATCTTCCAAGTACTGTCGCACATTTTGTTCCAAGTGTCTACTACACAATAAATGATGTGAATACGGAAATTCAGTTGTCCATGCCTTAACCATTGCTTGCTCGTCATGAGAACCTATAACAAGTTTGGTTAAGTCTGCACCAGTCAACTTCAGCCTAAGCTGATGAAAAAAATGACTGTACGTCTCAAAGTCACTGTTGTCATGTATAAACATTGGACCTATGAACAGAGGGGGTTGACCAGTTCTGTGTCTGTTAACCGTCAATTGTTTGTATGTTGTTACGGTCACCTGCATTTTGCAAAGATTGACAGTCTTATCGATAATAACTACACATTATAATACAGCATATTATATATTTTATTAACTTAACATCGGTCCTTCCTGAAAAAGAAACCAGAAGTGACTTTCGCGTGAATTGTTGTCACATGACTTAGACTTAGAACGTATACCAGTAGGATACTTTGATAGCTTTTGTGTAATCTTTATTTAAAATCATATTCAGCGAAAATGTTTTTTTATACATTTTAATATGTATTAACATATCCAGCGGTTCCACTTGCTCCAAAAACTGAATGGTCATTTTTCATCTGATGCAACTGTATTTACAAAATTGCAGTGAAAAATACCGGAATTTAAGCTAAAATATACCTTTATTTTAAGACAAAATGACCCTTCAGTCAAAATACCCGAGGGTCAAAATAGGGTCTTTATGAAAATTCAGGGGTCAAAACCCCTCTTCAAGGGTCAAATGGAAACCCTGATATCAAATACTTTTTTTGAAAATATTTTTCTACTTCAGCAGTATGAATTACAACGAGGTCAGACACTTTTGCAGAAACCTTTAATAACACCATACTTAGCGATTTGTGAAAATTATTAACATACAATTATTTGGTTTAGAAGAATATGTTTCAACTATACCAGTATATATGCATGATAAGAAGTAATATTTATAAATAAAAAGATTACATAGACAATCTGTTCTTATTAAATATTTTCTTGAAAGGATTGCGCCTGCATAAAAAATGAATCAATCTGAAAAGAAGATATGTGTTTACAAAAAAAAAACTTACCTTGCAAGAGCTGCTCCGCTATCATAATCCAATCCAATTAAAGTACAACACTTGCACAAAAAATCTAAATTTGCTTGAGACCAAGACTTAAGGTCTTGTTCATTTAAATTTGCACATTCGGCATGAACCCAGTTTTTTACAATTTGAGAAATGTATGCTATCATTTAGACATTCTTTAACACAAACAACACAAGGAAACTCCATGATTGCAATGTACTTATGCATATTGAGGGTTAGAAGATCGAATTTAAATACGTTTTTGGGATATTACTCGTGATTTACGAGTAAATTAAAAAAAAGTTTGCATCACATCTTAATACATCAAAACAACTTTGAAAAGTTTGAAAAGAAGAAACTGTATGATAAAAGAAAACAAACCTGTAACACCTGCAGGTAATCATGCACGTGCAAAACGCAGGACATAGTGCATGGCGGCTTCATGTTTGAATTTATACATTTATTAATATCTTCTTAAAATTTATAAATATCTTCATTAAAGACAAAATAAAAAAACAGCAAGCTCCTTTTCCATAAAATTTTATTTTCAAAGTCAAACTTTACAACTAGATCTATGTAGTCGCCTGAATAAGTTGAAGTGTATAAGGTGATTTCCATACATTCATTGTTCTCACGCTCAGTGTTAGACACCGCCTGTAACACAATAGTATAAAATTGGTTCAAACTCAAAAAATACAAAACTTACAATATTGAAATTTTGAGTGTATATTCATATTGATAAACTTATTAATAATATATAAAAAAAGTAATAAATAATGCCATATCTTGGCTGTACTGAGTAGATTTCGGTCCTACAAAGTAGAATTCGGTAGATTTCGGTCCAAAGTAGATTTCGGTGTTCAGTGTAACCGCTTTTCCTGTACTTTTGGCCACTTAAGAATTTAAACATTAGTATGTACACTGATTGTCTATTATTATCATTATAATTATTTCTTTCTTTTTTTTTTTTTGCTGATCAAGTATTGCAGGTAACTAAAGGTTTATTTTTTTTTCAACATTTACGATTTGACATATGGATGTCTGGATTAGCTGGACGTTTCAATGTTGTTTGTGAATTTGATTTGTTACCTGTAAGTGTGCACCTTTGAGGCAGTGAATGGGTGATCAGAAAAAGGTGCACTGAACTGTGTCAAAAGAATGATTTGAAATTTATAGTTTAAAATTACTTATTTAACATCGATTGGGAAGCAAGTTTTTGCAACTTATATTAATCCCTCCCAATGACATTTATTAGAAGTAAATTAAAACACAGTGACTTCTATATGGTCAACCATAGTTAAATTTTTGACAAAAGCACATATTAAACATTGAAACTGTGGGGAAAAACGGGTTGTTGATTCATCAACAGATATCAACTGGAATCATAATTACATTGTATATGATTAAACAGTTTTTTTAACAGCAGTGTTTGCACTGACAGAATGACAGAATGACAAATGCACCCAATGCTCACTCTAGGGGCATTGTCCCCAGTTTTCAGTCTTAAGGTATGTTCTGTAATTGAGAATTGGAGCAGAGAACTGTTCACAGACTCTGCATCAGTGACCAAATACTTTCATGTATGTCTGACTTGATGGTGTCTGCATCACTTAGTCTACATCCTGGCATTTGTGGAATTCACTGGTGGAGGGTTTAGGGCTACCTATCACTGTCTCGTATCCGATACTTATGGACATACCCTTGCATTTTTTCTCGGTGTTTTTAAAGACATGCTCTGAGCCTCAGATTCCACTATCAAATCATTGAGAATAGTCAAGCTTGCTGTTGTCAGACAGCTCTTGTTATTACTGTGAATGATTACAAACTTATTGTCTTTTTCTGTATGATAAGACTAAGAATAACCGTGATTTTGAATTTTTTGCTTCCTCACTAGACAAACCTATTTAGTTTGACGAGGCTTGAGGTTCATACTTGTCATATCTTTAAAATCATGGTAAATGTGTTATATTGTCTATAAATTGTCAGATGATAGTTAGTTTCGTAAAACGGTTCACCTCACCTCCCTACTAACTTTAAAAGAATAACATCAAACATGAATGCAGACTTAGACTTTTGGTTGTTTTTATATATAGTGCTTCATTATGGATTTTATATTGACTGTATGTTTTATTTTTCAGGGACCTTGTCACATCACTGAAAATTCCAGTAGCTCTGTTACCTGACATTCATTTAGATGAAGACTTACGATGTTACATATTGTTTACAGAGACATTTCCTACAGGAGCCTATGTTGATCCTGATCAGATAAAGTCACTGAAACCTTATGGCGGTCCTGATGTAAGGTTATTTTTTTTGTCATGGTGAAAGTAATTTTAAAAGCTTATAATGGGACATTTGTGTTTTGTAACTGATTACTTTGTATGGTTTTAAGCTGACTTAAATTGTCTGCATACATTTAGCACATGGTCTAAGAGTTAGACGAGTTGCTACAAATTGCAGAGCTAGTGTGCTAATCAGTCATTCAGTGCTAGCACTGAAGCTAGCAGCTTGGAATTAATATACTTCTTCACCTTGTACATGTGGATAGATAGAACCTCCATGCTATATAGTATAAGAAATGAGATATTTGTTAAAATATCAGACTTAGCTGCTTGCAATCTTCACCTTTTCTAGTCCACTGTACAATATACTACTGAATGTCAGATAAACAAATGAAAGCAAGATTAGTTGCATCCTGTTAAACAAAAGACTTGTGTGCCTCATTCACATCTTAAATTAAAAATTAAATCTTGATAACCTGTAGGAATGGAATGACAAACATTAAAGTTATCAGGGTCTGAATTAACAAGTTTTAGCATTAAAATTACCATTTGAAAACTTTCTTTGTTTTGTTTATAGTTAAAACTTCTCTTCAAAGCAGCAGTAAGTTCACTTAATTTTTTTTGCTTGTTTTCATTTCAAGGTTTTACTGACGAGTGCAGTGGATGTAGAAAAGCCTGAGTTTGAATCAACGGGCTTTCTTGGACTTGTATTTTCGAACTTGAGTAAGGTTGATGAAACTTGGATTGGTGGTTACACATTACCTGTACATTTGCGTTACCATGCAGTGTCCAGACAGGACTTTGTTAATGTCACATTCAATAATCCAGAGGTTGCTGTGAGATGCATAAACAAGGAATTTGGCTTAATACATCATGGTATGTCTTTATGTTCCAGATGAATTATTGAAATGTTGCTTCATTAGAGTAAGAAAAAGATACCAGTATACTTTTTCCTGAACCTTCTATGTAAAATTTTATTCAGTTTAATATGTTTGACCAAGTTACAATTGAATCTGAAAGTATGTTGTTAACTCACATGAGCTATGCTCAAGATGAGTTTTTAGCTAACCTGAGCACAAAGTGCTCAAGGGAGAGCTTTTGTGATCATTGATTGTCTGGCATCTGTCGGCCAGCATTGTGCGGTGTGCATCAACAAATTGACTTGAACGACTTCTCCTCCCATAACGCTAAGTCAACTTTAAAACAGAACATGCCGGGATATTCCTTGCATGAAGCTCTACCAAAGTTTTTCGAAGAATTGAATTTCATCAAGAACTTTGGTTGCTATAGCAACAGAAAGGAAAAACTTCGAAAATCTTCTTGTCTGAAACCACAAGGCCCTGAGCCTTAAGATTTGCTATGTAGCATTCTTAAGAGGATCTTTATCAAGTTTGTTCAAATCATACCCTTGGGGTCAAAATTGACCCTGCCACGGGGGTCAATTGATTTTACAAAGGCTTATATAGAGAAAACCTTAAACATCCTCTTGTCTGAAACCACAAGGCCTAGAACTTAGGTATTTTTATTGGAGCATCAGCTAAAGACCCTCTACCAAGTTTGTTCAAATTATGCCCTTTGGGTCAAAATTGGCCTTCCCCTTGGGTCACTTGATTATGCCCCCACTTCAAAGAAGAGGGGGTATATTGCTTTGCAATTGTCTGTCTGTCGGTCGGTCCGTCGGTCCGTAGACCAAATGGTTTCCGACCAATAACTAAAGAATGCTTAGGCCTAGGAACTTCAAACTTGGTAGGATGATTGTCCATCACCAGTAGATGACCCCTATTGATTTTGGGGTCAAAGGTCAAGGTCACATTGACCTTGTAGGTAGAAACCGTTTCCGACCAATAACTAAAGAACGCTTAGGCCTAGAAACTTCAAACTTGGTAGGATGATTGTCCATCACTAGTTGATGACCCCTATTGATTTTAGGGTCAAGGGGTCAAAGGTCAAGCTCACAGGGACCTTCATCCTAAAAAGTGTTTCCGATCAATAACTAGAGAACGCTTTGACCTAGGTTCACCAAACTTGGTATGCTGGTTTGTCATCACCAGTAGATGACCCCTATTGATTTTGAGGTCATTAGGTCAAAGGTCAAGCTCACAGGGACCTTCATCCTAAAAACGGTTTCCGATCAATAACTAGAGAACGCTTTGACCTAGGTTCACCAAACTTGGTATGCTGGTTGGTCATCACCAGTAGATGATCCCTATTGACTTTGAGGTCATTAGGTCAAAGGTCAAGATCACAGAGACTTTCATCCTTAAAACGGTTTCCGATCAATAACTAGAGAATGCTTTGACCTAGGTTCACCAAACTTGGTATGCTGGTTGATCATCACCAGTAGATGACCCCTATTGATTTTGAGGTCATTAGGTCAAAGGTCAAGCTCACAGGGACTTCCATCCTAAAAACGGTTTCTGATCAATAACTAGAGAACACTTAGACCTAGGTTCACCAAACTTGGTATACTTGTTGGTCATCACCAGTAGATGACCCCTATTGACTTTGAGGTCATTAGGTCAAAGGTCAAGATCACAGAGACTTTCATCTTAAAAACGGTTTCCGATCAATAACTAGAGAACGCTTAGGCCTAGAAACTTCAAACTTGGTAGGATGATTGTCCATCACCAGCAGATGACCCCTATTGATTTTGGGGTCAAAGGTCAAGGTCACATTGACCTTGTAGGTAAAAAACAGTTTCCAATCAATAACTTGACAACCCATGCGCCGTTGACCCTCAAACTTCATATCTGCATTTGTCTTGGCCAGTAGATGACCCCTATTGATTTTGGGGTCAAAAGTCAAGGTCACATGTATGTCAAAACAATTCAGACCAATAACTTGGCTACCAAATGGCATCGGGTTTTGTGGACTGTGAGACTTACATTTTAGATAACATGTATATTTGGTCACTAGGTCAGTCACAATAATCTTGCCACATGACTAATTGGCTGCCGATAGGGGGCATACATGTTTTACAAACATATCTTGTTTTAATAGACTTATATTAGCAACCCTGACTATTTTTTTAGTTAAGTAAAATTAAATTGTAATTAAATTTAAATAAATGTCCTTGAAAAACCCTTTTTAAATCTGTTTCATTTTTTTAAATATCTTAAAAAATGAGGAAGATACAAATGTATGGGCATTTGAAATACGTAAAAAATCATAAAAATCTGGAATTTTTCCCAATATAAAATGCCATTTATAAATGACTCGATCGCGGCACCGAATAAATCAGTTGATGTATTTAATAGGCCATAATTTTGTCATTTACAAAGATATTTTAATGAAATTTTCCATTCTAATGTATTTTTTTCTGCAGAATTCAATGGAAGCAATCATTTTTCAATACAACCAATTTTTCCTTTCCAAAACACAAAACATCTGAACACATGAAAGCATTTTTGATGATATTTTAATAATCTGTTATATAGGGAAAACCTTAAAAAGTCTTCTTGTCTGAAACCACAAAGCCAAGGGCTAAGATTTTTTACATGGAGAATCAGCTTAAGGTCCTCTTCCAAGATAGTTCAAATTATGCCACTGGGGTCAAAACTCATTAATGGCCCGGCCCTGGGGTCACTTTATTTTACATAGGCTTATATAGGGAAGACTTAAAAAATCTTCTCATCTGAAACCACAAGACCTAGAACTTTTTCTCAATGACAGAACATACCTTAAGATTGTGAACTACGGACAATGCCCCTAAATTTGTTATTTTGAAATGAGAAGGAAATTCTTAGAATAGCAGACACTTTCTTTTGCAAACACTGCTGTCCAGTTCATATCTGTTGATAAATGAACAACTCATTTTTCCACACAGACTTTTCAATGTTCAATGAGCTTTTGTCAAAAATTAAACATTTTGCATAGAGTATCAGCTAGAGGTCCTCTACCAAGTTTGTTCAGCTTAGGTCACTGGTATCAAAATTGGCCCCATCCCAGGGGTCCTATCTGTGCAAAATGTTTAATCTTTAGAAATTTCATGTGAGAAACCAGAAATTTAGTTTTAAGATTTTTTGCATGGAGCATCATCTGGAGGTTCTCTACTAAGATTGTTGTCGAGCCTGCTTACGGATAGCTCAACATAGCCGTCACATTTGGTACCACAGTTCAGTGTATGTATGTGCATGTTCATCCAGATTGCCATGTCGGGGCCATAACCTCTCTGTGCACGGAAGGATTTTGAAATAACTTGGCATATTTTTTCTCCTTGATGAGATGGTGTGTTGCGTGCAAGACCCAGGTTCCCAGTGCAAAAGTCAAGGTCACGGTGCCAGGTCAAAAGTCCAAAATTTTGGTGATAGACCTTCTCCGGGCCATAACTTCTTGCTGCATGGAAGGATTTTAAAATACCGTGGCACAATTGTTCACTTTGATAAAATGGGGTGTCGTGTGCAAGACCCGGGTTCCTAGCTCAGAGGTCAAGGTCACAGTAACAGCTTAAAGGTCCAAAATGTTGATGATAGACCTTGTCTGGGCCATTACTTCTCCTTGCATGGAAGAATTTGAAAATACCAGAATTCGTTTGTTATGCTCCCTGAAAGAGACATCATCTAGGCCTGCTTTGTCCTACCATCATCATCTTCCCACAGTTTCCATTTCACTGTCCATTCCCCATAGGCGGCTTTCCATTGGTGGGCTTGACATGCTGCCCATGAGCATTCTAGTTCAAATAATGCCCATTGGGTCATTAATAGCCTTGCCCCGGAAGTGACTTGATTTTACATAGACTTGTATAGGGAGGAATTTAAAAAGAATCTTCTTGTCTGAAACCATAAGAACTTGGACATTTTGCATAGAGTATCAGCTTGAGGTCTCTACCAAGTATGTTCACATTATTTCCCTTGGGTAAGAATTGGTCCCACCCTGGGGTCGTATTTGTGCAAAATATTTAATCTTTAAAAATCTTCTTGTGAGAAACCATAAATTTTAGACCAAGATTTTTTGAATGGAGGATCATCTGGAGGTTCTCTACTAAGATTGTTCAAATAATGCCCATTGGATCATTAATAGCCTTGCCCAGGGGGTCACATAGTCTTATTAAGGGAAGACTTAAACAATCTTCTTGTCTGAAACCACTAGGCCTAGAACTTAGAATTAAAGTTAGATATTTTGCATAGAGCAACAGCTAGAGGTCCTCTACCAAGTTTGTCCAAATTATGCCCTTGGGTGAAAATTGGCTTTACGCTGGGGGTAACTTGAATTCATATAAATTTTTATAGGGAGAACCTTAAAAAAGCTTCTTATGTTTGCTCAACAGCAGACCCAAAGCCAAACAATTCAGGTGAGCCATTTAGGGCCATTCATCACCACCCTTTACCTTATGTCATTGCCAATTTTGTTGTCTAGGATACCATGGTGATACAGTGAGGCAAAAAAGTGAACTGTGTGGTAGCAGCAGTGTTCTACTTTGTGATTGGGTTGTCATACAGTATCTTGCTGTAAGTAATGCTTTCAGACCTGTCTAGGGTAATGGGCCTTTGTTGTATTTCTGCTGCTTTTCATTTGTCACTTAATTACTCTTCAGCAAATGGGTCTGAATTATTGTTATTTTTATATTTTATCTATTGATTGCATTAATTAGTGACTTTCCACTAAATTAAACATTTTGCCACACATAGTATCTGAACATTTACATTACATTACTTACAATGGACCCGATCCAAACAAAAATGACTGTAATAATACTGTTATTTCTATTTAAAAAGAAATTGCCCTATAGGTTTGCATGCTGTAAGAATTTTGTTTGGTCTTAAATGGTATGACTGCTATTTAGTAAATCATGCAATGTTTTTTTCAGGAGAAGGCCAATATAAGTGTAGAAGTTCCAGTAGGGAAAGCTGAGCATTACCTCTTGGTAACAGTTGGAACTGTGTTGACTACTCTTCTAGGATGTTTTCTCCTTGTGTATGTCTCTTTACATATAGGGAAAACAAAAGTTAGCTGAGGAAATGTTCTGACTGTGTCTCAGGATGTTTTCTCCTTGTGTATGTCTCTTTACATGTAGGGAAAACAAAAGTTAGCTGAGAAAATGTTCTGACTGTGTCTCAGGATGTTTTCACAAGCCTTTCAGTATTGAACCAAATGTGTCCAGAAAATAGTAAATGAAATTTGAAGAACATTGGTTTCATACATGTGGGTGAAAAGTGACCGTATAAGGTAGTGACTAGTACAGAATCAAGAGACCAGGTTGTGAGAAGAGGGATCTGCAGAAGTGGTATGGATAGAGAAACAGTATGTAATTAAAATAAAGCTGCACGTCATTGTGAATGAAAGCAAAAAAATTCAAAGTGTTACAGAAAACACAATTTTTTCACTTCCACAAATTGTTGGTGTATATAATACTGTTCCATCTTAATGTGGGAACCAGTTTTATCAGGTTTTTTTTCAAAAACTTTCTGCAGACATATAAGCATTCAAAACCTTTTGTAAGTAAGAAGTTTCTCACATGGAATATGTTACCGTCATTCTGATGTGCCCTGAGCCTTAAACAGCTATGACATGAATGTTATATTAGCGAAAGCTAAATGTGGTATCACATTGTTTAGAAAACACAACATAGAAATGAAAATTTGTAATTTGATTTATAATACAAGCTCATTGCTATCAAAATACGTAACAGGGCTATTAAATTTGCTGTCAGTGAAATTTCAACAAAGTCTTTGGTAGGTAAGTTTTGTCAATATTTCAAGTTGTGTATCTCTTATGGACTATGGAGATGTGTTTTCATTGAGTTACTCAGAATAATAAGACACAGTATTCATCTGATTTCTGCCACAATCAATAAACCTCATTTCTTTTAAAAAGCAACCTTTGATTTGTCAGAAGTCATACATCAGTATGTTAGTTACCTTAGCTTCATATGTTGCATAATTTAGAATGGTAAATCTGAATTGTTTTTCTTTGAAAGTTGCAAACTGCCTATATCCCTGCCAAACTTTGTTTGCAGGGATATCTAGGAGTCATATGATGGTTGGTCAGTTGGTTTGTCAGTCAGTCCATTGCAGAAATCTTGTGAAGGGAAGTACGTCCTCGTTTCTAGGACTATCAATTTGAAACTTGGTTTTCATGTTCACCAATAAGTGTAGATATGCATGACACTTTTTTCATACACACCAATGCCCTCTTTGCAATTTTATGGCCCATCATATTAAAATCCTGGCCACATTTCTAGGACTCCAAGACTGAAAAGTCACAATGTAGTTAATGCCAAAATCATCTGGAATATTTTTGAGTTTATACATGACAGTTAAAACATTTTGGTGATTCTTTGAGTTTGTAAGTCGTTTTGAAAGGTGATTTTAATGCTTAAATAGAATTAATTTGTTATTGAGGCATTTTCTATGTCATTTTATCTCAGAATTTTTATCTTCAAATGTCATGTAACAAAGAAATACCAACCTTCCTGCCTCTTTAAATCAATGGCTATAAAAGTAGTAGGTGAACTTTATTCCAAACTGTTAAATGATTTATGATATAGGGTTTCAGGTGTAGCAAAACCTAATTAATTTTACTTCATTGATAGAAGAAAAGATAAACATTCTTGTTTATAATGAAAGTCTTTTAACATGCCAGAAGTTCAGCTAATAAAAAATGTCATCTTGACTGAAATCAGTGTATTTTTTATAGAAAGATTTTCACAGCTTTTACTTTTGATTTTGCTTTTCAAAAGCTAATAGACAATAGCATATTTCACATTTTAACTGTTTGTGTTACATATTTGTAGCTCATCTGACAACTTTGTGGTCATGTTTAGCTTTTGCAACCGCCTTATGTCCCTCATCTGTGTATGCTTCAACAGTTTTTGTTTTCCCCCGAAGAATGGCATATAGCAGTTACACTGTCCTCTTATTCTGTCAGTGTGTACGTCTGTCTCTCCCATCTTCTGTGCACAACTCCTCTTTCAATTGTCATGTGATTTTCACCAAACTTTCACTAAATAATTGTTAACAAGTGCTGAAATGCATATACTCCGGCTTTTGTGATTTGTTAATTTTTGATGGAGTTATTGCCCTTTGATTAATCTCAGAGAATATTTCTTGTGTGCCCAACTCTTCCTCCCATGCAATTTTCACCAAACCTTCACAGAATGATCATTATCAAGTGCCGCAGTGCATATTTTCAGGGTTTTGCTGTTCAATGATTTTTGGCATACTTATATCCCTTTGATAAATTTTACATAACATTGATTCTGTGAACAACTTCTCCTACATTAATCATGCAGTTTTCACCAGTCTTTCACAGAATGATCATTACCAAGTACATATACTCCGGCTTTTGTGATTAGTGATTTTTGGTGGAGTAATTGTCCTTTGTTTAATTTTACTTAATAACGCTTCTGTGTGCAACTACTACAATTTTATAACTGAACTATATTTTCAAAACACTAGATCAGTATCTTTTGAAACACATCAGTTTTGGAACAATTGATTAATTTTACCAGCCATACAGAACATATAATAGTCCTACCCCTGGACATAAGGGTACTTTGTTCAGTTCAGAGACTGCAAAAGGTTTTGGCACAAAAGATCAAGGTAACATCAAGTAATAAGCTACCATGACTGTGATCATCACCATGTTTCAGGGGCATTTGTGTCTGTTGCACATTTCTTGTCTATTTGATTTGAACTGAACCTGCACAAAATTTGTATCAACAGTAGATCTCAGCTCCTGTCCTTAAGCGGCCTGATCCATTCATGCATTACAGAGTGATGGACCCTGAAGGGGCCAGAACAGGCATATTTTACCTTGTCTGCATCATAATGATTTTACTTTTGACTTTACTTCACCGAAGTTTTGAGTTCGATTTATTCAGGGAAATATACATGAACACATACCGGTACTTTATTGTCACACATATCACATGCATACGAAACACACAAAAATACAAGAATAGAATTATAATGAAGTATGTTTTATGCTACCCTACGATTGCCCATTAAGCTAAAAGCTTATTTCCAATGGGGTCCAATTACTGTAATAAAAACATATTAAATTGTACAATTCATAAATGAGCATCAAACTACAAAATAAATGAAATATTTTTAAAAACAGTTGTACAACAATCAAGACAATTATCAATCTAAGAACTAAATACATAGTCACATTATATCTGTACATTTGTATCTCATTTAAACATGAAACATGTAAACAATTATCACATACAGATCAATTTTTTAATATATAAACAAAATGAAGAATATCAAGAAAAGTAACTAATGAATTGAAAAATTATAAATGTAAGCGGTAAATTTATCTGTCCTGTTACATTCCTCTCTCCTAAAAAAAACAACACATAATATTATTTTCTATTTTTTTTTAAAACTGAAATTTGAGAATATACAAAATACCACAATATAAACAAAATAGGGAAAAAAAATGTTTTCATAGATAACAAGTCGTATTCTAAAATTCAAAACAATACTTTCAGTCTGATTAATCAAGTTCTAAGAAACGGTCATAATAGAGTTCTATAACTGGGTCATAGGCCCTTCTCCTTTCCTCTCTTTCCTTCTTTTTCTTTCCCTCTTGTTCCTTCTTGCTTTCTCCCACCTTATGCCTTTCTTCCTCGACTTCCTGTAACCTTTTACGTTCCAGTCTTCATGATGAAAAGCCAACCTTTCAGCAGGGGGAGGAAGGATAGCCTTTACACAGTTCCCTGGCGGTTTATAAAAGCTATTAACAACCTTCTCTTCGGTAGAGAGGTGACTTCTACTCCTACTAAATGTATGTCGCCTGGCATCATATTTCCTTTTACTGATGTAGCTGCACTTTACACACTTGAACAATACAACAAAAGGTTCATGAACTTCTGTCCAGTGTTTTGAAAACTTCGTATACTTGTTGTTAAAACCAACACATCCAAGATCTGGACATGTGTCACCCTCCATTGGCCTGAGATTATCGGCAGCATGCAATTGACCTTGGGCCATTGTCAAAGAAGATTCTGTAAGAGACAAAAAGATTTTAAATACAAAAATACACATTTTATGATTTAGCTATGCAATTCTTTTCCTGTTTTACAAGGTAATTCAACATATTTTACAGGATGGTTATCTTTTTAGCTAAGAGTGAGCTTTTCTGATCACCTTTTGTCCGTCGTCCGTCCGTCCGTCAGTCCGTCCGTCCACAATTAGTTTGTTAACACTCTAGTGGTCACATTTTTGCCTCAATTGTCATGAAACTTGGTCAGGATGTTTGTCTCATTGATATCTCGGACGAGTTCGAACATGGGTTATCAGGGTTGGAAAACTAGGTCACAGAGCCCAAATATAGAAAAACCTTGTTAACACTCTAGAGGCTACTTTTTCAGTCCAAATATCCTGGAAATTTGTCAGAAAGGTTCTATTGATGATTTCTAGCTCAAGTTCAAATATGGGTCATCTGGGTTCAAAAACTAGGTCACGGAGCCCAAAAATAGAAAAATCTTGTTAACACTCTAGAGGTTACATTTTCAGCCCAAATAATCTGGAAATTTGTCAGAAAGGTTGCTTTGACAATTTCTAGGTCAGGTTCAAATATGGGTCATCTGGGTTCAAAAACTAGGTCACAGAGCCCAAATATTGAAAAACCTTGTTAACACTCTAGAGGTTACATTTTCAGCCCAAATAATCTGGAAATTTGTCAGAAAGGTTGCTTTGACAATTTCTAGGTCAAGTTCAAATATGGGTCATCTGGGTTCAAAAACTAGGCCACGGAGCCCAAATATGGAAAAACCTTGTTGACACTCTAGAAGTTACATTTTCAGCCCAAATAATCTGGAAATTTGTCAGAAAAGTTGCCTTGAGGATTTCTAGATCGAGTTCGAATATGGGTCATCTGGAGTCACAAACTAGGTCACAGAGTCCAAATATGGAAAAACCTTGTTAACTTTCTTAAGGTAGCATTTTCAGTCCAAATAACCTGGAAATTTGTCAGAATGGTTCTATCGATGATTTCTAGCTTAGTTTTGAATATAGGTTTTCTGGGGTCAAAAACTAGGTCACAGAGCCCAAAAGTAGAAAAACCTTGTTAATGCTCTAGAGGCTACATTTTTAGTCCAAATGTCCCTGAAATTTGTCAGAAAGATTGTTTCAATGATTTCTAGCTCAGATTTGGATATGGGTCATCTGGGATCAAAAACTAGGTCACATGGTCCAAATATGTAAAAAACTTTTTAATAGTACAGAGGTTACATTTTCAGTCCAAATATCCTGGAAATTTGTCAGACAGGTTCTCTTGATGATTTCTAGCTCAAGTTGGAGTATGGGTCATCTTGGGTCAAAAACTAGGTCACAGAGCCCAAATATGGAAAAACCTTGTTAACACTCTAGAGGTAACATTTTAATTCCAAATAACCTGGAAATTTGTCAGAAAGCTTAATTCTATTGTTTCTAGATCAAGTTTGAATATGGGTCATCTGGAGTCGAAACATCTAGGTCACAGAGCCCAAATATTGAAAAACTTTGTAAACACTCTAGAGGCTACATTTTCAGTCCAAATGTCCTTGAAATTTGTCAGAAAGGTTGTTTTGATGATTTGTAGCTCAAGTTTGGATATGGGTAATCTGGGGACAAAAACTAGGTCATAGAGCCCAAATATGGAAAAATCTTGTTAACACTCTAGAGGTAACATTTTCAGTACAAATAACCTTGAAATTTGTCAAAGAGATTGTTTCAATAATTTCTAGGTCAGGTTCGAATATGGGTCATCTGGGGTCAAATAACCAGGTCCATAGCAACTTTGTTTAAAGCAGTCATACTCAGGTGAGCGATACAGGGCCATCATGGCCCTCTTGTTGTTTATTTGTTTCAGTTTTAAACTCATTGATTCATTGCCAGCCTTTGTTTTCTCAAACAACAGAAATAGACAATTTTTAGACAAATTAGGTGATTAATTCTCAGCATTTAAACCCCCAAATTATGAAATAGGGTAATGCTATTTCATTTTAGCATTTTACATTTACTATTTACACACATTTATCTATCATTCTCAATCGTTAAATAATTTAACACATTATTTACTGTTAAAATTTCCAAGAACTTTAACACAAATAATACTGAAGCATTTATTTTTCTTAATTATGGAACTCATGATAATTAAGATTATATATATTATTTATTATAATATGAGAACTCATAGAGTATAAGTACTCTGACAAGGTAATGTTTAAGATCAGTTATTTTATATATATACTATTTACAGTTTATCAACACAGTTGTCTTATATTCACTGAAATTATTTTTCCAGACTGTATCTAAATCCTTCAAAGTGAGGATATCACGAGGTTTTACTTGTCTTTCGCGCCTCGATCTTGGAACAAATGGTTCTGTTGTCAGTGTTTTGCCCTGATCGTCAGTGTTTGACCTATTTTTAGTTTGTTCATTTTGGTTTTGAGGTTCTGAGTATTAACCTGACTTTGAATTTCATCTGTTTGACAATTAACTGGAACCTGTTTCAACCAGTTTTCTGGTGAATGTTTGCCTTGAAAAGGTTTTAGGTGATCAACATGTATTACAACTGTTTTTGACTCTTTATTTTTCTGAATTTTGTACATCAAGTATGTTATCTTATCAAGTACTAGGTAGGGACCTGTCTATTCAATCCTAACTTTTGATTTGCTGTAGGTGGGTACCATCTCCAAACCTAGTCACCTGGCAAAAATTCTCTTGGTTTGAAGCCCCGATCATAGTATCGTTTCTGCCTACTTGCTGCTATACCAAGTTGATCATATGCAAAAGAATATGACTGCCTTAACGCATGTCTAACCCATTCTACATATTCAACTGGACATTCTTTTTCAGATGGGTAAGGAGGTGGCCCTACCATTAAGTCAATAGGACAGTCAACTTATCGGCCAAGCATTACGAGATTTGTACTGCACCCAGCACTACTGTGTTGGGTAGCCCTGTGGGCTGCAATAACATAACAGAGATGATCATCCCAATCTTTTTGTTCCTTAGAGACAAATACTTTTAGCATCTGAAGTATACTTTTTTTAGCGCGCTCAATAAAACCATAACTCTTGGGGTTGTATGGACAAGTTCGAGTCTTCTCAATGCCTAACATTTCACAAATATGGTCGAAAAGATGAGATTCAGACTCTCTACCCTGATCAGTGTGAATCTGGGATGGAAAGCCATACTGGAGAAAGACCTGTGTGACTAAAATATCAGCAACAGTGTATGATTAGGAACTGCAAATGCCATTAATCATTTTGTGAACTAACAACGAAAAACTATTATGTATTCATTGTTCTGTTTTGTCAAAGGAAGTGGACCTAAAATATCTATTGCCAAAATTTTCATTGGGCAATGAGCTTTAATTTGTTGGATTTGTGCTTTGCCTTTTCCTGGACCAGGCTTAGATTTAGCACACATTTCACACTAACTTACCCATAGAGCTATGTTGCTGGACGTTCCAGGCCAATAAAACTTACGTTTCACAGTTTCTATTTTGCGATCTCAAATACCTTAGACAGTGTAGTTGGTCAAATATAACTGATCTTATGGCTTCTGGAGCTACTAATTGAAAAACTGATTTTTCGGCTAAGTCATAAGATTTGCAGTATAACAAGTTATCTTGAATTTCTAAAACTTCCCAAGACTGCCAAAGTTTGATTACATCACTGTGTAAATACAACAGTTTTGATTTCTCAGGTTTAACTGTAGATTCTTGTTTAAGCCTAATTATTTCAGAAATTCCAGCATCTTTAGACTGAAAATCCTGAAGCTCTAACTTTGACCAGTGAAATTTAAAAAAATGAAATCATTGATGATATCAGGTGAAGCTGGCAATGGCGAAAGTTGCGAGAAAAGTGAAGTCACAAAACATGTAGACCTATTCCAAAAACATTCATAAGACTGGTGAGTAGTAGGTGCCAAAGATGAATCCAATAAGGACCGCTTTACTTAAGCAATTTTCCTGGTGACATGTGGATTGGTATTGGTAAGGGTTGATCGTCCAGGTGAGGTGCCAGATGCAAAGCTTCGGCAATCTGCAGTTTTTTTTCAATTGGGCCTCTTGGTTAACTTGGCTTATAATTAATTATCCAGCACTAAGAAAAGTGAAGCATGCTGTCTGTGGACAGGTCTTGTTGTACTTTGACTAGCATGCTGTCTTTTCCAGCAGGCTCTTGTTTACCTTTTTAGTTATTCTAACAGAGTCCCCAAGGGCGACACAAGTGTTCCACTGAACACCCATCTAGTTTGTCTTGTTTGATTGGTATTCCCTGTCCAGCAGCTAAAGCCATAAACTTGTCTAACAATTCCTGACATTCAGGGGTATTAGGAGAGCCTACAAATATGAAATCATCAGTGAGAAACTTTAGAGATCCCAAATTGATGTTGCAAGATCCACTTAAGAGATTTAGAAAATGATTCAAAAATAGCAACTGATGAAGAAGGATCCATGGGAAGAACATTGTCAAAGTAGTATTTACCTTTAAAATAGAACCCATGTTTATGATAGTCTAAAGGTGAAATGGGAATTATTCTAAAAGCATCTTAAATGTCAGCTATAGCTATTAACCCTTTACTCCATAGATACGTGTTTTAACGCATATGCGACCAGTGCAGATCTAGATCAGCCTGCACATCCATGCAGTCTGATCAGGATCTCCATTGTTCGCTTTTATATTCATAAAAGAATTTCTGACTGAAAAGCGAACAGTGGAGATCCTGATCAGACTGCACAGATGTGCAGGCTGGTCTGGATCTGCACTGGTCGCATATGAGATTTAACACTTAAACATGTGGTAAAGGGTTAAAGAATGTTGGCCTGATTTGAGGACAAGTGAGGCTACTTGGTCAAACGTTTCTAATTGGACATGTGATCTGAATTTTGAGCTTTCTTTTGCCTCCTGTTGCCTCTGAAGGCTTAGGTTTAGGTATGTTTTGAAACATTAAACAAAACAGCAGTACTAATGAAGATATAATAGTAAAAGGGGGGAGTTTGGCATTTGATCAGACAGGTAGTATAATCATTTCACATTATACGTGTAATGAAAATTGGTATAATGAAATCCCATAAGGAAAATACATTTGTAATAAAGTCAAACAGTGACATTGCAGAAGGGAGTAAATCCCCCTGCATCATATAATTCCATCATCTCAAACATAAAGTGACATTGCAGAAGGGAATAAAAAAACCCTTGCATCAAAATAAATGCATTATCATAGTAATGACATTGCAGAAAGGAAAAAAAACCCTGCGTCAAACAAATTCATTATTATAATTAAATGGTGACATTGCAGAAGGGTGTAAATCTCCCTGCGTCAATTAAAATCATATACTGACACTGCAGGAGGGAGTATATCCCCCTGCTTTAAATAAAATAAATGCATTATCTGGTATAAAACAGTGCCATTGCAGGAGGGCATTGCTTCCCTTGTGTAAAAGAAATGCAATACGTTGCAGAAATTATAGAGACATTGCATATAAGAAATCCCCCCTGCATAAAATAATGATGGACAATGGTTTAAGGAATAAACTGCTTGTCTACTTGCAGCAGTTAGTAATAACATGTGTCAGTAAAAAGCAGAAAGGAATAGTTTCCCCTGCAATTAAGAGTGCTGTATTTCACAAAACGACATAGTGAAATTGTGTAAGAAATGCGATACAACCACTTGTTGCAAAAAAAATTGTCATAAAGTAAGTTATTATTATTACTGTCAAAACCGACTGAAAAATTAGAAAAATAACCCACATGATTTATGGCAATGACTACTATGCCACTATGTGTTTGATGTCACAACTAGCAAAGTATTGAAAGGCTCCCAAGTAAAGCAATAACACCCTGTAATAGAACAAAAACATGTGCTGTTTGAAAAAAGAATGAATATACGCAGTGTTGTCTAACAAATATTTATAATTCAGCCTTCAGCATTCTTTCAGCCATCAGCAATGATTTATCTAACACACCAACTCCCACTTCTTTGTCTTTGCTTCATCTTAAACGAAGTTTGATGAAATGTTTTGTCCTCTAGTCTTCTTTTCAATAGTCAGACATGGCTTTTGCTTATACTCCTGTCAGTGCTAACAAAGGTTCACAATCACAGATAATCACGTTAGTTTTCTCGTTTATACTCCTGTCAATGCTAACAAAGGTTCACAATCACAGATAATCACGTTAGTTTTCTTGTTTATACTCCTGTCAATGCTAACAAAGGTTCACAATCACAGATAATCACGTTAGTTTTCTTGTTTATACTCCTGTCAATGCTAACAAAGGTTCACAATCACAGATAATCACGTTAGTTTTCTTGTTTATACTCCTGTCAATGCTAACAAAAGTTCACAATCACAGATAATTACGCTAGTTTTCTTGTTTATACTCCTGTCAATGCTAATCTTGTTTATACTCCTGTCAATGCTAACAAAGGTTCACAATCACAGATAATCACGTTAGTTTTCTTGTTTATACTCCTGTCAATGCTAAAAAAAGGGTTCACAATCACAGATAATCACGTTAGTTTTCTGTTTGAGTATGGTTATTCTTTCTGTCAAACTTAACACAATCTCTGGAAAAAAAAATGTAAACATAGACTACCGGTGGAAACCATTTATCAACCATTAATTTTCTGTAATAAATATGCACATACATATGACTGAACTGTCATAGTTAAGTTTAACAGGATAAACTGAGCAAGTTAATTTTAAGAAGTTTCACAAGCATTATGCACTTTTTTATGATATATTGTATTACATGTACCAGATTTGCCCCATTTTTCACCTATGCACGTATTTAAGTGTAGGCTCTCCTGGAAAATGCTGAAAAGCATAAATATTCTACTTTATGAAAAACACAAAACTACTGCAGCATTAACAATATAAATACCGAAACACTTCAAAATAATCATCAAGTTGTAATTACTAACCTTATCAGGTGTAAGACAGTTGTTTTCAGCAATGTGTAGAAACCTGGGATTAAATCCTAGTGCTTTTAAATTACACACCAATGCAATCACAAATACTAATAAATGGGTAACTGATACTGATCACTGCTCCACATAATGCAATGTTTTGCCATGTGCATGCAGATGTTTACATTTTTAGCTCACCTGAGCGAATGCACAGGGTGAGCTATTGTGATCGCTGGATGTCCGTCATCTGTCATCAGTCTGTCTGTCCTAGTCTGTCGTCTGTTCACATTTGCCTTGTGTATGCGATAGAGGCTGTATTTTTCATTGGATCTTTATGACACTTGGTCAGAATGTTTGTCTTGATGAAGTCTAGGTTGGGATTGTATATGGGTTATCTGGGGTCAAAAACTAGGTCACGGGGTCAAATCTTAGAAATACCTTGTGTATGCGATAGAAGCTGTATTTTCCATTGGATTTTCCTAATATTTGGTCAGAATGTTTGACTTGATGAATTCTAGCTTGGGATTGTATATGGGTCATCTGGGGTCAAAAAACTAAGTCACAGGGTCAAATCTTAGAAAAACCTTGTGTGTGCGATAGAAGCTATATTTTTCATCCGATTTTCCTTATACTTGGTCAGAATGTTTGTCTTTATGGAATCTAGGTTGGGATTGTATATGGGTCATCTGGGGTCAAAAACTAGGTCACGGGGTCAAATCTTAGAAAAACCTTGTGTATGTGATAGAGGCTTTATTTTCCATTGGATTTTCCTAATATTTGGTCAGAATGTTTGTCTTGATGACATCTAGGATGTGATTGTATATGGGTCATCCAGGATAAAAAAATAGGTCACAGGGCCTATTTGTAGAAGATCTTCTGTTCAGCTACAACAATGAAACATTAGATAATTTTGCATTCAGATTAAATCTTTGACCATGGATGATCTTGGCCTTGACCTACTTATGTGCTTCCTGATTTTTTTATGTTTTTGTGCAATGATTCTCTGGTGAGTGTTTAAGGGCCATCTTTGCCCTCTTGTTTATGGATTGAGTTGGTCTATGGTGAAATGTTAAATGAGTAATGGTTAAATATAAACAAAAAGCATCTTGATAACTCAGATTACTAATCTTTGTACACACATAGATGTGATAAGTACTCTTAATTGTAAGGATATTTAGTTGATCATTTGGTCGACCAAAAGCCTTAATCCATCTCTGACACTCAACCAGTTTCGGCTTCAGAAATGGAATAAATTCAACACCACCAGTCAATCTTTCCAGATAACGACTGTCAGAGTTGCATATTTAACCATAGTTTGTTTATGTGCAACACTGCTTAATATTTTCAGTTTATCTGAACATCTCACTTGCTGAGTAAATGTAGGACGGCCGTTGTTTAGCAACAGGCTGGAATTTTATCAATTATTGATTGGCTAATCTATTTTTAGCAACCCATTTGATAGACAAGTGGTGTACTGTAGCCAAAAGTAATATTGCTGGGGTCCATCCTCTGTTGGCACTGATATACCTGGGTTGTTGTCTAGGTATCCTAGTGGAGTAATGTAGCTGGTGTCCGTCCTCTGTTGGCACTGATATACCTGGGTTGTTGTCTAGGTATCCTAGTGGAGTACTGTAGCTGGGGTCTGTCCTCTGTTGGCACTGATATACCTGGGTTGTTGTCTAGGTATCCTAGTGGAGTACTGTAGCTGGGGTCTGTCCTCTGTTGGCACTGATATATCTGGGTTGTTGTCTAGGTATCCTAGCTGGGGTCTGTCCTCTGTTGGCACTGATATACCTGGGTTGTTGTCTAGGTATCCTACTGGAGTACTGTTTAAGGTAGAAATGAAGTCAGTTTCAGTGTTGTCAATAGTGTTTTTTCTGCAAATATATAAAAGAACAAGACTAGCTTTCCAAAAATACTGGAAACTTAAAATTCCTAGAAAACATGCTATCCTGAAGACATTTCACTTTGCCTATTTTAGACTCACATACTCTCTTAAATACTTCTGTTCACTATATGAACTTTACTTAATAATTAAGTCACATAGTGACAGGCTAACTGAAGAATTGTTACAGGATTTCAAAACTGTTTAACCTAAACCCAACTTTTTGTTTCAGAATATTGAAATGATGTTCTTTCTTATACATCCAGTGACTGAAACCGTGTTTGCTTTTATTCTTATTTGAACACATCATAATCATGTTTTTAGCTCACTTGAGCACAGAGTGCTTAAGGGTGAGCTATTTGGATCATTGATTGTCCGGCGTGCGTCTTGCGTTGTCAACAATTTGACTTGAACAACTTCTCCTCCTAAACTGCTAAGCCAACTTTGATAAAACATGCCTGGGATATTCCTTGCATGAAGCTCTACCAAAGTCGTTCAAAGAATTGAATTCCATCAAGAACTCTGGTTGCTATGGCAACAGAAAGGAAAAACTTTGAAAATCTTCTTGTCTGAAATGACAAGGCCCTGAGCCTTAAGATTTGGTGTGTAGCATTGTCTAGTGGAATCTTTAACCAATTTGTTCAAATTATACCCCTCGGGTCAAATTTGGCCCCATCCAGGGGGTCATTTAATTTTACATAGGCTTATATAAGGAAATTTTGAAAATCTTTTTATCTGAAACCTGAAGGTCCTGAGCCTAAAGATTTGGTATGTAGCATTGTCTAGTGGACCTCTACCAAGTTTGTTCAAATTATGCCCCTGGGGTCAAATTTGGCCCTGCCCTGGGGGTCAATTGATTTTACACAGGCTTATATAGGGAAAACTTTGAAAATCTTCTTGTCTGAAACCACGAGGCCCTGGGCCTTAAGATTTGGTAGGTAGCATTGTCTAGTAGACTTCTACCAATTTATTCAAATTATACCCCTGGGATCAAATTTAGCCCTGCCCTTGGTGTCAGTTAATTTTACAAAAGCTTATATTGGAAAACTTTGAAAACCTTCTTGTCTGAATCTACAAGCTGTAAGATTTGGTATATATCATTGTCTAGTGGACCTCTACCAAGTTTGTTCAGATTATGCCCCTGGGGTCAAATTTAGCCCTACCCTTGGGGTCGATTGATTTTACACATGCTTATATAGACAAAACTTCATAAAAACATCTTGTCTGAAACCACAAAGCCTAGAATTTAGATAATTTTAATGAAGCATCAGCTAGAGGTTATCTACCAAGTTCATTCAGATTATGCCCCTTTAGTGAAAATTGGTCAACCCTGGGGGTCACTTGAATTCATATAGATTTATATAGGGAGAAATTTAAAATAGGTTCTGATGTTTTCTCAACAGCAGACCCAAAGACTAAGTATTCAGGTGAGCAATCTAGGGCCATCATGGCCTTCTTGTTTCTTTTTTGAATTACTTACCATCATATTTAGTTAATTATTATAAGGAAGAAGAAACTGACAACTGATTTTTTATTTATAAAATGTTCCTTGGGTTTGACTGTTTGGCTAATGATATATCATTATAAAATTTCTGAAGAACATGTATTGGTCTGTTTCTCTTGTGAAATATTTTGTAATGAAAACATTGAAAACCTCACTTAATGTGACCAGCCTTTTATCTATGAAGACCAATATGATGGGTCTACTCTTAGTTGATACATTAGTTGATAGTGACAGCAAAAAAGATGACACTGGATCTGACTGAATGTGAGTTCCTCTAGCTTTTTCCCACTGACTTGGTACAGATGAACATGCTGGTTGTGCTGTCACCTCAACCAGACCTTCCAAAATTCAGTTTGTAACCCAGCAAATGTGCACACAACTCAGAAGTTCTGTTGATAAAAAGCTGAGATAACATGTTTTAATACCTAATACTGAATTTAGGTACACCAGTACACATCTTTCTGTATCTAGGAATCATTGCATCTACTCATTCCTTTCATGGTATTTAACAAATGTTTACCCAACCCACAGCAGTAAAAGCACTTTTGCCAAGTTGAAAATAGACGCACATATAAATGCTGCACATCGGCTTACTGATAATCAAACTTATTTTTTTGAGCACATATATTACCCAGCTTTACAACTACAATGGGCCACTTTGATCCTTGCCTCATCCAGTGATATGTTTATATTATGAGAGGTCTCACTCTTCTGTTTGCTGTGGAATATGGCAGCCTTTAAAGCAATTTCTTGGTTCTGGCTGCAGAAAATCTTCAAGGAATTAATGTAATTTTCATTTCCCAATTTCCTACTCTTTGCTTTTAAGTGCATTTACTAGGCAGAAAATGCTCACCAAAACTACCCCATAAGAATGTTGTCCATATTTTTATGCTCCTTCCATCCGTCACACTCTTGTCCAGAGAATAACTTGAAAAGTATAAAAGGAATTGGACTGAAACTTATCACATCGTTTGCGCAAAAAGAAAGACAAGAAAAACAGCAGAAAACAACAAAAAACTAATGAAATGATTTTTGTTCTTATTTAATGCATAAAACTGAACACATAAATTTAACCCTGGCATAAAGCAGTTAAAACTAAGCATCGTTCCTTATTTAAGATACAGTGTCAACTTTGTCACACAGTTAAATTACAGCATAGCTGTTACAGTGTCAACTTTGTAACACAGTTTAATCACAGCATAGCTGTTACAGTGTCAACTTTGTCACACAGTTTAATCACAGCATTGCTGATACAGTGTCAACTTTGTCACACAGTTTAATCACAGCATAGCTGATACAGTGTCAACTTTGTCACACAGTTTAATCACAGCATAGCTGATACAGTGTCAACTTTGTCACACAGTTTAATCACAGCATAGCTGTTACAGTGTCAACTTTGTCACACAGTTTAATCACAGCATTGCTGTTACAGTGTCAACTTTGTCACACAGTTTAATCACAGCATTGCTGTTACAGTGTCAACTTTGTCACACATTTTAATCACAGCATTGCTGATACAGTGTCAACTTTGTCACACAGTTTAATCACAGCATAGCTGTTACAGTGTCAGCTTTGTCACACAGTTTAATCACAGCATAGCTGATACTTCTTCTTCCATGTATGACTGTAACAGACATCTCTAGCAGCTGTCATCAGCTCTCCTGAAGGTTTCAGCAAGTAACAGTGGTCATTTCCATTTGTCTTGACACTTAGCAAAAAGCATGATGTGTTCCCTTAGCACACTTTCCTGTCCATTTATATTCAGATTCCCACTGATGATTGAATTTTGTTTTTGTCTTTTGAATTTTAGCTTTTGTACCCTAAGTCCTTACAAGGTGAATGATCCCATTTAGGCATCTTTTCCATCTGAGCACACATTTTCTTTACCTAAGATTTTATTCTCCTTGACACCAATTAATGTTATTGTTTTTTTAGAAGAAAATATGTTAAGATGAAGTAGTTTATTTAATTGATACTGTCCAAGTGTATATATTATGTTGTTCATTTGTTCCAGAGCATTATGTATCTCTTATAGTAGCATATTGTTGGTAGTGGTTGTGTATTATTTGCGACTTTACAAACTTTGTAAATTCGTTTTTTATTATAAAATAACATACCAATGCTGTGAACATTGATTCTTCAGCAAGTCTCTCCATTGCATCGACTTGTTCATTTGAATCATAGCTCAAAGGACATGGTCACAGTGACAGCTTAAGTGGACTGATTGGCTTGTCTGGGCCATAACTGAACCATACATAAAAGAATTTTTAAATACCTTGATGAGACAGCAGGTCACTTGCAAGACACAGGTTCAAATACCTTGGCTCTTTGTTGACCTTGATAAGATAGTGTGTCATGCGCAAGGCCTTTATACTTGAAGGTCAAGGTCACAGTACCATCTTTGTATATAATTTTTTTTTGTACAATTACTCAAACTATAAAAACCACAGACTTGAAACTTTGTCAGTAGATAGAACTTGGTGTGGTGGAGTACACTGTGCAAGAACCATAACTCTTCCTTATTTACTTTTGTAATTATTTCCCTCTATTGATTTTTTTTGTGTTCAGAGCAAAACTCAGTAACTGTAAGAGGGACTTTATGGAAGCTTCACACAGAGATAGAGCCTTTGAGTGATAGCTTTTGAAGGGACTGATTCCATGATATTTTTCATTTTCCAGTTAGTGAGTAGTAGATGTTTTCCCCACCAGGGAATGGTGCTGTGAGATCAATTCCTAGATTTTGCCAAGGTGATTCAGGTAACTTTTGGTGTGATTGGAGGTTGCTTGGGAGGGTTAGAAACTAGCTGGCACTGATAGTAAATTCTGATTAAAGTTTCAATTTCAATTTCATTGACAATTCCAGGCCAGTGAACCTTTTCTCTCAGCATTGGATTTGTTTTTGAAATCCCTTGATGTGTTTAATGAGCTCTCTTGGTGAAAATTCTTGTGGAATTACAAGTGTGTTACCCCATATCACAGTGATGTTATGAATGAAAATGGAATAGCCTAACTTGAAGAATGTCTTGAATTTATCATGTTTTGGCCATTTGCCATGTTCAATGAACTTAATTAGTTCTTGTATAAATTATCCTGAGATGACTTCTAATCAGTTTCATCTAGGGTCATACCTAATGGTCTGCAGGGTCATATATATAATTCATGTATTTCAATGCTGCTTTTCTGACAGGACATTGACCTAGAGTGAAATTTTGTTGGGTTGAATGCTTCAGGTTGAATTTGTAGCTTTGCAATCTTAAATGGACATGCTGTACAGTAAATCGAAAATATGCTGTATAATAAATTATCTGTTTTATTGGTTCATTTTCTGTAAGATAAAAAATAATTGATAATTAAAGAAGAGAGTATGACTGTTCAAACATTTCTTCTTTAGCAAGTAGGATTCAGGAAGTGTTCATTTGTAATGAAAGGCTACCCACCAAAATCTTACAAAACTTGGCATATAAAGACTAATAGTTTATAGGTTGACACTTTGACATCAGATAATTATGCCCCCACTTCAAAGAAGAGGGGGTATATTGCTTTGCAATTGTCTGTCTGTCCGTCGGTCCGTAGACCAAATGGTTTCTGACCAATAACTAAAGAATGCTTAGGCCTAGGAACTTCAAACTTGGTAGGATGATTGTCCATCAGCAGTAGATGACCCCTATTGATTTTGGGGTCAAGGGGTCAAAGGTCAAGGTCACATTGACCCTGTAGGTAGAAACCGTTTCCGACCAATAACTAAAGAACGCTTAGGCCTAGAAACTTCAAACTTGGTAGGATGATTGTCCATCACTAGTTGATGACCCCTATTGATTTTGGGGTCAAGGGGTCAAAGGTCAAGCTCACAGGGACCTTCATCCTAAAAACGGTTTCCAATCAATAACTAGAGAACGCTTTGACCTAGGTTCACCAAACTTGGTATGCTGGTTGGTCACCACCAGTAGATGACCCCTATTGATTTTGAGGTCATTAGGTCAAAGGTCAAGCTCACAGGGACCTTCATCCTAAAAAACGGTTTCCGATCAATAACTAGAGAACGCTTTGACCTAGGTTCACCAAACTTGGTATGCTGGTTGATCATCACCAGTAGATGACCCCTATTGATTTTGAGGTCATTAGGTCAAAGGTCAAGCTCACAGGGACTTCCATCCTAAAAACGGTTTCTGATCAATAACTAGAGAACACTTTGACCTAGGTTCACTAAACTTGGTATGCTGGTTGGTCATCACCAGTAGATGACCCCTATTGACTTTGAGATCATTAGGTCAAAGGTCAAGATCACAGAGACTTTCATCTTAAAAACGGTTTCCGATCAATAACTAGAGAACGCTTAGGCCTAGAAACTTCAAACTTGGTAGGATGATTGTCCATCACCAGCAGATGACTCCTATTGATTTTGGGGTCAAGGGGTCAAAGGTCAAGGTCACATTGACCTTGTAGGTAAAAAACGGTTTCCAATCAATAACATGACAACCCATGCGCCGTTGACCCTCAAACTTCATATCTGCATTTGTCTTGGCCAGTAGATGACCCCTATTGATTTTGGGGTCAAAGGTCAAGGTCACATGTATGTCAAAACAATTCAGACAAATAACTTGGCTACCAAATGGCATCGGGTTTTGTGGACTGTGAGACTTACATTTTAGATAACATGTTTATTTGGTTACTAGGTCAAAAGTCAGTCACAATAATCTGGCCACATGACTAATTGGCTGCCGATAGGGGGCATACATGTTTTACAAACATATCTTGTTATTTATTAAATTTCATTTACATTTACATGATTTTAAAGAAAATGTAATCTTATAAATATTAGATTTGCCTCTTCATTGATAATTTTGTTATTTGGGTTTTGTTTGTTTCCCTAATCCCATTCCCTTTACCTGTATGAAAACTTGCATACATGTTACAATTTCGGGACCAAGAAATCCTGAAAGATGCCAGACATTCACCAGGAAAGGCAGTTTTCATAATCATAGATCTGAATATCTAATCTCTTGCAAAATTGGAAGATCCCCGCTGCGTAACACAAGCATTAGATCAATTTAATTTAGAAATACATGTAGCTGTGATCTGAAAACATGTTCTTATAAAAGGAGGAAGTGATAAGTTTAGCCAATATCACAGGTGCATCAAAAACTGTCAAGATGTCTTTGAACAATAAAGTTTTTGCAACTTAACCAGTAGTTTCTAGGTTACAGACAAAGAGAGAATGTTATATCCCAGAGTTACGTATTACTTAATATCACTTAGCACTTGACATTTAAGGAAATATCTCAAGAATGTCAATACATTAGGTAACATGCTATGAATGAGAGGCAAGACTGTTGTAGAAAGAGGACTGGAAAAAGACTTCGGAAACCTATGTTCAAGTAAATAACATGCTGTGACAAAACATCCTGCTATGGGCTAGTATGAATAAACTTGCGCTACCAACGCAACTATCGGTTAGCTAGTAGTACTACATTGACAGTTATCCTAATTATTTGCCCTGATATAGACTTTATCCTTAGGATTAAGCTGCTAATTGCAGACATTAATTTATGTTAAGTTCTTTTTCTAGAATTATTGATTAAAGTTTTACTTGGAAAATAGATTTTAAGTTTGAGTGATCTACCATCAAATATAGCATGGTGTTGAATTCAGATGCAGAATAATTAATTTATCATGCTATTTTTTATGGATATTGTCTCTGTCTGGCTATTCCAGTTTATTAGTTAATAATTTATGTTTAAACAAATATCTATAATTTATCATAGATGACCATCAAAGAAGATAATTAAGTCTGTAACAATATTTCACTTATAAATATATTTAAAAAAAAATATTGGTTTACAATGACAATTAAGAACAGCCAAAACTAGTTTGCAGTGACATCAGCTGGCGCGTGCTTGTATTCAGCATGCTATAATATATATATCGCGCTCAATTCCTTCTTTGTTTATTGTTGGCAAATTGCGGATAGTGTTAGAATGAAATATTCATAATTGTTTGATTTTTTTGACATTTTGTTTTGTATTAATAATTTAATACTATAAAGAATAGTAATAATTGTCTAATAAGCAGAAAACCTCTGAGTGAAAATGCTTTATTTTATTATCTTGAATAAAATATCTAAATTCAAAGTTGTTGCTTTTCTCTTTTACTCCTGGAAATTAGAATACTTACATGTGTTTCTTAAAAAACTATAAAATTGTTTAAAGTAACTCAGGAAAAATATTTTATGATATTTCTACTGGAAATATGCAATTGTTGCTTTATATATCAGAGCTCAGTGCATGGACCCATTTGCTCAATTGGTAGAACATCCTATGGTCAGTCCAGAGGTTCTTGGTTCAGACCCCGCCAGTAAAGGGTACATTTCTCTGATAATTTATCTCAAACAAGGCGTCTGTCATGGTCATATATCCCTCACCTCTAATTCAAGTGAGGAAGTTAAAAAGTAGTCAGTTGCTTGTGGAGAAATTGGTCAGTAAACTGGTTGGATACCCAGGAACACTTGTAAGGTGGACTGACCACTGAAATATGAGCAAATAGAGGTAGATACTGACATTAAACCCTAATAAAAACAAATAAAAATGATTTGCCCTTAAAAGAGTTACCAATTTTGACCACAGGGTCATCATTTGTAATTTCAAATACACAGACTCAACAGCCTGCATTTACAAACATATATGGCCTGAGGGGGAGGGGTGGTGGGGGGTCCCGGTTTTGACATGTATGTTATGATTTGAATAATATTGGCAGATGTTTTTAGTACAAGACTACATCACAAGCTCAGACTTCTCGGTCATGGGGTCTGATAAGGAGTTTTTTAAAACTTTTAAAAACAAAAAATGTCCCTAGGAGCAAAGTTTGAACCATTTTGGTAGTGATCCAACATAATGCCTCAGGCAAATGTACATATTTCGTCCTTGTAATATTTATGTCAAGCATTGATGACTGCATGAAGGGGCATCATTTGAACTATCTTGGTAGATGTTTACAAGATAATGCTACAAACCATAAGCTAGAAGTCTCAGCAATATGGTTTTTTATTTGTCTACGCCCTACACTATAATGTGGAGGATATGGAGCAAAATGACTTCATTGCCAAAGATTGAACAATCTTGGTACAGACAAGCTTTGTGCAAAATTTAAAAACTTTGGCCTGTGATTTCATACAAAGAGAATTTTATTATTTTTGCCGTATACAGAAATCTAAAACGTAGTTAATTACCCAATGGACATAAACTGAACAATTTTGGTAGATCTGTGTTTAATGGTTTTCGACAATTTTTAGAAAGAGATTTCTTAAAGGTTTTCCTTCTGCATGGAATAGCACAACTAGACAACAATAGTACACCTTCATGCAAGAAAGTAATGGTTGGTTTTAATTGTGCATGATGATGGCGTGAACGTACATACATTGCAGTTATAGGCTTGCAAGATGAATCAACATAAATATGATAACAGAATTTTTGTGTTCCTCTTTACATGTAGGCACATTAAATATCAGTCCTTATTTACATAAATGCACAGTAAGTATCATTTCCTCTCTGCATTTAGTCACAATTTCTTTCTTTTCCACTCTTACATGTAGGCAAAATCAGTATCAGTCCCTCGTCACATAAATGTACAAAAGTATGATTTCTTCTTTACATTAGGCACTGTCGGTATCATTTCCTCTTTACATATAGGCACCAACAGTATGATTTCCTCTTTACCTGTGGGCTCAAACAGAACGATTTTCTCTTTACATGAGGGCACAATCAGTATCATTTTCTCAGAACAGGTGGGCTCTTTTCTGGTAGGCACAACTTGTATCATATCCCTATTAAATATAGGCACAATTAGTATCATTTCCTTTTGACATTAGGCAGAATCAGTTTTATTTCCTCTTTACATTCACAATCAGTATCAGTTCCAATTCACATGCAGGCATAATCAGTAACATTTCTTCATTACATATCGGCACAATCAGTATCAATTCCTCTTCACATGCAGGCATAATCAGTAACATTTCCTCTTTACGTATAGGCACAATTTGTATTATTTCCTCTTCATATGCAGAGTCAGTAACATTTCCTCTTTACGTATAGCCACAGTATTATTTCCTCTTCACAAGAAATTGTCCTTTGTCGTCTACGTATTGGACATTCTTACCTTACACACACTCATCTTCTGAAAGGGGAACCAGTCCCACAGTGTGTTCCTTGTTTTACAGATATGACAGTTAAACACATTTTTATTGACTATGTGGACTTTGCTCCAATATGAAATAAATATTTCAATGTAAAAAAAAACAAAAAAAAAAAAAAAAAAAAAACAACAACAACAACAACAACATGCATGAGCTGTTTAATTCTGTTCAGCCCGACAATCTTTAAATTTTTAAAAGATATCAACATTTTTAACAAGATATAATCGTTCTATTTCCTTACATTAGAACTTTTAACTACATCCTATTTTATATACTATCGACAACTTTTGAACTTTAAATCACTGCCATTTTTTAACAAGATAGTTACTTATTAGTTCTTTTTTATACAATATTATTTGCGCCTAAAATGGCCATACTTTTCGAGTGGCCATAAAACTCCATTCAATCATTCATTCCTCTTCACATGCAGGCATACAGTAACATTTCCTCTTTACATATAGGCACAGTCAATATCATTTCCTCTTCACATGCAGGCGTAATCAATAACATTTCGTCTTTACGCATAGGCACAATCAGTATCATTTCCTCTTTACATGTCGGGCAAAATTAGTATCAGGTAAAACATCGTTCAAAGAGTTTTCCGGTCTACATTTTCTCTGTCTTTTTGTAATACTTTGCAGGAAATGATGACTTTGTTTTGTTTTGGAAAAACTGTTTTAATCAGTTTATGTTTAAGAGGGGCAGGTGTCTTTATCGTTTAAATGAATTATCTTTCAATTAGTTAAAATTTCCTTGTAAGAACTTCACATCTTTCATGCTTTTATATGATACAAAAAAAAACTATCCCCACACCTTGTGGATATTAAGTATCATTTGCAAAAAACTCGTTTAAAGCAAATGTGAAACAAATGGAACTACGTTGGATCTCTAAATAAACACATTCTTTAAGTAAGAAAATAAATAATATTTTTGTCAAATTAAATTCTTCATTTTCTGAAAATTGAGTCCTACTAGGTAAGAGTCTTTCCTAGATCCACCTGAAACATTTAACGAACACGTTTTTACCTTTGTTTATCATTAATATCAGTTTATTTTTTCACTATAAATCATTATAGATACTTTTTTTCAGGAGTTAAATTATTCTGAAGAATCATCCTATAAGAAAAATTAACGAAAAACGTCATTCTAGCTAGTTCATGTCTCAATAGTCTCTCATTAAAAGTGAGTTATGTGAAAAGAAACTTGGCGAGACTTTTTAATGAGTAAAACAACTTTATAAAATAATATACTGTACACATTATTTCTGTTCTGAAGTTAATGAATGAAACTGTTCATAATGAACATATCAGTACAGTCTGTACTCCTACTAGCCAACGTTCGCATGCAAAGATATCTGATATCTGAAAAAAAAGATGATTTTTTTTTCAAGAGAAGGGGGGTGTTTCGGGGAGCAAGTTCCTACGATAAAAAAAGAAACATTAAAAAAATGTTGGGGGTGGGTTCAAGTGGAGTCTGGGAAAGGTGAGGTTAACACACAAAAAAACAACACATAAATAAAAAAATATTGGGGGCGATAGGGGCGGGGAAGTATGTATCATCCCACCGTTAAGATCTAGGCTTTCCCATTAGTAGTTTTCTGCTATAATTATAAGTCTGCAAAACCAAGTAACACCTTTTGTGGTGCTAATTTTCAAGCTAGGGACATAATATGAACAATCTTGAACAATCTTAGTGGAGGTTTACTTGAGGATGCCTCACATCAAATAACAATGTTCTGTGTCAAGCAGTTTTTCCAAGTTTTTCCTTTATAACTAAATATAAGCCCAAAGAGGCGGGCCTGTATTGACCCTTGGGGTATGATTTGAACCACCATGGTAGAGGTTGACTAGACAATGCTACACACTAAATATCAAAATTCTAAGCCTTATGGTTTATGAATAATCAGCTTCATTCAAGTTTTTGCATGACGCTGACGACGCCGACCCAGTGACTATGATAGCTGGATTTTGGATTTTTATACACCAAAACGAAGTTTGGGGGGGGGGTATATAGGAGTCACCCGGTGGTTGGTCAGTCGATTGGTCGGGCGGTCGGTGGGACCGTTCCTTGTCCGGAGCATAACTTGAAAACTAATGGTTGGAATTCAATGCAACTTCATACAATGGTCAAGCACAATGAGAGGAAGTGCAATGTTCAAGAATCATAACTCCTTCTTCACTCTTTCTAGAGTAATTGCCCTTTATTGGTTTTCCTTGTCCGGAGCATAACTTGAAAACTACTGGTTGGAATTTTGTGCAACTTCATACAGTGGCCAAGCACAGTGAGAGAAAGTGCTTTATTCAAGAACCATAACTCCATCTACACTATTTGCACAGTTATTGCCCTTTGTTGATTTTTCTTGTCCGGAGCATAACTTGAAAACAACTGGTTGATATTCATTGCGACTTCAAACAATGGTCAAGCACAATGAGAAAAAGTGTGTTCAAGAATCATAACTCCTTCTTCACTATTTATAGAGTTGTTGCCCTTTGTTGGTTTTCCTTGTCTGGAGCATAACTTGAAAACTACTGGTTGGAATTCTGTGAAACTTCCTTCATACAATGGTCAAGCACAGTGAGAGGAAAAACAGTGTTCAAGAATCAGAACTCCATCTACACTGTTTGCACAGTTATTGCCCATTGTTGATTTTTCTTGTCCAGAGCATAACTTGAAAACAACTGGTTGGAATTCATTGCGACTTCAAACAATGATCAAGCACAATGAGAAAAAGTGCATTGTTCAAGAATCATCACTCCTTTTTTCACTATTTATAGAGTTGTTGCCCATTGTTATTTTTCCTTGTCCGGAGCATAACTTCAAAACTACTGGTTTGAATTCAGTGCAACTTTTTTTTTCATTTATTGATTAATCTCATGCATAGAAACGTACATATACATATTAACATAATATGTGATCCGATCTATAACGTGTACATTTGTTAGTCTCTACATAAGATTTTTTTTAATACAAAGAATAAAACTGGTAAAAATGGAGAAAAAGAATATGAGAAAAAAACCCTTTAAGAAAAGGACATGTTGGGTGTCGATGTGCTACTATTGAATTGTTATTTTTAAGGCTTATACTAAAACGATATTAAAAGACAAAATTAGTGATTTTTTATCATGTGCCAAATGTTAAGTTATAAGTTCAAAAATATCCACTTCCTATTGTGTTGCTCGCTATTGTTCTGAATTAAGGCAATTTCTTTTTCTAATTCTGTGTTTTTTAAAAGATATGTCTTAAAGTTTTCAAAGATAGGTTTTTTATTTTTGATTTTCATAAGATAGATTAATGTTTCATGGTGAATATTATATAATTTAGTGCATTGACATTTTTGTCAGTTTTACATATACCACAGCATATATTTTGAAAGTTTATATTAACATTTTGATTTCTTTCTTTTAGGAAATTCATTAACTTGTTCCACATAATTTGTACTTGATCACATCACCAGAATATATGCTCTGTTTCTTCAAAACTGTTACAAAAATTACAAAGTGTAGAGTTGACTAACTTACATTTAAATAAAAACCTATTTGCTGGTATATTGTGCATTATTAATCGATATTGAAAACTTCTCAATTTTACATCAATTGTAGTTTTAATGGTATTGATGTATATTTTATTCCATTCTAATTGATTATTATTCAGTAAGAGTTCCCACTTCTTTTCAGCTTTAATATCAGGTCTTTTAATGCATTTCAATTGTAACGAGTATAATAATTTGTTTGTTTTTTTATTTTTTTTGTAGTTTTGATAATAAAGTTTCATCTCTTTCATTTTGTGTTGTTTCTTTCAATAGTTTCGACTTTACATGTTTTGGTACACTTCATATTAGTTGATGGAATTTAAGGAAATCATTATCATCCACATTGTACAGAAACTTAAATTCATCGAATGTATAAAATTCATTACTTCTGTGGTCAAAACAGTGTTCTAAGTATTTTATCCCTTTTTCCATCTATTCTTTGTAAAAGAATGTACCATTAACATTTTTTATATTGCAGTTATTCCATATTATTTGCGTTCTTACTTGCTTGCTTTGTGTTGATTTGGAATTTATTTTACTCCATGAATTTAACACATCTTCGAAAAATATGTTGCCTTTGCTTATCTGTTTGATTACCTGTTCATTTATATTGCTATCAAATATTACTGTTACCCCATAATTTTCAATTAAGTTTTTATAAAAACATTTCCATGCACCATTATTAATATTGTCAATGATTCTTTTGACCCAACTAGGTTTTAATGTGTTTAAAAATTTGTATATATATCAATCATTTTCAATCCGCCATATTCATAATCTAGCTGAAGAATTTCTCTCTTAATTCGTTCTGGTTTTTTGTTCCAAAGATATTTATATATAATTTTAATTATGTTTTTGATCGTATCCCTAGGTGGATTTTGAATTACTGTTAGTGGGAAGATAAGTTTTGGTAATGCAAATGTTTTATTACTGTAATTTTACCAAGTGATGTCAATTTTCGGTGTTCCCATTGTTTTAAGCAATTTTCAAAGTTGATCAGTTTTGGTTCTAGGTTTGCTTTTAGGTTTTTCTCAGGATCATTAGTAAAAATCACACCTTAAGTTGTTGCTGCATTTGATGTCCATGTGAATTTTTTATTTTGACAAAATTCTATATTGGTTTGTCGTAAAGAACCAATTCTTAGTATTGTTGATTTCTGTATATTAGGTTTAAGTCCTGAGGCATTTTCAAAACTGGATAGTACTTCTATTAATTTTTCAAAAGATTTCTGTGTTCCATCATTGCAAAAGGTTGCATCGTCAGAAAATAGCGTTTGTTTTATTTCTATGTTGTTCACTTTTATTCCTTCATCATTTTTTTTATAAAATTGGATAAAACTTCAATGCATATTAGAAAAAGGAAAGATGAACGTGGACAGCCCTGTCTAACCCCACATCTTATAGGTATTTGTTCTGAGAGATGGCCGTTGTTTAGAATAATACTTACTATAATGTTATAAAAAAGTTTAGTCCATTTTATAAAAGAATCACCAAAGTTAAAATAGTTGAGACATTTCCAAAGGAAACCATGATCTGCACTGTCGAAGGCCTTTTCAAAATCTGAAAATATTAGAAGGCCCAGTTTATTATTTATTCTTAAATATTCTATAACTTCAAATAGTAGTCTTGCGTTTTCTCCGATAAATCTCCCTTTAATAAACCAAACTTGAGTGCTGTCTATAATTGACCCAATTACTTTTTTAACCTGTTTGATATAGCTTTTGTTGCAAATTTATAATCAATGTTAATTAAACTTATCGGTCTCCAGTTTGTTATAAATGATGTATCTTTATTCGCTTTTGGTATTAACGTAATGATACCTTGTTTTTGTAGCTGCGTTAATTCACCGTTATTATAGGAATAATTTATAGATTTAACGAAATATTTTTTAAAATCTTTCCAAAAACATTTATAGAATTCAACTGACAAACCATCTGATCCTGGGCTTTTTAAGTTTTTCATCTCGTTTAACGAGTCCCAACATTCGTTTTCATTCATAGACCTTCGCATATAAGTTTTTCATCTTCGTTTAATTTTTTATGGTTTGTGATAAATAAATTATATATTGAATTGTTCATTTGCTTCTGGAATATAATTTTTATAGAATATAACATCTTCATTGATGATTTCTGTTTGATCTGTGATTTCTTTGTTGTTAATAATAAGTTTATGAATGGTTTTCTTTTCTGCGTTTCGTTTTTCTAGGCTCGCAAAATATTTACTATTCTTTTCATTTCCTTCAATATATTCAGCTTTTGCACGTAACATTAATCCATGTATCTTTTTTATGTCTTAAATTTTCTAGTTGTTCTTGTTTCTCGTTTAACTTTATTTTAAAAATGTTTGTGAATATATTATGTAAAATATCATTTTCTATTTTGTTAATTTCGTTCATTAAATTTTCTTCTAACTTATTTTCATTTTTCTTTTTATAACTAGCATATTTAAAAGTAAGGTTTCTTATAGCACCTTTTATTATTTCCCACAGAGTATTTGGGTTAGCATCTTTGTTTAAATACACAGTTTATTTAATAGTTTTTTTCTGACACTTTCTTGATATTCTTGATCTAGTATTAAACTATTGTTTATTTTAAAATAACCGGTTCCTCTGTTTTTGTTAAAAAAAGGATATACATAATTCTACTATAGAATGATCTGTTTTATAACCTGGTTTTATTTTGCAACTTTTTGTTATATTAACTAAATTATCAGAGATCAGAAATAAATCGAGTCTACTATAAATAATTGGTTTTGTGTTAGAATGCCACGTGAATTGTAGTTTATTAGGGTTTAAAAGTCGCCATATATCAGTTAAGTCATTATTTTCATTAATATTATGTATTTCATTCCTACATCTTTTGTGTGTGTTTAATCTCCCATTTTTTCTTGTCCATGTTAATATCAATAACAGTGTTAAAATCACCACCTAAAATAAAGTTTTTTTTTCTGGATTATTTGTAATTTCTTTATGTAGAATTCTGAAAAGTTCAATATTATCATTATTTGGTCCGTATATATTAAATATTCTAACTTCCCAATTATTTAGTTCTATATCTAGTGATATTAATCTACCTTAATTATTTCTTTGAAATTTGATACATTTCCAGCAAATGATTAATTAAAAAGTATGGCAACACCTTTGCTATAACATTTTTTCCGCTTTAAAAGGCTTTCCCTCTGCAATCTTGAGTCCACTGATCTAAAGTTTTTTGCGAGCTGTGTGTTTCTTGAAGCAGAGATATAGTAGAATTCGTTTCTATTAAAAATTGAAAAATCTGTTGTCTTTTCTTAGAATCAGATAATCCTCTTACATTGAACGAATTTATTAAAATAGTCATGTTATACCTAGTGAAAAGGAGTTTTGTCTCCGATAATAGATTTGATCGACACCCGTGAACTCAATAATGTTCATTTCTTTTTAATTTTTAAATATATCAGTATGAAGTTGAGAAATGTTAGGCCTGCTACTTATGAAATATGTGAGCTTGTATAATATTTGATTGACAATATTTTATAAAAAAAAAATAAGAAAACAAAAGTGTGTTTACACAATTTTAGAATTTCATACATATTATGCGCGTTTCGGTAAACCTGAAACCATAAACAAAATGCAACTTCATACAATGGTCAAGCACAATGAAAGAAAGTGCAATGTACAAGAGCTTTAACTCTATCTTCACTATTTGCACAGTTATTGCCCTATGTTTGTTTTCCTTTTCCGGTATATAACTTGAAAACTACTGGTTGGAATTCAATGCAACTTCATACAATGGTCAAGCTTAGTGACAGGAAGTGCATTGTACAAATGCCATAACTCCATCTCCCTTATTTGCAAAGTAATTGCCCTTTGTTAGTTTCCCTTGTCTGGAGCATAACTTGAAAACTACTAGTTGAAATTCAATGCAACTTCATACAATGGTCAAGTACAATGAGAGGAAGTGCAATGTTTAAGAATCATAACTCCATCTTCACTATTTTCAGAGTTACCCTGTGTTAGATTTCCTTGTCCGGAGCATAACTTGAAAATTACTGGTTGGAATTCATTGCAACTTTATACAATGGTCAAACACAATGAGTGGATGTGCAATGTATAAGGGCTATAACTCTTTCTTCACTATTTGCATAGTTATTGCCCTTTGTTTGTTTTCCTTGTCTTGCCCTTTGTTTGTTTTCCTTGTCTGGAGCATAACTTGAAAACTACTGGTTGGATTTCATTGCGACTTCAAACAATGGTCAAGCACAATAAAAGGAAGTGCAGAAGACAAGACCTATAACTCCATTATTACTATTTGCAAAGCTATAACCCTTTATTTTCCGTGTCCGGAGCATAACTTGAAAACTAATGGTTGGAATTCAATGCACCTTCATGCAATATTCAAGCACAATGAGAGGAATCTTAACTCCATCTTCACTATTTGCAAAGTTATTGCCCTTTATTGGTTTTTCCTTGTCCGGAGCATAACTTGAAAACTACTGGTTGGAATTCAATGAAACTTCATACAGTGATCAAGCACAATGACAGGAAATGTCTTGTACAAGAGCTATAACTCTTTCTTCACTGTTTGCAAAGTTATTGCCCTTTGTTGGTTTTCCTTGTACGGAGCATAACTTGAAAACTACTGGTTGGAAATCAATGAAACTTCATACAATGGTCAAGTACAATAACAGAAAGTGCAGTGTATAAGAGCTATAACTCTATCTTCAGTTTTTGCACAGTTATTGCCCTTTATTGGGTTTTCCTTGTCTGAAGCATAACTTGAAAACTTCTGGTTGGAATTCATTGCAACTTCATACAATGGTCAAGCACAATAACAGGAAATGCAGTGTACAAGAACCACAACTATCTTTAATTGCCCACAACCATAACTTCATTTCAATTCTTGTACAAAGTATTCAGATACTAATAACTTCCTCAGTTCAAAAGCAGTCTTGCGGGGGTATTAATCACATTTAGTGATAGCTCTAGTTTCTTCCAAAACAGACGAGCTGAAAAGCAAGTACAAAACGAAACAGGATTTGGTGACTGTAATATCAGAGTGAAAACATGGCAGTTCTTTCCTGTAATTGAAAATGTGACTGTACATTGAAAATGATGGATGCTCCCCACACGAACACAAGAGAGTAAAAAATAAAATTGTGCAACTGAGACAGGTGTTGATAGAAGGAGTTGTTGTTTTTCATGATGAACAGATCTGGGTGGGAAATATCATGAAACTATAGTTGAAAAGAAATGAAAAGTAATTGGGGCTGATAATGAATTTTTTTGTCAAAAATAATTTCACTCTGTTATAGTTTTTCTTTTCAAAGTATAAATGACGTTAATACATTTCTCCATATGTTCTAAATAAGAAAAAATGCAAAGCTTTGTCACACCTAACCAGGCCCAAGTTATATAACAAATACATCCTCATTTTTGAAGAATTATCATAGCACTGAGATAAAGGAAAAAGTCCTGGCTATGTATGTTCTAAGACAGATTTTGCCTGTCACAAGGGCTCATAATGAATGCTCATATGTTCCTCAGGATTATGTATGTTCGTCAAATAAAACTGCTCCTACCTGGTAATACTACTCATATTGGCAGTGAGTTGCACTTCATCAAATACAATATCCTCTCTTATCTTTCCCACTAAAATGTCAAAATACATCCACAAAGAAATTTTCTCCCAAACTAGACTGTAACTGCAAACCTATTGCACTAGTTTGTTGAAAGTTTTCAAAATGATATAAAACAGTAATAGAAATGCTCTGTACAGGAACAATAACTCTTTATTTGTAACTATTGGAATTATCTCCTTTCGTTAAATATTACTTGTACACTTCCTATGAAACTTTCGATAAATTCCCATCGGTGGTTGCTGACAAATAGTTTGGACAAAAATTACAATTACAAATGCATGAAACAGGCATAACTATGTGAAAAATCAGTGAACCAGAACATGCAGCTCCCCTTGATGGTAAAGCTTCCTATAAAGTTTCAATGAATTCCAGTGGTTGCTGAGAAATAGTCCGGACAAACCAAGTTGATAGCTGAAAAGGTTTGAAAGAGGCATAACTTTGTGAAAAATCATTGAACCGAAACATACTGCTAACATGCACAGCTCCTCTCGGTAGTAAAGCTTCCTATGAAGATTCCTTAAATTCCAGCCAGTAGTTGAGAAATAGACCGGACAAAATTTCGGGACGAACGGCCGGCCGGACGAAGCGGCAACTATATACATCCACGTCGAGGAGAATAAAAAACTAGCATGACCCACGATTTTTATGAATACTTGCACTGCATTCGAATTGGGAAGACACGGCTAAAAACAACATTTTAGCCGAATAAAACCGTTCTCGACGAGACAGGACAGGGTGTAGTAAATTAAAAAGATTCAAACTGGTTATGCATTTGTTAAGAAAAAAAACTTAGGCGGTTTCTGATAATAAACGTGCATTAAACAACAGTTAACTGTTTTATATACTTAACAATATTAATCTCTTCTTATGTCCTTTGGTCGCATTATTTTGCATCCGAGTTGTATAATACAGGTTGCATAATGGTTGTATACTGTTTTGCTATTTGCTTTCATAATGATACGTTTGTAGTAATTATTACATTCTTCTTTAGATATGGTTGAAAATATATTTGTTATTAGCAGACCTTTTTGAAAGTTTAAAAGTAAATTTCTCAGAGAAAATCAAGCGTGTGTATAGAAATGCTTAGAACTGTAAGCTGATGCATTTTAACAATATATGCAGTCTGTATTTTTTTACCATTGTCCAAATATAGCATGCATGTAATTACAGTTAACATCATTTTAACTTCTGCCCTAAGGCTGTAGTCAATATTTCTTTTTCTTAGACAGGGGCCAGACTGAATACCATTCTAAGATGAATTTTGAACCAGACACTTCGTAGTGAAGAACAAGTAACTGCCTGTATTATAACTGAATAAAGATCTATCTGAAGACATTATGTATTGTGGTTACAATATCCTTTGCTGTAGCTAGGCTCCCTGGAAATTTATGACAAGGGCACGAGCTTAAAGGAAAAGCTTGTAAAGATACAGAATGATTGTCTTGGTGATCTGTCACTTAAATCAAAATCAATGTTGTCCGACTATAATGTCTTATCTGTGTCTACAAGATGCGTTTGCCCATTATGTTTACAATAAAGACAATGGCACTCTCTCCGGTGAGAGAATTAGCGCCACCGTGGCCCTGCTGTTTATCACATTAGCCAGGCTTTAGATAGTATCTTGGTTTAAGAAAAGTTCGCCATTACATCCTCGTTTAATCTGAAGCAAATCCTTTTATTTTAATTGTTATCTGTTATGCTACATCAGTGGTTTAAATGTAACAATTTAAAATGATTTAATTGTATTGCATTCAGAACTAAAAGACGTAAGTTTTCTGTGATACAAAAAGGTGCGTTGTAAGTCAAAGGTAGCAGGCACTAAATTTGTTAACTCAACATTTGTGATAAGTTTTTAGGACTAAAACTTTAACAGTGAAACGGATAACATTCGAAGTGAAAAGTGCTTCCGAAGACACCTGCTACATCTCTGCGTAGGCTTTGAGTGACTGTAAATGACTAGTATAAACGTTAACTAGAACTCTGTAGTCTGCATCAGTCATATTTAATAAAAGAAAACATCTTCAGTATCTTAAATTTATTCAAGACGGTTTATGTTGCCATCAGTGGGATGCACAGCTCGGTTACTCTTTTTGTGTATTTTTTTATCAAATACGTTTGAGTTTCAGTAAAATGCGTTTATAGCTAGGTAAACCACATTTTCAGAAATCAAATTGTTAATACAAATGTTGGAATAAAGGAAAATGGACATTTTTGATAACTTACAATCTCTGAAGTAAGTATAGAAAGGAGTCATTTGCTCTCTCTTTTGATACTTCCTTCTTCTTGTGAAAATTATTTTTCTTTTTCTCAGATCACTGACGCTAATAGACGTTACAGCCAAATTGCTTCTATTGAAAATTTGATTAGTCGATTACTTTTGCGTCTGTGTTGAGTGTAAAAGATAAGGTATAATTATATACCGACCTTTTCAGATTATAAAGCATTTTCAGTCTTACATTTCTTTGTGGTAGCTTTTCATTTCCTTTCAAATAAAGGTAAATACCTTTTAGAACTTGAAATGGCGTCTGATGACCGATACTTCGCGTATTTTGCAAAAAAAAGTCTTCAAGTAGACATCTATAAAGATTTTCTGCACTTTTATAACAGACATACTTTTATATTTAGGATAAGACGTCAAAGAATGCTCTTATAGTACATAATTGTTGACCATACAGATAATAGTGTAAAAATATAGAGAATATAATCTTTGATGATATTTTGAAGTAGGCAAAACAAATATTTATGCACTCTTCAAAGAAGCAAGAGTATATTGCTATGCACATGTTAGTCGGTCCGTCCGTCCGTAGACCAGACCTTGTCCGATCAATTACTGGAGTACTCTTTGGCCCAAAACCGTCAACTTTCAAAGGATGGTTGCTCTTATTGAGTAGAAGACCCCAATTGTTTTTAGGGTCAGTAAGTTAAAGGTCAAGGTCACTGTCAACTTAAATTTCCAAACCATGTCCGCTCAATAACTCGAGTACCATTTTGTACACAGCCTTCAAACTTCATAGGGTGGTTGCTCATACTAAGTAAAAGACCTCTAACTTTTTGGGGTCAGTAGATGAAAGGTCAAGTTCACTGGCACCTTGAATTTGAATACCATGTCCGCTCCATAACTCGAGTACCAGTTGAACAACACCCTTCAAACTTCATAGGATGGTTGTATGTTAATGTTGCACACAGGCTAGGAAAACTGGGGAAAGGCAGAAAAGGCTTTAGGCAAGTGATTGTGAAATTTAGATCCAGAATGGTGAAAGATTATAAATAACAAGATTTCAAGCATTTCATAGGAAGCAAACTGTTCATAACAGAGTGTCTAAACTCTCTTGTTTTAGATTGTGTAAAAAAGAAAATGTCGGACGAAGTGAATGTGGCACAGTTCATCAACAGAAAAAAAATGTTACGAAAATAAGGCCAGAAACGAACACGTTGTGAAATTCAATGATTATGAACAATGGACGAACCGGCCGTGTCCACAACCAGAGAAAAAAATGAGCAGGGAAACACTGAAAACGAGGAAACTAAAGCTGACTGAATTATATGTTATTTTGCGTCATTAAAGCAGCTCGTTCACAGATGGTCATTGACCAAGAATTGATTTTAACTATCTGTGCGTATTACGTCTACTAATACCCATCTACAGACGCATTGTCACCCAATGCAACATTTCGTGATTGTAAAAATTGGGTAGTTCCTCCATCATGGGATATAGCGTGAACGCATGCTGAAACTTTCGTAATATGTGTCGGTTATATAGTGGTTCCATAAAACAAATGCCTCTGGTGAAATTGGTGAAGACGCAATGTTGCGGAACGTGTCACGTGGTATAGTAAGCACCTGCTTCGGCGATATCGTATTCTATATTTAACCGGAATTCCCCAAGTAGGCCTTTAAGAAAAAATGCGTTTTCAGGTGCAGTGTGATCTACGTGAGCCGAGTTTTTTTTTTGTCAGAAAACAAATACTTCACCAACAGTAACGAAGGAAAGTAAAACAAGACCTATTTCTAATTATGTGGTTCAACTGTGAACGAGCTGCTTTAACATAGTCGATAACTGTAGAATCGACTTATCAAAAACCAGTGACTGTGACCAACAGGTAACGACCCGAGAACATTTTATCATAATTGATAGAAATACGTGCATGTTTTCACTTTGTATGCTATTTTGTTTCAGACTTGTTTCATTCATGTTTTTCCAACATGGCATTTCCGTTTACATGAGTATTTACTTGATGGCCGTTTATGTAGATTATATATTTATCTCAATATGCAGAACAGTATTTATGTAAATGAATGTACAATGTACGTATTTCATTGGAATAACCTGATAAAGGTTAATATGGTTATGAAATATACCGTTGATCGTTCTTTGGATGTTCTTTACATCGGTATTTTGCATGTATATGTACAAACATAAAAAAATATATAAAACATGTTTACCGTATTTACTAAAAAATTATAGTGACATATAATTGCCGAATATTCATATCAAAGAAATGCTAACGCTCTACAAAATATTTGAAAAAATATCTGCTTAAACAGATAAGTTTTTGATTGTGCATTATATTGCTTTAATTGTATTATGGACAAACTTTTTTTCTAAAACCTTGTTACCTTTGAAATGTATAGAAGATTGTTCTACGTTCTGAAATACAATGCAAGCGTGTTTAGAGGAGATAATACTAAGTCAACACAGTTTCAGTTTATCTATATATTTCTGTGCATTGAGTTACATGCTGTGTTCTAACCAGATAAGTATTTGATGTTGTATACTACTGTTTTAATTATATTTTGAACAACCGTTTAAAATTATCTATATATTTCCATGCTTTGAGCTATGTGCTGTACTGTGTTCTAACCAAATAAGTATTTGATATTGTATACTACTGTTTTATTTATATTATGAAAAAAATAATTTTAGTTTATCTATATATTTCCGTGCATTTAGCTATGTGCTGTGCTGTGTTCTAACCAGATAAGTATTTGATATTGTATACTTCTGTTTTATTAGCTCACCTGTCACATAGTGACAGGGTGAGCTTTTGTGATCGCCTTTCGTCCGTCGTCCGTCCGTCGTCCGTTCACAATTGTTGTCCGCGCTCTAGCGGTCTTAATTTTGGTGCGATCTTCTTCAAACTTGGTCAGAATGTTTATCTCAATGATATCTAGGTCAAGTTTATAACTAGGTTATCTCACCCCTAAAACTAGATCACTAGGTCAAATTATAGAAAAAGCTTGTCCGCACTCTAGCGGTCTTAATTTTGGTCCGATCTTCTTCAAACTTGGTCAAAATGTTAATCTCAATGATATCTAGATCAAGTTTGAAACTGGGTCATGTGACCTTCAAAACTAGGTCACAAGGTCAAATTATAGGAAAAGTTTGTCTGCACTCTAGTAGTCTTAATTTTGGTCCGATCTTCTTCAAACTTGGTCAGATTGTTTATCTCAATGATATCTACGTCAAGTTTATAACTGGGTCATGTCACCTTGAAAACAAGGTAACTAGTTTGAATTTTAGAAAAAGCTTGTCCGCACTCTAGCGGTCTTAATTTTGTTCCCATCTTCTTCAAGCTTGGTCAGAATGTGTATCTCAATGATATCGAGGTCAGGTTCGAAACTGGGTTATGTGACCTTGAAAACTAGGTCACTAGGTTAAATTATAGAAAAAGCTTGTCCGCACTGTAGTAAGTCTTAATTTTGCTCCGATCTTCTTCAAACTTGGTCAGATTGTTTATCTCAATGATATCTACGTCAAGTTTATAACTGGGTCATGTCACCTTGAAAACAAGGTAACTAGTTTGAATTTTAGAAAAAGCTTGTCCGCACTCTAGCGGTCTTAATTTTGGTCCCATCTTCTTCAAGCTTGGTCAGAATGTGTATCTCAATGATATCTAGGTCAGGTTCGAAACTGGGTTATGTGACCTTGAAAACTAGGTCACTAGGTTAAATTATAGAAAAAGCTTGTCCGCACTGTAGTAAGTCTTAATTTTGCTCCGATCTTCTTCCAGCTTTGTCAGAATGTTTATCTCGATGATATCTAGGTTAAGTTTGAAACTGGGTCATGTGATTTGAAATTTAGGTCACTAGGTCAAGTTATGATAAAAGCTTTTCTGCACTCTAGTGGTCTTAGTTTTGGTCTGATCTTCACTTTCATTACCATAAGATCTTGGTTCCTTTCTTCAAATTGCCATATTGCATTATTGGTTCGAAAGTTATGGCCCCTGAAAGTGCCAAAATTAACTATTTAGACCTTGTCTGCACAATAGCAGCTTCATTTTTATTTGAATTTAATCAGACTTGTACAATACTTGAGTTAATATATGATCTTGCAGGGTTGCCAGGGGACTTGAAAAGTCAGGGAAATTTGATTTTTTTTCAAGGTCAGGGAATTGTCAAGGAATTTTGAAAATTGGTCAGTGAAAAATAAAAATCCAGAAAAGTTAGTGAAAAGTCAGGGAAAAATAATTTTGAAGGGCTAATATTGTTCTATTTTATTAAAGATTGCATTTACACATTGTTTCCGTTATGAATCTTTTTCTTTATAATTGTGTACATTGTATTTTAATAAAAGTTCTAGTATTATAAATAACATTACTTAAAGACTGAAAGTCTCTGCAACCCTTACAACCAAAAATTAAAATAAGTATGTGTTACACTCGAAACCCATGTTCCTCCCTCCAAGATCCATGTCACAGCAACCCTCTGAACTTAGTAAGTTCTGCTATATAGGCTTTACTGCTGATAGTTTGTGTCTTGCCCATATATTTTTTGCATCTATGGTTGGATTTTAAAATGATTAGCAGAATTGGCAATAGAGTGAACATGTGTCATGTACATAATCCCTGTTTGGAACGGTGTTCTAACATTCAGTTCACAGCAACCTAGTTTTTTGTATAACGGCAGGATTTTTTAAAAAAATATTGCGGCACAAACTTCTACAATTTTCAAGATACTGCTTTGAAACTTTAAACATGTTAGGTATCATGTGTATATGTGCCTGATATATTTTTATGAGGCTCAGTCCATTATAGTCCACGTTGTGCTTTAACAATCTTGATGACGCACGACATCCAGTGAAACTCTACCAAAGATGACCCCATGGTCATAATTGCCTGCACCCTTTGAGTCAATTGGCAATTGTATTTGCATCCACTGACTCTTGCAACTATTGAGCAGTTGTTGGCAGGTGAGCGACCCAGGGTCCCATGGACCCTCTTGTTTATATTATGAACAGCCCAATTTTAATTTGTCTATATATTTCCGTGCATTGAGCTATGTGCTGTACTGAGTTCTAACTAGATAAGTATTTGATATTGTATACTACTGTTTTAATTATATTATGAACAACATAATTTTAATTTATCTATATATTTCCGTGCATTGAGCTATGTGCTGTGCTGTGTTCTAACTAGATAAGTATTTGATATTGTATACTACTGTTTTAATTATATTATGTACGACATAATTTTAGTTTATCTATATATTATCATGCATTGAGCTATGTGATGTGTTCTAAACAGATAAGTATTTGATACTGCATTATATTGTTTTAATTGTATCACGAACAATACTTTTTTCTAAAATCTTGTTACCTTTGAAATATTAACAAGATTGTTCTACCTTGTGAAATACAATGCACGCATGTTTAGAGGAGATAATACGAACATAATTTTAGTTTTATCTAAATATTTTTGTGCATTGAGCTACGTGCTGTGTTCTAGACATGTTAGTATCTAATACTGCATTATATTGTTTTAATTGTATTACGAACAATACTTTTTATCTAAAACCTGGCCAGTTTCTCTTTTTTCTTCTTCTTAAGTTTATTAAATCTAATTTAGAAACATGGAATGCATCCTTTTAGACATATTGATAAATGTAGAAAATTAGATTTATAAAATTAACTCTAATTTAACTATTTCTTCAGTTCTTGCTTAAATCTCAGATGTAAATAAGGGCACGAAATATCACTTTCAGATAAATATTATGCTGCGCCCAATGGCTCGTTTCCTGTTTTTTAATATGATTTCTTCATTCAACACTGTGATCTTTAAGCTACTCTAAGTTACTTTCTCTCTAAGTACTTTGTGTGAGCTCTCGCCACATCAAAACCATTTATAAAAAAACGAAGTATAAAATTGATACGTCCTTTGACAAATAAAAACATACTTAATCTGAAACAAATAAATACTCAAAATGAATAACAAAAAATGTACTTTTAATGTAAAAGGTGGTTCATCTACAGAGAAACGGGGTTATGTTTTTGTTTTTTTGAAAAAAAAAAACAACAACAACAAAACAACAGCAAAATATATATGTCTACTTCAGGAAACACATTGTATACAAGAAAAAGTTTTAAAGGTGTGAAAAATGAATGGAAAAATGATTTATTTATTAGTGGAATAAAAATGTAACAGTAAAGGTATAGGAATACTCTTGAACAACTGCTTTTCGCACAATGTTATTGAAAACAAGGAAATTATGAAAGGTCGTATACAAATACTAAAATTAGAAATAAATGAAGAAAATTATGTCATAACTAACGTGTATAGTCCGACAAAGACAACCCTGAATTCTTTAAAACACTTGAAGAAACAATTCTTGATAATAATAGAGAAGCAACAACAGTTACACAGATTTTAACGTAGTACTGAATTCTAATGTAGACAAACTAAATGGACGGTTGGACAAAAATAAGCAAAAGTCCATACGGTTAAATAGTATAATTGATAAAAGTGAGCTTTATGATATATGGCGAATAACAAACAAGCTATACATGGCATTTTGCAGACTAGACTACTTTCTGGTCTCTCAAAATATGATAAATAAACTAACAAGATGCTCGATTTCACCAAGTCACAGATCAGATCATTCAATCGTTGACTTAGCATTTGACACAACTAAATAAAAGAAAGGACCAGGCTGTTTTAAACTGATTAACGGTATTATTGTTAACACTGAATATCAATAAATAATAAGAAAAACTATTTATGAAACTGGTGAATTCAATAAAAATTCTAACCCAAACACTCTTTGGGAAGTCATTAAAGGTAGAAATGAATCAATAAGATTTTCAGTAAGAAAGAAAAAACCAAGATCTTCAAAATAAAACAAAAAACTGAAACTGATATTATTGACTTGGAAAAGGAAATAAGTCAATCGCCGGGGACCATCAACTAACAGAAGATAAATAGATATTTGACTAAGGGCTAAAGCCGAATGGGTCGAAGGGACAGAAAGAAATACCAAATACTTCTGTAAACTTGAGGGGGAAAAAAGAGCAAGCGAAAAAGTAATATATAATTTAGAACTAAATCAAATAACACATAAAAAGGAAAGTTATAATAAACACAATTAATACTTTTTTCATAAAACAATTGTATACAAGAGAAAATGATTTTATAGAGGAAATTGACTTTTTCCTGGAAGAACATAAAACTCAAACAATAGATAAAAAACAATCTTGCGAAGGTATCTTAACTGAACCTGAATAATAGTGAATATGCATTAGCTTTAAAAGAAATGAAAAACTCAAAAAGCCCAGGTTCTGATGGTTTGACCGCCGATTTTTTTACAAAGTATTTTGGACCGATGCCAAAACTTTTTAATAAAATCGCTAAATTACTCGTATGAAAACAAGGAACTAACGGAATTGCAAAAACAAAGTTTATTTTTACTATTACCAAAAACTGTACTAATAAATATCAATAATTGGCGTCTAATATCTCTTCTAAATGTTGATTATAAAATAGCTTCAAAACAATAGCAGATATAATGATAATAAGTAAAGCCCAAACGGTTTTAATAAAAGGTCGATATATTGGAGAAAATGTTAGAATTTTGTACGATGTCAGAGACTATATCAATCCACAAGATGACAAGACTTAATCTTCTACTCAGATTTTCAAAAAGCTTTTAAAAAAAAGCATCGACCATCAATACATTTTAAAATGTCTAAAATATTTCAACTTTGTAGGTTCCTTCATTAAATGGGTAGAACTTTGTTACTCTGATGCAAAAAGCTGTATCACTAATAATGGTAATTTTTTCAGATTTTGTTTTTCAAAATCGAACAAGGTGTTAGACAAGGCTGTCAACTTCTCCCTATTTCTATTTATCATAAGAATTGAGATTTTATCCTAACAAATAAACAATAACAAAAACCTACAAAGTTTAAAGATTTCAAGCATTGAAGTAAAACAGACACTCTTCGCTGAAGATGCGAGTCTCTTTCTAGATGGAACCGAAAACTATTCAAGATCTTATTTCAACATTAGGTAAGTTCAGCAAAATATCGGGTTTAAAATTAAATAATTCTAAATGTTCGGTGTAACGAATAGGATCTTTACGTCACAAATTGTTAAACAAAAAAGTTTAATTGGTCATCCAATACGGCTACAGCCCTAGAAATACACTTTACAAATGATCCCACTCAGGTTATCGAGCTTAAAGAAATAGATAAACAACACATACTTTACAAATGGAGAAAATGGATACTAATTCTAACTAGACAAATAACTGTTTTGAAAACTTTTGCGTTCCCAAAATTTATTTACCCTTTCACAGTAGCAACAAATCCTACAGAATTAAAAGAATAAAAGACATAATGATTGATTTCTTATGGGACTCCAAACCTGACAGAATATCAAGTAATAAACCTATACAGTCTTAGGAGGAAGAAGGGTTAAAAATGATAGATATTGATAGTTTTCTAAACGCCTTAAAATCAAGTTTGGTGAAACGAATGTTAACTGGAAATGACCCTTTATGGAATAAAATATACCAAAAGGAGTAAATATGGAGAGTATACTGTATTTAAATATAATACTAAATATAATGCAAAAAAAAAAAAACAGACGCTAAAACTGAAACTAATATTCTCTTTCCTTAAAGAAATCATAATATCATGGTGTTAAATTATTTTCAACAGCAATGGTATTAACATTTTTAAAAAAATATTGTTAAATAACTCAAATATAAAATCGAAAAAGGAAAAAGAAAAGTTTTCATACAAACATTGGTTAGAAGCTGGTATATTATACATAGAACATATATTTGATTACAGAACTAAAACTTTTTTTAGCCTTTCAACAGTTTAAACTATTAATGATGTTTCTGCAGGAGATTTTGTAAAATTCATGTCGTTAACATCATCAATAAAACACGACTGGATACAAATTATTGCTATAATTATTGCTATTATAATAAAATGTTATATGAAAAACAGGTATAAAAGAAAAGAAAAATGGAAAACAGAACTAATAGAAAATAATAGTACACTTATTAAATGGAGCGCTGTTTTTGTAACACTGTTAAAATGTACAACAGATACAAAACTGAGAGAATACCAATATAAATTCTTAATGAAAATAACTCCAAATAATGCCTATTTGTATAAATGTAAACTGGTGAACCCTAGATTGTGTGATTTCTGTGTGTGATGAGAATGTCACATAGTTCCCGATTTTTGGACTGATTTGAATTTATTTCTTGCCAATAAAGGAACTATTATAAACAATTTAAACTACAGAACTTTTTCCATAGGGATTGGAACAGAGAATGATTCAAAGGAAAGAAATATAATGAACTACATAATAATATTTTGGCGAAATATTTTATCTCTAAATGTAAGTATAATATAAACAAACCCAAATATTATCTCTTTTCAAAGGGATTTTAAAAGAAAATAGAAACAGAAAGGATCATAGCCAGTGTACAGGAAAAAATAGAGGTCTTTAAAAATAAATGGTCAATATTTTTATAAGTTTGTATATAAAATTTCTTTTCGTATCATATAGATAAATATCTTAGAGTTCACACAGCCTTCTCCTCATCTCTCTCTCTCTCTCTCTGCAAAAAATATTTAAGTGCATGTAGATGAAATACAAAAAAACATACTATAAGACATACCATGTAAGAAAGATTTTTCAATTGTTTTTGTTACGTCATGTACATATCTGTGTATATAATGGGTAAGATAATCGAATTTACTCATATGTTGTGCACTTAAATAAATAAAAATGGAGACAAAAAAACTTACTTCAAAGACAATTCCTTCAAAGTAACTGTGTTATTATGGCAATGTATTTATTTTGAACAAAAATCGCGTTACACTTTGAGCTTTGATTATCTTTCCGTTGTATCCATATTAAGTAACGTTTGTTTTCGACATTTGGGGAGTATGAGAAACGAAAATAAAGCACTATCAGTGGCAATATTCATCAATTTCAATAGAGTTCGAAAACCTGAAGAAGCACTGGTGGAGAGCAAACTTTTTTTTACTTATTACTTCTTATACCGGTTTTCAATAATAACTTGAAGAAAACTCCCATCGACATATTTCTTCACTTCTTTTCAGTAGTAGTATACAATGTTTTATTCTTACGTCTTTAGTAATAACTACTTACAGGTTACAGATGATAATACAAAATTACACCGAAGAGTTTTATTTCACACATGTCAAAACGTTCTTCTGCTTTAAAGTGAACATCATTTTTGACAGAGTTTATTAGCTACCGAAGAACAAAAAAAATATGACACATAATTATGTTCACTAGATAGTGTCGATTTGGCTCTCTGTCCGCCTTTCCGTTTGCCTGTACCACTAAATAAGTTAAAGGAACAACGTTCTGTCGCAAATTAAACTTGGGTTTTTTAAGGTGAAGGTCATAAATCAATGTTCAAATAATGTTAGATACTGTAAGATTTTATACTATGCCCGCTTCATAACGGTGTGTTACTTCAAAGGATAAATTCAGATAAATTCAACGTGTCGTTCAATTATCCTTCCCTCTGTCAGTCTGTCCATTTGTTTGTACTGATAAAGAACAAATCATGTCCATATACAATTTGTTACCGCTCTGTAATTCTGTTATTTTTAAAAGTTTTGAGACTGTTTGCTACAAATGTTCATACCATTGTGACGACATGTATTTTTACAAGAATCCGGACACAAGGTTAATGTCACAAATGTATTTTTTTTCCAAATGATAGAGAATACTGCCAGCCTTTATATTAATGTACGCTCTGTAACTCTGTGGATGAGGTATCACGGAAAAAATGTTCACCAGAAAGAGGTAGGGTTTTACACACTGTCCTTCTGTCTGTCCACCTGTCCATTTGTCTACACTGCCTGATAATAGAAAATTTTACCTACATATATGTTCCTGCCCGTTAAAGGAAAAACGTTACAAAAATGTTCACCAATTGATACAATTGGTCCAGCATTTCTGTCTGTCGCGTGTACCGCCAATATAATAACATATACTTGCTGCATGTGTGTTTATGTCAGCTCTTTATGTCATGTGTACATCAGATAATATTTGAGAAAGCGTGACCAGAGTGTTTACCTCATTGAACCAATATGTCGCAAAACAGTCTATCCCTTGTCTTAACTACTAATTAAAAAAAGAATATTGTATGCCTGTTTGTTTGTGATTACTCTGTTTACGTGATTTTGAAAAAAATTAACACAACGTTCATCAGATTGAGGCAATATGCTGCACACTTTTAGTCCATGATCAGCAATATAGCCACTTCGTGTAACAGATGAAGGTAATTGTCTTGTTTTAAGTTACTAACAAAGTAGTAACGGCAACTGTCGATGAAGCCATAAGCATAAATGCCAACCTGAAATGTCCACTATAAGCCTGCCTCTTTGGTTAATCTTTGTGTTGCTGGTCGCCTGTGAATGTTTCAAACTATAAGTCATCCTTTCCAAGCAGACTTAAATAGGTTAGTACTAAGAAGGAATTGGATTTACAAAAAATGGGTTTGTTACAGAAGTCGGTGCGTTTTTAACCGTTTGCACAAGATGTTTTGTCAGGTTTGTAAAAGATGAAATGTCGTGTTCAGATAGTAATTAAGGAAAAACACTGTTTAAAAGGTATTTTGAAAACTGACAACAGTACTGGACTAGTAAGAGTATCATAAGTGGTCTTCATTTTTTTAAATATTCGGTACACTTCGGTGGTATTTTCTTTTCTTTTATCAAGAGCAACAGTCCGATATTTGTGGTGAATAGTAGCAGTCGTAAATAGCTAAACTTGAACTTACGCCTGGTGTATGGATCAAGCCGTTTTCTTTAAAAAAAGGACAAACCGTCTACAACCTTCAATTACCTACTAGATACTGGAGCTAGCGAAAAAAACATTTCATGAAAAATACACAAATATATGCTCTTTGAACTTCTAATATTGATATCAACCCTTATGTGTTTACACATTATATTGAATGTATCATGAACTGTTAGGAAACGAGAGACTGTACATACACTCTGGTTGATTTTGGCGATAGACAGGAAGCAGCTGTAGTACGGACGACTGCCACTCTTGTATACTCAATCATCCTGAAAAGATAAAGAAACTGACTAATTCATTGGTATATGGAATTTCTGTTTACGATTATTTAGCCTTAATAATTTTGTAATTATGGTATATCCACCATTTACCAGTTTCCATTTTACTGAAACCAGCCTTATTGATCGAAGTGGTCGGTTCACTAGATTATACCATGATAGAACAGGTGTTCTCAACATACTTTCAAGAACACCGTAGTTTTTTCAAGAGTTATCGCATCTGCAGATGTCGGTAGAAGAGGGCAATATTCCAGAAATCATCGTCAATATTTCCTCTTAAAAAAGCTAATACCAGTAACGTTTTGACGAAACTTCTTTTTTTGTTTTTTGTTTTTGTTATCATTACAACAACGAGAAAACAAGAATATTTGGAAACGAATGAATGCACTATGAAGCACATTCTGTTTTCTTACATAGCCCTTTCAGAAAATAAAGAGCAAACGGATGATGAAGCTTCTTTCAATTGTCAGCGAATCTGGGTACCAAGTTTTATGGAAATTCCTTTGTAGTATAACATTGACTTATTTCATGCTGATAATATAAGTGTTTTCGTTTACTGAAGTTTTTCATTTCTATGGAATTTAAGCAAATATTTGCCGAGTAATAACCTAGACAAGAATAGAATTAAAGTACACTACATGTAGGAAAATCAATACCATAACCCATAACACTGTAAAAATATCATTAATGCTGGTACTAAGTGCATCCCCCCTAGTGCTAACGAAGTTATAAAGTTTCATTTCATACTAGCGAGTTGTTGCTTATAAAACTCCGGACTAGTACATTTCTATGATACACTTTTCGTATGTAGCAAATCTAAGGACTCGGAATTTGTTGAAGAATAATCAATCCCAAATGCGATTATATTATGCTTATCTTTTCCTGAAGATCCATTTAAATTCCAGCCAAAGGTTACTGAGAAATACGCAGGTATAAGGAAAATCAAAGATCCCGGAACTCTGTGAAAAATAATCAATAAGATCGTGCTGGTAATAGACACATCTCCTGGTGCCAAATTTTCCTATTAATATTTATTTTAAATATCACAAGTGGTGATTGATAAAAAGCACAGACTCGAATAGTGCTATAATGAACTATTCTCTCTTATCTATGTACAGCAAATAAAAAGGTCCATGAGTCTTGAAAAGTAATCTATGCCAATTGCAATTGCAATATGAGCATCTCCTCATTGTACTGAGGTTTCATATTAGTTTCATTTAATTCCAGTCGAGTTTGTTTGTCAGGCATTACATGCCGTTTTTTATCATAATACATTTTGATCGCCTTAAACTCGTATTTCTATTTATAGATATTATTCTTATCCACAAAACGTAAAAAAGAATGACGTCGTGAATTAACGTTTAAGCCCCGTATGCAATATGGTATCTATACCTATGTATAAAGCTCATATATAAGAATTTTAAACGAATTTAGTGCGAGGGAGCGGTAGCGACCAACGCACCTAGTTTAATTAAATTCTAATATGTGAGAATAGACTGACTTATAGTTCACTTTGATTTTTTCTTGATGTATATCAATCTAATTTCCAATAGCTCTAAAATCACAGAAAGCTAAATACCTGTTTTAGACCATTTCATTTTAACATTTATGTGGAAGAGACAATCTATTTTGGATCTTCACTCCAAGTAGATCACTTTCAACTCGTAGGCCTAAGTTGTTCGATAATTCCCTTTTTATCAAGAACTTATTTTACTTTTAAAGGGTTCTTCGAAATCGTGACATTTGCTACAAATATCAAAATCTTGTAGTTCTGTTGTTACAACGCGTACAATTAACCGAGATACGAAAATCATCAACCGCCGCAGTTCATGAATAAGAATGGACGAAATTGAGAAGTTATAAACGCGAAAATAATTTAACAAAAAAATAATTCAAAGAGGTTTACTTGTCAAATTTAAGTTTTCATCATTTTATGGCTTGCTCTATAATAATTCTGTAACAACGTTCCTCCTGGTCTCCCGATTTACATTCACTTCCAAACAACTTAGAATCCAGTTCACTGAGTGTTGCAGGCGGGCTAAGCTAAGGTCACAGGACCGAATTATAAACGAATTCACTTTATGGAGTAACTTTTTTTGTAAAACTACCTAGGTAGTCCGGTATGAATTTGAACATTCTTGGCTGCTAATTCGATCAAAACTTAGGAAAAGGAGGAATGAACTATAAACACTGAATAAAACTGTCGAAAAAAAGTAATAGCAGCGCGAACGGATTCTTCGGCAGTTTGCAATTTCTGTTCGCCAAACATGGTTAATATAATAATACATTGACCTTCGCATTTCATTACAGTTAATTGTTCTTCCTGTCATCAGACAACCTAAAGCATATTTAGATAAAGTAAAATACTGGATGTTATAAGCTATTGCACAGATATTATTTGTAATATAATATAATAATACTTAGCGCACTTATCAGACCTAAAAATATCGTTAGTAATTATAGAATATGTGATACTGTCATAGAAACTGTCTGGACGATATAAGATTGATACTTTCACTCAATTTTACCTTTTCCTATTTCTTATTTTACCCCAAGAAAGATTGCAGATAAATGCTTTTACAGTTAAAGTTTTGAAATATATCGCAAGAATGAAGGGATAGTATATTTTTCGTGTAGATGTTTTATAATAAAAATGTATCTTACAATCGTTTAAATGTTACTGCCAATTAAAAGAGTACATTACATTAAGATCTTAAAATATCATCATTGGGAGTTAATTTTTGCAGCTATTTTCTTTATTAAAAACATGTATATATTGTGCATGTATGAAGATTGTCAATGTATATCAGAACTGTTTATTTCTAAATATAATTCAAGAATTGAAGCAGAACTACTGATTTCTTACGTGATTGTAAATATGTGTTTTATTGATTGTAAAAAGTTTAAGAAAGTGTATAAAGATTCTGTCTTTTCGTGTTGTTTAATTTACTAAGTTCTCTTTACCTCCATATTATTACTAGGAGAAGCTTTCACTGTTGTCAAAACATCTTGACTTATTGAATAATTTTAAAAGATCTCCTAAAAGAAGCCTTTGATTTTGCGATATTCTTATTTTTCCTATATATCTTAGTCAGCGGTCAGAATTGTGGTTTTGTCTTTTTAGTAAGTAATCTTTCTAATTCCAGTCATCCTCATCAAAACCAGTCGCTTTACGAATTTAGAAATGCTGCCATTCATTTTCTTAAATTACACAATAGAAAGGTGAACTAGAGAAAGACATTTTAAATGAATACTGTAGTTATTTGCTTGGTTGACTGGTTTATTTCTAGTATACTTTTTGTAGTTATTTAAGATAGAGTTTTGAGAAAGTCTGAAGTACTGTTGCATTGTTTAGCACAACTTCCTACAGACTCATACGTGGATTTTATATCAGTTTATAGTCTTCCAAAATACCTTATCGTAAAAGTTTATACCACAAACAAATTATTGATGTAAGCACTTTTTCGATAAAGTTTATAAGGTTTATACCATGGTAATTCTGCAAAGCATTTTCATCTCCCTTTTTGTACAGTGGACTAATTACGCCTCTCATCCAGGCATCTGGTAGAAAAATCCGCTTTGAAATATTATATTGTTGAAATCTATCAGATTACCTTTCAATTAATCTCCAGCGTCAAAAAAAAGGAAAAGAAAATCATTTAGCAGACCATCTAAAGAGCAAGGCTTTTTCTCCGTTAAACGATTTAATTGATTTTTAACCTCTTCATAATATGAAGTACAGTCTAATTCTTCAAACATTAGAACATTTGAATCCAGAGGGCATTGCTAGGTTTCGTCTTTTACTGTTAGCCTACATCAATGCTATTGGTCAAAGGTTGAAAACGCAAGAACGTTTTTTCCATCTATTAGAGTTATGAATAAAAAATCCCAGAACTCTTTCGGCTTCTTGTTACTCAAACTCTCAATTTCTTACATATTTTTCTGTGTATAAATGCACAAGTTTTATATTCACATTTCTTGGTTACCAATTCAAGTGTATTGATAAGTGACCTGAAGTTATTATAAGCCGCGAGAACTTCAACATAAACTACTTTTTTCATAAAACACGCATTAACAAACCATTTAGTCCTCATCATTGTGCACTTAAGAATGAAACCTATTTTGCCTCCCTTAAAAATACTCTAGAATAATGTTGAAGCTGAACTACAAGTCAGTCAATTCCCACATATTAGAATTTAAATTAAAGCAGGTGCTTTGTCGCTAGCGCTCCCTCGCACTCCCTCGCACTAAATTTGTTGAAAATTCTTACATATGAGTTTTATATATAGGTATAGATACCATACTGCACACGGGGCTTAAACGTCAATTCACGACGTCATTCTTTTACGTTTTATGAATAAGAATAATATCTATAAATAGAAATACGAGTTTAAGGGGATCATAATGTATTATGATAGAAAGCGGCACCTAATGCCTGAAAAACAAACTCGACTGGAATTAAATGAAACTTATAATTTCTTGCCCTGCGTCGAAGAGGGTCCCATATGTGCTCAGCCAAATTAATGTAAGACGGAAAAGCCGGCCTTTGGAGCCCATTGACGTAACCTTATTTCAGCTGAGCCGTGTATGGCCTTGCATTATCATGTATTTGTATTCCCCAAGATCATCTTTATACGATAATTAAGCGTCCTCACAAACACTAAGTGAGAGGCGAAACAGAAAAGAAATGCACAAAATGGTCAGACTGCACGGATGTGCAGGCTGGCCTGGCTCTATACTGGTGGCAAAGACAAATCACTTTCGGTTCCAGCAGGTTAAGGGATAATGTAAAGGAAAATCTCAACTGTTTATTTTCTTCAGTGCAGTCGTTACAACAACGAACGCCTTTTTGTAATAAAACGAAATAATTTCAGCCTTTAAAAAAGTTTGTCGATTTGAAAAATTAAATGACCAATAGAATATGTTTAAACTAATACTTTTAAATTTATTTTTTGTAACGATGGATGAAGTAACATAAACTACTGTATTGTACGCAGACAAAAACGGATAAACTTTCATACGATTTACATATGTGAAAATATGCTAAAATTTTGATACTTTGAAGACAAGTTCTAATCAAATGTCAGTTTGTAATGATTTGACTTTGTCAACTGCTATATTATCCGTCTATGTACTTACGTTAGAAACATTCTGTAAACAATCATATTTCTGGTTTCCCCTACTTTTTACTGTATGGTAGGCGGAACAGAGCTCAAGTCACAGGACTGATTTTCTGAACGAACTCTCTAAACGATTTCAATTGCTCTGATTTTGAAATATTACAAAATTATCTAGGTAAATCTGCTACGAATTTGAAAATCTCTGGTCGCTGATTTGATTAAATACAGTGGAAGAGACGAGATGAACATTAATGATTATAATTCTCTCAATTTTTATGAAGTTAACTTCAAAGCCTTGTTTGTAAAATTACGAAAACGTATTTGCATCTCATAAGTACCCACTAAATCCTTTATATGGTAATTATTGTATTTTCGTGCATTTAATGTCTACAGAGGAGCAGTTTTAACAAGATGATGTCAAGACATTAACTTTTCGGAAGGTATGGGTTGATCTTTTTTACATAACTCAACATAATGTAGAAATATTGGTGCTTAGAAACCAGATGGCTGACCTTATTAGAAACACAATATGATGGCACTTAATCGCTATGAAAGCGAATAAAGTATCAGTTTTCAGCCTTTGGAAGATGTAAGATCGGGAGACGTTGTACATTTTATGAATTCAATTTTAACTTAGTTGATTTTTTGTCAAAATACCCGAGGCAAGATTTATGTGTACGCGTGATCCGTGGCCAATATCAGTGTCTGCGGGTATGCTTTCCAATCCTTGCTCGTTCAAAAGTCTTAGTTTTCTTTTCCGATGTTTATTTCAAGCAGACAATATATCGGTAGTGAATATGCATTACATTTGTTTGTTGCTTTTGGTCATCAAAGTGCACTTGACTGCTGAAACAACTCTCCGTGAATAACCCGCGTCCATCTAAATGCCGCCCATTGTGCGATTCTTCGTGGACACGTTTTTGGGAACAGATGAAATATGCGCCCATGGAAACAACCATTATTTTCTATTTCAAGAACCATACTCCGGACACAGAGGACGTATACAGAACACGCGTACATGGAAAATCTCACGAATTTGATTGTATTAATTGGTTTTATTTACATTAGATTGATGTTTTGGATAAAACAAAGATATATCTATTTTGAATCGGATGAGTGTATAAACCAAATCACTATCATTTTGATTTATACTGTAATAACAGTTATTGTATGACTGATAACAGTTTATTCACTTGGCAAATGTGATGTGTGTAGAGACCGAAAGACCGAGGTGAATTCCATATTGCTAAAGTAATAAATATTTGCCGATTTCTTTATACAAAAATAGAATTATTATATAACTTTACAGATAAAATGTAACTCCAAGACAATTTACTTAATAAAACGTAAACATACAATGGTATAAGTAACCCTGTAATTAACTAATAGATGTATATGTATTTTTTCTTTAATTCCTCTTTTCTGAAAAAAAAGTACATAAAAAGATGAACTTCCTGTGGTAACCCGTGCTAATCATAGAAAAGCACGTGGAAAGCGATATTGTGTTTTATTTGTTTACAACAATATCACTTTTCTGACATGAACATTACTATCTATTTATTGAAATACGCTTGATCAGTGATGGACCAGTCGCAATAATAAAAATTTGCAAGTCATTCTTCGAATTTGTATATTTCCCGATACAGCGAGCAGTTAAATTTGGTCAGAATGGTCAGTTATGCATGGCGCGCTATACCGAATCCTTTGCGACAGGTAAAAAACGTCTCTACACTCTGGTATAAAATAGTTCCAGTTCGGGGGTATCAAATATTGTACTAAATATCACAAAAGTATTCACTTAAACACTGCAACTACAATACTTAGTGCTGGGCCCACTTTTTTCCAAGGCCATTTTTTTATATTTTTGGATGTCAAATCATATTAAAATATAAACCAAGTGTACAAGGACACACTGCACATGCTCAGAGACCGTGAGAGATACCCTTTCTACTAATCAATATAAAAACCGAAACACTGTCCAAATATGGATGAATTGGTGGAGTGACTTCATATGTTACCTATTAGTATTGCAAATGTTAGCAACAAATGGGCGGAGCTCTAAGACAGTTAGTGTTTGTTAATTCGCTAACGACCATTTTAGCTTTCTTCCTACACATAGAATATAACGACATTGCTCTTCTGAGATTCGTTTCCATAGACTTCAACAACAAAAGTGTCATACTAATAAACTCTTTAGTATATCTGTGTTAAAATACATTCTAACACATAAAGTAATCAGTCATTAACAAAATTAAAGACAGTTCAGAACAGCAGGAAGAAACTGCCTTGTCATTATTATCTTTTGTACCTTTGATCTGTCACTCGATAACGTCAAGTATTGTCAAGTATCAAAGATGCATGGTCAGAATAAACGGTGAAATCTAATACTTAAAAATGGCTTATATGTTCAAAGTTTACTTGTTTTGTTATTAGGTAGTCTTTAATACTACTACCTGGGTCGGAGTAAACCTCAAATGTCCAAATTACACACGTACGCTTTAAAGGTCAGACACCATCGTGAACTTTTATGTTTTCATCAAAAGATTTGTATTCTATTTGCTACCAACTCTGTCAATAAAATCTGTTAACTGTACAAATACTTCGAAATTCGTCTTTATCCATTTCTAGTATCTCCGACGAATTTCTATTCACAATTTAAGTTTGGGTCCTTCGTGCAGACCAAGAAAAACTTAACGCTTTTAGGCATAGTGCTGTCGAGGCGTATGCTACAATGCTCAGGAAATAACAATGACAAGTTGTTCTGAAGTGTCTTTGATTTTGTAAATGACTGATTCTTTTATATGCTAGAAGGTATTTTAACACAGATATACTGATTAACACATTTTGTTACTATTAGCAGTGATTTCTGTTGATGACGTTTTAGTCTTAGTAACAATACTATTATAGAAACGCCCATAGAATAACTTCCCACACATGGCAAACATTTTTCCTGTTAGTTTTCTCAGCTTTTGGAGACTATTGGTTTGTGCTATGACAGAGCAATTGAATGCTTACATCAACATTTGTTAACAGTCTGCATAAAATGCGATATAAAATCAGAAAGTTATTGGCTAAAAAGTCATTGTATTTTTTGCCTATGCAGTTTCTGGTTGCTATTAATCTTTTTAAGTCCTTCAGTGGAAGAAAAATGTCATGTTTATGCTACAGGAAAGTAGAGAAGTAAATGGATACGTAAGTCTAGAAGAGAGGGTATGTAGAAAATAGAGTTCGTATAGAGAACTTTTTTTTATTGTCTTATTATTTCCACCATTTTTTATTGTTAAACGTACTAATGATAAAAATTACACTGGAAAGGAATGTAAACATTTGCCAAATAAAATCTTCAACGATTTAAAAAGTAGAATTAGAGTTGCAGGAATTTTGGCGATTAATGTCAAAATTTTCATACATACATTCGAATATTGCAGAAATCCTCACCCTAGAAGCGATCATGTATTTGAGCTATGAAATTAGAGATATTTTATTATTAATAATGAAATTATGATTAGCTTTGAATCGACGTTTTATTTATGTTTTTGTTTTTCCATACGGCATCACTTAAGAAAGCATTGAAATGTATTAAGACGAATCTTTAATTAAATAAATACAAAATGTCATTAATGAAACATCCATCTTTTCTTACATTAAATGTTAAATCAGAATTAGAAAGGGTTAAAAATAAGAGTCACCAAATGACGTTCTTGCAAAATCTCTAATCGAGAAAAGCGAATCTAATCAATATAAAGAAGTTTAAATTAACATAAGTTAATTATCATATGGCAAACTTTACATAGTGATAAGACATTTGCAATAATGCAATGTTAATGAGCAATTTATATTACGTATGTTTTTACAAGAGTTTGTGAAAAGATTTTATTAGTATGACACTTTTGTTGTTTAAGTCTATGAAAACGAATCTCAGAAGAGCAATGTCGTTATATTCTATGTGTAGGAAGAAAACTAAAATGATCGTTAGCGAATTTACGAACACTAACTGTCTTAGTGCTCCGTCCATTTGTTGCTAACATTTACAATGCTATTAGGTAACATATGACGTCATTCCACCAATTCATACATATATCGACAGTGCATCGGTTTTTATATTGATTAGTAAAAAGGGTATCTCTCATGGTCTCTGAGCATATGCACTGTGTCCTTGTACACTTGGTTTATTTTTTTAATATGATATTTCCAAAAATATAAAAAAAATGTTCTTGTCACCGATTGGAAAACAGTGGGACCAGCACTAAGTACTGTAGTTGCATTTAATATCAGCCAGTCTTTAAGTGTATGCTTTTGTCATATTTAGTACAATATTAGATACCCCCGTAAAATCGCACACGAGAATAAAAAAAAAACGCAGTAACTATTTTATACCAGAGTTTAGAGACGTTTTTTTTTTACCTGTCGCAAAGGCTTCGGTATAGCGTGCCGTGCAATAACTGACCAATTAGACCGAATTTAATTGCTCGATGTATCAGGAAATTTACACATTCGAAGTTACTATTTTATACCAGAGTGTAGAGACGTCTTTTTTTACCTGTCGCAAAGGCTTCGGTATAGCGCGCCGTGCAATAACTGACCAATCAGGCCGAATTTAATTGCTCGTTGTATCAGGAAATATACAAATTCGGAGAATGACTTGTAAAATTTTGTTATTGCGACTGGTCCATCACTGATCAAGCGTATTTCAATAAATAGATAGTAATGTTTTTTTCAGTAAAGTGATATTGTTGTAAACAAAAATAACACCATATCCCTTTCCACGTGCTTTTCTATGATTAGCACGGGTTACCGCATGAAGTTCATCTTTTTATGTAACTTTTTTTTTCAGAAAAGAAAAATTAAAGAAAAAATACATATACATGTGTAAGTTAATTATAGGGTTACTTATAGCGTTGTATGTTTACATTTTACTAAGTAAATTGTCTTGAAGTTACATTTAATCTATAAAGTCATATAATAATTCTATTTCTGTATAAAGAAATCGTGAATATTAATGAACCTAGCAATGTCGAATTCATCTCGGTCTTTCGGTCTCTACAAACATTACATTTGCCAAGTGAATAAACAGTTATATTCACCTTATCATCAGTCATACAATAACTATTGATAATTAGGGTGTAAATAAAAATGATAGTGATTTTGTTTACACACTCATCCGATTCAAAATAGATACAATGTATATCTTTGTTTTATCCAAAACATCAATCTAATGTAAATAAAACCAATTAATACAATCAAATTCGTAAGGTTTTCGATGTACGCGTGATCTGTATACGTCCTCCGTGTCCGGAGTCTGGTTCTTGAAAAAGTCAAGTTCACTTTGATGACCAAAAGCAACAAACAAATGTAATGCATATTCACTACCGATATATTGTCTGCTTGAAATAAACACCGGAAAAGAAAAGTAAGAGTTTTGAACGAGCAAGGATGGAAACGCATATCCGCTGACAATGATGCTGGCCACGGATAACGCGAACACATAAATCTTGCCTCAGGTCTTTTGACAAAAAGAATCAACTAAGTTGAAATCGAATTCATAAAATGTACAACTTCTGCTGATCTTACCTCTTCCGCAGGCTGAAAACTGATACTTGTTTTGCTTTCATAGGGATTTTGTGACTTCATATTGTTTCTAATAAGGTCAGCCATCTTGTTTCTAAGCACCAATATTTCCACATTAAGATGAGTTACGTAAAAGATGCAACCCATACCTTCTGAAAGTTAATGTCTTGACATCGTGTTGCTAAAACTGCTCCTCTGTAGGCACTTATGAGACGCAGGTACGTTTTCGTACTTGCAATTTTACAAACAAGGCTATGAAGTTAACTTCATAAAATATGAGTTAATAATAATCATTAGTTCACCTCGTCTCTTCAAATGTAATTGATCAGATAAGCGACCAGAGATTTTCAAATTCATTGCCGATTTACCTAGATAATTTTGTAATATTTTCAAAATCAGAGCAATTGAAATCATTTAGAGCAACGGTAGGATACTACGTCATCGTGCGCCTGTTTTATGCTCTCTCGCGGAACATTTTTTTTTTGTCAAACAATCTGTCGCTTGAAAGGTAAAATATTCTTTATCAATAAGAAATCTGTAAAGTTGCAAAAATGATGTTGTGCACCGAAGATTGGCTGGTGTACTTCGTATTTACGTAAAGACTTTTTACAATGTAAAATTCTAGTTTAGGTCTGAAAACGGGTGAAAGGTTTTTTTCAGCATGCTTTCAGAAAGAAAACTTTCACCAGCCAATCTTCGGTGCACAACATGATTTTTGTAACTCAACAGAATTTCTTACTGAAAAAGACCATTTTTTTGAAGCGACGGGTTGTTGATCTACGAGAGAGCATAAAACAGGTGAGCGATGATGTAGTATCCTACCGTTGTAAGAGAGTCCGTTCAGAAAATCAGTCCCGTGACTTGAGCTCTGTTCCGCCTACCACACGGTTAAAAAAAGAAGGGAAACTAGAAAAAAATGAGAATGCTACTAACTTAAGTACAGAGACGGATAATATGATAGTTGACAACGTCAAATCATTACAAACTGACATTTGATTAGAACTTTTGTTCAAAGTATCAAACATTTAGCATATTTTCACATATGTTAATCGTATGAAAGTTTATCCGTTTTTGTCTGCGTACAATACAGTAGTTTATGTTACTTCATTCATCGTTACAAAAAATAATTATAAGTATTAGTTTAAACATATTCTATTGGTCATTTAATTTTTCAAATCTACATTCCTTTTTTTAAAGGCTGAAATTGTTTCGTTTTATTACAAAAAGGCGTTCGTTGTTGTAACGACTGCACTGAAGAAAACAAAAGGTTTGAGATTTCTCTCACGTTACAGTGGTGGCAATCATCGTTATCGGTCGGATAACAGAGACAACATGCGAACATACTACTCTCTTGAAAGACATATTAGACATGAGACATTAGAAACATGATAAACGACATTAACAATAAAATAATGATAAGAAGAAAAAAGTAAAAATTAATGTAGTAAGGATATGAATAAATGAGAATTGTTAGAATAACAAATAGTAAAAGACAATAATAACATTACAAAAAAACATAATAAAATACATAAATCAGACATTAAAAGACATATTCGATGTAACGACAAAAAGATGCTTTGTCAAAAATTGAAATAAAGCTTTCTGACACAATATATGTGAAGTTTTTAATTTTGATCATGCTTATTTAAATTTGACATATAAAAATTTCGCCTTCATACGGATAAGTGACACAACTTAGCTTTTGCAAACCAGACAAATTTATTGCAACAGGAACGTTAATTGTCATCTATTATTTCTTAGTTTCATAAATATCTCGTTTACTTGAGTTGCGTATAATAAAGAAATCACTGTTAGAATTAACGAGGTTTATTAAATGATCTAGATAAATGTTGTCTAGTCTTGAAAGACTAAAATAGTAGTCATACTACAATAACCATGTCAACAGTGAAGAATTTGCTTTTCCTTTAGTTTCCTGGAAATAAGGGTTAATTAACTTGACATGTGTATAACCTTAATTAATATTATGAAAAATATGCTCATTATTTTAATCACGTTCTAGCAAACCGAGTAATTAAATAAAGTTGTTTAACTAAGAGGCAAAATAGAAAGATTTTAACGATATAGAACAAGAAAAGGCTAGAATGTAGCAGCTGAATTTTGTACATTTCTTTTCTGTTTCACCTCTCACTTAGTGTTTGTCAGGACGCTTAATGGTGGTATAAAGGTGATCTCTGGAATACTAATACATGATAATGCAAGACCATACACGGCTTAGCTGACATAAGCATTACGTCAACGGGCTTCAAAGGCCGGCTTGTTCGTCTTACATTAATTCAGGTGAGCACAAATGGGACTTTCTTCACCGCAGGGCTGGGAAAAATTGCCCCATTAATAACATACGTGACCTTACAGCTTCCATTACCCAACAATGGAACACCGTTTCAAATGACGTCGTTCAGCGTTACGTTAGGTCGATGCAGTTGATAGCTTTTGCTTTAATTCATAAACAGACTCTACACTGGAGAATATTTAACAACCCAAACAAGTGTACAGTGAAATATTCAAGACATAGTTTAAATTAAAGAAACAACATATTTTTATTTTGATGTGTCATTGAAAATGGAAAAAAAAGTCCAATATTTTTGTTTCTGTCCAGGCCGATGAATTACGTAGCTCTTGGTACCCAATGCAGACTTATTTTAAAGAGATACATGAAAAAAAAACCCACGGTATTTAACTTCAGAATACCCATGTGACAGAAAACGTTAGCGATACTGGATGCGCGTTATTTTTTCTTGCCTCGAGTAAGTGGTCGATAAACGTATTTACAGGGCCTTAATTGAGGCCCTGGTATTTATCAGTTAAGAGGATTAAATGTAATTAGTTTTTGTAAGTAAGTGAAAAGTAATAAACCACTGAGTCAGTTTATACGGACCTTCTAGACTGCTAAGTTATTAACCCGATTTTTACTGTATGCGTGTTGCAAATTCCGAAATGTTTTACGTCAAGATACGCCCATGTAATCCAGCTATATGAACAGTTTTTCGTTAATCAGAAAAAAATGTGTCACTTGCTTTTTTTCTGATTGATAGTATAGTAACAATGGAAGTCTTTGTATGGCTTTTATGGTACGTTTTCAAAGACTTTATATAGAAGACTTTATAAAGAAGGAATCAATGCTTAATAAAAATGTTCAATCTACAAGTAGCCTCCGATTCTAAACAAAATCCCTGAAAAAATAATTACAGTATAAGTCCTGATTACGTTTTTTATAATAAGATCTTTCTGGTGAACCACAGGAGAAATACCAGCCAGTACAGATGGCCGAAGACTGTTACATGTTACAGGTGTATTAAGTACGAAGCTGCAGAATAGTCACAATTCAACAACAAATTGCTGATAATTTTGATTTCTTTTTCTTTAGTTTGGCTTATTAGCCATTTTAGGACTTAAGACAACTAAAGACAAATTAAAGTGCTTCTGTAAAAGTGGATATGTTAATAATTAAGACTTTCATTCAGTTTGAGAGCAGTAAATAAGATGTCATATATTTCTTTTATTCTAAAACAACACATTTAAGTGCATACTTTCTTCAGTTTGAGAGCGGTAAATAAGATGTCGAATATTTCTTTTATGCTAAATCAACACAATTTTAAAGTATCTTGAATTTGACTAATCTTTGTGCGAAGCTTCACTAGCAAAAGGTGTGCATATTGTTGAAATGTTTTGGTCGGATATATTTTCATCTAACTTAAGTTTTGTTCAGGTTAAAAGGCTTTAAAAAATGACTTACATTTGTTAGTCTACTAAAACAAAAAATTGGCCGAGAGACAGAATTGCCGAAGCTCTAGGTAGACTTAACAACGGAGGAAATAAAAAAAAACAATATTCACAATAATTTATAACCTATATGACCGGTTAACACTAATATGAAAGTATACGTTCTCAATATTCTCAGTCATAATGTTATAAGAGCCGATTAAGCATCGGGCTATGAAACTGGATCACGTTTCCTTAATAACTCGACCGTGTGGTCTCAATTTTTCATGCATCAACGGGGCCTGATATTTAAACGCAGAATTATTTCAAAGAACTCCACGATTAGAGAAACAGTCAAAGACAACCTGTCAAATTGTGCGTTGCTATGATCAATTGTCCCGAGAAATCTATGATCATTAATTATTGACAAACAGAAAGAGATGGTTATGTAATAATGTTTGACCAACAAGGAAATCATCGTCAATACTTTCTTTAATTACCTATTGTTTTAGTGTTATACTACAAAGCATTACCATGTTTTATACAATTTTTCGAAAATATCTCTCTCCCTCTCTTATTACTGCTGACTGGATTAATATTTTAGGGGTTGAAAAGAACAAAGATTCGGAGATTTGAAACATAGAACATAAATATATCTGAATTCAAAACATTGACGCTTGTACAAAAGAGGTTTTAATTCAAAATGTGTTCCGTAAACAAATTTTTATAATGATAATAAACGTGGCAAGATGTATATATTCTTCTTATAAAAAGAGACTGGGTATCATTTATATTCAAACAAAGTACCTTAAGGATTGACTTTAGTTTAAAAAGAAATTTAGCTGAAGAAGAGTACAATCGACCTAATTGCTCTGACAACTCTCCACACAGGTTGTTTCACTGCATGGTGAATGTCCAGTTTTTGAAAAGTTGTTGAATCCCTAACAAAATATGGTATTTATTTATGTTTATTTTATTCGGAACAAATGAACAGGTAAACGATAATGACCTCTTATAGCTCTCTCGAATACCATTCTTTTATATTTCATGTATTGATTAACCCTTTTTGCAGCTGTAATATTATCTGCTTAGGTTTTTATGAGACAGCGCTTAGTTATTACCAAGTTGTATACATATTTGGTCATTTTGCCGATCCTATTAAAGCGCTGTCTATTTTCTCTGAATGACAGTATTTTCCATTTTCTGTTCATTAATACTTATACTGGATTTTTCTCGATAATAAGAATGACTGCATTGTATAACATGAAGATTTGAAAAAGTACCATAAATACAGCTTCAGGATTGGCCTTGTGTCGTCTTGTATTATCTGGTGTCTCTTAGCTAAGGTGGTTATCTAGTCTTCAGGAGTCAGGAGTAATATTTATTTTAAAACGTTAAGAGATATAATTAATGATAACAGTAGCCAAATCGCAAAAGATTGATTATTTAGAACTGTTATCATCATTATTGTTTTACTACATGTAATATAATTATCATTATTATCATTATGCGTTTGGATTTTACATCAATTTTCAGTGTCGTGATAACGTCTTATTTTCATTGAAGTTATAATCTTCTTTTTATATTTTTTTAAGAAAGAGCTTAAAAAGTTTAACTTTAATAGCAATTCAGTTTTAAAAACTTTATATACATTTTTGTTTACTTTCAGTCAAATGTTTGTATTCACTGAACTAAATGGGTTTTTAGAAATGTTTTGGATGTGCAGAGCTCACGAATTTTACGTGTAGATAATGTGTATTAAATTGTAATAGAGATATGATAATTTTTTAAACACTTATTTTTTTCGGAAAAAAAGACAAACTGGTTAATGATATTGATATTTATTGCTGTCTCATATACTTTATTTTGGAATTTAGTTTATTATTATACTTTTTTTTAAATTAACATGTATGCCTACCTAAGTTTTTTATGAGAATGTTTTAGTTAGTTAATATCAATTTGTATATATCTTATACCCGTCGCTCATACTAAAGCGCCGTCTATTTTCTGTGAATGACAGTATTTGATATTCTAAGCTTATTTTTACTTATATCTGGTCGATACCTTGTAGGACAGAACTGTACTCTGTGAAGACTTGTATTGGAGAAAACATCACAAATAGCATTGACGGACTACTTTCGTGACCACTTGTGTCACGTGTATAAACCGGTACGGTAAACAAGTCTTCAGTCTAATACTATTATTTTTTACCGAAAGAGATATAAGTAATAATGATAGTAACCAAAATAACAACAAAAAAGTGAGTAATTATTTGTTACTGTTGTTAATACTTATATTGTTAAAACGTTGTATTGTTGTTGTTGTTTTATTATCATTATTGTTGTTATTATTATTATTATTATTTTACATAATTGAATTTCATATCATTATAACTTCTTGTTTTCAATTAAGTTATAAACACGATTTTTTTAGAAAAAGGAACTTTAAATAGTTTAAATCTAATAATATTTTTTTATAACACATATTTTTTATAACACATATTTTCGTTTACTTTCAGAGTTGACTTTGTGTATACTCTAAACTGAATGAGATGTTTTTGATATACGGAAGTCACGAATTACACGTGCAGAAATTTCTGTGATCGTCTTTCAAGACATGGAACAAAAACAAAACGTCAGCGGAATTCTTTCCAATGATTCGTCTGTCGTGACAAGGCAAGGGTCTTTAGAAGACTACGACTTTTCAATCAAAGTTTTATTCGCAATTCTCGGAATAGTGTTCATGTTGTTTTCTTCAGTCGCCCTTAGAGCGCTTAACAAGACGCGCCAAACTCCGGCCACTGCAAGATTTCTGTCAAGTGGTTTAATTTCTTACGACGTCATTGCTGTTTTCTTTTATACGGTGAGAAAATTTGTAGAGAACCATGATTACAACATTTTAATTCAGGTCATCGGTACAGGTTTCTGCTTTTTGGCTTACATAACTGTGGGCGTAATGTCTTTGGAAAGACTTATAATTTTCTATTCGCCACATTTTTACCTCCGCCGTATTACCCCGAAAACGGTCAAGAAAGCCGTTTGTGCTGTTTGGGCAGCTGCGTTTATCAGTTATTTCTTCATTCGTTTCGGCGCCTGCTACATTACCGACCAAGAGTTTTCCATGTATGACGTCGTAGGGAAATGTAACACGGTTTCCTTTCTGTATTATGGAGTGGCTATAGTGGGCGTTGTTTTCATTTCTTTAGCTTGCTATGCTAAAATTTTCCTGATAGTTAGATTTGACAAACAACATTCAAACGAGCCAAAGACACTGAGCGCGACTGCTAGGTGCTTACAGAACTACAAATCTACGTCACTGGTTTTTGTGTACATTATCACAATTGTAGTCACTTCTCTTGCATACGCCGTAATTATATCCCTAAATCCCGCGACAGTGCCTTTAAGACTAGCAAACGATATTATAAATACGTTTAACTGTATGATGGATCCATGCATGTACATCCTGTGGTACGGAGAATGCAGAATGGAGATGCTGAAGATGTTATCTTGGTGTACACCGTCACTTTTGCCTCACATAGAAAAAATGCGTATTAAGGTTTTTGACATTGTGACAATAGAAAAGATGCGTGACTTTCGTTCAAACAAAGTGTATCCATTAGAGTGTGAAAAGACCATTATTCATAAATTCTAGCTCTGTGACAATTTTCACAAGCAAGTTGCTTCTTGTGGTAAAAATATATAAACGAAAACGGGATGCTTTACACTTATAGTTTGAAAGACCGATAAGTGGATGACAACTTACCTCCTTGTTAATATATATGTAATAAAATAAAAGTGACAGACATGTTAGCACAGTTGATGTATCTGTTAATTCGGCTTTTCTCTGGCCTAAGAAGCAATCAGCACTAACGGAACCACTGACTGGACGCCCTTGTGGAGTATTTGGGAATGATTTTAATGAGTTATTAGAACTGTCGTTTTAATTTCAGGAAATGTATCTAGAACAACAAACTTGCACACTATGCGAAAATCATTTCTGCAAGAATAACCCGCGTGTTAGTTGTATTTTGCAGAAAAAGTCAGATACAGCCACATAAATTACGTATCATGTGACCATGCAGGGAGTAACGGGGCATATTAGTCATTGTAGACAGTTTCAAAAGATACAAGTGATCTTTTCATCAAGAAAATATCAACATTCAAAATCAATATTGTAAATGGAAAAAAATGATTATTCATAATGATTGTATGATACATAGTAGACAAAAGACTATAAAATATAAACATTACCCATGTATACATGCAGTATGAATACTGCAAAACAAATGCAACCACAAAACATCTGGTGTAAGGTCGCCTCAGCCATTAAAGCTGCTTTAAAGGCGTTTGTGCAATGAAATCCGGCAAACTAGAGGTTTTTCGTTTTTCTATTTGGAAATACACAACTGTTAAAATGGTTTAATACAGTAGTATTAGTACACTTACAGTTATTTAATATCACATTTTGTTTTCTTTAAATATCTTTTCTATCTGTAAAAGAAAACAGACTGTTAATATGCCCGTTGTGTTCTTCTTCTTGTGTTACTTCTATAAAATTGTATTTTTGCTGCACATGAATTTCTCAGTGTTTGCCCTAACTCTTTAGCCAATCAGAAAGCAAAGATATTCGAATTTCTTATAGATTTATCCGTGAAGAAATGCGATTCTCCATTTATTCATGAAGAGCGCTGTTCCATTTTTACCTGCCAAAATACGTTGTCTGTGCAGGTGTGTCAGCGCACAAGTGGAAGTGGTTCGCTTAAAGATAGGTATGTTCCAAACAAAGAATCCAGCGAAAAAAATGAAAGATCAAAATGTGAGGGGCAAACACTAGGTCAGATAGAGACTATGAGGTTAATCGGCACCAAGAAACCTCAATTTGTCGCTATGCTCCCTCCCTTAGCTTTCTTAATGCTGAAGATTTCACTTCATAGCCATTACCTTATACATAAAAAGTCCTGGACATTACGTTCACACTGCTTGCAGTATTTTGGTCAATGATTATGGCACATTATGTACTGAAATCTAACAAAAATATGAAAGGTTGTTTATGATCGAAGCAATGTTTGAGACAGCAAACATAAAAATGACACATTGTTTACTGTAATATTATCATACTATCATATGGTCCTATCATGTAGCCTATGAGGACCGTCGTACAGGCCGTTTACTGTAATATTATCATACTATCATATGGTCCTATCATGTAGCCTATGAGGACCGTCGTACAGGCCGGTAGGGCGAGGGTCAGTACGGCTGGCTAAGGCCAAATATCAGGGCAAGTATTAAGTCACCCGATATTTTGTTCATTAACCTTATTTTGTAATATTATGGCTTTATGTAGAATTTTTAAATACCAGTATGGAATAACCCAGACAAAAAACATAACGGCATACATAACACATTTGTCACTTAATCATAATGATACAGATACAAAACAAAACAAGTTTCTGATTCATACGCTAGTAACATGCATGTTTATCACATTATTCGGAATGATTTACTTGCTTTCGCTTTTATTTTCAAAAATAATGGAAACTTGGGATATGTAAAGTTTGGATTAGCACCTCGATTCATTTAGACATTTTCGTCACGATTACTCGTTTTCATAAAGAAATAAATCTATGAAATTTCTAAAGTCATTATCAAGCCCTCGCCACTTTCACAATACTCTGTTGTTATCAAATAGAAAGGCTCCTTTGTAGCCTTTGACAAAAAAGTCTGTTACATAAAGCTGATGACGTTAATGCAAAAAGGTTGTTTAATCCGCTAAGGAACCGAAATTAGACTTCATAGTTATATAACAGTTGCTTTTTGCAATTTAATACTGTTACTCTAATTACTATAGAATTACTTAGTCTAGTGTCAATGTGTACGGAATCGGAAACGTGAAATCAACGGCTGTTTAGTGCTGTCTAAGTCCAGAGATTGAAAAACTATTAGCGCCGTGATAGGAGCATGCCCTTCTAAATAGAGCGAGCCGAGCTGAGGTCCATTTTATTTTTTTTTTCAGAATTTTATCGAACTGAGCAGTATGTTCGCTGAAACGAGTGTGCATGCAAAGAAAAGACATTAAGGGGCATACTGTGTTATTTTTATTTTGCAAAGTGTGTCTACTGTCAAGTAATTTGCTTGACATAAATCAGCAACACTGAACTCAGGCAATAAGAATAGATCTCCATCTAGACAACATGGGGTATCAAGTGGTTAAGTCACTGATTAAGTCACTGATGAATGATATGTTGATTATGGCCTAGAAAATATCTACATGTTCGGTTAACTAGATATATTCTCCCACACTTTATGCACGTTCTTGAGCCCTAGAGACAGAAATACAAAGAAATTCAGAAATGAGTTACTAGTACCTTGTTCATCGCAGAGTTGAATGAAATATGTTTTTAAAATTAACATCGTATGTTCGTAAATTGCAATTAAAGATTTGTAAAATTGCAAATCTCTAAACTTGTTATAAATGAATACCGGTGCTTCCCATCCCTCGACTTTTTTCCCTGCCATGACAGTATTCAATTATCTTACCTTTTAAACGATATATTATATAGATAAGATTGCAATGATTTTCTGAGCACTAATCAAGAGAGAGAGAAAAAGAAGATAACGCATCTCTTAATTGCGTAGTTCTCTTTGTAAAGACTTTGTACTGTATCCAAGGCTGTTTAATTATCTAATTAGGGGATATAGTAAACTAGAGACGAGAATAATAGAGGAACGTGCCCAAGGGTTTAGTCTGTGAATTTCAATATAACGTTCTATTGACTATGTGTTAATTGGTATTTCTTTAAGTCGAATCTGAAGTTCATGTAAATGAACAAGAAATATCTTTAAAAACGATGGTCGGCGCGGTGTACAGATATAGTTGGAAAATTAAGTTATGCATGAACTGAATTATGTATTTTTTAGGAAAAAGGAACAAATTGTGTTTTGAAAACTGTGCCCCCTGCTGTAAGAAAATGTAACATAAATGCACTGACAAGATAAGATGGTAAGTAGGTCTAAATGACAATTACCAGGTATAGGACGACTGCATGAAGACATGAAAAAGTTAAATTCAAAAATGAAATTTTCTGAGTGTTTTTAGCTTGAAAAAGAGCACAATGAAGATGAACGTAACGTGTCTTTAAACCAATGTAAAGGACATGTAACAATAAATGGTATAAGTGGATATGTAAAGGACATGTAACAATAAATGGTATAAGTGGATATGTAAAGGACATGTAACAATAAATGGTATAAGTGGATATGTAAAGGACATGTAACAATAAATGGTATAAGTGGATATCGAGAAAATGCATAAAGAAATGAAAAAGTAATGTCAAAAATTTGGTAAGTGTTTGTTATTTAATCAGGTCACCTTAAAGGTCAAGGTACACTGAAAGCCTGCGACACTGGTCATCACGGAAAATATCCTATTACAGCACGCATAGTGTACGCTTTATAGTGTACCATTTTTAGGCGATTTTTTGTTGATACTTGATAAAAATTGATCCATAAAAAAATGTGTTTCCAGACATTTCTGGAACTTCAAGCGATAAATATTTGCTAACACCGCACCTGTTAATGTGATACGCAGAAGCATGTGTCGTATAATACCTCACATATATCATTCATGATGAATGCTTTATCATTTCGGCGAATTTCACTCCACGTTGCACAAGACATTCAGTGAAAAATTTGAACAGTCTCTTCCAATCGGCAAGACTGTTTTATAAAGTTTCCGTATAGCTAAAAATATCTAAGTTCGATATCAAGAAATCTGATTGGCAAATTTAGTCAAGCGGCATAGGTCATGGTAGGTCATAAAAAACGAGCTTAATACGGCTGCGCCGGAAAAGCATTAACAACTCTTTTTATACACTATTTCTAAGTTATTATCGTATAGCGTGGGTTGAATAATAAACAAATGCGTTGTGTTCTAGGTTCTTCCTTTTACTCTCGGTTCAAATTACCAACTGTTTACATATAATAGCAACGACAACAAAACAATATAATTATACGACGTGACGTCAAAGACGTTACATAGAAAAGCGCGGCGCGGCAAATAACGTTACATTCACAACATTCTGGGGGCCGCGAAAAGTGACTCATAATTGAAAATTGAAAGCGTGTACTTTTAAAAGTGAATGAAATACTTAATCATGAAATTCTTACTTTAAGAATAAGCAATCTAATTATGAGAAACGTAAATTTGCAAATACTTAAATTAACACATGTTAAATGTAATTTATCGTTTCAATAAAATGAATATTGAATCTCATAATTTCCGAATTATTGTCTCTGGTGCTTCAAACATATTTCAACGTAAACTTCGCGCACATAGTAAGGTAAATAAATCTTTATTGCTATTAAATAGTCTCTGTTTACTATACACCAACAGTTTCTCGTTTAAGGCATTAATCATTAACTTCACTAACAGTCTCTAAAGGATAGAGTTTCACTATCGGTCTGTTTGTAATTCCGTTTATCGTTTTTATCTTCGCGGCACGGACACAACCATCATTTCCGGTCATCAGCTCTAGGATTACAGCAAGTTTCCAGCGGATCCGTGGTCCCTCATCGTATACCTGCACGACATCTCCGACTTTGATACGTTTTTCGTCTGAACCCGTAATTGTGTGGTATTCTCTCAAAGCGGTTAAGTACTCGAACTTCCAGCGTCTTCGGAACTGCTCAATGATTTCAGACTGTTTCTTAGCTCGGTTGGTGAGTGTCGTCTGGTCACTTTGAATTAGCGCTAAATCGTCGTCTGATAAATGTTCATGATGCGGAAGTGACGTCACCTTACGACCGTAAAGTAAATGTGACGGTGTTAACGGTTCCAAATCGTCAATGTTCGATGATACATGAGTTAGCGGTCGATCATTTATCACTGCTTCAATCTCTGTCACTATAGTCTGTAATGTTTCCATGGATACATAGCGTCTCCCGAGGATCTTCTTTAATGACGTCTTAGTCAGCCCAATCAAACGTTCCCAAAACCCTCCGTACCATGGTGCTCGTTTGGGGATAAAACGCCATTCTGTACCCTTTCTGCTAAGCTCTTCTCGCACGACTTCTGAGTTGAAGAGTTTCTTCAGGTGATTAGCAGCAGCAATATACGTCGTTGCGTTGTCTGATATCATCGCCATCGGTAACGACTTCCGGCTAGCAAATCTCCGCAACGCTTGAAGAAATGAGTCTGTAGATAAGTCTGGAACTACTTCTAAATGAACGGCTCTTGTTGTAGCGCATGTGAATAGGCAGATGTAGCATTTTCTTTCACTTCCGGTAGCGTTCTTAACAAATAGTGCACCCGTAAAATCTACACCTGTGACGCTGAAGGGCGGAGACTCATTCACTCTGACTTTAGGAAGGGGTGGTGGGTCTGGTGCTAGGTATGGTTTGCCGGTTACTCTGGTACAATTCACGCACGTCTTTAAAACCGATCTAACACATTGGCGGATGGACGGTATCCAGTACCTTTGTCTGATCTGCGTAATGGTACTATTTACTCCGGAGTGTAGTTGACTTTTGTGGACATCTAACACAATCAATTCGGTAAGTCTGTGCTTCTTTGGTAGAAGGTAAGGGAATTTAGTGTCATACTGTACGGGGGCGTTGTGAATTCTTCCACCGCAACGTAATAGTCCCTGTGGGTCTAGAAACAGTCTAAGTTGTCGAACCAACGGTAAACGGGTACTGTTCGATGTAAAATTTTCTATTTCTTCTTGAAAGTTTGTTATTTGACACGATTTAAGCCATGTAACTTCTGCTTCGTTGAGTTCGGTTGCTGATAAGCTGTTCGTTAATCTGTCTTCTTTTGGTCGTCTGCAGTTGTTGATGAATCTTAGTACATAGGCGGTTACATGACGTAGTTTCAGGTATGTACTGTATCTATCTAGGTTAATAAGTCTATGAACGCCCGTGATCTCCGTACACTTCAACGTTACTACATTTGTCGTCTGCTTCGAACTCGTATCTTCATCAGCGGGCGTCTGCAAGACTGACTGGTCGTATTTCCAGGTAGGCCATATTTCTTTGTTAGATAACCATGTTGGACCGGCGTTCCATAGTTCGTTGTCAAGGTAAGTATCGGCTGATATACCACGTGTCAGTAAGTCTGCTGGATTGTCATTTGTGGGGCAATATCTCCATGGTGATTGATCTGTCAGCTGATGTATTTCGTCTACTCGATTTCGGACAAAGCGTTTTAAGGATTTTGATGTAGTCAGCCAGTGGAGTACGATTTGGCTATCTGACCAAAATGTTACGTTCTGTATGGGCAAGCTCTCTTGAAGATGGGATGCAAGTCTTGCGCCAATTAATGCTGCCATTAGTTCAAGCCGAGGTAGGGTTAATGTCTTTACCGGTGCCACTCTGTTCTTCGCCATAACCAGTCTAGCGTGTGAAAGATCGCAAATGTAAGCTGCTGCTCCGTACGATTTGACGCTTGCATCTACAAACACGTGAAGTCTTGTTTCACTGTTTATGCTTGCTGCGGGTAGGAATTGTCTGGAAAATTTCACGTCAGTAGCTTTGTTGAGGGATTCTGCTAACTGGTTCCAAGTTTCGCATATATCATCTGGCAAAGGTGTATCCCAGTCGTAGTTGGACTTCCATAGTTCTTGTAGTAAGATTTTTGCACTGACGGTAACGGGACTAAGTAGACCAAGGGGATCATAGATTTGTGATGAGTACTTTAGAATGGTTCTCTTCGTAACTACGTCTTGTATTGGAATATTTCTTCGTGTAAATGTCATTTCGTCACTGAGGGGATCCCATCTCATTCCAAGTATCTTGACAACTTCATCACTATCTCGTACATTCTCTGTTTTTGCAAGGTCTCTAAGGGCTTTACTGTTAGAGGTCCATGAACGTAGATTCATACCTGCGCTGGACATCAACTCTCGCGACTCTGTAAAGTAGGTAAGTAGATCTGATACTTTTTCGAAGCTTGAAAGTACATTGTCAACGTATATATCTCTTTCAATGATCTCGGCTGCGTGTACGTGCTTGTTAAGTTCTAGGTGTTTCAGGATGGTGGCGCTAAGCATGAACGGCGAACAGGTAGCTCCAAACAATACGGATTTAAAGCGGTAAGTGCGTAATGGACTGTCTTTGTTTTCAATGTCAATTGTCCACAAGAATCTGGTAGCATCTCTGTCTCCTTCATATAAACCGACATGTAGAAAGGCTTTTTCAATGTCTGTAGTGATGGCGTAACCATGGAGACGGAATCTCACTAATATGGCGGTAAGATCATTCAGTATGGGTGGGGTTGATTCTAAACAGTCATTCAAGCTTGGGAGGTGGGGAGATGTGCGGCAACTGCAGTCATAAACTATCCGGATGGGTGTGGTCGCTGAATCTTTTTTTACTGGGTGGTGTGGAATATAATGGACTTGTCCTGTGGGTGGGGTATCGTTATCTATTCTCTCAATAAAACCACGGCGTTCTTGTTCAGCGATAATGTCATCATATTTTCTCAGTAAATGGGGCTCTTTTCTCAATCTTCTAATTGTACTTTCGGTTCTTGCCTTCACTATCTCATAATTGCTGGGTAGGGGTGAATGGTCTAATTTCCAAGGTAATTTGGCGGTGTAGCGTCCATTATCGTATTCTATGGACGAATCTTGATAGTCCTTGAAATAACGTATCTTGTCTATATCATCGGCGGTCTGTGTAACTCCAATACTTTCAAGGCTCCAAAACCGTTCTAAAACATCCGTTGCCATAGGCGACGCCATAACGTTGAACACGTGATCTGATACTCGAGAACTCTGTGCTTGGCAAGGTCCGGATAACAGATAACCGATTTTTGACTTTACAGCAGTAGGTCCATTTCCTCGTACTATATGGTCTTCTACAATATCCCAGTAATAGTCAGCACCAATCAGCATAGAAATGTTAAATACAGAATCTCCTGTAACCGGATGAGCGAGTTTAAGTCCACGTAAGTACGGTAAGTTTGACACTGTGGTTTGAAATTTCTGGTTAAGCGGCGTTGAAATTGTAGGCACTATTAAAACTCTAATCGGGATCTTCTGGCCTCTGTCTGTAACAACATTTACTGTAGCTACGTCTGTGTGTTGGACTTTGTTATTGGTACTTCCAAACGACGATAAGTAAATTGTCTCTGTACTGTCTCGGGTAAGTTCAAGTTCTTGGGCTAATTGTTCTGTAATGAAAGATTTCTGGGCTCCCTCGTCGAAAAGAATATTTGTTTCAGTCTGAACATCACGTGACGATACGGTTGCTATGGCGGTTTTTAACAGAACATTCTTATTTGGTAGGATCGTGTTTGAATGTAAGACGGCTGCTTCCGGTGACGCGGAATCAACGGTTGTCAACATCGTCTGGTTATTTTCTCGCGATTTGCAAATCGCTGTATGATGTTTTATCTTGCATTTTTGGCATCTCTTACTAGAATTACACTTCACTACAGGATGATTGCCTAGACAGTTAAAACACAAGCGTTTTTCTCTCACTATTTTCAGTCTTGATTCAATGTCTGCGTATTTTTCACAGTCAATTGATTTATGTTGATTGTCACAAAATGCGCATTTGATTTCCGGTTTTTGTGATGCACTTCCGGTTCCGGATTTTGGATGTTTTGGCACGGTTTTCCTGTATTTTGCACTTGTCAGAAATGATGCTGTTGCATTGAAATCGTCCACTTCCGGTTCGCTACGAACACTTCCGGCCTCAAGAATACCAATCTCTCTGTTGATTGCACGACGCAAATTTTCTAGCGACCAATTGTTATCTCCATTTTCACGTGCTAACTGCCTTCTAATTTCACTTGGTATCTTATCTAAAATTATTGGCACTAATAGATTTCCGTAAGTGTCTTGGCACTGTCCCATAGCTTCTAAACTTCGAATGTACGTCTCCATCTTATCATGAAAATGTCTTAAACTGGATACTTTGTTGGACGGGGCAGGTAATTGTAATAGCGCTTGCATTGATGCGTGAATAATTTTATGTTGCTGGCCATATCTTTCTTTCAGTAGATCTATGGCTCGGGTATAATTTGCGTTCGTCATAGCAAAACCTTCAATTACTCGTGCAGCGTTTCCTTCAAGTTGAGATTTGAGGTACGTGAACTTCTGTACATCCGTGAGATTAGCGTTCATGTGAATGGTTGACTCATAGGAATCCCAAAAAGATTGCCATCTTAATATATCTCCGCTAAAACTTGGTAATGATATCTTAGGTAGTCTGTAAAATTGTGCCGAATTTACTGAGGTATTAGAAGGATAACTTACAGTTCTGTCGGGAAGGAAAGTTGGAGCGTCGGGATTCAAACCATTGTTGTTGTACTGCTGGTCCCTTGAATTTCGTTGGTCATCTTGTGAAATATTAGACTCGGTTCTCTTCTCATGTTGACCTCGGAAAGCTCGTAAGCGACACAGCTTGATATCTAACTCCACTGTATACTCGTCAGTTTAAAATATCTCCTCTTCCAATCCGTCTATTTCCGTTTGCGACAATATTTTCTCATTCAATGTCTCTAAAATTCCGACTTTGGCTTCAATAGCGCTGAGGATTGAATCGAAATCTGTCAGTGAATCATTTTCTTTAGATTGTTCGATTTTCTCCAAATATTTCTCAATGAAACGTCGGTGACCCTCTCTCTGTATTTGTAACTTCTGTAAATTCATATCCTTTCTGCTGGTCACGGCACCAATATCGTATAGCGTGGGTTGAATAATAAACAAATGCGTTGTGTTCTAGGTTCTTCCTTTTACTCTCGGTTCAAATTACCAACTGTTTACATATAATAGCAACGACAACAAAACAATATAATTATACGACGTGACGTCAAAGACGTTACATAGAAAAGCGCGGCGCGGCAAATAACGTTACATTCACAACAGTTATTCAGATAATTAAGCGATTTAGAAGCCAATATAGAAGTCACTATCTCCAACAGTGTGACACACAACAATGCATAAATGTAGGTGCTTTCTTGACACTCTTGTTTTACTCCCACTTGGCGTTGCTATTGTCCATACGTTCGTCCATACGTCTGTACGGTCCAAAATCATGTGTGTCAAACTCTTCACTTAAAAAAAGGAGGATTTGCTTTAAATGATCGTAGCCTGGGTGAGGAGATGGCCGTTAAGGACGATTTTTTTTATTTATTTATTTATTTTTTTTTTTTTTTGGTGGGGGGGGGTCTATTTTACCAGAATTATGGACTTTCGTATTTTTGTACTCTATGGGCTATAGAGAAATCCTTGTGCTTTGAGGATTTCCTTCAAACATTAACAGATGTACAACCTTGCGGAGTCGATGTTTGCAAAGGAAGGAGTTTTTGTTCGGCCTTTGATTACCGGAATTATGTGCCTTTGTATACTTCACTATATGCGGTATAGATACAATCTTGTATGCTGGCCTCCTCTTTCATCTTTTGGCGGATTTACTTTAAATTTTAAAAAAGGAATAATTCTCATGCCCATTTTAATACACTTATTGTCCTTTATCTTTTATGCCACAATATGATTACTAACTGATGACTTACTACGTTTAGGATAGGCCGTTTCGCAACGAAACATTGAATCACAATAATTTCTATACCATTTTGTTAGCAATGTACCAGGTGGAAACATTTTTTACATCGCTTGTTTTTGCGATTTCTTTTCATTGAAATTACAGGTTTATTTGATACTTAAAGGGATATACAGGCAAAAGTTTTATGCTTTCTTTCTCATTCCTTCTATGAATATACTATAAATGTGATCGAAATAAATACAATGATCTGTCCCAGTAACAAAGATTTCCTCTTTTTAAATGAAAAACCGGGTGGTTTCCTAACTTGACCCACGTGGGTCTAGATAGAAAATTTAGATTTCGCGCTAAATTTCGCAGTGAATGACTGGACTGTTGAAGAACCAGTCACGTGATCAACGGCAAAAAACAACCCAAGACAAACGACGATTGGTTGTTTTTGTCACGTGACCTATTTGAAAATAACTCGGTGATTTCGTTCACGTTTTACTTTTTGTTAAAGAACGTTCAAATATTTACGTTCAAGCCAGCATTTCACTACAAACATACTGGGAATTTAAAGTTCTTCATATTGAACGTGATTTTAGCAAATAATATCGGTTTTCTTTTTTTTGGGCACTCATTTGCCTGTGTATCCCTTTAATGGTTACTGCAATGTTCTCTAAGAACAATATTCAGTAGTGTTCTACTGTTATTGCTCCATATGAATTATTGTCTGTGAATTAAGTAGAATTTGGACATGCCACAATATCATGTTATAGTCCCAGTTTCACTTTTTTGAATTAAAAGAAGTTTGGATATGTGTTACCACTAGACTTCTAACAAACAATCCCATCAATCAAACAGCTAAATACAGCCAAATAACTACCAGTCTGCAATATAGCCCCACTACTGGTGGTGGGTGGTATTATGATGTAAAAATGATTGGAGATATTTTGATGAAAGGTATTCTCTACATTACAACGATCTGATAAGCCTATATAGTTAAGATAACTAAGACAAAGAAGGAAACTGGCCAAAGAAATTTCATCCTAGCTAACAAATTGACATCAATGTTCTGAACCAGCAAAAAAGAAAAAAGAAAGAGTTAGCATATATATGTTTTTATTGAATTTGATGCTAACTCTGACTTGTCTGACGGGCATTTCTTTAAGACGCATAAGACGCATAATCCTAAAATCAACTGATGATATACTGAAAATGTATATTTCGCTTTTTCTGTTAATGGAAAAATAATAGTCTAAAGAACAATATATGCTCCAAAAGATCAAAAGAATATATCGTTATCTATCCAACAACTCCCTATCCAAAAAGTTTACCTGTTGTATTTTGAACATTTTTTATGAAACTTAAGCACCCCCACCGGGTAATGATTCATTCCATGTCAGTCACATCTATATATATTTGAAGAAAATCGAATACTATATATTTAAAAATTGCTATTTCTAACGTTTAGATATGCACTACTCATTTCATTCACAAATATCCAATCGCTTATATCAACTGATGCATAATTTTTCTAATAGGATTTTCGAAACTTCAACAAAAAACAAATCCATGGAAAGAGCAAAAAACAGTAAAGTGCACTTTGTGTTCCGGAATTTTAAAAAACTCATGAAATCATGGACAGGAGCTTTTTGCATGTTTCCAAACTTTTCCGACAACATTTCTAGAGCATCGTGGGGGTTATTTTTTGCGAATTCTTCTTCCAGCGAACGAAAAAAATGTACATACTCATCCCTTCAATATATCCGGGAGTTCGTGTGGCGTTGCCGTCACGACCCAGTCTTTTCCTATAGTGCTACAATACAGCCGTATTTTTTATCTGTAAATACATTCACCTTCCGTTAGAAACGAATAAAACTCAATGTAACATAAACTTTCCCTTCAGGACACAACTGTGCAGTTGTAAAATTAAACAAAACAATTGCCATTTAACAACTACATACACTGTTATGTTCTACCCTTGTAAAACATTTCATTTTTCTGTGCTATCAATTTTACTCATTCAGTTAGAACAGCCTACATTTTTGCATCCAATTTCACAAAAAGAATCCTTAATAATACCCCGAATATTTAACTGGAGCTTCCACATTTCAAACTTCGCAGGTGCATGCACCTTGATGAGCTCTACCCGCCAGAGCCACTTAGAGGCACAGGGTCAAAGGTCAAGGGCCCCCGGGGTCATGGCGTTCATTCGAACGAATCGTTTTTCATCATATTTTACTTACCAAGGCTACAAAATATGAACCTGCTACGGTACTACTGTTCAAATTAGGCACACGTTTTTCCAGTGGAAGAGATACAACATGAAATTATATCATTTTTCAGTAGGTATCATTTTATCAATATTTTTCATCAATTAGTGGGCATTGTAAAACCAAGTATTAACACATCTTTAGATTTTAAGTTTATTTAACTGCCACTCTCGGAAGTAGAAACTCCGAAATTGTCAAAATGGCTCAGATTTCTCGGCTCAAATGAGTTGTCCAACAGAAAACATTCGGTTTTTTTTTCTAGCTTGAAATAAAAATATGTTCATCGCTACAAACGATTGAGTTAGATATAGAAGGCCATAAATATTACTTCCAGGTAAAACTCCGTTTTGAAGAGGTAAAGTAGGTCAACTTTTATCGGTGCTAGAGGTGCGAGGTCGGAACTAGAAGTCTAGTTTAGAATAATGGAGAAAATCAAGACCTATTTTAAGACTTTACGTTCAAAAATGAAATTGCACTGTACTGCTATATCAGAATGTTTCTGTGTTGCTTAGCTTACCATGTAGACGTGGTTATCGTTCAAGATCAAACAGTGTGCACGTGTTGAACTTGACTCTATGTTTTCATATCGAATAACATTTACGGTCTTTGTGTGGTGAATTTACCATAAAATTCAATATGTCATCATTCACATCATGTTTTATCTAAAAGTATTTGTAACTATACCTTTCAGTTTGTTTGTCCCCTCCTAAGTAAAAAAATCAGCGTCTTTTTGTCTTTTAAAAAACGGCGACTTTTACCGGTATTTTCCGAAGATGGAAAAAAAGCAAGGAAAATGGCAATATTAAAGATTTCATCAGAGTTCGAATACCTTAAAAAGAGACAATCCCTGAGAAATAGCACGTAATCTAGAAACAAGCAACCATATTTTATCTCATGCATTTTAAATAACGGAATGTTGTACTTAGTATTTATAATAATAATAGTGTCGATTATGTACATTAGACAAATTTAAAAAGATGTATGATACTACAGATTCATAAACAAGCACATAGCTATTCAATATACAATTAAAATTCAAGATTTCCTATTTCCACACTATAAATAATTAGAATCTATATCACTACTTCAATAGTTGATAGCATTCTTTCTAAACAAAGCGTGTCAATTTGTCTTCCGTTGACAAAGAAGAACACTGAGATATTTCCAGGAAGTTTCATGTGTTAAAAGTATTGGCATTTATTTTGCATTTAGCGCAGACAATTTTCTCAGATCTTATGGGGATAATGCATTTCAAACATTTATTTAAACAAACCATTGTTGATTTTTTTTCTGCTACAGCGAAAAGCATTAATTACTTTACATGTTATTAAACTGCAAGTGCATAATTATAACTGTGAAAATGAATGTTCCTTAGTTGAAACAATATTTATTTAAATAAATATGCTGTAAGATTTGATATCAAACATGTAGTTACAAATACAGCTAGAAGTGAGAAAAAAGTTCAGAAAATAACTTTTGAAATCCTTTTTCTAGATCATTGTATAACTGATAGGGGTCCGATTGAAAGCCGTCGAAGGGTATTGTCTGCTTAACATGTTTAGCTTGAAACAGGTCTATCAAGTGAAACGTCAAATCTGTCCAATCTATGTTCTGCCGTTTGTGTAGTAAGTAAAGCAAATCCACCAACACTTTCATCTTAGTTACTGACTGAATTTTCGAACTACATACTAAACACGCAGATCAATATAAATTTACAAGATATACGCCTAAAAGGTGGAAACTAAAATTGGTCTCAGTTTCATGTGGTAAGAAATTTGTGCCAATTTATTTCAATCACAAAGTTACGAAGAGGACACACAAAAATAGGTAACAAGAGTCTATATTGTTAACAGTACAGACAGACATACAGATAACCAGACAGTTTGCGACATTGTCACAATTTTACGAACATAAGTGCCAAGTTTGTTTAAAATCCTGTTCTGTACCAATGAGTTATAAAGCCATCACAAACTAAGAAGTTGGCAGTAAAATCTATAATTTGGCAGTATATTTCCTTCATGTCGTAAGAAATATGAGTTTGAGCTGACAAAAACATCTCAGCACATGGTCAAATTTTAACCCTTTTAATTGCCACGTTAACAGTAATTTCCATGAAATTACGCGGCAAAATCCGCAATCTGTCTCTCTAATGGTCATACAATGTGTCATCACACAATGCTTGATGATACTGAGAAATTTCATTTTGTCTATCAAACTTCAGAAAGAAATACATATTTTCAAAATTTGAACACTAAAATTTTATTGATTTTGTAATTGCTTATAAAGAATGTTTTGATTATTAAAAAAATCTCGTGATTAGGGCACCTATCACTATTAAATCACTTTAAACTTGAATTTAGGTAAAGTATGCGCTTTTGTGAAGTGTGTTTCACGTATGTTATTTAGATTTTAAAATGAATGCATGTCAGTTATGATTGCATGCAGCCCAAATTGTCTTGGACAGAATACATGTTTGCCCTTCTCGTCTTAAACTTTCTTTTTTTCACCACTGGGAAAACAAAAATAATTAATTCCTTTGTTATAAAAGATTGTCCGTATCATGTGGTAGATGAAACGCTTAGGGTTTTGAATTCTACTACTGCTTAATTCATTTAGTGACAAGCTGGTGTCTGGTTCTACCTTGATCACTTAGCATATATCCATGGAAGCGAGCTTCTACCTTGATCACCTAGCATATATCCATGGAAGCGAGCTTCTATCTTGATCACCTAGCATATATTCATGGAAGCGAACTTATACCTTGATCACCTAGCATATATCCATGGAAGCGAACTTCTACCTTGATCATCTAGCATATATCCATGGAAGCGAGCTTCTACCATGATCACCTGGTATATATCCATGGAAGCGAGCTTCTAAACATAATAACTTAGCAGGAATTTAAAACTGAGTGCAGCTACAGTTTGCCTTTATAAGCCATTTTTATATCTATTTACTGATGTCTTTCATTCCTAGCTGATAATTATGTTTCATGTTTTTCAAACTATATTTTCCCATTATGCTTTTTACCTTAAATTATAAGTGTTATTCTTTCCATATCTGGTGAACGGAAAGAATTTTTAAGATTGAAGCAGTATCAGCAACAATATAAAATTTAGTTTTTTTTGTACTGATCGATAGATTAAAACTCTACCCTTACATGGGAAAGTGTGCGTGAGTGCTCACATTTTGTCATATTTATTGCAAGACTAGCCATAACGACAACAGATGAGATAGACATTAACGTTGGAACTCAGTGAGAAGTCGCTGTGATCAAATGCACGCACTTCCTGAATATTATCATGTTTTAAGCTATGTTCAAGTTAATAATTTTCGTAAATTGTATTTTGCATCATTTGTTTATCTCGGATGAATTGTGATGCACTTTTTACTTTGTAGTTACACTTCAAGGTCTGCATCTGAAATTATGTTAACACTGTGATCTTTTTCGCTGATAACACTTCCTGTATGTTGAATTATGCCATTCTGCCAGAATAACTCTCATACTTCAGGTGAGAGCTGCAGAGCTTTACATAATATGGGAAAAGCATGGCTTTCGCGCAGGCATTAATGAATTTTCAAACAAAAAGTACAAACATAACTTTTAAATATAACTCTTGAAAAGCTGTTTGCCTTATTTGGAAAGAAGGATAATCCTCGATTTCAAAACTTAAAATTTGCGTACTTGCAATGAATGACATATTTCTGCCGTAGGATAACCAGTTAAGGTCCGCAAACGCGTTCATGTTGGCAAATGATTTTCGCGATAATTAATCTGGTTGTTCGCAATACTACATATCTGCAAATAAGACAAAAGAATAACTGATAACATGAATAATAAATAGTTAGCTTGTTAAAATAACTAGTAGCTCAAACTTTATCTAGTAAACCTGTTATTTAGTACGTTATTAAGTAGGAACGCAAAATTTATCTAGTTATCCTATACGCAAGGCAAGTTTTACAAATTAAGTTACTGATGGCAGTTCTTTGGACGACAATGCTATAATTTATGTTATTTGTCTTACGGTAAAACTTTTCTCAAGTGAGTAGTTGACCACTTAATCTTCGCGAAAATCATGTAACTAACACGAATGCGTTTGCGAAACTTAACTGGTTATCTTCCGGATGAAATATGCCCCCATAGCAATATATTTATTACAATAACAGAGTTTAGGTATTGGCGAGTGAAATCTTGGGTACTGAAACAAAACTATGTGCAGTCGTTTTGTTTGGACTAAATCCTAACTATTCGCCTTGCCTACAGTGATCAAAAACATACCACTCTTTTTAGAACACCATATAAAGTTATGTTCTTGATTAAAAAAATGTTCCATGAAATTATGAATAAATATAATATTAGCGCCAGAGACACACTTATCTCTCTTAAGGATATAGACGAGGGAAAATTCATTCACATCTATAAGAAAGGCGTGCATATATCATTACACAATCAGTGTACATCGATAATGAAATAAAGGCAACATAACACTAACAGGTATCCTTGTCAACAATATAATATATAGAGAATAATAGATTAGTGTCTTCATATGAGAAAGTTTATCTGGCATGGCGTAGGAATTTATTATAGTACTGCGATGAATTCCGCAACCGAGCCAGATAAACTTTCTCAAGACACTAACCTATTATTCTATTTATCCTGTCACATCTGGCATTTCCAAATAATATACTAAAGATATTGAAAACCTATCTTTAAAGTGTTTCATATTAGTCTAATGTCAAGGTTATCCGCCAGGTGTACATATACACAAAAAATAGTTCCAACATTTCAATAATTTTATTTCTTTAAATGATCACTATATTGTAAGATCTACATATTGAAATATCTAATTTTTATTCAAGTAGTCTCTGTTTGGAATAACAACAATTTTATCACTTCCTTCTGAAACACAACAGTAGTCCGTGACGTATCATGTGCCGTATAAAGCAAAATTTATCGGGTCGGATATGAAATAATCGACAGGATAAAATAATAATGGTATTCGTTTTTTTCAAGACCACCCAGAGTTCTTAACTTCAAGGGGAATTTCTAACGCAATTTATTTAATATACCAGTTTAATTGGACAGTGAGGTTTTTTTGAACTGTGTAAAAAAAAAAGGTCTTACCAGTGTGTAGTGTCAAGTACAGATAAATAATAATAATAATAATGAGCAAAGTTCAGTTTCATGTTCAAAAGAAAATGATAACGACCTCTCTAGTTCCAACATATGAAAGGAATTACTGTCTTGTTAAAATGCTCTGTTTGAAAGTCTGTGACATTATCCTAGAGCAGAATTACTTAAAACAGGAAGGAAAATTGAACTTTTAACAGGCAGACGTAAATTATATCCATTAACACAAATGTCACCCCCAATAGCTATAAAACACGTGTTTTCATGTTTTATGCCTTGTTATATCTCCCTTACATCACGTAAATAGTATCAGTTACCTAGAAAACTCGTGATTGTTATAGTACTCTAATAAACTTATACTGAACATTTCTTCAGTTTTCTTCTATGAAATCATGCAGCTAAAAAAATATAATACATTTCTACAACTTAACATTCTTACAGCTAATGATTTTAAGACTAAAAACATAACCTTCACAGAATTCCATATAGTGGATTGTACGTTTTTTGTAAATGTTCAGTTAAAATGTCCTGCTGTTTCAAGTTAAGTTCTGGTCACAAAACTTGGGCTACACCCTAAGTAAGGATCCTGATTTGGCTGACAGGTTTCGTCTTCACTGTGAACCAGTGCAAGTCACCTTACTTGAAATATTCGTCTCGTTTCAATAATGTTGATTGGAAATGAAACTGGTACACATAAAAGTTTATATCGATACTTTTGCATTATGTTAATTTCGCTACAATGTCAAATGACAAATAGCAACCATTCCACTACGATTCAAGGACACAAAATAGTTCTATTTTGAGTAAGTAATGTTCATATATTCACAAAATTTTCCATAACTGTCTCACGCAATGAATGAACCAACTTTGATTCATTCGTAAGAAAATCGGTGCACTTAAAGGAACTATCATGGTTATTTGCTACTCGCGGCTTTTTATGAATCTTTCTGAAGTGTGATTTGGCGACAAGCTTTAGATATGTCTTATTATGTCCACTTTACTATGGTATTTTTCTTCATTCGTTCATTATTGCTTTGTAAAAATTTTGTATAGTATCTCAGTGGATCAAGGTATTGAAGAACTGGGATAGTAACATTTTATAAGTCTACGTGATTTCTGACATATACGTTCGTTCCGTAATAGCGTAGCGCGATGTAAGGACCTCCAATCCTCTGATTTATGCTTACTGTAGTCTGGAAAAGTAGTCACCGTCTTACGGTTTTGATTAAATTTAGTTCTATAATGGCGTTAATTAAGTTGATGTTAAAATCCCTTTTAATTTATGCATAATGTCATATTTTGCAATTCAAAATTCGTATATCTGTATCTGATGTCACGAACGTGGTAGGTCATAATGTTTTTTTGTTTTTTTTTGAAAACCGTTGTTCTGTATAATATATGTATCAATTATCATCATCGTCAAGTTTAGTCTTCTTATAAACTGCTTTAGGCACAATCATTAAAACGTAATAATTACGTAATAATTATTAAGACCCATTACATACAATACTGAGTATGTGAAATCAAAACCATCCGTCCTCAGAAAAGCGCACTGCCCTAGATTGTGATCATGGCATAGGTGTCAAGGAGACTTCTTAATTAAAGATGTTACCTAAATACTTGAAGAAAACTATATGCTTTGCTATTAGGGTTATCTTATCAGGTTACATTTTCTTAGCTTAGATATATTCAACAGCGCTTTAGTCGGTTATTAGATTTACGCAAATATTCGAGTTGCGGTCCCTTGTCCGTGGACTGGTTCACATTCTCCCTACATGTTAATGTATGTATTAGACCAGTACTTGTATTTGCTTTTTCATGCCAAATCAATTGATAAAGGTATAAGAAGCTTAAGAGATTTTCATCAGTAAAACCTATTTTATGTTCGATTTAAAGATTCTATATAATGAATTTTGTACAATCTGTTTACAGAAAACGGTTGTGAATATTTGAATTCGTTTTAGTATTTTGAAAAGTGCTGACATTATTTTTTTGAAACACTGCGTTACTTATCAACAGATATCGAAAATAGAAACTCTCTGATGCCATTCCTACCTTCCTTTGTCATCTGAAATAAAGCTGTATCAGTATGAAAAATAGCAACCTCATTGTAAATGTCAAGGATCCTCTTTTTTTAAATATACATCATCTTTATTAGAATTTTAACAAACATAAGTCTTTATATTTTAAATTGAATCCAAAAGAACATTTTCATTTTGTGGTCATCTGTCTCATATAACGTGATCTTATAACGCAGTCTAGCGATTATGGAGGACTTCTTGCCATTATTAAAAATCAAATGGTTAAGACTTCTGTTTTACAACAGTTATATATATAATATTAATCAAAGAGCTATACACTTTTAAAAAAAAAACACAATTAAATTTCGCAATTATTTCTTAAAGAGGCTGTACTCCAGATTTGACATAAAAACATTTTTTTTCATAAATTATATATTTAGATGCCGTGAGATTATAACAACGTAATATTTTACTTCAAAACTGATTATAAAAGTCAAAATAGAATTAAAAAAAATATTTTCGCTCCAGCCTGATTTGAACTCTGGACCCTCATGTTAACAAAATATTTACAACGCTTTTACTGTCACCACCATCGCCGTATGTAATATTACAGATATTTACTTTAAATCTTATACGATATAGTTATACCGTCGCGTTACGGTATAGCACTTTGAAAGGGAAAATAATCAATTTATAATGTAATTATTTGAGTTATTTTTTGTCAGTAAGTTATTTTTTAAGCATTAGTCATAAATATTACAAGAAATTTATAATACAAGAAAACTTTCTTCTTTTTGTCATCTGGAGCACAGCCCCTTTAAGATATGAAATAAACAATTTCAAAAATTATTGTTTGAAAAATCAGATATGCACATAACAGCTTCCTGGGCGGACTTTCGTTGTGCGCCAGTCTGGCACAATAGCATGTACAGAACAAGAGTTACTCATTTTTTTGTATGAAGTAGTGTTGTTTAAGTTAATGATGACAATTTAAACAGAACTGAATTTTTATGATTGTAATGAGTTTAAGAATGTTTATAGCACAAATGCTAACTTTCTGAATCATAATAATGTTCTAGGGCCATTGAGACGTTCTTGACAGTTCAGGAATCTTTCATGATCCCGTAAAAGAACACACCGTAATGCAGACATTGTCAGATAAAAAAAAACAACAACAACATAAATAGCAAAAATAAAAGGGTGCTGATACATATACAGGAGCCTATTTTGTAAAAATAATTGGCCTTATTTTTAAGAAAAAGGAGTGAGGACCTCAAATTAAATGTATCCGTTGGCACGAAATCTATTCATCTGCAAGAACGGCACAGCTTTGCAGTGGTTCCAATATGGAATAAATCATAGAATTCTGTGAACAGATAACTTATTACACAAAACGAGTGTAGAAATAGTTAATAATCAACAAAGTGTTCATAATGGCCATCCTGGAACTTTATATCAATTTTTCTGGGAATGTCACTTTACCGGACAGTGTTAAAAGCTAGAATAGAGACAAATTTCTTAATTAAATGTAAAATGATCACTTGCTCATACTGTCTTTGGAACTAAGCTTTTTTAGCCAAACAAAACTGATTTTAATTTAACGGTGAAATTTCTATTGTTTATGTGTAAAAAAAATGATTTGCCAAGACTTCAACCGTTTAGTCACAGAATACAAGTTTATCATGAATAGAGATGTTAAGCGTTAAAAAGGGAAATACGGGAAGAGACTTTACTCAAAATTAAGTGAATATATTCCATTACTCGAAAATGTAGATCGACTTTAATAACTCTACAATCTCCAGTGCTGCACTCAAAAGTCTCTCTTTTTTTCCTTTTTTTTAAATAAGGAAAGAAATTAGTAACGTTTCATTGAATTTCAGATAACTCATCCACTGACCCTGTCTCCTATTTTATTTTTGTTCTTCCTTTTTATATAAAGAGACGGAAAACATAAATTGTAAAACAGACATATTGATTACGTGTATAAGCCTGCGATATTTATTGAGCGTGAATAATTTTTCCTTTTTTAACATACTGTTTTTAAACAAAGAATCAAGTATCTAGCAGTATATTTTACTGCTTTACAACCTCTATATGTATTCTCTCAGTACTTTTTACTGTAATGTTTGTTTTGCATTAGCACAGACATTTTGATAATGCAGTGATAACATAGGTTTTACCTAGATGACTGAAAGTAAATAGCTCTATTTAATTAGCGGACTTGTACTAAATCTCACTGACTGTAAACTTAAAAGCATAAAATCACGGTACAAATCTTATCTTAGAAATTTACACAGACGCGTGAAAATTAAATTCAAATTTGTCAATTGAATATATGGAATAAAAACTGTCTTTCATTTAACTGATCTATATATAACTTTTCAGTCTCTGTGATCATGTTTGCCAATCTGAATCAGCAGGTGAAAAAAACATCATCTTATCAACTTATTAGAGAATGACGACTCATTCGCTAAAAATTGTATTTTCTCCTGAGGTTTCATTAATACATATGTGCTTAAAATAATGCCCAGGCAAGATTTTACATCAAGTGAGTTTTCTAGCTCCCTCAGAAAAAGCTTAACATGATAATAGGAATTTTAATGAAAATATTAAGATGACATTCTCTGATTATTGACCTAAAGACAGTTTGCGACAAATACAAAATATTTTAGAAGTATCCATGTAAAAAATCGCCAAAAGTCTAAGACTGATACAAATGTATTACATACAATCTTCATTTACAAGGCAGAAGTAAAAGCACAGCGGCAAATACTGGTTAAGCTAAGTTGCGATGCGTTAAAAACCATATTAAAAGTCAGTATTGATGAATAATGATTTCCAGCTGTGCATGAATCCAAAGATATCTCCGTATTATACAGAGCATTGTTAAATAGTCTTTTCATTTGATATCTGATTTGAATTAACCTCTGAAAAGGTCTATCCCTTTAATGTCGTGATTGAAGCTGGAAAATAATCTAGTTTCCTTAAATAGCTCGTAAGACACCTGTACATCTGTTTCTGAAAGTGTGCGGAAATTAGGTTTATCAGTACCGTAATAACAAATACGAAAAATATAGAAATATAAACATCATGTAACGAAATATAATTGATGAACACATGGAACAAATGACTGGCGACCATTGGATATTAAAAATAGGTATAAAGTAAGTACGCAATATCTTCTTAATCAAGATACGGCCTAACCAACCAAAAGCCGTAAATCTGAATATTTCGTACAAACTTTGCGCAGCACTTCTTGGATAGGTATCACAATTACATAAAATTTATCACCTATGAATCACACTTAAACTTGGCTCTTGCTGATTTTGTGATGTCTCCATATTTCAAGAAAGCCTAAGTAAAAGGTCAAGTGCATCTGCATTAGCACTTTCATCTCCTGTCTGTGGTAGCATTGCATGAGCGGGGACGTTTACCGCTAGGCTTAATATCTGCTTGTTGACTGAACCCGGTATTATGATTGACTGGAGCCCTATGGGCCCAAGCTAACTGCTACAAATAAATGTGCACCTAATTCTGTACTTTCCAAACATATTTAGGTGCGGTTTTACCATTCTACCTAACTGCCTGGAGATATCGAAACCCACTTGCCTTGGTAAGACAAAGACTACCGCACATGGCCATAAACGGTTTGGACATTTCGCCCTTGATCGATAAATACCTGTAATGGAAAACCAAGTCTGGTACGGAAATGATCCACAACTGCTTTGCCTGTCACCTCTGCTGTATGACATGGTGAAAAAGACTGCACTTGAACAATGTAGTGAATTGACGAAGAATGAATCCACAAGAAGCAAATGTTTTCAATGCTTATGGTCGACCCAGCAAAACGTGTCTGTCCAAAATGGCAAAACACACACTAACAAAAAATTTCTTACGTGCGGGACTGTATCAACGCTTTTGACCACAAAAAAACTGACACCCTGTTGCTCACTCTTCCGAGTTCTCAGCGTTGAGCAGTTTGACCTCAATGGTAGGATACTACGTCATCGCACACCTGTTTTATGCTCTTTTGCGGACCATTTTTTGTCAACAAATCCGTCGCTTGAAAGGTAAAATGGTCTTTTTCAATAAGAAATCTGTAGAGTTGCAAAAAATCATGTTGTGCACCGAAGATTGGCAGGTGCACTTTGTATTTACGTAAAGAATTTTTATAATGTAAAATTCTAGTTTAGGCCTGAAAACGGTGAAAGTTTTTTCAGCATGCATTCAGAAAAAAACTCTCACCCGTCTTTATTCAAAGCACACCAGCCAATCTTCGGTGCAAAACATAATTTCTTCGTAACTCTACAGATTTACTAAAACAAGACCATTTTACCTTTCAAGCGGCGGATTATTGATCCGCGAGGGAGCATAAAACAGGTGCATGATGACGTAGTAATGAATGCATAATTATGCTGATTTAACTGAAAAGTCGTTCCGCAACGAAAACCTTATCGAATGCGCTATGGAAAAATTTGCAATTTCGATATGTCATTGCTTTACCAAGACGTTTAAATATCACAAAGCAACGTCTTAATAATAAGGCTACATGGACCTCCAGTTAATCGTCTTTTGACAACGCTCTGTCTCTGACCAATTTTCATTTTTTCTATCATTTTTCGTATAAAGTTGCTGAAGTAGGCTGTCATATTAATCACTTTTATCATCTTTATATTTCGTCGCTAATAAAGAAGTTGGAAAAGGGGGGAGAAATCCTACGTGTATGCCCTTATTGGTGTGAATTAAAGCGGAACTGGATTCTCCTCGCTATCGACTCCCTCTATAGTGTCTACGGCAGAAGTTGACTTGAATAAGTTTTACTTCCTTAGTCATTACTCAAAGTAGTGTTTTTGAAAGAAACATGTATATGTAAAACCTTAATAACAACGTATCATATTCGCAAGATTTATAATGCTAAAAATGATGGAATTTTAAAGAACTTGTGTATCTATTCCTCCTTCATTTTTTAGTTTTTCATTTCTTTCGTTCAGTCTTTTATTTCAGTCACGACTTTTCACCTTTTATTCTCATGTTTCAACCACAGGCACTTGGTTTCTTAAAATACATGATGGCTGAATAGAACAGAGACCGACTGAATAAATTATCAAACAAGAGGGCCATGATGGCCCTATATCGCTCACCTGAATATGACTGCTTTTAACAAAGTTGTTATGGACCTGGTTAATTGCCCCCAGATGACCCATATTCAAGCTTGACCTAGAAATTATTGAAACAATCTTTCTGACAAATTTCAAGGTTATTTGGACTGAAAGTGTAGCCTCTAGAGTGTTGACAAGGTTTTTCCATATTTGGGCTCTGTGACCTAGTTTTTGACCCCAGATGATCCATATCCAATCCTTAGCTAGAAATCATCAAAACAACCTTTCTGAAAAATTTCCAGGACATTTGTACTGAAAATGTAGCCTCTAGAGTGTTTACAAAGTTTTTCGATATTTAGGCTCTATGACCTAGTTTTTTTAATCCAGATGACGCATATTCAAAGCTGAGCTGGAAATCATAGAAGCAACCTTTCTGACAAATTTTCAGGTTAATTGGAATTAAAATCTTAACTCTAGAGTGTTAACAAGGTTTTTCCATATTTGGTCTCTGTGACCTAGTTTTTGACCAAAGATGACCCATATTAGTACTTGAGCTAGAAATCATCAAAACAACCTGTCTGTCAAATTTCCAGGATATTTGGACTGAAAATATAACCTCTGGAGTGTTAAAATGGTTTTTACATTTTAGGGCTCTGTGACCTAGTTTTTGATCCCAGATGACCCATATCCTAATCTGGGCTAGAAATCATTGAAACAACCCTTCTGACAAATTTCAAGGACATTTGGACTGAAAATGTAACCTCTAGAGAATTTACATGGAATTTCTACTTTTTGGCCCTGTGTCCTAGTTTTTGACCCCACATAACCCATACTCAAAACTGAGCTAGAAATCATTAAAACAATCTTTCTGACAAATTTCAAGGTTATTTGAACTGAAAATGTTACCTCAATGCGTGTTAACAAGGTTTTTCCATATTTGGGGTCTGTGACCTAGTTTTTGACCCCAGATGACCTTTATTCAAATCTGAGCTAGAATTAATTAAAACATTTTTTTTCTGACAAATTTCGAGAATATTTGGACTGAAAAGTAGCTTCTAGAGTGTTAACAAGTTTCTTTCTATTTTTGGGCTATGTGACCTAGTTTTTGATTTCAGATGACACATATTCAAATTTTACCTAGAAATCATTGAAACAACCTTTCTGGTTATTTGGACTGAAAATGTTACCTCTAGAGTGTTAACAAGGTTTTTCCATATTTGGGCTCTGTGACCTAGTTTTTGACCCCAGATGACCAAATTTTGAACTTGAGCTAAAAATTATCAAAACAACCTTTCTGACAAATTTCCAGGATATTTGGACTGAAAATGTAACTTCCAGAGTGTTAACAAAGTTTTTCTATTTTTGGGCTCTGTGACCTAGTTTTTGAACCCAGATGACCCATATTCAAACTTGAGCTAGAAATCATAGAAACAACCTGTCTGACAAATTTCCAGATTATTTGGACTGAAAATGTTACTTCTCCTTCTACAAGAAGATTTTCAAAGTTTTCACTATATAAGCCTATGTAAAACCAATGACCCCGGGGTGGGGCCAAATTTGACTCCAGGGTTATAATTGGAACAAACTTGGTAGCGGTCCACTAGACAATGCTACATACTAAATCTTAAGGCTCAGGGCTTTGTGGTTTCAGACAAGAAGATTTTTGAAGTTTTTCCTATATAAGCCTATGTAAAACCAATGACCCCAGGGTGGGGCCAAATTTGTCCCCAGAGGTATAATTTGAACAAACTTGGTAGAAGTCCACTAGACAATGCTACATACCAAATATCTAAGCTCTATGCCTTACGGTTTCTGACAAGAAGATTTTTAAAGTTTTTCCTATATAACTCTATGTAAAACAAGTTACCCCTGGGGTGGGGCCATTTTTGACCCAGAGGCCATGATTTGAACAAACTTGGTAGAGGTCTACTAGACAATGCTGCACACCAAATATCTTAGCTCTATGCCTTACGGTTTCTGACAAGAAGATTTTTAAAGTTTTCCCTATATAACTCTATGTAAAACAAGTTACCCCTGGGGCGGGGCCATTTTTGACCCCAGGATCATGATTTGAACAAACTTGGTAGAGGTCCACTAGATGATGCATTATACCAAATATCAAAGCTCCAGGCCTTGTGGTTTCTGACAAGAAGATTTTTAAAGATCCAACTTTTAAAATCTGTTTTTAGCTCCTGTGACCCAGAAATGCAATGAACCGGAACCATTTGAACAAACTTGGTAGAGCTTCATGCAAGGAACATTCTAGGCAAGTTTCATTAAATTTTGCCAAGTGGTTTCAGAGGAGATGTCGTTTGAATGAATTGTGGACGACGGACGGACGGACGGACGGACGGACGCCGGACAATCAAGGATCCTAAAAGCTCACATGAGCATGCTCAGGTGAGCTAAAAAGATATATATATATTTTATTCTGTAGTATCTTTATTACAAATAATAAATGCTAATAAAATAATCTAAGATACATGGTCAGGGTATGAAGAACTACACAAACATACAAAAAGGGGAAAAAAAGAAAAGAAACAGGTCACCAGACTAATAATCATATAAACGAAACAGAAAAGATTTATGTGAAACATTTTCTAAATAATATTTCTGAATAGTTAGCCTAACTTGGTCCCAGGTAATGTTTAAACTATTTCTAAGCCCCTGGCTATTTGGTATACTTCGTATCTTTTTGCACAAGAAAATATATCTTTTAATTTCAAGTTACAGCACTGTATATTCGTCTTTTTCAAATATTTTGTAATGAACACCAAATATTAAATAATTTCTAGCTAACAACCTTTCATCTTTTCTGTTTTATAAATCTAATAACTTGTTATACTCTAGAAGTATAATTTCTTCAATCAGCATGCATTCAAAAAACAATTTTCACCCGTTTTCAGGCCTAAACTAGAATTTTACATTATAAAAATCTTTACGTAAATGCAAAGCACACCAGCCAATCTTCGGTGCACAACATGACTTTTTGCAACTCTACAGATTTCTTATTGCAAAAAAAACTTTCAAGCGACTGATTGTTGATCCGCGAGAGACCATAAAACTGGTTCGCGATGATTACTACTATTAAATGACTGTATCTTTTTTGACAGTTCAATTGACATAACTGGATAGTTATCTAACACACAACTCCCACTTCATTGTCTTTGCTTCATCTTAAACGAAACGGTTTTGATTAAATGTTTTGTCCTCTAGTCTTCTTTTCAATAGTCAGACATGGCTGTTGCTTATACTCCTGTCAATGCTAACAACGGTTCACAATCACAGATAATCACGTTAGTTTTCTTTTTGAGTATGATTATTCCTTCTGTCAAACTTCACACAATCTCTGAAAAAAATGAATGAAAATAAGTTAGAAACCAGATATTAAACATTAATTTCCATAATAAGTGTGCACTTACATATCTCTTCACTGTCATCATAGTTAAGTTTCACAGGATAAACTTAGCAAGTTACTTTTAAGAAATTTTACCATCATTATGCATGTTTTAATGATATATTGTATTACATGTTATACAAACATCTCTGTCTGACAGCCATGAATTTTTTGAATTTTAAGAATATGACAATTACTGGATTTCTGTTATCTGCTCTTTATCAGTATTCTACCAACCATCTATTCTGACAAGATTTCATCCTTGCTGGTGAAGGTGCAGGATATCAAATTTCCTCTTTTTGCAGTTCATTATCCTACATAAATCAAAGACTACAGACAACTTTACTAAACTACCCATAGAACCGGATTATTATGAAGTGTTACAGGCTGGGATCTATGAAGTAACCCAAACCTATGTTAAGCACTTACCATTTTAACCATGCCAATTAGAACTGAATGTTAAAAATATGCATGCTTAAAAAACTTCTGAACTTTGCAGTAAATGAACTTTCAAAGACTGTTATACCTGTCAGATTTTTTATTTTCCTTTTCAAAGGAAAATCATGTTTCAGAATTGTCAACTTTTTTAGCTCTTGTTGATTTGTTTAGCCATTGGTGGTTAACTGAAATACAAATTTATTCCTCCTTAATCAATGTTGCATTCAATATATGATATCTGAAAATACATGACAATTATACTGAGAATAAATATTTGTAAGAATGGCAAATGGATTATGAAAATGTATCTTTTACAAAGCAAAACTTCACTAAAATGATGAGCTACTTAAAATGCTAAAGGATAGACAGACAGACAACCACAGTTCAGGCATAATATAACATTTTGGATGTACGAAATAGGGAAACAATATTCATATTTACTAGAATCACCGCAAACATTCTATAAAATATCTGTAACTACTAACTTGGTGGTGTCATGAATACTTAGCTCACTTAAAGGCTATCATTAAACAAGCTGGGACATTACCGTCTTTATCCAGACCTATAGCTAAAATTGTTCTACGATATTACAGTCATAAAATAAATGAGTAGATTTTTTCATTTTTTCTTTATTCCAAAAGGTGCAATTTTTTAACGTTTTTAATGTCTGTTTTTGTTAGAAAATTATTCGTATTCTATGCTAGAAAGTATTGAAGAGTTGTGCAAGCGGTTATTCTTGATGCTAAATTTATTGTCAATCAATATTATTTGGTCTCAATAGGACCCTTGCCCATTTATCCTCTGCAATGGATGCTTGTTTATTTTTTGAGAGATTATTGTAAATTGCTTTGCAACCTTTTTTTGTTCCGTGAAATAATTTTTATTGTGGTTGGCGCTAATACGATCGTTCAGAGGATAAGTAACTGGATCCTAACAAATTACATAACCTTTACTTAGTCCTTTTTCTGTCCCAACCCTGTTTTCTAACAGGTGTGCCATACTGTCTAAACATGGACAAGGCTTTGGTGATCACGGTGTGATGCACATCCAAGACATTCCCTACCTTACGGTGACTTGCCACTTGTTCCACTATACTCACAGCACAACACATCGTTAAATGTAAACGTAATTAATTTAGACATAGGCGATCATTAGCTAAATGTCAGAAGGTTTTGCTCATGAACAGATCACTTGATAATGTAAATGTTGAATACACTAAGTGCAGGATACCAAATTTTTGTGAAAAAAACAAGGGATGCTTACTTACAACCACTTTTGAAGATGGTTTTTGAAAGTTATCGCTCTTGCCATCCTGCATTTTTTTTATCAACATTCCGCGGACGCATGAACAAATTAAGCCATTCCAGAGATAGTGCACCTTACTTGGAAATTTTATTCCGCTTTGGGTTATTTCTTGTAATGGAATATGACCACGATCCCCAACACGGTCTGCACATGATCACCGATACGATCTGAACACGTTCTGCGGAAAAAAACGTTTGTTTTGAAACAGGAAAAATCTTCAGAGAAGATCATCTGCGTAGCTACAGTACAAATGAATGCCCTGTAAGTGTATAGTTTTCGGACATGGCAAATATTGAACGCGCATAGTAATCAAATGTCCTATTTCCATAACAGTTTAGGATATAAATAAAAAATGTTGAGTTAAATGCTAAAAGTGTCAATAACATTTTCAATTAATTAAATTATATATTTAGTCATAATTATTATATATTTATTCCATTTAGTATATTTTTTTCATGGTTAGGGCGTTTTTAAATTTAATTTGTACTGTATTAATGTTGTTATTATTGCATAATTTTCAGACGCAGTTTAACTAACAATTTTTAATTCTGCCCTGAAAGTTCATAACAGCAACATATTTAACCAATGAGAAACTTCCTTCTTCAGTTGAAAATTTTGTTTCTAACAATTTCATTCGTTATAAATGTAGGTCAAAATCAATTTTAATACAGCTCCACCGAAAAAGCAAAGGATTTTCTTAAATTTCTTCTTTTTGAAGTAAAAGATAGGGATATTTTTTTTAATTTAATTCATTTTTCTACAATGACAATGCAATTGAAAATAAACTTTAAAGGTTGTATGTAATTGAAGTACCGAGTTGTCTTTTGTACAGGCTTTTAGCTATGTCACTTTATCCTTTTCTTTTAGTTTTTACAATTCAAATTTACGGTTTTGTATTTTCTGAAATTTCAATCTGGTTATCACGTGTCAGGGGCATGTTTGTTAAAACGTATCAACACTGAAAAGTGAGAATTTAACGATCTATAACAAGTCTGTGGGTTAAACGTTAATGTTGACGCGAATAGAGAGTCTTTACAATAAATTTATCAACCAATTTACTGAGTCAATTTCTTGTTTCTGTAAGGCACATTGTGGGTATTACACATACCTATACAAGTTTTAGAAATTAAAAGGCCGGCCATGAAGGGCAGGTAAGAAATATATATTTAGAATTTTTCATTCATTAATAAAAAATGAAATTTGTCGTTCGTGCAAAAAATGGCACCATGAGAAAACTTCAATTATTAAACACTGTTTTGACGCTTTTCCCCCCATGTTTTGATTGTTTAGAAAATATCATCATTTGCTTCGCCGTGCGTTCTGAAAATGAACAAGAGATTTCATACTGCATACGGTCGCTGAAAATGTTTAATCGATCGACGAAAAATAAACTCCATGTATTAGAACGCCTTTCTCTGTGCTCAAATTTCCACTCTGTGAGACTTAAATTTACGAATCATTTTGATTCAATCAATGTTGAATGTGATGCTCATTCTTAAATATCTATATGTATTTATCGCACATCAAATTTGTCTCAGTTTTAGACTTATAAACCAATGCGTTTATCTTTTTATTATCATGTAATATAACGGCTATCATAACATTGCGCATTTACTTCTTGCCACAAATTAGTTATATGCATGTACAGTTATTTTCTAAATTTGTTATATCCCCACCACTTAGGCGGGGATACAGATTTGCCTTTGTCCGTCTGTCCGTCCGCTTTCACGCTGTCTCCATGTCACGCTGTCCGTATGTAGACTGGTTTGTGTCGCGTGTAACTCCAAACGTATAACTGCTAGAGCCATATAACTTTCTAAAAATAGTTGTCACATGTGAACTTATGCACCTGGATATTTTCACGCGAATTTATTTTGAGATGGGCAGACTTATGCCACCTGATAAAGCAAAAAAAAGCATTTTTAGACTTGTGTCGCATGTAACTTCAAACGTATACCTGCTAGAGCTATGAAACTTTCTAAGAATAGTTGTTAGCTTGTGAACTTACGCACCTAGGTATTTCGATGCACATTTATTTGAGATCGACAGAGTTTTGTCCTCTGATTAAGCAAAAATAGCAATTTAGACTCCATAATGTTAAGAACAAAGTTTAAATGCACCTGTAATTGTACAGGTTTTTTATGACAAAACAGCGGAATGTAGAGGCATCCGTGTTCTATGGACACATCTCTATTTTTTATTAAGTTCTTTATTGTAACCTAAGGTCAAAGATATGCACTGTATATGACAGCAAAACTGTTTTTAAAACTAAATTCGAACAAACACTAAACAACTAGAGGGGGTTTTATGAAAACAAGAATGTTGAAATTTTATACCGCTGTTTACGTTAAGCGACTTTCGATATACTGTGTTACACAATAAAAAATCTTAAAAACCTAAAAAAGAAAGGGAGTGTCATTAGGATTACATGTAAAGAAACTTGAGAAATTCTGATAAGTAGGCTGCTAGCTGCCCAGCGACCTAAGATATACAGTGTGTGTCAGTGACAAAATAATATTTTGGAATTAAGTCCCAATAGAAAGCTTTTTTTTTAATTTAATTGTTTTTAATCAGAAAGGGGGAATTTTCATTAGAAGAAAATATTAAGAATTTTGTTATTTGTAGGCTGCTAGCGGCCTAAGATTAAATAAACAACAAAAATAAACTTTAAAGGAGTTTGGGTGAATTTTCAAAACAAAAGCGAAATTTTCACGAAATGAAGAATTTGTCATTTTCAGTTCGCTAGCTGACCTGCGGTCAAAAATATAAATAGCTACTATATTGCAATTTTTTAACATACTGAGAAATATAAGACAGAAATTGAAGTTCACTGAAAAAAAACTTTTTAACTCGGTTTGAATAAAAGGAGGTTTTTGGTTACATTATAAGAAATCCAAAAATAAAGAGGATATTCATGAAAAATGTACTGCCATTTGTAGGCTGCTAGCGACCCAGCGACCTGGTGGCTGTTTATCAAAGAAAAAAAGGATCTAAAATTATCTCAATTTAAATAAACACAATAAAACGAAAGCTGTACTGAAATTTATAAAAAGACAGTTTTCATTAATGAAGAATTTGCTTTCTGTAAGCGGTTATCGGTCTAGTGGTCTAAGCTATGCATTGTGTATCACACACATTCAAAATGATATTTTGAACTTAGTTTCAACAAAAACAAAACAAAAAAGGCTTTAAGGGCTTTAGATGTATTTTTAGGGAATCAAAAAAGATAAAATTTCATAAAAAGAAATACAGCATGTATCCGCGTCACATGCCGTTCATAATGTGCCTTCACGGAGTGCTGATTATAAATACTTGTTGCTTAAATTGCATTTCTCTTTCTTGCGTTCTTTCCTTTTACATTATTATATACTATTGAAGTTATTAAACATGATAGTAACAACACACATTTTCTACCACTGGCACGAAAGGTTGGTTTTAAGTTCAGACTTTTTTCTGAATGCATCACTTTCTAGCTTTATGTAACCTTAAGCTTTAAGCCAGAGAGAGAGAGAGAGGGGGGGGGGGGGGATAGGAACAGATTCGTGTTGTTTATAGGTAAACAGGTAGTTGTGCTGATCGTAAGTAGAAAAGCATCTCGTTTCGTAAAATGCGTGTTTCTATTGTGAATAAATAATTTTTTTTTGGGTGGCTTAGTTCAAAATTTTATTGTTGACTGTGACACACAAGGTTTGGTCGGTAGCAACTTTGTTTCAGTTCATGAAAATCTTACTTTTATTTAATTTCAGAAAAAAAAAATGTTTTTCTTTTCCAGTTTATTATTATTTTCATAGATTTATTGTTATTAATAATTATGTTGTTGTTATTTGTTTCAAATCATTTTTTAAATATTTGTCTTTATCTTGATACAGCCTATATATATTTTCAGCCCAATAGGCAAATTTAATTAGTCCGTTAGACTGCTTCAATTAGGCCGCCATGCCGGTATTAAAAGCAGAATTATTCAGATGTAGGTTGACTTTTGTGTTTTGTTTGGATATTGAGGTCAGTAACTAAAAATATATGTTCAAAGATGATAAAATTCTGTAGTTTAGTATCTTACATATTTTCAGTGTTAAAAAAGGGAAAAGAAAACCTTTATATGTAGTTGTAATTCTAACTCTAAAATGCACACAATAATTTTTCAAATGTTTATTTTCAGAGAGAACAGGTGGTTGCTTGGCACACTTCTGTGTTTACTGAATCTGCAACAAATCGGCCTTGTTTTCTCCTTTGGTGCACTCCTTCCCGATATTCTTGAAACTTTTGACACAGATCGAGCAAGGGCAGCTACAGTGCAGGCGTTACTGATTGGCGTCACCTTGTGTTTTTGTAAGTTCCAACTAAAAATTTTCCAAGCAAATTGCAAAAATGAATCTTCTGACTTATTCACGAGTCCAAACAAGTGACTGATGATAAATGGTCTCTTTGCTTAAAATAAAAAAAAAAGATAAAAAACATGATAATCAAGTAACTCAAAAACATAACATTGCTATTTAAAATTTTGTGTTCTTCTAATATACATTGTATATTTGCAAGTTTTGCAGTTTAACGTGTATTTTGCAGTTTTTGCAAGAGAAAAATTAATGACAAATATATTTTAAACAGCGACATCTCTTAAATTTAAAAAGCTAATGCATCGACGATTAGTAATTAATCAGTCCAACGCTAGTACGCAAATTTTAGGAATAACAATATATACAGTGACAATTTCTTTAATATTGTTCATTGATAATCAATATTCAGGTCAATATGTTTTTCTTCAGGTGTAGTGAGTGGTACTTTGATCAACAAGCTTGGTATACATTGGGTTAATACAGTATCCGGAATTATCGTTTCCTTTGGGTTTATTACATCTTTCTTCGTGACAGATATACAATATCTCTACCTTACAATAGGCATTCTAGCAGGTAAGACTATTGTCTTATTCATTAAGCTTAGAATTAATATAACATTTTTATACGCCCGTCGTAATTAGGGAACGTCCATGGCGGTCGGCGTCCAGTTTTGTCCGCAGTATATCTTCTACATGCATGGAGGGATTTTCGTATTACTAGATACTTATATTTACCATTATGAGACGCAGTGTCTCACGCATGACCTGGGTCTCTAGGTCAAAGGTCAAGATCACACTTAGAGGTCATATGAAAACACTTGTCCGGAGCAAAACTTCTACATGCATTGGGGTATTTTAATATTAATTGGCACAAATGTTCACCGTTGTGTCCTCAGTGTCATGCATACAATTCAGGTCAATGTGGCCGAGGTCAAGGTCACTTATAGAGGTCAAAGGTCAGATAAAAGTATGAAAATATGTGTATGGACCATATTGTCATTTCTATCAAAAATGTTCATGAGACCGAGCGTTACACGCGTAAGCCTGGTCCACATTTGGAATTTTGGAAATTCAGGGTCACTAGAGATGATAAAATGTCCAGATTTTGTCCGGAGCATATCTTCTACATGCATGGAGGGATTTCAGTACTACTTCAGGCTCATTTAAAATGTATGTTTCACTATCCAGCACTAGGAATAGTCAAAGTAGCTTTCCTACTAGATCAAAGTAGCGCCCCTGAATTACAAACGCTAATACTGGACCACTGGACTGTTTTAGCGTTATCAGTTATGGCTTATATGGTTGATATATGAAAGACTGCTCACGTGCAGAGGCCGTATGGTATAATCTATCTATCGATTTGAGCTTATTTACCGTCGGTACCGGTTGCCCGTATGACTGACGCCCCCTGAAGAGATTAGTTATTTTTTGTTGTGGGGGCGGTATGGTATAATTTAATGACGTCCTCTTTAATGTAATCTTAGATGACACTTATTGTCATTTTATTGGTCATTTAAAGAACTTAATAGGTATGGAACATAGTGGGGTATGATACGTAGAAATAACTTAGACCATATTATTTTGATTATATATTTTGTGTTTAAGTTAGATGTTATACATTATCGACATCCAAGAACATTAATTAAATAGTCTTCAATAAAATCCATTTTAATAAATTCAGACAAGATAATGCATGTTAGTCATTAAAATTAAGGATACACACAGATACGTAGGCAAGAAGGTGAACTTTGTTGATGCACATGGCCCCACATCATGCAGTGTTAAATGTGTATGAATGTAAGTATCTTGTTTATTTTCTATTTGTGTAAATAGATAGGCAGACAGTCATTTGGATAAATAGAATAGAATATATGACTTCAAAATGACAATGTAAGTGAATTTAACTTAACTAATTATTACTTCCTTGAAATTCAATATGTACCATGTCCGTTTGTTATTATGTTTCCTTTCTATACGTAATAAAGACAGAGACATACATTATCTGTTCAAATAATATTTTCTGTATTTTATTTTGTAGGAATTGGAATATCTATGATATACATCAGTTCTATCACAACGATCAGCATAGTATTCAAAGGAAGACAAAAGACCTTGTGTCTTGCAATTTTTAGCACCAGTCCTTCGGTAGCAGGACTATTTTTACCGTATGTTTTACAAATGGTTAAGTGAAACTTACGGTCTTGCGGGAACATTCCTTATTCTAGGTGGACTTCAGTGCAATACGTTTGCCATTTCTGTGTTAACGTGGATGTATAGGTGTCTCCTAACTATTACCGGAGAGACAGAAAATGGAAAAAAGGCTCAGTCGACTAGAAAGATTATTTTAGAAAACGTGAAACAGCTAATCTCTCAAGAGTATATTAGTCTATTAGTTGCCACAAGCATATGTACAATAACGTTGAATGGATACCTTGAACTTGCTTTTGATATTGCTGACTGGAAAGGATTAAACGGCTCTGAAGCAAAGAGCTCTTTTGCTATATTTTACTGTTGTAGCTGCGTTTTGTGTGTTTTGCCAGGTCTTTTACTACAACGCTTTGAAGTTGACATTTTTATTTTTCTACTTGGGTTTTGCGTGTTTGGAATTGCGGGTAGTTTACTATTGTTTACATCTGAAACGTTTGCTACTTATGCTCTAGGAACGGCATTTATGTCTGGATTGACAGGGTTAATAACAGTTTCACATATTGCATGTCTGCAATTTATTCGACAAGATCTTGTAGGTGTTGCACTTGGACTGATAGAAACAGTGTTTGGTTTGTTATCGATAGCAACTGGTCCTATTATAGGTACATTTTTATTGTTTCCAATTGGTTTAAATGTTAAGATGCCTCTCTCCCTCCCCCCTCTCTCTCTCTTTCTCTCTCTCTCTATCTCTTCTCTCTCCATCTGTCTCTCTGTCTGTTTGTGTGTCTATGTGTCTTTCTTGCTCTCTCTTTCTGTCTCACTCGTGCTTGAATATCGTACAAGAAGGAAAATGTAAGAGTGTAATTTCATGTGCAATGTTTATTTTTATTTATTTTACTCTTGTTACAGGAAGTATACGGGACGATTCGGGATCATATGAAAGTGTTTTCATAGGAATGGCGATATTACAAGCAGTTGCTGCCATAATCTTTACAGTGGTCTTCATTAGGCGGAAACTGGTAAAAACGCCCGTCGAAATTTCCACAGAGTAGGTTTTAAAGGATGAAGTATGTCTTGATTAAAAGAAAAGAGGTACAATCATTGCAAAACTTTAAAAAGATTAGGGATGGCACGAGTACCAACTGTAATAATCGAGTACTCGGTCATTCTTCCGAAGTGGTTCTCTGTTACTTGAAAGATTTTTTGGGAACATTCCAAAGTCCATTTTCTAAGGTTTTGCTCGCAAACAAATGCATAACTTATCGTTGACGATCGTAGAAAGCCACGATTAATTGGCCCGGAAATTGCTTTGACAATTCACTGAACCAAATATTTACCGAAAATTTGCAGCCGAAGTTTGGATTTTAAAATGGTGCGACTTTGGAATTTCTGATCTGAAGTATCAAAAACATCATACATTTGCAACGTTATATCAGAGTAAATGTTAAGCTATGAAACATTCCAACACGTCAGATATTTCAACTATCCTTTTGTATCCTTCAGTTACCTCAAAAAAAAATTTCGGTGACAAACTTTGGAGCTATTGGAGAATAATTGGTCTCCTCGCAATTAAATTTTTATCCGTTCTTATATAATTAATTCTTTGATGCTACCCGGCCATTTATGAAGCCAGGACCTTTAGACCCTGATGAACCGCACTCTTTTTTGATTAGCACATTAAAATAAGCATCACATGTCACACTGTTGATTGCCTCGCAGAATTTGCCATTTTTTTTTAAAATACACTGTTCGCATCTTTGCAAATGTTAACGTCAGTATGTAATAGGTTTTAATTGAATTTGGTAGGTAGATACTTTTATTTCCTCCAAATTTTAAGAATTGAACAAACAATAACAATAATTAAAATATACAGATTCAAACGTATTAGAAGGAAGTGTCAGCAAGGTGTATGTACAAATTTACAGAAAATGACAGTACAAAAGTCATTGTTGTGTGACTGTTACTTAAAAAATCTCCTTCACATGACGAGGCGAAACGAAACGAAACTCTAGAAACTATTCTGTGACTGATTGTTAACTTATTATTCTTAAATACAAACTTGTCTATAGTTCGAAAAGTGAAAAAGTTGGACAAGTTATTGGAAGATATGTGTCATCATTTAACTTGTTAAGCAGATAAATATTATTCTCAAATCAGTAGCAACCAATCACCCAACACGACAATGATTTTTATTTAGTTACTAGTACAAAATGTAATTTTTATACCAAATCATCATAGTAAATAGTATAATGTGGAAATATTACAAACAAAAGCTATAATTTATCGATAATTAACCCTTAACATAGACAACAATTCATTATCACAATTGTATGTTCTTAGATGCAGATTATTCAAAACTCTATATGAAATCATTATTGATAATTTGCTTTAATACAGTTATTGACTACTCGTATCATCTGAAACTTTTAAACCAAAACCTGGGTAATGAAACTTACATATCTTTTCAACAGTCAAGTCACAATGCGTCCATATAACTACATTAATCAAATAGTATGTTATCTCAAATTATATGGTGTTTTCCTTTTTAGGGTTATTTACTTGCTTGAGCATATTATCACTGTAGTTTTAAATGATTAAAACAAATGATAAAGGAAAATAGACATATCGAACCTGCCAACATTATTATTGTTGTAAAAATACATATGTAATATACTTTAAAATACCTCTATGTAAATCAATAAAATCTATTGAATGAGTAAACAAATCTACAAGAGTCAAAATACGGATGTCTTCTACCATTGTTAAAAAAAACTTCTGAAACATTAAATGGGTACTCAGTATTTGATAACCTAAACTCGTAGGCTACGGGACTTTTTTCTTTCTTTCTTTTTTTCTTTTTTTGTAGCTTGCAACCCGATTCAGCAAAGCTCAGAACTATAGTGTTGTAAAAAATTTGCAAACTAAAGTAACCAACTTTCTAAAAAAGAGGACTTCAACTTAAAATAAACATAAAAATGAAACCCCATTTTAATTAATACAGTACCTACTGTATTTAGGTGGTAAGCTAATAAAGCTTATATATTCTAAAAAAATTACTTGCTCTGTTCACACACTGACAAATTTACTAACAAAGACTGAAATATTAAAGGAAGAGGACAACTATCAATATCGCAGGGAATGTTGCATAAAGATTTGATAATAAGTAAAATTCAATTATTTGGCATAACCAATTGGATGCTTTTTAAGCAGCCAACTTGTTTACATTAAATGTGTGTAATATAACGTCTAAGAAAACATTACGCATTTACTTCTTGCTTCAAACAGATTTTTATTCGGTCAATAAAAAAAATGTGATTATAGACTTAGACGTTCTCTTTCAAAGAGACGTCTTCTATGTTCGGTATGTCCGACATACTTCGACATTTCATTTTGGAAATATTTCCTTGATGGATGTTTTGTAACAGCTTTTTCAGTATAGTTAAATACATAAGAACCATTTACGGTTGTTTTGGTCATGTGATGAACAGAATCTTTTGATGTAAACTTTTATTCAACTCGTCCAGGAATAATGTAATAAAGCTCGAAGTAAATAAATGAAAACGGCAAACACTGCTATTATAAGGTAAGGTGCTGAGAGCGGTCGGAATGCTTAAGGCGGGGTTTTACCATAGACAAGTGGCGAACTCTCTCTGAGTGTCTCAGAGCGATGTTACCAGGATGCTGAAGCGTTACCAGTCACACAATACAGTTGCATATTGAGGGTCGTGTCAAGTCTGGCACTACACGTTGTGGCCGTTTTACCGTGGTACAGACTGCGGGTAAACGTTTCTGATATGCATCAACCCTCTGAAATGACTGCCAGAATTATGAGCGGAATGCGCATTTCTATTCTGACAGTGAGAATTGGTTTGAATGCCAGAAGATTAGCCATTCGTACACCCTTGACGAAAAAGCACGCCCAGGCACGTATGAACTTGGCTCGTGTATATTTGATGGACACGGAGTAACTGCAGACCATTGTTATTCGCTGACGAGTCCAGATTCAGTGTAGACCTCATAGACAGACGTCCTAGGGTCTGAAGAAGAAGACATGGACATTTACTCCAGCATTTGTTCAGAGCGTGACCGTTACGGTGGCGGGTCGGTCATGGTATTGATTAGCATCCGCATTGCGGGAAGGACTGACCTGCGCTTTATTGACAACGCTTGCTGTTGCAATAACGCCTTTTTTAGTTCACCTCAGAAAGTGCTTATAGTGAGCTATTGTGATCACTCAACGTCCGGCGTCCGTCTGACCGTCTGTCCGTCAGATGTAAGTTCAAAACTTCTTGTGAAAAACTACTGGGCTGATTTTTATGAAACTTCACAGAAATGTTTCTCAAATGGTTTGCATTCAGATTTGTTCAAAGAATTTCATTCCATGCAGAACTCTGGTTGCCATGGCAACCAATAGGGAAAAGTTTTAAAATCTTCTTCACAGAAACCACAAGGCCTAGGGCGTAGATATTTGGTATGCTGTTTTGTCTAGATGAACTCTACCAAGTCTATTCAAATTATGACCCCAGGGTCAAAATTGGCCCCGCCCCGGTGGTCACTTGATTTTACATATTGTATGCCTTAGCATGACTTCTGTATTAAGTAATGTAAAATGTTCACTACAGGTTTTGCCAGTGTTTTCGAAGGCTGTCACTTCTGCAGTGGAGTCCATGATGGACAGAACAGCAAAGCAAACAATCCTGATGATGGCATTCCTTAGCGAACATTTACTACCTTTTTCTTTTGTGAGTGACTTTCAAGATATTACAAAGCGCCTTTCAATTGACCAGCTGGCTCTTGAGAAAGCATCTATTTCAACTGTTTCAAACTATTTCAACTTAGTGAGTCGATTGCCGAGTTGAAAATAGAGAAAGCCAAACGTATAGCAAAACTAACAAAACTGAAAAACAGGTCAGCACAGAAAGCCACAAATGTGAGCAGAAAGAGAGCTGCACAGGGATCTTCTAGTCAACAGAAGTGGATAATGATAGAACTTTTTTATTGAATAACTTGACTGAAGTGAAAAGAACATTTGAATATCATTGAAATAAATAGGGTGAAATAAATAAGAGCGTACAAAGTACAAAATGTAAAAATATGTAAGCAAATCATTGTTGTGGCAGTGACAAATATTTAATGCCATTATTTTAAGTAACTTCCAGTGTGATGTCAGAACTGTGGCAATACAGAACAAAAGCGTATTTGAAATATGAAAAACTCATACTTGTTAATATTTTTTCTTACTTAAACGGTTTGCACTGAGTACATTCTCCTTCAAGGAGTGCACCAAAAACCTTCAGATATCAAGGAGCTTCCGGGGGCCCTCTGATCCCCCAATTTTAGTTTCAGGATTTTCAGGATTTCAGACGTTCACCAATGCATATACTTATCTAGGAAAAACCTTCTTGTCTGAAGCCCGCAAAGCCTAGAGTTTATATTTTGGGTATGTAGCATTGTATAGTAGACCTCTACCAAGATTTTTTCTGATCATGCCTGAGGGATCTATATTTGCCCCGCTCTTCCCAGGGATCTCTTTCTTTTACATAGATATTATAAAGGGGAAACTTAAAAATCTTGTCATAAATCACAAGGCTTACACCTTATATATTTGGTATGTAGCATTGCCTAGTAAACCTGTACCAATATTGTTCAAATTACATCCCTAGAGTCAAAATTGGCCCGGCTCCAGGGTTTCTTGTTTTCACATAGACATATAAAGCAAAAAAGTTTAAAAATCTTCTTCTCTGAAACCACAGCAGACTTCTTCCTCGTGTGCTCAAAGTATGTCCCTGGGGTTAATATTGGTCCCACCCAAGGGTCACCTGGTTTTATATAGACAAATATAGGGGAAAAATCTTCTTCTCTTATAGCGCTTGAAACAGAGCTTTGTAATTTGATGTGAGGCACCAAGATTGTTAATATTATGTCCCTGGGCTCAAAACTGGCAAAATTGTTTCTTGCAATGACTTATATCGAAAACCATTCTTCAGGGAAAGCTCAAAGCCATAATTGACCCAAACATGAGTCGTGACACTCAGGTAAGCAATCTTTGGCCTTCATGTTATTTTGATTGATGATAATGCCCGCAAACACAGGTCCAACATCACTAACCGGTACCAAAAGGCAGTTGCCATTGTAAGAATGGACTAGCCAACCTGGTCACTAAACCTGTATCAAATAGAACACATCTAGGATGTGCTTCAAGCTGAAGTTTACGCTCCCCGTGCCCAACTCACTTCCGGTTACGGAAGTCAAAAGGTAAAAAATGTACATTTCGGAACCTTTTTTTGCCCAGTGCCCGCGCGACGCCTTACAATCGTGTACTAAAGAAGCAAAAAGCTAAACATTTTCTTTCCTCTACTTTGGTTAAAAAACTTAGTTATTTTATTGATATTCAAATGCATCAATCAGATTTAACAAGAAAAGTACTCATTTAAATGTTTGTTCAACTGTAAGATTTTGGACAATAAAATCAAAATACGTCGATCATCACAAAATTATTTCATTTACAGGGTTTTTGATTGAATGGAGCACAAAATATTGGTTGAGTGTTTTCCATCGGCCATATCAAAGGAAACGGGCGCGGGACGAAACCTGAACTTTGCTGCATCATAGACGTTTACGAGCAGTCTTTTACAAGAAAGCAAAAAGAATGGCCATGAAACATGTTGTGGTTTCATTTTCACGAGCAATCAAACTTTATGGTCTAAAAAGAAATAACTCGTGATTCAAATTACAACAGTTGTTTGTACACGTAGAGTCACTTCCCCTATCCCATCAGTACCGCAAGGAAAGAAACTTGATTTATTCTGTTTGCGTAGAATGGAGTAACTAGCCGGTTTTAAAAACGGCGGTATACTAAACTTGGCAAAAAATATGTAAACTACTCGCCTAATATGACTGTGGCTGTTTAAATGACGTTAAACTCCAGTGAATTCAAACCCAAACTAAATCTGAATAAAAGTCGTCATTTTCTTATTATAAATATAGTGATTATACAATGGTCTGCAGCTCCTTCACGTAAATAAAACCTTCAAAATACGCATTTCGTCCGCTTTTTACCATAACCGAATTCATATTTTATATGGTGAAAATATACACTGAGGCTGGTAAGTGTACAAATAATCTAACCTTCCCTTTTTGATAGTTCTTTCACATGACATTTTATTATGCTTCCCAACGGGGATGCATATAGTCGCCGCCTTGTCCGTCTGTCCGTCCGTCTATCCCGAAATTTTGTCCGGACAATTTCTCAACAACCACTGGCTTGAATTTACTAAAACTTCATAGGAAGCTTCACTGCCAAGAGGAGCTGTGCATATTAGCAGCCTGTTCCAGTTCAATGATTTTTCACAAAGAAATGCCCATGTAATGCCCTTTCAACTGTCATTTTTTCTCCGGACTATTTCTAAGCATCCATTGACTGGAATTCATCAAAACTTCATAGGAAGCTTCACTACGAAGAGGAGGTGTGCATATTACAGGCATGTTCCGGTTCAGTGATTTTTCACAAAGTTATACCCCTTTGATGCTTTTTTAGCTGTAAGTTTTGTCCGGACTATTTCTCAGCAGCTATTAACTGCAATTCTCTGAAACTCAATAGGAAGCTTCACTACCAAGAGGAGGTGTGCATTTTACAGGCATGTTCCGGTTCAGTGATAAAATATGCTTCTTTGATGCTTTTTAGCTGTAATTTTTATTCGGACAATTTCTCAGCAACTTTTAATTGAAATTCACTGAAACTCAATAGGAAGCTTCACTACCAAGAGGAGGTGTGCATTTTACAGGCATGTTCCGGTTCAGTCATTTTTCACAAAGTTATACCCCTTTGATGCTTTTTTAGCTGTAATTTTTGTCCGGACTTTCTCAGCAACCACTGACTGGAATTCATTGAAACTCAATAGGAAGCTTCACTATCAAGAGGAGGTATGCATTTTACCGGCATGTTCCAGTTCAGTGATTTTTTACAGTTATACCCCTTTAATGCTTTTAGCGGTAATTTTTGTCTCGACTATTTCTCAGCAACCATTGACTGGAATTTATAATGCTTGAAACTCAGTAGGGAGTTTCACTACCAAGAGAAGGTATGTATATTACCAGCATGTTGCAGTTCAGTGATTTTTCACAAAATTATGCCCTTTTGATGTTTTTTTATGTAATTTTTGTCCGAACAATTTCTCAGCAAACATTGGCTGGAATTCATTGAAATTTGATAGGAGGCTTTACTACCAGTAGTAGCATATAAGTAACATGTTCCAGTTCAACAATTTTTCACAGATTTATGCCTATCGAAGCCTTACAATCTTTGATCGTTTGTCTGGAGCATAACTCCAAAGCTATTAAGGGGATTATGATGAAAGTGTACACAACTATAGAATGCAGTGAGATAAATCACAATGTGCAAGAACAAAAGCTCTGTCAAGCTTACTTTCGGAATTTTCTCCTTTTGATAAATATAACTTTTGTCCTGAACATAACTCCAAAGCTATTTTGTTGAAAGTTAAGAAAGAAAAACAGAGTGGAAGTGCACTGTATTATGAACATAACTCTTCCTTACCTACATTTTGAATTAACTCTCTTTATTATATTTAATTTGAACACTTTTGTCCAAACAATAACTCCAAATCTATTAAAGCCATTTGTTGATCATGTGTTATGTTGGGCAGCATCCATCGTTTCCAACGATATCATCGTTTTGAAAAGTCGCTACCTGTCGTTGCAACTTCTTTGACTTAAGCTAAGGGCAGAAAATAAATGAAATAATATTCTATTCAAATAGTTTTAATGAATTTCTAATTTGGCAACCGAAAAACGATAAAATGAATAAAGAGTCCTCTTGCACGTAAATTGGCCAGGTCGCACAGGGGAAGCTTCAGAACTCAAAAACACGGCCTGTAGAAGTTACCGTATAGTAGGTAGAACTACAGTATAACCTGCCCTAACGGTCACCTTACATCGGCGGTCACCTGGTGTCAACGGTCATTTCATGACGCTCCCGTTGAAAATCCTTCTAAATAACACGTTAATTAAACGGCCACCTTACGTCTGCGGCCACGCTAACAGCATTCAATTTGCCAAAATTCGACCCGATTTAGCGGTCACGTATTGTCTGCTGAAGGTGTGAATATATTTTGACAAGCCTTAGAATAAACCCTCGAAGGCAAACACGTGTCAAAAACACGGCCTGTAGAAGCTACCGTATAGAAGGTAGCACAATACGCGTATAGAGTTACGCAGAGTTGAGCGCGATGAAAAAGAATTGTTTCTGGAAATCTCTGACAGGATTCTTTGGGAGATAACTTCTTTCGGTATGCAGGGGCAAATCAGAAGAAAGGAAGAGTGACCTCTATGCTTCGTTACATTGTCATAAATATAGGAATAGTAGCAGACGTACGCACTGCGAAAGCGGAAAATGTGCTCTGTTGGGAGCTCATGCGGTTAGTATCAAATTAAAATTCACGCTCTAAGCTGAACAAAGAGTCCTCTTGCACGTCTGTACGTTGGCAAGGTGGCACAGGAGAAGCTTCGTGTTTTAGAGTTCTAAAAACACGGCTTGTAGAAGTTACCGTATAGAAGGTAGTACAATACGCGTATAGAGTTACGCAGAGTTGAGCGTGATGAAAAAGAATCGTTTCTGGAAATCTCTGACAGGGCTCTTTGGGAGAGAATTTCGTTCGGTATGCAGGGGCAAATCAGAAGAAAGGAAGAGTGACCTCTATGCTTCGTTACATTGTCATAGATATAGGAATAGTATAGTAGCAGACGTACGCACCGCGAAAGCGGAAAATGTGCTCTGTTAGGAGCCATTGTTTAAGTGCCTGTAGCTCGGTAATTCTTGGACCGATTTTCATGCGGTTAGTATTAAATTAAAATTCACGCCTTACGCTAAACAACTCGTCCCCTTGAACATCTGTACGTTTACCAGGTGGCACAGAAGAAGCTTAAATACGGCCTGTAGAAGTTACCGTATAGTAGGTAGAACAATACGCGTATAGAGTTAAGGAGAGTTGAGAGCGATGAAAAAGAATCGTTTCTGGAAATTTCTGACAGGGCCCTTTGGGAGAGAACTTCGTTCGGTATGCAGGGGCAAATCAGAAGAAAGAAAGAGTGACCTCTATGCTTCGTTACATTGTCATAAATATAAGAATAGTAGCAGACGTACGCACCGCGAAAGCGGAAAATGTGCTCTGTTGGGAGCCCTTGTTTCTGTGCCTATAACTCGGTAATTCTTGGACCGATTTTCATGCGGTTAGTATCAAATTAAAAGTCACGCTCCGCGCTAAACAACGAGTCCTTCTGCACGTTTATACGTTGGCCAGGTGGCACAGGACCAGCTTCGAGTTTAGAGTTCTCAAAAACACGGCTTATAGAAGTTACCATATAGTAGGTAGAACAATACGCGTATAGAGTTACGCAGAGTTGAGCGTGATGAAAAAGAATTGTTTCTGGAAATCTGTGACAGGGCTCTTCGGGAGAGAACTTCTTTCGGTATGCAGGGGCAAATCAGAAAAAAGGAAGGGTGACCTCTATGCTTCCCAAGCTTGTCTGTACGTTGGCCAGGTGGCACAGGAGAAGTTTCGTGCTTTTGAGTTCTCAAAAACACGGCCTGTAGACGTTACCGTGTATAGTAGGTAATACAATACGCGTATAGAGTTACGCAGAGTTGAGCGCGATGAAAAAGAATCGTTTCTGGAAATCTCTGACAGGGCTCTTTTGGAGAGAACTTCGTTCGGTATGCAGGGACAAATCAGAAAAAATAAGAGTGACCTCTATGCTTCGTTACATTGTCATAAATATAGAAAAAGTAGCAGACGTACGCACCACGAAAGCGGAAAATGTTCTCTGTTGGGAGCCCTTGTTTCTGTGCCTGTAGCTCTGTAATTCTTGGACCGATTATCATGCGGTTAGTATCAAATTCAAATTTACGCTTAAGGCTAAACAACGAGTCCACCTGCATGTCTGTATGATGGTCAGGTGGCACCGGAGAAGCTTCGTGGTTTTGAGTTCTCAAAAACACGTTCTGTAGAAGTTACCTATAGTAGGTAGTACAATACGCCTGTAGAGTTACGCAGAGTTGAGCGCGATGAAAAAGAATCGTTTCTGGAAATCTCTGACAGGGCTCTTTGAGAGAGACATTCGTTCGGTATGCAGGGGCAAATCAGAAGAAAGGAAGAGTGAACTCTATGCTTCGTAACTTTGTCATAGATATAGGAATAGTAGCAGACGTACGCACCGCGAAAGCAGAAAATGTACTTTGTTGGGAGCCCTTGTTTCAGTGCCTGTAGCTCTGTAATTCTTGGACCGATTATCATGCGGTTAGTATCAAATTAAAAAATTCCCTCCAAGCTGAACACCGAGCCCTCTTGAAGGTCTGTACGTTTACCAGGTAGAGCAGGAGAAGCTATGTAGAAGTAACCGTATAGTATGTAGTACAATAGGCATATAGAGTTACGCAGAAATGAGCGCGATGAAAAAGAATCGTTTCTGGAAATCTCTGACAGGGCTCTTTGGGAGAGAACTTCGTTCGGTATGCAGGGACAAATCAGCAGAAAGAAAGATTGACCTCCATGCTTCGTTACATTGTCATAAATATAGGTATAGTAGGAGACGTACGCACCGCGAAAGCGGAAAATGTGCTCTGTTGGGTGCCCTTGTTTCCGTGCCGTTAACTCCATAATTCTTGGACAGATTTTCATACGGTTAGTATCAAATTAAAATGTACGCTCAAAGCTAAACAACGAGTTCTGTTGCACGTCTGTACGTTGGTCATGTGGCACAGGAGAAGCTTAGTATTTTTGAGCTCTAGAAAACACGGCCTGTAGATGTTACCGTATAGAAGGTAGTACAATACGCGTATAGAGTTACACAGAGTTGAGCGCTATGAAAAAGTATCGTTTCTGGAAATCTTTGACATGGCTCTTTGGGTGAGAACTACGTTCGGTATGAAGGGCCAAATCAGAAGAAAGGTAGAGTGACCTCTATGCTTCGTTACATTGTCATAGATATAGCAATAGTATAGTAGCAGACGTACGCACCGCGAAAGCGGAAAATGTGCTCTGTTGGGAGCCCTTGTTTCAGTGCCTGTAGCTCAGTATTTCTTTGAACGATTTTCATGCGGTTAGTACCATATTAAAATTCACGCTCCAAGCTAAACAAAGAGTCCTCTTGCACGTCTGTACGTTGGCCAGGTGGCACAGGAGAAGCTTCGTGTTTTTGAGTTCTTAAAAACACGGCCGGTAGAAGTTACCGTATGGTAGGTAGTACAATACGCGTATAGAGTTATGCCGAGTTGAGCGTGATGAAAAAGAATCGTTTCTGGAAATCTCTGACAGAGCTCTTTGGGAGAAAACTTCGTTGGTATGCAGGGGCAAATCAGAAGAAAGGAAGAGTGACCCTTATGCTTCGTTACATTGTCATAGATATAGTATAGTAGCAGACGTACGCACCGCGAAAGCGGAAAATGTGCTTTGTTTGGAGTCCTTGTTTCGGTGCCTATAACTCTGTTATTCTTGGACCGATTTTCATACGGTTGGTATCAAATTAAAATCCACCCTCTGCACTAAACAACGAATTCTCTTGCTTGTCTGTACGTTGGCCGGTGGCAGAGGATAAGCTTCGTGCTTTTGACACAGCCTGTAGAAGTTACCGTATAGTAGGTAGTACAATACGCGTATAGGTTTACACAGAGTTGAGCGCGATGAAAACGAATAGATTCTGGAAATCTCTTACAGGGCTCTTTGGGAGAGACCTCGTTCGGTATGCAGGGGAAATCAAAAGAAAGAAAGAGTGACCTCTATCCTTTGTTACATTGTTATATATACAGGAATAGTAGCAGCCGTACGCACCGCGAAGGCCGAAAATGTGTTCTGTTGGGAGCCCTTGTTTCAGTGCCTGTAGCTCAGTAATTTTTAAACCGATTTTTATGCGGTTAGTATCAAATGAAAGTCACGCTCTAAGCTATACAACGAGTTCTCCTGCACGTTTGTATGTTAGCCAGTTGGCACAGGAGGCCTGTAGAAGTTAGTTGCAGACGTACAAACCGAAAAAGCGGAAAATGTGCTCTGTTGGGAGCCCTTGTTTCTGTGCCTGTAGCTCAATTATTCTTGGACCGATTTTCATGTGGTAAGTATCAAAATAAACTTCACGCTCCAGCCTAAACAAAAAATACCCATGCACGACTGCACGTTGGCCAAGTAGCACACTAGAAGATTCGTGTTTTTGAGTTCTCAAAAACACGGCCGGTAGAAGTTACCGTATAGTAGGTAGTACAATACGCGTATAGAGTTACGCAGAGTTGAGCGCGATGCAAAAGAATCGTTTCTGGAAATCTCTGACAGGGCTCTTTGGGAGAGAACTTCGTTCGGTATGCAGGGGCAAATCAGAAGAAAGAAAGAGTGACCTCTATGCTTCGTTACATTGTCATAAATATAGGAATAGTAGCAGACGTACGCACCGCGAAAGCGGAAAATGGACTCAGTTGGGACCCCTTGTTTCAGTGCCTATTACTCGGTAATTTTTGAACCGATTTTCATGCAGTTAGTATCATATTAAAATTCGAACTCCAAGCTAAACAAAGAATTCTCTAGCACATCTATACGTTGGCCAGGTGGTACAGGAGAACCTTTGTGTTTTTGAGTTCTCAAAAACACGGCCTGTAGAAGTTACCGAATAGTAGGTAGTATAATACGACTATAGACTTACGCAGAGTTGAGCGCGATAAAAGAGAATCGTTTCTAGAAATCTCTGACAGGGCTCTTCGAGACAGAACTTCAATCAATATACAGGGGCAAATCAGAAGAAAGGAAGAGTGAGCTCTATGCTTCCTTACATTGTCATAGATTTAGAATAGTAGCAGACGTACGCACCGCGAAAGCGGAAAATGTGCTCTGTTGGGAGCCCTTGTTTCAGTGCCTGTAGCTCGGTAATTCTCGGACAGATTTTCTTGCAATTAGTATCAAATTAAAATTCAAGCTCCAAGCTAAACAGTGTGTCCTGTTGCCCGTCTTTACGATCGCTATGTGGCACAGGAGAAGTTTCGTGTTTTCGAGTTCTCAAAAACACGGCCTGTAGAAGTTACCGTATAGTAGGTAGTACAATACGCGCATAGAATTACGCAGAGTTGAGCGCGATTAAAAGGAATCGTTTCTGTAAATCTCAGACAGGGCTCTTCGAGACAGAACTTCAATCAATATACAGGGGCAAATCAGAAGAAAGGAAGAGTGAGCTCTATGCTTCGTTACATTGTCATAGATATAGGAATAGTAGCAGACGTACGCACCGCGAAATCGGAAAATGTGCTCTGTTTGGAGCCCTTGTTTCAGTGCATGTAGCTCGGTAATTTTTGTACTGATTTTCATCCGGTTTGTATCAAATTAAAATTCACGCTCCACGCTAAACAAAGAGTCCTCTTGCACGTCTGTACGTTGGCAGAGTGGCACAGGACAAGCTTTGTGTTTTTGACTTCACAAAAACACGGGCTGTAGAAGTTACCGTAAAGTAGGTAGTACAATACGCGTATAGAGTTACCCAGAGTTGAGCGTGATGAAAAAGAATCGTATCTGGAAATCTTTGACAGGGCTCTTTGGGAGAGAACTTCGTTCGATATGCTGTTGAAAATCAGAAGAAAGGAAGAGTGACCTCTATGCTTCGTTACATTGTCATAGATATAGCATTAGTAGCAGACGTACACACCGCGAAAGCGGAAAATGAGCTCAATTAGGAACCCTTGTTCCTTTGCCGGTAACTCGGTAATTCTATGACTGATTTTCATGCGGTTAGTATCAAATTAAATTCACGCTCCACACTAAACAAAGAGTCCCATACCACGTCTGTACCTTGGCCAGGTGGCACAGGAGAAGCTTTGTGGTTTTGAGTTCTCAAAAACCTATCCTGTAGAAGTTACCCTATAGTAGGTAGTACAAAACGCGTATAGAGTGAGCGAGATGAAAAAAAATCGTTTCTTGAAATCTCTGACAGGGCTCTTTGGGAGAGAATTTCGTTCGGTATGCAAGCGCAAATCAGAAGAAACGAAGAGTGACATCTCTGCTTCGTTACATTGTCATAGATATAGGAATAGTAGCAGACGTAAGCACCGCGAAAGCGGAAAATGTGCTGTGTTGGGAGCTCTTCTTTCTGTGTCTGTAACTCGGTTATTCTTGGACTGATTTTCATGCGGTTCAAATCAAATTAAAATTTACATTCCAATCTAAATAACCCGTCCTCTTGCACGTCTAAACGTTCGCCAGGTGGAACAGGAAAAGCTTTGTGTTTTTGAGCTCTCAAAAACACGGCCTGTAGAAGTTACCGTATAGTAGGTAGTACAATACGCTTATAGAGTTACGCAGAGTTGAGCGCGATGAAAAAGAATGGTTTCTAGGAATCCCTGACAGACCTCTTTGGGCGACAACTTCGTTCGGTGTGCAGGGGCAAATCAGAAGAAAGGAAGAGTGAGCTCTATGCTTCGTTACATTGTCATAGATATAGGAATACATATAGTAGCAGACGTACGCACCGCGAAAGCGGAAAATGTGTCCTGTTGGGAGCCCTTGTTTCTGTGCCTGTAAGTACAGCCTGTAAGTCCATGCAGTTAGTATCAAATTAAAACTCACACACCAAGCTTAACAACCAGTCCTTTTTCACGTCTGTACGTTGGCCAAGTGGCACAGGAGAACCTTCGTGTTTTTGCGTTCTCACAAACACGGCCTGTAGAAGTTACCGTATAGTAGGTAGTACAATACGCGTATAGAGTTACACATAGTTGAGCGCCATGAAAAAGAATCGTATCTGGAAATCTCTGACAGGGCTCTTTGGGAGAAAACTTCGTTCGGTATGCAGGGGCAAATCAGAAGAAAGGAAGAGTGACCTCTATCCTTCGTTACATTGTCATAGATATAGGAATAGTAGCAGACGTACGCACCGCGAAAGCGGAAAATGTGCTTTGTTGGGAGCCCTTGTTTCAGTGCCTTTAGCGCGGTAATTCTCGGACCGATTTTTATGCAGTTAGTATCAAATTAAAACTCACACCCCAAGGTAAACAACAATTTCTCTTTCATGTCTGCACGTTGGCCAGGTGGCACAGGAAAAGCATCGTGTTTTTGAGTTCGCAAAATCACGGCCGTAGAAGTTACCGTATAGTAGGTAGTACAATACGCGTATAGAGTTACGCAGAGTTGAGCGCGATGAAAAAAAAATCGTTTCTGGAAATCTCTGACAGGGCTCTTTTGGAGAGAACTTCTTTCGGTTTGCAGGGGCAAATCAGAAGAAAGGAAGAGTGACTTCTATGCTTCGTTACATTGTCATTGATATAGGAATAGTAGCAGACGTACGCACCGCGAAAGCGGAAAATGTGCTCTGTTGGGAGCCCTTGTTTCAGTGCCTGTAGCTTGGTTATTCTTGGAGTGATTTTCATGCTGTTATTATCTTATTAAAATTCACGCTCCCGGCTAAACAACGAATCTTCTTGCCTGTCTGTACGTTGGCCAGGTGGCACAGGAGAGGCTTCGTGTTTTTGAGTTCTCAAAAACACGGCCTGTAGAAGTTACCGTATAGTAGGTAGTACAATACGCGTATAGAGTTACGCAGAGTTGAGCGTGATGAAAAAGAATTGTTTCTGGAAACCCTTGACAGGGCTCTTTGGAAGAGAACTTCGTTCGGTATGAAGGGACAAATCAGAAGAAAGAAAGAGTAACCTCTATGCTTCGTTACATTGTTATAGATATAGGAATAGTAGCAGACGTACGCACCGCGAAAGCGGAAAATGTACTGTGTTGGGAGCTCTTGTTTCGGTGCATGTTGCTCAGTAATTCTTGGAAAAATTTTAATGCGGTAGGTATCAAATTAATATTCACGCTCCAAGGTAAACAAGAAAACTTGCACGTCTGTATGTTGACCAGGTGGCACCGGAGAAGCTTCGTGTTTTTGCGTTCTCACAAACCCGGCCTGTAGAAGTTACCGTATAGTAGGTAGTACAATACGCGTATAGAGTTACGCAGAGTTGAGCGCGATGAAAAAGAATCGTTTTTGGAAATCTCTGACAGGGCTCTTTGGAAGAGAACTTCGTTCGGTATGCAGGGGCAGATTTCGTTACATTGTCACAGATATAGGAATAGTAGCAGACGAACGCACCGCGAAAGCGAAAAATGGGTTCTGTTGGAGCCCTTGTTTCAGTGCCTGTAGCTCCTTATATCTTAGAGCGATGTTCATGCGGTTAGTATCAATTTAAAATTCACGCTGCAAGCTAAACAACGAGTCCTCTTGCACGTCTGTACGTTGGCCAGGTGGCACAGGAGAAGCTTCGTGTTTTTGAGTTCTCAAAAACACGGCCGGTAGAAGTTACCGTATAGTAGGTAGTACAATACGCGTATAGAGTTACGCAGAGTTGAGCGCGATGAAAAAGAATCGTTTCTGGAAATCTCTGACAGGGCTCTTTGGGAGAGAACTTCGTTCGGTATGCAGGTAAAAATCAGAAGGAAGGAAGAGTGACCTCTATGCTTCGTTACATTGTCATAGATTTAGGAATAGTAGCAGACGTACGCACCGCGAAAGCGGAAAATGTGCTCTGTTGGGAGCCCTTCTTTCAGTGCCTGTAGCTCTGTAATTCTTGGACTGATTTTCATGCGGTTAGTATCAAATTACAATTCATGCTCCAAGCTAAACAGCGAATTCTCTTGCACGTCTGTACGTTTGCTAGGTTGCACAGGAGAAGTTTCGTGTTTTGAGTTTTCAAAAACACGGCCTGTAGAAGTTACCGTATAGTAGGTAGTACAATACAAAATACAAGGGCTCCCAACAGAGCACATCTAGGAGTTGAGCGCGATGAAAGAGAATCGATTATGGAAATCTCTGACAGGGCTCTTTGGGAGAGAACTTCGTTCGGTATGCAAGGGCAAATCAGAAGAAAGGAAGGGTGACCTCATTGCTTCGTTACATTGTCATAGATATAGGAATAGTAGCAGACGTACGCATCGCAAAAGCGGAAAATGTGCTCTGTTGGGAGGCCTTGGTTCAGTACTGGTAGCTCGGTAATTCTTCGACCGATTTTTATACGGTTAGTATCAAATTAAAATTCACGCTCCAGGTTAACAACGAGTCCTCTTGCACGTCTGTACGTTGGCAAGTTCGCACAGGAGAATCTTCGTGTTTTTGAGTTCTCAAAAACACGGCCTGTAGAAATTACCGTATAGTTGGTAGTACAGAGTTACGCAGAGTTGAGCGCTATGAAAACGAATCGTTTCTGGAAATCTCTGACAGGGCTCTTTTGGAGGGAACTTCGTTTGGTATGCAGGGACAAATCTAAAGAAAGGAAGAGTGACCTCTATGCTTCGTTATATTGTCATAGATATAGGAATAGTAGCAGACGTACGCACCGCGAAAGCAGAAAATGTACTCTGTTGGGAGCTCTTGTTACAGTGCATGTAGCTCTGTAATTCTGCGACCGATTTTTATGCGGTCAGTATCAAATTAAAATTCACACTCCAAGCTAAACAACGAGTCCTCTTGCACGTCTGTACTTTGGCCAAGTGGCACAGGAGAAGTTTCGTATTTTTGAGTCCTCAAAAACACGACCTGTAGAAGTTACCGTATAGTTGGTAGTACAATACTCATAAAGAGTTACGCAGAGTTGAGCGCAATGAAAAAGAATCGTTTCTGGAAATCTCTGACAGAGCTCTCTGAGAGAGAACTTCGTTCGGTATGCAGGGGCAAATCAGAAGAAAGGAAGAGTGACCTCTATGCTTCGTTATATTGTCATAGATATAGGAATAGTAGCAGACGTACACACCGCGATAGCGGAAAATGTGCTCTGTTGGGAGCCTTTGTTTCAGTGCCTGTAGCTCGGTAATTCTTGGACCGATTATCATGCGGTCAGTATCAAATTAATATTCACACTCCAAGCTAAACAACGAGTCCTCTTGCACGTCTATACCTTGGCCAAGTGGCACAGGAGAAGTTTCGTGTTTTTGAGTTCTCAAAAACACGGCCGGTAGAAGTTACCGTATAGTAGGTAGTACAATACTCATATAGAGTTACGCAGAGTTAAGCGCAATGAAAAAGAATCGTTTCTGGAAATCTCTGACAGAGCTCTTTGGGAGAGAACTTCGTTCGGTATGCAGAGGCAAATCAGGAGAAAGGAAGGGTGACCTCTATGCTTCGTGACATTGTCATAGATATAGGTTTAGTAGCAGACGTACGCATCGCGAAAGCGGAAAATGTGCTCTCTTGGGAGCCCTTATTTCTGTGCCTGTAACTCGGTAATTCTTTGACCGATTTTCATGTTGTTAGTATCATATTAAAATTCACCCTCCAAGCTAAACAACGAATCCTCTTGCTTTTCTGTACGTTGGCCAGGTGGTACAGAAGAAGCTTCGTGCTTTTGAGTTCTCAAAAACACGGCCTGTAGAAGTTACCGTATAGTAGGTAGTACAATACGCGTATAGAGTTACGCAGAGTTGAGCGCGATGAAAAAGAATCTTTTCTGGAAATCTCTGACAGGGCTCTTTGGAAGGGAAATTCGTTCGGTATGTAGGGGCAAATCAGAAGAAAGAAAGAGTGACTTCTATGCTTCATTGTCATTGAATGTCATTGAAAGTTTTAATTGATACTAACCGCATGAAAATCGGTCCATCAATTATTATCAGACTAATTTTCATAAACTAAAGCAAATCAATTAAATTCACAATAATTTACGCTGCAGAAAATCCGCTTTTTATGTTAATTTAAATCTACGTGTATAAACATGTTTTAAAAAATCTTTCGAATCTTTTCTAAATTTAAAATTTCAGACAAGTTGTGTCCAGTTTTAATATAGGTATTTTACATCGAACGGGAATGAAGTTCTTGCAGTTTTATTAATCCCGCTCGATGACTGCTTCCCTGGATTCAAACTGGTATTCTCGCTGAAAGCGTGGAATGCAGAAAGTTCACTAAAGAACCTCACCCGTGGTTGATTTCGAACCAACGATATCCAGACTGGGAGTCCGGTGCTCTATTACTCGACCACTACGCCGCAAAGGTACCACCCAAATGGATTCGAATCCGGGTAGAAAGCAGAAGAAATTGTGTAGATATATATAAGATATCAGCAGTTTATCAATTACTTTCTGTCGTCTGACAGAATTCTACATGTACATTAACAAGACCAGGCACAAGAAACTGTCACTTTGTATGAAATTTTCTTCCATCTACATTTAAGTGTTTTGTTTATTTCCTTAGCCATACCACCAGGTTTCACAGTTTGTATGTTTCTAGGCCAAGTGGTTTTATTACTTATCCTGGATTTCGTGTACTTTTCGTGTTTTTGCCGATTTCGTCTTTTGCACCTCCAATGTAACGGGCGTAAGGTTTTAATCTCAGACGCTTGACAAAGCATCCCAGTAGGCCAGGAGCACGACCAGCCACTAGAACATGACCCAGATTTCACGTAACGAAGCCAGAATAGCGAGCTTAAATCTTTCAATTCAAAATTTGTCTGTCAAGTTGACATGATTATTTCTTTAGACTGGTTATTTAGATTCAAATCCCTTGCATATGACTCAACAACGACATCAAGTCTGCTTTTATAAAGTCTCCTTTTGAATACGTCGATCGTGTCCGGTACGTAATTAAAAAACCTTGGAAGTTGCATGCTCTACAGACATTCATTCTGACTCAAAATCTTTGCCAAGTTTTCTATAAAGTCTATTAGTTTTCAGATGTTTGCCGTGTTTCATCACGGGGAATAAAAACTGTGTATTTATCGAGGCACCTTATAGTCCATCCTGAATTGAGAGTCCGGACTCTAGTATTAGTATTAGTAAAGCAAGTTGAAAGAAAAGTGAGAAACGCGAATCCATCACAAAATTATGCACGTTTCTTCGTCTGGAAAAGAAAATACGAAAAGCGTGCATTAATGGGTACTTGGTATCTTACCTGCTAATTTTGCATAATGTCATTATCAATTAAAGTAACTTTTGGCGGGTATACGACCTCGTATAACCTAGTCTAATTCATGTTGCTCATGAAATCAAACAAGGATATGTCTGACCAAACTACACAAGGCCATACATGGCCAAGAATCTATAAAATATCCTAGCTGATTTGTGCCATGTCGTACGAGTGCGTTTTTTGGGGGCGAAAGTTTGTAAGGTGTATGTTTAAGGTGTATACATACATGTATTAGTATTTAAGGCAGTATTTCAAAACTAGAATTTGTATTGTTAATTATTTTTGTTATAACTGTCTTAGTCTTTCAATGATGAGATATTTTTGTGTATTTTTTGATACCGCCTCAATACAAATACAATATTTTTCAACCATGTTTTGCATAACAAGGAGGAGAGAGAGAAAAAAAACAGAGCGAGACACAAAGAAAGAGAGACAAAGGTAGTGAAACATATAGACAGGAAAGAAAGAAGGTAAAACAGAAAGATTTAATGACTAAAAAGAAAGAAAGAAAGAAAGAAAAATAAAAACAAGGTAGAAAGAAAGATGTTTTAGGAAAATTGGTTACACACAAACAGATTCATGCAGCATCGTCGCATAATTCGGGTAAAAAGTTCAAGAAAAAAACTTAGCCTGTCCCCTTTTTATCCGATTCCAACTAAGAGAATAAAGAGAGAAGGAATAGACTCAAAAAATAGGACGGAAAGAAAGGAGGAAAGACAGTAGAGAGGAAGGAAAAAAACGCATCCACATTGATAAAGTTAATTTTCAAAATCAATTGACGTCTACATCTACGTTTTAAGAAAGATAGGAAAAAAAGAAAAAATTGTTTTAAAAAAATTGCTGCCTCATAGCAATAAGATATATGCAGCATCGCCGAATATATTGCGCAAAAACCCGTCTTGAGAAAATAAACATAGAAAGAAAGAAAAGAATGAGAGAAGATAGAAAGACAGAAAGAAAGGTAGAAAAGAAAAATTGCACCTGTAGAAATAGAGTTAACTTAGTCTGCTCTTTCACTCTCTGAAGCCTGTTACCCGCCAACGTTTTTTACCGAAATACCGGCGTTGCCGCATATTTCTGCCGGAAGTAATTTTCATACATCGGGCAAAAATGCCGTCATAAAAGAAATGAAAAGAGTTCTCGGACATTTCTAAGTGAATTCAAATACAAGAAAAAGATTAGGAAAGAAAGAAAAGACAGAGAAAATAATTAGAAAAAGAAAGAACAAAATTTTAGAAAGTTTGATTCCTCACCAAACAGAAACAAACCTTAGACTGGCCTTTTTTCTATGCATTTAAAGAAAGAAAAAGAGAAGAAGTAGACTCAAAGAAAAAGAAAGAAAGAAAAAAAGAAAAGGAAAAGGAAAATGCGAAAAAAGAAAGAGAAGGTTATATGTGAGAAAGAAAGAGAAAAGAGATTATGAAATAAAGAATGGAAACAAACACACTGCCGCATAAATCGGTAAAACAAACGTATTGACCGAAATCAAAGACAACTGGCACCCTTTTCGTTGCGTTTGTAAATGCGAGAAAGAAACAAACAACAGAAAGAAGAGAGTGAGTAAAAGAAGAACGACAAAAGGAGAGAAAGAAACATGAACAAAGTAAGGAAGGAATGAACGCATCTAAAAGTTAATTTAGGGCAACAGACGTTTTAGGGGGAAAAAACGTTTGCTAGATGTCATCACCAACAGACGAGTGCGTTGCCGCCACATAAATGTCCTTACTAGAAATAAAATGTAGGATGAAAGTAATGGAAGAGAGAGCAGAAAAACTGACAGTAGGAACGAAAAAAAAACGAAAATTTTTACACCATCAGACGTTTCAAGGAAGGAAGATTAGCTCAAGAGAAAAAGACAAAAATAGAATTACATTTATCTATATTGATCAAGTAAAGAGAGAGAGAGAGAGAAAGAGAGAGAGATGTTTATGATTTGAGAAGAACAGACCAGCGCTGCATAAATCGGGAAAAAAGTACAAACAAAAAGCGTGTCCACATTGCTATGCATCTCCAAAATACAAAGTAAAACAGAGAAGAGAAAGGACTAAACAGTACAGAAGATAAAAAAAGGGAAAGAAAGGAAAATAACAGAAAAAAATAACAGCAGAGAGAGTGAGAAAGTATCAAAGACAGAAAAAGAAAGAAAGAACAAATGAAAAAAATGAAAGGAAGGGAGAAATGCAAGTACACAAATAAGTTATTTTTTCTAATGAGATTAGAGTGTGTGTCAAGAAAGGAAAAAAGAAGTAAAGAAAAAAGGAAGGAAGAAAGATAGCAAGAAAGAAATCTATGTTTAAAAAGTTTGTTCTTTCATTGCGAACAGACAATGCGGCATCGCCGCAGAAATCGGGCAAAGCCTGTCTTGACATAAAAAACATAGGGAGAAAGAAAGAAAAGGGAGACAGTTAATTTTCAAAATCTATTTACGTCAACACACACTTTCGGAAAGATAGAAAAGGGGTGCGCTTTCATCATGAACAGATGTATGCGGCATTGCCACTTATATCAGACAAAAAAAAACGTCTAGGAAAAAAAGAGACAAAAAAGAGACAAAAAATGAGACAATGAGAGAAAAGAAATAAGACAATGAAACTGTATCAGCAAAACAATAATGCTACACTGTGAGTTAATGACTGTATTTTACTGTTCAAATATTTGTGTACTCTCTTAATTTTTGAAGTAGAAAAAATCGTCAAAAGCCGTATTATTTCTAAGCAGGATCAGGGCCTAAATTAAGGCCCTGCAGATATCTAAAATAATTATAATAAGTATGTTGTTATTTTATTTAATTGATTAAACGTATCGTGTATGTCACAACACTATCTCTGAATTAAACGTATCATATATATGTCACGAAACTATCTCTGAATTTAAAAAAAATAGTTATAATCACCAGTTATAATTAAAAGAAAAAATAATTTCTTTGGCCGTAGATCGATAGGTAGGTAGGTAGGTAGGGTAGGGTAGGTACGTTGAAAGATATCGTGTTCGTCGTGATTCCCCATGAAATAATTATGCCCTGTAAATTCAAAATTTCGGCTAATTTAATTTTCATCGCCGGAGAATTGGGATGGTCTAATTATATCGATTTAATATGAATGGATGTTTTATTTGGCTTGCACAATTTTTACCATATTTCATCTGAATACCAGCAACAATTTATGACCCCCATAAAGCACAAATTCATCTGCGACAACTAATTTAAAACCATAAATTTATTTTCACCTTCAGTATTTAATTATGAAGTCTTGAAATATAGTTAAATTGTCAACTATATTTTTAACAAGGATATCGTTGGAAACGTTGGATGTGTAACTGTGGAAGGAGTAGGTGGGAGGAGGTTGGGAACATGTTGTGCAGTTATGATATTGACTGGTGTTCTTCATTTCACAGAAATAAAATCATGAGAAAATAATTATTTTATTTTATTACATATTATTATGTCAACAGTGAAAAGTGGTTAAGCAAATATTGGAGTTGTTTCCAGAACCAGATCACAAGTGAATACTTGAACATTTGTTTGTAAGGCTATTGTTAGTATAAAATGTTAGTAGTTATACTAAAGTTAGGTGTTATTAGACATGTACCTTTGCATAACAGACTGCAGGTTGATCCCAATCCAAATAATCTGATGATCTGAGAAGTATGGCGTAGTGAGTCGTATGAATGGGTTGATGCTTTGAGAAACAAATACCTGGTCAAGAGCAGAGCCAGTGTTTGTGGTAGCAAAATAAAGGGAAATAATTAAAAAAGTAACAAAAACTTATTGTTCTTATTCAATGCATTTTCTTTCAATGTATTCTTTCATTTTATTAACTTTCAAAACCTGCCTTCAGTAGCTTTGAAGTTAAAGTGCAAATAAATCTGGTCAAAACAATTTGGACAAAAGAAAATAAGTTAAATTTAATAAAGGGAAATAATTCAGAAAGTGAGCTAGACAGAGTTATGGTTGTTGCACAATGCTATTCCTCTCAATGTATTCTATCATTGTGTAAACTTTCAACAAAATCACTAAATGAAAAGGCATCAGGGCCTAATCTATGAAAAATCACGGAATCGGAACATGCCAGTGCTCTTGGTAGTGCAGCTTCCTAATGAGTTTCAATGAATTCCAGTCAACAGTTGATGAGGAATAGCTTGGACAAAAATTACAGCTGAAAAAGTATCAAAGGGGTATACCTTTGTGAAAAATCACTGAACCGGAACATGCCTGTAATATGCAAACCTCCTCTTGGTAATAAAGCTTCCTATTGAGTTTCAGTGAATTGCATTTACTAGCTCCTGAGAAATAGTCCGAACAAAAATTACAGCTAAAAAGCATCAACGTAGCATAACTTTGTAAAAAAATCACTGAACCGGAACATGCCTGTAATATGCATACCTTCTCTTGGTAGTGAAGCTTCCTATGAAGTTTTGATGAATTCCAGTCAGTGGTTGCTGAGAAATAGTCCGGACAAAAATTTCAGTTGAAAGGGCATTAAAGGGGCATAACTTTATGAAAAATCAATGGACTGGAACAGGCTGCTAATATGCACAGCTCCTCTTGGCAGTGAAGCTTCCTATTAAGTTTTAGTTAATTCAAGCCAGTGTTTGTTGAGAAATTGTCCCAACAAAATTCGTGACAGACAGACGGACAAGGCGGCGACTAAATGCATCCCCGTTGGGGAGCATAAAAAAATAAAACAAAAACAAAATATATACAATAACTAAAATATATGTACATGTATCAATGCCTTACTTCAGCTCTTCAAACATGCTGATGAATATATCATAGAATTTTGCCTTTTATGTTGGGTAAGCAATGCCACCGTAAGGTAGACAATGCCACCCTCTGCTAGGCAGGCAATGCCGCAAAATATTAGGCGCTGCCTGCCATCTTTAGGCCCGCCCGCCATGGGCGTTCCCATAATACGTCCCATTTTTCAAAGGGGCATATAAAAAGGGAACCTGAAGTAGGGCCAATTTTGACCTCAGGGGTATAATTTTAACAGTCTTGATAAAGGTCCAATTTACAATGCAAATAGTTAAATTCTATAACTTGTGGTTTCTGACAAGTTTTTTAAGTTTCCGCTATACAGTGTCTATGTACATTTCAATTAAGTGGCCCCTGGGCCGGGCCCAATATTGACCCTAGGGTCATGATTTGAACAAACTTGGTAGAGATAATCGAGACAATGCTACACACCACATATATAAACTCTAGGCTTTGTGGTTTCTGACAGGAAGATGTTTAAAATTTTCCTATATAATTATGCAAAATCAAGTGACCCCAGAACAGGGCCAATACTGACACTGGAGTCATGATTTGAACAATCTTAGTAGAGGTCCACTAGAAAATGCTACACAACACATATGTAAGCTCTAGGCTTTCTGGTTTCTGACAAGATTTTTAAAGTTATTCCTTTACATGTAAAATCAAGTGACCCCGGAGCGGGGCCAGTATTGACCCTGGGGTTATGATTTAAATAAAATTGATAGAGGTAATCTATCAGACAATGTTGCACACCAAATATCTAAGCTCTAGGCCTTGTGGTTTCTGATAAGATCTTTTAAAGGTTTTACTATTGGTTGTCATGGCAACCAGAGTTCGGCATGGAATGGAAATCTCTGAACAAATCTGAATGACAACCATGTGAGGAACATTCCAGTGAAGTTTCATCAAAATCAGCCGGAAGAAGATTTAAACGAACACCGGACGGTGAGTGATCACAATAGCTCAACTTGAGGACTTGCACAGGTGAGCTAAAATCAAAATACCGTTGGTTCCCTAGTACCACTGTCGCTCCTTTATATTTCTGCTGGTTTATGGATGTTATTTAACCCATACATTCAGGATAGAGCAGTACAAATAATACTGTCTGCTTCATAGTTATGAAGCAAGCAAGAACCAGTACCGCAATTAATGTAACAATATGTCAAACGAACGCCTAAAACCGTAAAATTATTTTAGTATGAAAACAGTAAGTTGTGCTCTATTCAAGATTATAGAAAAAAAATTTATCGGTCTGAGACAATGTTATTGTCAAAATATGCAATTTCTAGGCCTCATTATTTCAAATTATTATGCCCCAAAAGGGAGGCATATAGTTTTTGAACTGTCCGTCCATCAGTCAGTACGTATGAAAACTTTAACATTGGCCATAACTTCCTTATTTGCGAGTGGATTTACTTCATACTTGGACACAACACCCCTTTGGACAATACCTTTCCATTGACCTATATTTATTTGACCTTGACCCCTGATTGACCTTTACCTTGAAGATCCAATTGTCCAAAAACTTTAACATTGGCAGTAACTTCTTTATTAGTAAGTGGATTTACTTCATACTTGGATACAACACCCCTTTGGACAAGGCCTTCCCACTGACCTATACTTATTTCACCTTGACCCCTGAATGACCTTCACCTTGAAGATCCAATTGTCCAGAAACTTTAACATTGCCCATAACGTTCTTATAAGTAAGTGTATTTACTTCATACTTGGACACAACATCCCTTTAGACAAGACCTTCCCACTGACATTTCATTATTTTACGACCTCTTAATATTCAATTGTCCAAAAACTAATATTTGGCCATAACTTCCAAATTAGAAAGTGGATTTACTTCATACTTAAACACAACACCCCTTTGGACAAGGCCACCCCACTGACCTAAATTTATTTGTCCTTGACCCCTGAATGACTGGTTCTCAGCTCAAAGGTCAAAGCACCACTTTTGGGTGCATTGTCATCTTACAGTGACAGCTCTTGTTTTTCTGAAGAATTTCCTATGCATCTCTGTATAAATCAAGTGACCATCACACTGACACTGTTACATATAAATTACTCAGAAATACTTCCTAAATCTCTGTGACACAAGATATCAGGAGTAAAGAATTTAATAATAAAAACTACTGTCTCTACAGCCATCCCCATCCTGTCCCAATTAACCTTGCTTGGAGCAAACTAGTATAAACTAACAAAACTTTGGATCAATCTACTTGTTTATTCATACATCTGATAATTCTAGAAATTGATGACAGGTATATATATACAGTGAGCTATATTACAAATGTCAATAAGACAAGACAATAGATTTCAGATACATAGTGTATTGTAATGATCATTGTCATAAACAGTTTAAAATTAATTTGGTTGACTTACAAGGGCAAAATCAATCAGTCACTATATCTGGTGTGTTTATGCTAAAATACAACCTTAGGCATGCTATTTTTGTAAAATCAAGAAACTTTTTTTTCATGATTATCTTTCTCATATTTATGGTTTTGTAACTACCTCCACAACACAAGATTATTTATTGTTACCAATATAAATCTTTCTATCACATCAAACATTTTGATTTTCAAAACTATAATTGCATTCAATGATGATTTTGAAATGTGAAATTCATACCACTGTTTAAATTACAGACGGAAAACCATGACGCACCCATGACAAACTGTTGACTGCATGGACAGACAGACACACTGACATTGCTGTCATTCAGTGCTAACAAATAAAATGGCGACCTTTACTGCTATCGTATGAAAACCAATGTCATATCATTAAAAAAAAATGTGAAACTCACAAAGCAAAATGTTATGTAAGCGATTTTGTGCTTAAATGGCAAATTCAGCATACACATAAAAACCTTGTTTTCAGATAATATAACAACTGGTTATTTAAAATTTGGACAGGATGTATATGAAAATAAATAATGTGTATGTACAAATGACCATATAATCTAACCATGAATACTAAGATAAAACAACAATCACCAATACTGTATAACTAACAAACGTGATATTGCCATATACGCCCATAATTACAAACAGTTCACTCATGCCACTCATATCCTATCATATTAACATGATTTATAATAATCATAATAAATATGTACATTGTGTGTTTCTCTCCAACAATTATAAATAGTCGTAAAATTGAGTGTGTCATTCTTTTCCAAAAGTATATTTACAGTCCAATTCATTGTAATTGTGGGGAGTAAGTATACAGGATGACTTCTGTGCACAGATCGACTGGCAATTCTGAGTTTATTCCCAATCCTGTTAAAAACACAGACAAAATGGATGTCTCTTGGTCTCAATTAAAGTAAAAAAATTCATTAAGGTTTTAAAATGTCTACTGTGATTATAAGATCTGGTGTTCATACATGTATAAAGGTCTTTCATATAACTGTAAATTCCATCAATTTATCAACCACCTATATATCCTGTGAAGTTTGACTGATACTTTAATATAAAGTACTTGCTCGGTACACCACCATCTTTTTAATTTCAGAAAAAAAATATGTTGAAACATATGGCTTTTGCATAGACATAACTGTGAACAAACTCACAAATACCCTGTGGGTAAAAAAATCGTACCTTAAAAGCTTAACCTTGTTGTCAGACAGTAAAAAGACTGAACTGGAATAATTACATGAACCCTGATCTGTCACTATACTGGGATAAACAAAAAAGCACTTAGCAGAACTTGAGTATTAGTTCACAGAAGCTTCTAGGAAGTATGTAAGAATTTATCTTTCAATGATTTGAGTCTCTGAACAAAGTATGTTTCAAGCACTTCTGCACACTGGAAGAATGGAGAATCTGGAGGGTTATACAGTCGACAGTTGTTGAACACTTTAGTTACATCTTTGATGAAGTCTGACAATCTTCTATACTGATGTGCATCCATGTTTGCTTCTACTTGGGAAAGATCTGGAAAATAAATCCACAGATGATTTCAATCCAATAAAAGTAGGCATTTAGGTTCTAAAATATTCTATCAAATAATAATAATATACAGTCAGCATGGCCTTTGAAAGAGTTAAACTTAAATGTATCATTTTGATTTCCATAATGTCTTTCTGTCAACAGAAAAGATAAGTGGTGTAGTAACAACAGACCTCGGTTTCCAGGATTACTGAAACTTGTTGAGTTAGACAATCAAAGCTTATAGAAGTCTTAACTATTTAGATGTACTGACCCATAGGATCTTTGATTATAGTGTAATAATCAGGCACTTCTACTGGGTCTACAGGCTCTAGGAATGGCCACCCCATCTTGTGTGTCTGTGAGAAAAAAAAAGTATGACATAAATAAATACTGTAAAACAAACATTTTTTTTTTTAATATATACAAAACAGTGGAACTGATTTACAAAGGAAACAAACCACTTAAAAATTTCTTTATATTATACAGAAAATTATACACAAATTATATAAACTATTGACCACTGAAACATCAATATATGTCACACTTTGCCCTCAGACATCATAAGCATATGAAAATATGTTTTTGACACATCTTTACAGTTACTACTTGTTATAGAGTTTATAGAATTTACTTCTCATGATATATATCAGTTTCAAAAAAGAGACTTGTATATAAAGGATTTTCCGAAACAATATACCTGTAAGCTGCGTAACAGTTTATACAGGAGATCATAGTCTCTCTCAGTGAGATCTTTCAGGTTGATCGGATCTTGCTGGTCAGTCTGCTGACAGTTTGGACAAATATATGAGTCCAGTTCATCGGCTTCCTTCTGTGTGATGCCCACACACTCACAGTGGAACCAGTCCTGGCAGCGGTCACAACCAACATAAAATCTGAAACAACAAAACCGACAGTTTATGTATAGAAAGAATGATATCTAATAGGTACTTCCAAAATGGACAAATGCCTTGTAATTTATTTCACAAGAAAAGACTTCTCCCACCACCTATATAAAAAGATCATTCCAACAGAATTTCTTTACTTAGACTTCCTATGGTGGGAAATATGCTTAACTCGAATTGCCCTAACAAATATTAAGGATTATAATACCAATTTATATGTCATCAGTGCCTTTAACAAAACTGATGTTTCAATAAAGCAATTTAGTTCTGATTTACCCCCATCAAATAAATTTTCTGAAGAATTAACATTTACATATCCACTTAGCAATATTTAATCTGCAAAAGGGTATACATTTAATTCCATGTACAAGTACATACCTGGATTCATCATAAGGTGTTTTACAAAGACAGTATAGTTCTTCTGTGGCAGTTTCTTGTTGTTTCTTGCACTCATCACATACAAATGTGTCTATATACTTTGACTGTTCCTCAGTAATGTTCACACACTCACCATGGAACCAATTGGAACACAGATCACAACCGATGTAAAACCTGGGTAAAGTATCAATAAACATTATAATAAACACACTACAAACATTGATTTGCTTTGTTTTTATTGGGTAAAATAACAGTTTTAACATCTATTTTGGGGGTCATATCCCAGCTGTCAGTCCATATAACAAGTGTTCCTGGGTATCCAACAAGTTTACTAACCTATCTCTCTCCATGCCACTGACTGCTTCCTCAAATGAATCAACAGTAAGGGACAAAAGACCTTTAGATCAACTGTCAGAGATCAATTAGCACGGAGAAATTTAGCTGGTCCTAACGGGGTTTGAACCGAGAGCCCTTGGATAGACAAACATTGAAGCTAGATTATAATACACCTTTTCATTGTATCTGCTACATTTTCTTTTCATATACAGTACCTCATTTATAACAGCATTTTACCATAGTTACTATGACTCATTCCAGTAAACCCAGTTTTGATTCTTGGGAAAGAATATAGTTATTAATCACCAGGAAACACTTCTATATCTTAAATGCAGGAGGAATGTGTACGCATTTTAAGGGGGTCTTTTCTAGTCAAATGAACACACAGAGAGTTGGTGTGTTTTGGAAGTGCCATCCTGGGGCTGGAAAGACACTGAAAAGAGCTAGGTCTATACTATATCCTTCTTCAAATACTTCCAATTCTTTCAAATAAAGAGTAAATCAATAACTCATGATCCTCCACAATATGAGTTGCCACAAGGGCATTTTATTACCAGGCAGCTTAGTTAATCATCTGACGACATTAGACACTAGTGGGCTGTACTTGTATAGACTAAGTACATGTTATGAAGACAATGTAAACTTATAACAGACCTGAATTCAGTGTTAAGAACAATTTATCAACAGCTAATAACTGGACCATCTTATTAAACTGTATATTTTTAGAGTTTTTACTGGACAATCTTAGACAATAACCATTATGTATTTGCACTTTAGTTACAATTTTTCAACACAGAGTTATTAGCTACATACCTAGCCTCGTCATATGGTGTTTTGCAGACACAGTATAATTTACGTTTAGGGTTAAGACCTTTTTGCACCACCCCAGTAGAGATGATTTTTTGTTTCTTTTTCTTTGCTTTTGCTGCTTCAGCAACCTAAAAAAATAGATATGTCTTTAGATTTTATCAATGTAAAGTAATAATTCTATGAACAACAGGCATTCCTGATCTATAAGATTTATCAACGTTCTGCAAACTATCTATTACCACAATATATCCCCCTAACTTCCATACAAATGTCAAAAGTAACAAAATCTGAATAGGTTTAAACAAACTGCTGTGTTTCATTCATAAGAAAACTTGAATCCCTGGACCTGATACATCTATTTTTTTTTTCTCAAACATCAATTTTCTGAAGAAAAAATTTTTTAAATTTATATAAAATATTTTTTTTCCTGAAACAGATGTGACATACCTGTGCACTAGAGGGTGGCATGGGTGGAAGGACAGACTGTCGTATATTTTCCTCTTGTCTCTTCTGCAGAATCAATGCTGCTGGTACCACTGTCTGTTTGACAGGTACTGCCTTCTTCCTGCTTGTTGTCTGGCTCTTCATAGCTTCCTGAATCTCAGCCTGAACAAAATGTCAAACAAACAATGCAACACAGGTTTTCTCAAATGCACACAATTCAAATTAAGTATAAGACTAAATATACGAAATATTTCTTATGAAATTCAGCAAATTTATGGCTGTTTGTTAACACATCTGATGTTTCAAAAAATCACATAAAGGAAATCATACTTCAAACTTTTGTTTGTTCAGAAAATCAAAATAAACTAGAACTGCCAGTCCTGGCACCAATTCCCTTGATATATGGGAACATAATAATTCATCCCCCAGACTAAAATAAGTATGAAAAATTACAAAGGGCAATAACTCCAAGAGTATGGAAAAAAAGAGTTATGGTTCTTGGGCACTGCACTTCTCTTCAATGAGATCTATCCATCTATGAAGTTCGAAGTTGATATCTTCAATACTTTTTGAGTTATGCTGCATAAAATAAGTATGAAAACTTTCAAAGGGCAGTAACTCCAAAAATAATGCAAAAAGACTGTTATGGTTCTTGGGCACTACACTTCTCTTTAATGAGATCTATTTATCTATGAAGTTTCAAGTTGATACCTCCAATACTTCTTGAGTTATGCTCCAGACAATAATTAAGTACGAAAAATTTCAAAGGGCAATAACCCCAAAGGTATGGAAAAAAAAGAGTTATGGTTCTTAGGCACTGCACTTCTCAGTGAGATCTATCCATCTATGAAGTTTCAAGCTGATACCTCCAATAGGTTTTGAGTTATGCCCCAGACAAACAAAACCTAACGTTCCGACAGACAGACAAGCTGACTCCAGTATACCCCCTTTACAACTTTGTTGTGCTGGGGGTATAACAATAACAAATGTCAAAGCCATGTTTTTTCAATAAAACCATTGGAAGCTAATATGTGAATAGGTAACATTTTACAAGAGCAAACAGGACTTCGGCTATGTTTTTGCATACAAACTTCAGTTAGTTTGACTACATAACTACTATATTTTTGCATAATCAATTGTTGTCCAAGTTTACCTGTATTTCTAACTGCATGTTTCTCTCATTCAAAGCTCTTTTCCTCTGTATCTCTTTCTTTAAAGCTTCCTTATGTTTGAAGAGTGTCTGATGGACTTTAGTAGCAGCTACACGTTTCTGTTTCTCTTCAGCTGACTCAGCTTTCTTCTGCATTTTTTGTTCCTTCCTTTCCTCTCTTTCTATCTTGTCTACAATCCCCTTCAATACTTGATTACACACTGCCACCCTGTTTTATAACAAAAGAATCCATCTACATTGTATTTCAAAGCATTGGTTTAGTTTTCTTTAGTTTAACTGTAAGCCTGCTGGGTTTTTTTTTTCTTTTTCAACTAGGGTATACCATGGTAAGCCTGTATACCTGTGTAGTCTTATGATTGTCATGGTCAACACAGTTCAAAAGTTACAGATATTAAACTAAATTTGGATATCTGAAAATGTTTAAATAATTTATTTAGTAAAACACACCTGCATTCAGTAAAATAGTAAATTTTATTTATCAAACATCAGTCATACAGATTCAAACGTAAGTCTGTGTTAGTCTATTGTATGGGCTGTATTCATTACAGCTTAATGTTCAGTTTACCTGAAGTCACTACAGTATAAAGTACTTGCCTAGCATGTGTTTCCTTCTGTTCTGGGGTGAGAAACACAGGAGTCTGTTGTTTCTGTTTTGCATTTCTGGCCTCCAGACTCTCCACAACTCTGGCTGGTTCTTGTCTACTAAGCTGAGTGGCCAGTGTGGAAGAAGGGAGGATACTCTTCACATCATCCTGTTTCTGCTGAACCATGTGTTTCTGCATGGCAAGAAGTTTTGCTTGGATCTCTGGAGTCTGATTCTGCATCAGTGCTTGACGTACAACTGTAATATGGAGTAGTCAGTACACTGCTGTTTTAATAAATTAATTTTCATATCCTATAAACTTGGGTCTGAAATATTCCTGCTCTATTATACCTCAAAGTACTTAGACATTTTTGAGATTCTATCTGAATTAACAGAAGTTGTACTTTAAAAGCAGAACCTCTAAACAGTTTTGTCTATTTCATGCTTCAGTGGTTCAGAACTTTCCATTACTTTCAAAGTCCTGGATGTCATGTTACAAATAATTTTCAAAACAATTTGTTACCTTCTTGAACAACTTGAGGGGTAACTGCATATTTCTGTTGAGATGATAACACTGATGACTTGACTGGTGACTGAGAGACAGGAGGGGGAGACCCCGGTACTGCTGACTTCTCTGGACTAGCAGCAATGGTCTTTGTCTCAGGATGCTGCATCTGTTTCACTAACTGATCCTGAAGAGAAGCCCCTGACTGGACAGTTGTTTGCTGGTCCCCAGCTTGCAATGTAATTGGTTGTGAGGTGCTGTCACCAGGCTTGACCAGCTTGAGTTGCTGTTGTTGTTGTAGAGCTGCTAACTGCTGGGGTGTTACTGTTATTGTTTGCTGGCCTGACTGACCTGACAAAACTGCAGTGGCCCCACCTGTTGCTCCAGACACTTGCACAATCTGACCAGATTGAAGCTTTAACTGTTGCTGCTGAATAACTTGCTGCAGTTGAGCCTGCTGTGCTGCTAAAACTTGTTGCTGTTGCTGCAACTGCTGTTGCTTTTGCTGCAAGTTTGGCTGCTGCTGTCCGGACACAACAATCTGAGGAGTGACCTGTCGGATAATACGAGTACCTTGTGGTGTGTTCAACTGCACTACTGAACCCCCTGTAGCAACCTTCTGTATAACTGGACTAGCAATCTTTCCTGGTGAGATTATTCTAGCTATACCCTGTCCACCAGAGGTCAGCACAGATACAGTACCAGCTGATGACTGTGGGGAACTGACAAGGACTGCACTCTGAACGCCACCCTGAGATGCCACCATTATCTTGGTGGGTGTCACACCCGACACTGCTGGCTGTACACTGACTGGTGTTCCAGAACTGTTTACAAGGACTGTTTGAGGTCTGATCTGAGATTGTACCACAGGGACTTGTACTGCACTAGCAGGTTTGGCTATCTGTATAGCAGATGTTGATGACTGCACACTACCAGCGGCCTGCTGCTGAACTTTCTGCTGAGGCATGGTGATTAATTGTAGACGACCATCTGGCAACCGGAACACCTGCTGGCCTGTAAAAGTACAGTAAGAAGGGTGTTGCACAATGCTTCTTATTAAAGATGTTACATGTTACAGACTTGGAATCCTTGATGTCAATTTCTGGATACTTCAAATACCAAAAGGAAATATTTACATAATCTAACATTAAACACAACCTTTTTCGTAACTGATGATTCATTCTTAAACATTTTAACCCTGAAAAATGAATTACGCAGCAAATACTCATACTCATTGGCTCAACTAATAAAATTAGTTAAGTGTGTTACATATATGTAAATATCAGATGTATATACCTGGCATGAGACCCCTGACTTGCAGCTGACCATTAGGTCCCTGTATAATTTGAACATTCTGGACACCTCCAGTAGAGCTCTGTGTTACAGCCTGAGGACGTACCTGGGCAGTTGTAGCAGCTATAAATAGTGACAGAACATCATATATTATAAACCTGATTTGAATATCTGATATTAGGCACAGGAGTGTTGGCCAACACCTTAACATACCCAAACATACATACAGACAAACCATAGAGTCCATTTCTGAGCATTCTTCCTGATACCCAGCTGTATTTACAACTGAAATGAACTAGTTATACTATCACCGGCCATCAAACAGTACCAACTGCTTTCACTTCAGTTCAGCTTCATGATATGCAGTTATACAGACAGATTTAACATCTTTTAACAGTAATTTGGTTATAAAAGCTACAGGAAGACACTATAATGTTTCTAGCAGTCGCAACACTAGAACCCTGACATTAACAACAAAATACTAATGTAGTGAGCGACCTGCAAGTAATGGGGCTCTAACCTGAAGATTCACAGTGAGATGTAACTGGTGTTTTCTAATCAGCACACTTAACCTTTCAACCACTAAGGAATAGAGTGCTATCTAACCTGTTTGCTTGGCATGCTTAAAGCAGCTTGTTCAAATGGTCATTGACTAAGAATTTGATTGCAGAATCTGTGTGTATTACATTTATCAATACCCATCTACAGGCGCAGCAACATTTCACGATTGTAAAAAAACAAAGGGGGTAGTGTCTCCATCATAGGCTATAGCGTTACGAAAGGTATAAAACCTATATTTAGAATTTCTATTTTTGTCCGAGACTGGTGAAGATGCCATGTTGCGGAACATGTCATACGGTACAGCAAGCACCTGCTTTGGGGATATATTTAACCAGAATTCACCTGGTGGGCATTTACAAAAAATTGTGTTTTCCCACAAACTGATTTTTATTGTCAGAAAATAAAGACTTCACCAACAGTAATGAGGGAGAGTAGAAAAAACTTTTTTGATTTCTACCATTCAACTGTAAATGAGCTGTTTTAAGTGGAAACTCTGAAATTGTACACACAAACATTAAGAACATGTTACCAGATAGTGGTTCATCATTTGTCCTTCCAGTAGAGGGGTAAGAGAAATCCAGTATTATGTATTTGGTAAAATGTGTTACCTTTCATGACCACCTGTTGAGCAGATACAGGGTTAGCCACACTGGCCAGTTTGATAGCTGTAAGGGTCTGGCCACTAGTAGCTGATGTGCTGATCCCTGTGCTAGGACTAGGTTTAGGGGCCAGGGCAATGGTGGAGGTAGCAGGACGCAGCGTTATAGAGCCAGTGCTGCCTGGTATCTGAACTTTTACCATGGGTCTTACACCTCCAGCTGTATTGGCAGGGATTGTAATAACACCTGAAATGTAATAAAGATAAAAATTGTACTCTGGAAGGTGCATCTGTAGATAAGATTGTGATGAATTTACAGTGAGTCAGCAGCTAATTAAGTGCTACATTCTAATGGATGCAATGCCCCCAGAGGGTGCTGACCTTTGACCATGTGACCTCCGGTGAGTCTGGTGGGTAGAGATCGTCAAGGTGCATGCCCCTGTGACATTTGGAGGCTGTAGGTGGCAGACTTCTGTGTTATGGTCAAGGTAAAAGTTTTGTGACAGATAAACAAACAAACAAACACACAGACAGACAGACCAAAAACAATATACATCTCTCCAGGGGCATAAAAACAATATGCCCTCCCTCCAGGAATATGGATGGAAGCACATTCATATTCTGGCCAAGGTTAATATTTGCTATTTTGACTAATGGTGACCTTGACCTTTGACCTCTTAGTGAGTCTGTTGAATAGAGCTCATCAAGGTGAATAAACATGTGAAGTTAGAAATCTTTGGATGGAAGCACTTTCATTCATGGATCCACAGTATGACTCTTAAATCTTATATCTTTACCCACAAACATTACCATGTGTTGTTTTGTTATTTACTTGTTTATGGTGAAAATATAACTGTACTTCTTTGTAAAATCATGCAAATGTGAGGGGTCAGGGATCCATCAATTTTATGGCCAAGGTTAATAATTGCTACATGGTGACATTGACCTTTGACCCTGGGACCTATAAGTGAGTATAGATAGAGCCCATCAAGGTGCATATATATGTGAAGTAAAAATGCTTTGGAGGGAAGCATGTTTTTTTAATGGCCAAAGTAAATATTTCTTATTTGGGTTCAAGGTGACCTTGGCATTCGACCTTGTGACCTCTAATGGGTCATGTGGGTAGAGTGCATCAAGGTGCATGCACCTGTGAAGTATGGAGGCTGTAGGTGGAAGGACTTCAGTGTTATGGTCAAGGTTAAAGTTTTGTGACAAACAGACAGACCAAATACAATAACTTTTATGCCCTCCCTCTGGGGGCATAAAATTCAATGCTTTAATCTCTAGTTTTCTAGTTTAATGATAAATCAGCACTCATCTAAGGCTTTATACTTCACCTGGTTTCTAGGAATACTTAATATTATATGCAGATATCACAATGGAACTACAAATGTAACATCTGTGACAAATATTAAGTCTGTCATTTTTATTCACAAATTAAATCAATCTTCTAAATGAATGTTTGGAATCAAAAAGGTGTTTTTTAAAATATATAGGATACTTTCCCATGTGTCAAGTGAAGTTTGCAGAATGCGTAAAATATGAAATGTTTGAATTTTACTGCCTATAAACTGGTTTTGACTGGAAAGACTCTGTGCACTTTACTTTATTCAGTAGCCCTTACTGAGTTTTGCAAAAAAGCAAGCAGATCTAGTTCCTTAATATATCTCTTTTTCTCTAATATATCAGTCAAAGAAATCATTAGCAACAACATATCACATGTCCCACTGACTTGCACTCACCTTGTGTGGTTTTAGGCTGTACTTGTTGTATTTTCTTGATAAGGTTGCCTGGTGACAGTATAGTTGTTAGCCCACCTGAGGTTTTCAATACAGTTGACCCACCTGTAAAACAATTTTTTTCTACATATGCAGGTTTGGTTAGCAAAACTTAAAAACCATCCCAGTGGAGCTCAATATGCTTGCCTTAAAAATTTCATTTCGTAAAGCGGGTATTGACTAATATGCCTGTCAATTTAGTCTCAACATAATTTGTTTTTTATAATTCTGATTGGGCTTATACCCATTACCCTCGAAAGCGAAAGGTTACAGTGGTATACAATCACGTAGATTATGGAACCTGAGGCCTTAAAGCTTGCAAGATTCATAATTATTCTAAATTCAACTCAAGTTCCTTTGTGTATACAGATTTCTAGAACATTTTTTCTTCAATCTAGAAGCATGTCCTACCTGTGGAAAGTAGACTGCTGACTGTTGTGGTCAGTGTTGTGACGGTGGTTTTACCCTGTGCTTCCAGCAAGCGTTTTTGCTGCATGGCTGCTCTCTGTTGTTTTAGCTGTTCTTCCATCTGTTGTTTGATCTGGCTGGCATTCTGCTGTGCCTGCTGACTGCTTAACTTCTCCTTCAGTGCTGCCCTCTGCTTCTCTACCCTTTAATATGCAACATGATTTTGATTAAAATCATTATATGGTGTTAAGTTTTCACTTCCCATGTCATGCTTTAATTAAAATTGAATTAGTCAGGTAAAGGTGATTTAAATGCCCCCATCCCCACTTCCTTAATAAAGTCTTATCAGGCAGGCAGTTTACATAAACAATTTTCATGGAAAGCAACAAAAACTGCCAACTTTCAAATCATAAACCATCTCGCATTACCATGGTTGGTGGTCGGGCTTGAACCAAAGAAATTCTATCGGTGAAAGTTAAAAGTGATTACAAGTCAGTGACCTAAATCATTTGACCACTTTCTTACATAAGTTTATGTCAAGTCTCAGGACTTCAGACAAGCTGATCCATACACCTCTACTAGGTTGTCTCTCGTGTTTAACATACTGTTTTACTGTGATTAGAGCAATTTCAAATCCTACCAGGAAGTCAGTCAAAAATAAGTTATATACTGCTGGATTGACCTCTAATTGAATACTGAAATTGGTCTACACCTTTCTTTGGATAACAAATTCTCCTGAACAATCTTTATTGTAAATGGATCACTCAAATCATTCAATAAACTAGAAAAAATTAGATTACCCTTTTGTGGCCATATCTGAAGGATACCCTTGATTTTTGACTAGACTCCAACTTACTTTTCTCCAAACATTTTGATTTCCCAGAGCTCTAGCAGTTCTTCTGGTACCCATGTTTCTGTAACACTTGGCTCTGTTTGTTTAGGAGATTCAGGTCTCTTCCTCTCCCTCAACCCACTTCTCTGTGGTGTGTACTTCTCTGTAAGTGAAATAATTAGTCAGGCTTAATTATATACTACATTTTCTATCATTTCTCATAAGACAATCACAGACTTGCCACCAAAGAATTTTACAGAATGTATATTGTATGCCAACTGCTAGCAAAATTGATTAGCATTTTTGATGACTTTGATTAGTGACTCTACACATATAATTCATGTCTATGCTTAGTACATGCTTAACTTTACTCAGTAAAATATCTACAACTTCCTTTTAAATATCCTACAGTCATGTTGTAAATATACTTAGAGGCACTGTTACCCTTCCTTGTAAAAGCAAGTACTGAAGAATACATTGTCACTGCACAAAAGTACAGCCACTTTAAACCAATCAAAGTATGTTTTACCCTTAGGCTGTTGAGGTACACCAAGTGGAACGATTATTTTGCGGACCAGGAATTCAGATCTCAGGCCAAAATGGACCAATATCTTTCCTTTTCAGTAGTTCAGTGGTAGTAATCTCCGTTTCTGTTGAGATAGTATTGGTCCCACCAGCTGGCGGCTTCTGGGACATGTCAGTCCCATCTGATGCATGCCCAGAACATCCTAAGGTGCAAAGCTGCTCCTCCTAGAGATTTGATGGTCTGTAGACGATAGTTAAAAGCAGTTTTGAATAAAGGTCTTGGGCAAGGATAAGGCCAGTTTACATTGTTCATTTTACACTCATACTTGAACCCAGTCACTTCAATTTTTCCTGATTTCCTTGCTAATTTCCTGCCTTCCCATTTTTCCAGCACAAAGAGACTCTTATTTCCAGATGGTGTTATGAATTTATGAGCAGGTGGGAGAGAAGTTTTCTTTACAGCCTTTTTCTTCAGGCCAACTCTTGAAACCCTAAGCAAATGCACTTTATCTGTGGTTTTCCTGACTGGTGGAATCTTGGCTTTGATATCTTCAACTGTCATTTTCTCTAATGCCTGACGAATGAATGCCTGAGCCTCCGAGTATGTCAAATTCTTCCCTGTTTTTTGTGCAATCAACTGAGCTAAATTACCTGGTATTGATATTGTTGTAGTTTTCTTAGCACTAGGAGATAACAAAGCACTTTTTACTGACACACCACTTGAAGAAGGTTTTGTCCCTTCCTCTTTTGTAAAAGGCACATGAACTACTTTAGATGCATTTGAAGATGTGTTAGCATTGTTACTATTAATGTTTTCAGCAGCTGTTTTATTTGTGTCATCCTTGTCACCTATAACATCCACTTCCTCATCCTCTGTAGCACTTTTATTCAGATCTTCCTTCTTTGATTCAGAATCTTTATCGTCTTCCATTTTTTCATCATCATCTTCATCAACTTCCATTTGAACATCACCAGCATCATCTATATCCAATTCATCCTCATCATCTTCTTGTTCAGTTTCGTATCTACATCTGACAGAATAACACTGTCCACCAAGCACATCTCCAACCTGACAGAGCGGAGAGTAACACCCAAACTTTACTGGCCGAGGTTTGGCTGGTTCAACCTTCTCAACTTTCTCTGGTCTAGACAAGGCAATGATCTTCTTCTCGGGAGATGCAGACACTTGTTCTTTTTCTTGCTTAGCTGCCTCTAGTTTTAATTTCCATTGTAGTTGCTGCTGAATGCTCTCCCTTTGTTTCTTTTCTATTTCTTCTAATTTTAACCTACGTTCTAAAAGGTTATCTAGTCTAGAATATGGCTTTGTCACTTTTGGATAGTAAGAGTGTTCTCTTATTGCTTTACTAACATCTATGAGATCAACATCACACTTTTTAGTCAACAATGAATATGCTTTCAAATTGGCTTTTGAAAAATTTCCCTGAGCAACTCTGAATGGTTTTGTTTCCTTTTTTGGAGAAACATTTTCAATGTCTACTTCACCAGTTTGTTTCTCATCATCAATCACTATACTTTCTGTCTGGTCAGTTTTCAATTCCTCTTCCTTAAGTTTTACCACTTCAGATTTTACATCTACTTCCATAGGCTCCTCTTTCACTTCACTTTTAATTTCTTTATCTACACCAGATTCTGTCTTTTCATTAATATCCTCTACTGATGCTGTTGAAGTGTCTGGTTTAACCTGTGTTTTATCTTCCATATCATCTTTAGTTTCTTCATGTTTAACCTCCATTGCTTCAGTTTCTGTTTTAGCACAAGTATCATCTGTTTCCATACTCTCTTCCTTAACAGGTTCCTTTTCATCTTTAACACTTTCAGCACTACCTTCGCCTGTTTTAGATTTTTCATCTTTTGTGTTTAAATTTTCTGTATCATTTTGGTTTAAATTATCTGTTTCTGGACTGTCATCTGTACAACAGAATTAAAATAAGTTACTTAAACTAAAATGCAAAATCATCAAGCTAATTGTAAGATTGCGCTGTACAAATAAGTAATGGCAACGTAAAGGCAAAGTACAAAATATCCCTTTCCTAATGTACAAGTTTTAGCTCTTTAACTGAAAAAAGCAAGTATCTTAATATCCTAACACTCAAATCGTTGAAAACAGAATCAAATGTCTACTATCACATAAAACATTCAAATATACTCAAACTGAATTCTGACTGCTCAACTTTCTATTAGCATTAGTTTCACAAATGATGAGGCATCTTATTCTCAAATCACCTCCATCTAATGTCAAAAGCAAGAACCAGGAAACTGTGTTAGAACTTTGTCATAACATAGAAGCTTCGGCTCTACTGACATTTCAACCTAGAAGAAAATTTTACTCACATTCATATAAACATGTAAACAAACTCTGCAGAACAGGTTAAGGAAATGGAAGTAACAACTTACCTTGATCACTGTTTCCAAACAGTTTGTATTTTGTGTTCTGTAGTTTCTTGGCTGAAGCTCTCAGTCCAACAGTGTCCTGTGGTACAGGATTGTACCTACGGTTACATGAGATCCAGCCCCAGCCATGTCCACCTGTCACACGATACTCTTCTCCCCTCTGCTTCCAAACCTAAAATAGTCGAAGTTATGAAATTAGAGATATCCACATTCTGCTAATTGCTATCTTTAACATAAAAGGATCACATCTGTAGTGAATACAATAACCCTGTAATCAGGGTGATGTTACAGAAGTAAACAAGTTCCCAATCTTAAAAGCTAGGTTTCATTACAAAAGATAAAATATACAGTATAAATATACTATACAGGATTTTACATATATCTTCTAATATTCCTAGCATTCACACATCTAAATACAACCCCATATCTGTAAATCAGCAGAAAACATCAGCAGTGATACATGTACATGAACTAACTGCAAATTAGCTATTATTACATGAGTAGTCACAAGACCCAAGGCAGATCTATATTTCTTACATAACAAACGTCCTAATTCTGTTTTATAGCAAACTAACATCACCTAAACACAATGAACTAGAATCATACATAAAAAATGACACAACTTATATTCAACTGATGAAACAAAATAAAAAAAATAAGGCAACTCTAAATCTTTACTTAAACAAGAGCCGGTCGAACCGGGTGATGCTCCCCGAATAGGTTTTGGACACAAAATACTGTGTCCATAAAGTCCTTGCCAAATTCAGCATAAAGATATTATGTTATTGGTAGTTGCTGAAAAAGGTTAAAACTGTGTAAATATGCAATGAAGAATGTAAGACAGTTACCATTTCATACTTTATTTTTCTATCAACTCAGACAGTGGCAGTCCTATCCAGACAGTGTCATGGTCACTGAAGTAGGCTGGTGACAGGTAAAACAGAGGTTTTTGATACCTCTTGTAGATTCAGAGTTATGTCCCGGACAAAGTTCAAAGTGTAAAAATGAATGAAGGGCAATAACTCAAAAATTAGGCAATGCAGAGTAATGGTTCTTATGCACTGCACTTCTACTCAATAAGATTTATCTACCTACAAAGTTTCTTGTTGATACTTCTTGTAGTTTCAGAGTTATGTCCCGGACAAGAAAATGCGGACGGACAGACGGATGTACAGACATACGAACGGACAAAGTGGCGACTATATGCTCTCCCTTCGGGGAGCATAAAAATGTACCTGATGTTTAAGCCCTAGTGTATACTTGATCCAGACAACTGGCCGTGCTAGTTCTTCTTCTGTCAGTTTTTTCTGTTCTCTTTCTTTTTTCTTCATTTCTTCACGATCTAACGAGGTTATTCGTTTCAACCTGACATGACCTGAAAAGAGAATATCACTCTGAACTAAAAACTTAAAAAATCAGCTTCAGTATTTCAAATGATAGTCGACATTTATTCTTTTGAAGTAACTCTGGCTGAACATTTTTCCACTTCACATTATCGTGCTATAGTGATTCTACTACTAACTTCATATAGTATGTTCAGCTTAAATAATCTAGCAAATTAGCTATCTATAACAGATGCATTTAAACAAAATGACCAATCTTACAGCAGATAAAGCCAATCATGATTTTAGTGACCATCCTAGATATACATGCAGCAGTATAGGAGAGACAATACTTTACCTAAGGCTTCATGCCAGACTGGGAGCAGTAACACTGGCTTTATAACGTGTTCTAGTATGGACAGGGCTAGAGCAAAATCCTCTGGTTTGGTACAATGGTGTAAAGCTTTAAGCCAGGACTGTCTATGTAGCTGCCAGTTAGGATGTAGAAATGGTGATGCTAAGCTACTCTCTAACTGTGCCAGACTCAGCCTCAGTGTAGAAACAGTCATGATTTTGTTGCCATTTGTTGTTCCATTCCACTTGAACTCACTGAGGGTGGTGAGACTGAACTTATGTGAGAGGTAACGTCGCTTATCTCTCTCTTCATTGTGTTGGTGTTTATTCAAGGCTAGAGTCTGGGTGGCGTACTGGTTTACATATTGCTTGTATCCACCATCCATACCTTGTGTAAAATAACATAACTTAAACAGATAATACAAATAATGTCAGATAATAGAAAACAATGCCAAACTAACATGATAAAGATTCTGACAAAATAAGCTATGGGTCACTGTGAATTATTTAAAAATCATTCATGATATATTTACATATACTTCCCTTTAACTGTTTTACTGACATATTATTTCATTAAAACTAAGAACAAACTTCTTCATCTTCAGCTCAACCTTTTGTAGTTTTAATTAAAATCTCGAAACCTTCAGTCATCATTTTAGGCAATTCTTCAGAATAGTTATTTTACTTCCTTTACACGATACTAACATTTAGAAGCAAATTTTGAAAGAAAAAAAAATGAACAGACACTACAGTTCTGACATAACTAACTAGAAATAAACACGTGTGTATTCCTTGTATGAATTATTCTAATTTCTCTAAAACAAGAAATGTTTTATACTGAAAACAGCTGAGTCTAATGTTTCAGTTCCATAACTCTCTCTAAAATTGTGTCAAACTCTTCCAAAGATTCATACCAAGTTTGAAGTAAGTCTGCTGCGAGAAGATGGATGATGTTGATGCTAGTTTGCTGCGAGCAATTCTTGTGATTTCCCCATCTTTGTTAATAATCAATACCTCATCTGTAGATGATGTATTCAAAGATTTCACATTTGATGTTGTGGTTCTGATTGTGGTTCCAACGAACAGAATCAGCAAACAGTTTTGGTGTTAGGGAACCAGTTTTAGACCTTGTTATCATTGTTCTTCCAACACCTGAAATCATAACAGACATTCAAGTCCACTTTACAATCAAACAAGTAATGAGTATATACACTCGAATGCATTAAAGATTTCTTTATCTGTATTTTGCACTAGGATACAGAAAAAAAATCACTGCATAAATTATATCAAGAAAATTCAAAACTTCCCCATAGTGACCTGCTTACTTGCACCTTAGAAAATACAACTACAAATCAGAACTATACGATCAAGTCGGTTACCTCTTAACACTTGTCATATGTACACCTTAAAGGGGCTGTGCTCCAGATGACAAAAAAAAGAAAGTTTTCTTGTATAATAAATTTCTTGTAATATTTATGATTATTGCTTAAAAAATAACCTACTGACAAAAAATAAGTCAAATAATTACATTATAAATTGATTGTTTTCCCTTTCAAAGTGCTATACCGTAACGCGACGGTATAACTATATCGTATAAGATTTAAAGTAAATATCTGTAATATCACATTCGGCGATGGTGGTGACAGTAAAAGTGTTGGAAATATTTTGTTAACATGAAGGTCCAGAGTTCAAATCAGGCTGGAGCGAAAATATTTTTTTATTCTATTTTGACTTTTATAATCAGTTAAACTGAGCATCATTAAGTTATACTGAATCCAGTATAAAGAAGCAGATAGTGGTTTTAATTATATAATTATGACTACATATTTTTTGCTGACAAGATAAATATCAGCAAGCAATACTTACTTGTTTGTCCATTTTCTTGTTCATCTTTATTTTCTTCAGCTTTTTCTGAGTTTTCAGGCTTCTTTGGTGCCAAACTGATCTTCATCTGAGCACCTTCTTTATTGAGCAGCACAAATGTTGTACCTGGTTTAGCTGTACTGGGACACACTGACTGAATGTTCATTATACCTGATGACTGTTTACCGTCAGATCCTATCACTATCACTTTGTTCTCTGTTGACTTTGCTGCCTGGGGAGTATTTATATTGCCATTTTGTTTAGTGCTGTCATTATTTTCAGCTGAACTTTGTACTTCCATATTACTTTCCTCTCCTTTTGGGGATGACTCCCTTGAAGTAGGGTCATCCTGTTTGTCCTCTTTCATGACTATTTTAGGTTCTATAGTTCTTACCACTTCTTTCTGTTCACTAGACGGGGGATATACATATGGTTGTTGTGGATTTTGTTGTTGTTGTGGTACTTGTTTCCATACTTTCTGTTATAGCCACTTTACCAATATCACTGGTAGTGATGATTTCTGTTGTAACACCATGACTGTTGGTGACGGTTGTTTGATTCTGGGATGATACAGTTACCTATTCGAAAAGATTTCAATCTTTACTGTTATGAAGTTATCTACTGCCTATTCAGTTATCTCCCATTACATGAGAACATTAAACAGTAACTGGGTTGACAGGGAGAGAACTGCTTCATCTTTAAGTGTCCTAAAACAAATTAAGGACTCGATACAAAATGAGTTTCTAAAAAGTTAACTTATTTTAAATACTTTTTACTTGAGTAACTAAATTCTAACAACCTTTATACACAAAAGATGTCAAGTTTTATAATGTCTAGTATGTTACTGACCTTTTAAATATATTTGTATTTCAACATACATAAAACAATACTTCCTGATGTGCAAGAATAATACTTAACAACTTGAATCATACTGTATCTAAAGTTTTACTTCTACAAATATTAAACTACTACTTTTCTTAATGATCAATATTACTGACCCAACAATACAGTAACTTGACCATTTAAATTATTATTTACCTAAATCTTTTCACTTCTATCAAATATTAAACTTTCTTCTTTTTATTCATTCTCTTTTTACTTTCTCTTTGTTAAGTTCAATATTTCTTTCCAATGCAGAAAATGGAAAGTCATTTCACTTTTTTTAAATAGACAAGCTAAATTAGATGTCAACAAACTTACAGATGTAAACCAACTTACAGATGTCAACCAACCTACAGATGTAAACCAACTTGCAGATGTCAACCAACCTACAGAGGTCAACCAACTTGCAGATGTCAACCAACCTACAGAGGTCAACCAACTTACAGATGTCAACCAACCTGCAGAGATCAACCAACTTACAGATGTCAATCAACTTACAGATGTAAACAAACCTACATATGTCAACCAACTTACAGATCTATGTCAATCAACTTACAGCTGCAACTGAAGGGTCAATCAGTTTAGGAAGATCTCCATTCTGCTGCTCCTCTAACTTTCTCCGCTCCTCTTGTTCCCGAGCCTTTCTCTCCTCTTCTTCCTTCTTTCTCTGCTCCTCCTCCTCTGCCCGCCGCTTCTTACGCTCATTTTGGATTTTCTCTAGATTTGCTGTAGAAAAAAGTTTGTAGGTTCTTTATGTCATCTCAATGAAATAAACATTTGACCCAAGTTTCATGAATATCCTTAAAGCAGTTCAAGTGATATAGAGCCGACATGAAATTGCAATTGGATGGACAGATGACCTGGGCTATCACCGAATATGTACCTTTAGTGTATAAAAATTATTACCAATTTAATCAATAATTAAAAGAATCATCCAGAGCCTGTATTTACATCAGTCAGGACAGTTCCCCGGCATCTCTTACTTTTGCTATCAACAGTTTTACAATCACAGTCAACTAGTACTTTCAAGGTACCTCATGTCTAAAAGGCTTGTATTTTATCTAATCTAAGCGCTGAATATTTGACTGTGGTAATGACATTGGCACAGTCTGCATTTTTTTTTTATGCAATAACTGACCCCTGTTTTAATTCCAGAATTTAAAAAAATGATTTAATCACAATACATTACAAGTAGAGCCATCATAATTCAAATCTTAAAACTTTATGTCTTATAACTGACTGGAGTATGTATAATCAAATATGTAAATACTTCTCTTACTTGATTCTACTTCAATGGCTGACTTTTTATTGGTGCATCTTTCCTTTGTCAAACTCTCGGTGATGTTCATCTGTCCTGACAATCTCATCCCTGAGATCACTAAGAATAAAGCTGAGTTCCCTTTCCCATACTGTCTGGTCTAACACCTCTAGAAGCTCCTCTATCTGACCCTTGGTAGAATAGTACCATACTTCATTCTCCCCCTCACTGAAACAACAAGTTAATACATATATGTCAGTACGAAAAGCCTGGCAAGAAGTTGTATCTTGTCTCCACAGCTAAATTACTGCATACATGTAAGATGATACTAAATATTTCATTTTGCATGTGGTTGTTTCAACAGACATGTGTAATTACCAATATGCAGAATAATCTTCAACTTTTAAATCATACTGACTATAACACACTCATCCAAATGGGAGAAGCCATTCAATGTTAAGGAACTAAACTCTGACAATCTTTTAATTAAGAATTTGTGGTTGTAGCTTAACTGATGACTAAGAATTTTAAGAACTATCATCAGTATTATGTACCTTTAACACAAAGTAAATGCAAGGGGACAAGTTTTCTTCTTGTGTACAGTGAAAAGAATTTCCAATTCCTATGACTCTTAAACTTAAGCAATAAGCTAATAGATCAAAATTATTAACCCTGAACATGCTGAAATTTTGTAATGGATTTGCCCAGCTTTGAATTTGGAACAGTCCATTCAAAGTTTAAGGGATTTCAATGTTAAAATATGAAAATGGAGCTACCAACAGTATAGAGCCTGGTCAGACTGCACGGATGTGCAGGCTGGCCTGGCTCTATACTAGTGGCAAAGGCTAATCACTTTCGGTTCCAGCAGGTTAAGGGTTAACAACAGTCAGAACACAAAACAACATGCTTCGTTATACTTTTGCCACCATCAGTTCCTTTAAACATCCTGATTCATTTTACTTGTACTTTTTCATCAAGGAACCTAGTTTATACTCACACTATGATTCTCCTGACAAGAAACCAGTATTTCCTGCCATGTCTATCATAGCCCAGTGGATCCTGTCTACAAAGTAATCCCCCTTTTTCTGCTTCAGATACACAGTCTGTGACTCCTTTGACCTGAAAAACATCTCGGAAATTTAATATCTCTTACAATATAATCCTAACAATTTTCAGAAGGGCACCCAATGACTATTAAATTTAACTGCTCTGCAGATGTTTCAGAGAACAGACAGATATTTTCTAAACAGACCAGTTGGCCATGCTATGAAAAGGAACCAAGATTTTTACCTTTTTCAATGAGTTATAATAAGTAAACATGAATTCACTCTTAACCAATAAATTTGTTCAGTACACAGCATTGTTCAATACAAAAGAATTGGATGAGTAAGAACAAATCAGAGAATATGGCTGTTACCAAACACTGTGTGATATTTGTTCTCAAAGAGTTTACAAAGCCACAACCTGCTTTACCACTAAACAGGCACTGCTCATGTAAGAGATGTTAACTTAAAGCTGCCTGTTACCTCTAATTCACATTTAGTTTATGACAGTACGAACAACTATGTACCTGGTGAGCTCTGCAAATACTACATAGCCAATCGTCATCAGGGACTTCTTCCTAAGGGAGGATCTACACATGACAAATGATAAACAGCAGAACAAGTCTCACAGCATAAGAGATCACCCAACCTGAAAAAGACAATATTTTTATGTTCAGTGATAAAAAATTTAAAGAACTTAGACTTGCACTGAATCCTGCCTACAGTCTTAACAAAACTTTTCAAATGCATTATCGGTGTATGGATTTCCTTAAAATTACTTTAGAAGTAACAAACATTTACTTGATAATCAATGTACAAAAAAAGTCAAATGAAAGTAACCATCATGATAACAACTTTAATAGACATAACAGATATTGGATGAAAAGTAAAATGGCAAAATGTCATACTTGTGACACGCCCTACAATGGTCATCATATGTGATGTTGCCCTCATTAAGAATCTCTTCACGGACTTTATTTGTTGTCAGGAATATATCAGTTAAAGTTTGTAGCACTTTCAGTTTGTCTGACACACTAACAAATGGAAATTCTGGCATTTCAAGAACAGCAATAGTATCCTGGTAATCATTTAGGTTATTTTTATCACTCTCTAAATAGGCTCTTACAACTTCTGGCCATGTCATTGCATCATTGAAAAAGATAGATACATTGATGCTGTCTTTTGTGTCTGATGGTCCAAAAGTTGTACTATTGCTATCTTCTTCTCTTAAGATGGCTTTTATCAACATAATATGCACTTCTGTATACAAATTGCACTGTTCTTCTCCCAATAATGATGCGCAAAAGTCTTCAAAAGTAAATGGAGATAACCTAACTATAATTCTAAAATGACGTAGTATTTCATATATTCCTAAACACTGCATAAGATATTCTGTTGGCAATAACAGGTCTGCAGAACTTGGCGGTAAAACTAAAGGTGGTATTTCTATATCATCCAGCATTTCTGGACTTTTTGGACGGCGAAAAAACACTACCCTCCTTTTCCCTGTAGTGCTGCTGCTTTCATCGCTATAATCTGAGTCTGAATCATCATCGTCATTGAATGACACATCTGAATCTCCATCAACATTAGACATATCATCCAGATTGAGGCTTTCCCGGCCAATGGAACCAGCTCCTGTACTGTCTCTTGACAGATCATCATCATCATCATAAAAAAGATTTTGAAGAAAAGCTCTCCCTCTACTGGCAGCATCTCTCCTACCTTTGTCATACTTGTTCCTTGTTGGTGTTGACACTGGAGAATTACTAACTGGTGTGCTCGACCTAGAACTGTTGTCACCGACAAAACCACCCCCAAAGGCTTTAGGTTTCCTTAAAAAATTGGCAGATCTTGGTGTTGCAGACCTGGGAGGCCTCCCACGACCTCGACTACCCCTCCCAGGCATGTGTCCGATCTAATGCGGTACCTTAAAGGTCTGCAATTCAGTTATGCAAATGTAAACAAACACACGTGCTCACAACCTCAGATTTACGCGAATAAGAATCCATGTTTGTAAATTTGGAGGCCGCCATTTTCCATAATGAAGTCACGTGACATTTTGTGTATCACTTCAAAGCGCCGATTTCAAACATCAGCGTAACATACAACTATTTTAACATGATTTAGTACTACATCAGGAAGAATTGTAACTAAACAACATCATTCTATTTCATTCTTTTGGACAATGAATGAGAAAATACTGATAATTTCATCATTTTTTTCTTCTTTCTTGGCTGTTAGCAATCCAACGCGGCTGTGCGTGCCCGCTATGAAACCGAGTACGGTATTGGATGAATGTTCGTTTGGAATTTTGTCTTATGTTATGTAGAGCATTTAACAGTGAAGCTTTTATAAAGAAGGTCAGTAAAATGGGCACAGGCTGACGGAATTTCGAGATCCAGGGCTTTGAACTTTACGTAGATAGCGCACTAAACTGGATGAACTAAAATCGACCATAAATAAATGTCCAATCAAATTGTACGTAACAAAATTAGCGACACGGGTACGTAAACGAGATCATACGAGAATTAGCGTGGAAATGCGAGAGAAAATAAATAAGGTTTATGTTCATTTTACAGCAACATAGCTCAGGAATGTTACTGTCAATTCATATCGATACCGTTCGGCCAAAGAATTTAATTATTTGTCGATATTTTCAGGATTCGACACGTACATGAAAGAATTTAAAAAAGCAGGGATGGTCTCAAAATTTAGGGACCGTCTCCAAATATATATTGAAATTGAGGCCCTCATCGACGTTCTTAATTCACTGATATTTCTTTACAATATTTGTTCTTTAGTTCTAGAAGTGATCTAAATATCACAGATTGAAAACTGCTATACGAGACAGTGCATAATTTTGTTCCATTCTGGTAATTTATGTATATTCCATTTCTTACCGCATATGTCTCTTCTTTACAAGCTTTTTTATGGATTTTTCCCTGGCCTTGACTGAGAAAAATATTTCAGAACAACATCGTTCACCGGTAGCCTTGGCAAAATTAACATTTTAATGATACTAGTATTTGAGGTATTTGACTCGCTACTCACATTTCCGTGGAATAAAAAACCTCGACTCATCATACTGCTTTAATCTGAATATTCGTCCCAGACTCCAGCTAGTTCCTTTAGTCATTGGTTTGTAATATTTGCTAATGAAGTTTTTAACATACAGCAATCGAAAAAATTCATATGATCAACTTCTTGCGAATTAGTGTAGTTTTGATTAATTTAAATCTATATTTAGCACCTTTTTGCAAGTTAATTTCTTATTTTTTTTTGTTTTAAATTTGTTATCTTTTTTACTCAAAAGTTTCACTTTCAAAATTAAACTAGAGATGTGTCTTAAGGACACGGATGCCCCTACATTCCGCTGTATTGTCACCACAAATCCCGTACAATTACAGGTGCGTAATAAGTCTAAAAATGCTTTTTTTAAACTATGCCGATGTCCAATGAATTTGCGTCAAAATACCCAGGTGCGTAACTTCATATGCTGACAACTTTTCAGACAAAGTTGCATGGCTTTAGGCAGTTATACGTTTGGAGTTACACGCAACACAAGGCTAAAATTAATCAGGCGGCATAACTCTGCCGATCTCCTATAAATTTGCGTCAAGATACCCAGGTGCGTAAGTTCACATGCTGTCAATTATTCTTAGAAAGTTTCATGGCTCTAGCAGTTATAAGTTTGGAGTTACACGCAACATAAACCGGTCTACGTACGGATGTAGCGTGTCAGTGGGACGGACGGACAAGGGCAAATATATATCCCCCCACACCCAAAGTGGTGGGGGGCATAAAAAATGACAGTTATATTTTTATTCGATATTAAAAATCACATTTCCTTGCAATGTTCATAAGAGGGTACGAATATATCTGAGGCAAAGAAAAACACTCATTAAACTCGTCGTCATAAAGACATAGAAAATATAGTGTCATGTAGTACAAATCTTCCAAATATGTCTATGACAAGAGCTTAGTTCATAACCTTACCGATGATATACCTGCAAAATCTGCTCTATCGGTGTCTCGATTCGTCGGCACTGGTCATTCTCTGCTGTAAACATATAGAACATGCGATGATAAACAGTCAGAAAAGTCTCGGACAGACTTTAGTTCAAACAGCCGAGTTGTTTAAAATTAAGAAGTGCACAGAACATTAGACTATCTTTGCCATGCATACGCGTGTCTACTTTTCAGTTATCAGTCACTGCTCTCAGAATCTTGGACAAACTGTTTCAGTAATGGTGTACTGATATGAAACACAAATTCAGCGCTTTCTACAGACTGAAACGAGTTATTGCTTTGATTACGTACATAACAAACATATCAAACATAATCATTTTCAATATTCATAAAGAAAATACTGATAAATTGACATATTTATATAAAATTATTGTACACTCTTTACCGTCGGGTTTGATGGTGCACGGAAGGTCTCTCTGTAACACAGGCAGGCTCTTTGCACACAACACAGGCGTGCTCTGTGCTAGCGTTTGATAAGAATATTCGCTGTATTTGATAAGGATGTTTTAATTTTGTTAATTGCACGAACCGCTTACATCTTCATTTTAGCCATACCAGGGTTGGAAACGACCACGTACTATGAGGGGTAATATATCCAGTCTTTATTTTGTTCCTGTAATACTATAGTACAAGCTGTCTTACTTTTGGTCGAGTACGAGATGTCTGTAAGTGAAGAAAGTATAAAGAAAATACATAACATTACATAAAATTACGTATTTAACCTTATTAATCAATTATTTTGTTAAGTTGGGCACACATCGCCTATCAAAAATTTTCTCGCTGTCTCTTAGACAAGTCTGAGTAGTTGGACTAGGCATGTCCCAAGTGGTTATATGTTTCTGACATATTATCGAAATTGTACTCTTCATTAATTCGTTCGTTCGTTTGTTCATTCCTTCCCTCCCTCACTCGTTCGTTCAATCAGTCAGTTAACTGTGATTCGAGCCCTGTTCATTTTGTTAAAAATTATCATTGTTTTTGTAATAGAGACAATATTTATCTTATTTTTTTCGACAAAATTTGATGATCAGTTCAGACTTAAAAAGTTAGAATAAGAAATACATACATCTATGTTTAATAGATTTATACATCGTGTCCCGTTTCCGACCGCGAAAATAATATAAATATATTTAAATTAAGAAGTGCACGGAACGAACATTAGAATATCTTTGCTATATATATATGCGTGTCTACTTTTCAACCGTCAGTCAATCCGAAACTCAGATCGTGTTTACTGTTGTACAAATATGAAAGACTGTCAGAAGGGCCAGCGACGTAATATTTTGGCCAGGAATGACGGAAGAAATTACTGGCCATGTGTCCGCTTGTGACAATATCATGTGCTCGGCACCGTGGCGACCTTCAGACCATGGCAAAACTTATCTTGTCATTTGTTTACATGGGGCGGCCAAGAATTTCTAGTTTTAGTTGATGCATTTAGCAGGTATTTCGAAATAGACTTGCTTCCAAACACAAAAACGCAACTGCTGTTAGCAAACTCTAAGTCCGTTTCAGTAGGTTTGGCGGCCCACAGTTCACATAGATCTGTGGAATTTCAATCCTGTGTGAGGCAGCGTGAAACTTCTAGGCCATCGCACCCAAGTTCAAATGGCTTAAGTGAAGTTTACGTCAAAATTACAAAACGTATTCTTCAAAATACGTCGGCACAATATTTGTGAATCACAGCTAAACAGATAACCACCTGGCGGGCCTCATATCTGAATGGGTCATGTGACTACAGTTCCTTTAAGTGGGTCACATGACTGAAACATGTCAGCTGACATTGTAAACATTGGACAGAAACAGCAAAAGGAAGTTATTCTGTTGTAGTTTAGGAAATACTGTATGCACATCTAGTAAAAAAAAACAAAAACGTTTACATAATTTTAAGCACTCACCAAATCCAACCCATGGAAATTTATATCGACCAAGAGCCTCTTCTTGAACAAAAAACAGACTTGAGGCAAAATGAAAGTAGAAAATACAACAATTCAGTCAGAAAAGTAGAGAGGTATTCGTTTGTGAAAACAGTTTGCACGATATGTTTCGCAGCTGCATTTGGAATATGTGGAATCTGGATTGCGGCAGGATACTATGATTGTCTGGTAAAGTAGAATTAGATGCAATAATTGGTATATAAAAATGACATGTTCTGGTGATAATCGATGAATGACACTATCATATTTATGAAAGTCAAGTGTTTTTGTACTTCAAAAGTTTTCTACTTCTAAAACTTTACAGAATTCAACTACCTTTTTATATTTTGTAAGGAATATTGACGCAGAGCTCCAGATGTGCCAAAAATCTATATTTAAATAAGGCATTCATTTCAAGAAAGGCGCTGTGCTATTACTATTTTTGTAGACTGGACTCACAGCTTCCCCCTTTTTATGTATTCTGTTCCATATTTCCAAGTAATAGGGTTAACTGCTCCTTGTTAAAGTTGCCATTATATTGTTTCAGGGTAATGGAGGTTCCAAGATTAATGGGACAGTGACAGATTCACCACAAACTTTTGAGGGTTTACCTGAAGATACATGGATTTTTCCACAGGACCCTGTACCTAGTTTCAATGAGGGCTTAGCACAGGAGGTTGGATCTGATGCTCCCCAGTGCTACAGTATACCACATGGAAATAGGCAAGATTGCTGGCCACAGTCTGAAGGAGTTTCACAGCAAAAATGCGAGCAAAAAGGCTGCTGTTGGAACCCAAATTACTCACCAATGTACAGTTCATTTTACATTCTTATGATGCCATAAACTTGAATATAAAATAAATTTAATAGACAAATAATGTATTTGGAACCAAACAACATTATGTAGAGGAAAGACAGACATTTTTTGGAAGTCATACTTGTTCACTGGACTTAATGAAAAGATAAGCTTTTGAAAATTTATTTGAGAAATATATACATGTAAATGCCTAGAAATATGAATTTCTTGAATCTGTGTATAACTTACATTATATCTTTGAAATTATTTTTAATAGCTTATTATTACTTTCATTTTTTTCAAAATTCCTAATTTTGTAAGTAGCTGTTTTTGCAGATCCTTTGAGTAGATACAGTACATGTAAAATCACAAATATTACCTTCCAGGCTTGGGGGAGTACCATTTTGTTACTTTCCAAGTAATTATCAAGGTTACACAGTGAAGAGCTTACAGAGGTCAGACACAGGGGTCAAGGTTAGGTTACAGCTTTCACGACCTTCAGGATGGCCAAATGATTTACAGCAGTTGGCACTAGATGTTACATTTGATACATCTCACAGACTGCATTTCAAGGTATTTTTTTCAGTTTAGTTACTTGTTACATTATTTAAAGAATTTTTTTACAACTTACCACAATTCAAGATTTTTCAAATTTGGTACATTTGCTTCCACACAAATTGTGATAGAACCAGTAACACATGAGCGAAATGCTAAGTAACTCTCATTACTTGACTCACTACTTCAACCATGGCGTAGCTTATTTATGCCCAAGGCTACTAACTATTTTTTTTGCTACAAATGACAGCAATGAAACAGAAAGTTTTACAACTAATGTAAGAGTGAGAAGGCAAAGAGTATTTTACTTCTAATTTTCCAGATATCATTACATAGAGCACCATGTTACATTTACTGCTGAAATTTAAAATAAATGATTTCTAGGGATAGCATCAGCCAATCCAGGCCTACATTTTCACTGTAAACCTTGCTGTGGTCCTGTCAACCTTTGGGTTATCTTAACAGTTTTAAAGAGTGGATGTGGTTTTTTTTCTGAATTTTCAACAATGTGGATGAAGAGGATTTGTTTAACCATAGTAGTTAGAATTTTATTACAGTGTTTGCCCTGTAGAAGTTTTAGAACTTAAATCTGCCTATAAAATATATACTTGTATACAAAATAGTTGATCTTAGTTTTATGTTACAGTTCTATGATCCAAACAATGCAAGGTATGAAGTACCGATTTTATTGTCAAAGCCAACCGATCGGGTGACAGCAGTGAACACGGCATATAATGTAGATATACCATCACAAGGACCATTCTATATGACAGTGACAAGAAAATCTACAGGCAAAGTATTGTAAGTGTGACATTTTTAATGGATTTCCATAAACAATAAACATTGAACGGAATGTTCAAATTTAAAGGAATGGAAAATATTTCATTTTTAATTTGGATAAGATTCAAGTGAATCAGAGACATATAAAATACACAAGATTATAAACTTCTTCAATGGAATACACTGCCTATTCTACCAGCAGTTCAAAAATTTTCAGAAGTTAACATCACTGGCATTATTATCAAATCATCATTTCTTCTTAAAACAAAAAAAAAAAAAAAAAACATTCTAAACATTTTTTGTGAGTTCTGTAGAAATTCTGATTTGAAGTTAGTTGGATGCAGATACTATAACAAACATCATACATTCTTTATCGCACAGGGGCTTTCCTTTGCATAAAACTTTTTTCATTCCTGGTACAGTTTTGACAAATAAGGTACCATTTTGTAGAAAAGTTCATGTTCTGTTGCATGATGCAATTTATTGTCACCAGTCATAAAAAGTTTTGGAAATATTCTAGATAAATTGTAAACAGGACATTGTCAGATCTTTTCAATCTGCTGTGAGATTTTGTGAAATTTACAAAAGTAGCAGACCTTTCATATTTTAAGTCTTTAAATGAGGGAATGCTATCAGCAAGAAGATCTGTTACCAAGTTAATACCATTTCATTTATTATATATCATTTACTGCTGTGTTCTACCACATTAACAAAGCCTGCTATATATCTTTAGTGGACCTGTCCATCTTTCAGTTTGGACAGATACATTAATTGTTTACAGGTCCATGATCAGACTACACAGATGCACAGGCTGATCTTGGTCTGCCCTGGTCGCAAAGGCAAACACAGTTGCCACCAGCAAGAGAAGGGTTAAGCATAAAAATACACATACATATCAACTACGGATCATAAAATTGAATAAGCCTTTGCCCTGATAAAATATTTAGTGAACATATATCCTGATTACTTTTCACTAGTATGTTTTGTGTATTGTATGAATGTAATGTTGTCAGAAACGAAAGGTTTCAGAGATTCCAGCAAGATCAGGTCATTTCTTTCAAGTGTAATTCATTCTGTTCACAGGTTTAGTACCCGAGATGCTTCACCTCTGATGTTTGCAGACCAGTTTATCCAGATTGGTACCCAGCTCAGCACTAAGTATATATATGGACTTGGAGAACACCGGTCAGCATTCTTGGTCAGTACAAACTGGACCAAACTGGCATTTTGGAGTAGGGATCAGCCTCCTTCAGTAAGGCATTATTTGATATTCTGTTGTTTATATTTCATACTGTATATCTTCTTGTTAATACTGATTTCTTCCGATTCTCATAGCTCATGGTTTTTGTTCACAAGTTTGACAGTCAATATTTTTTGATTTCTAGGAGTTTTAGTTACTTAGTTCTTGCTTCAGATATCACTACTGGACTGTGTTTCATATACCTAACAAATGTTATGCTGCATAAATCACTATACTAAATTAAGTGCGCTAAGTGTAAGTCAAGTTTTTTTATATACACAACCAAATTTACTGCTTCCTAAAGGTTAAAGTAGTCATTGCCCTCAAGTATGGCTTTTAGAAGCTCCCTATGGTTTTATGTGTTGAGACTGGAGCTAGTGAATTCCAAGCTCCACTCCTACAGTATGGTTCATCCTGGCTAGAGGAACGTGTGAATATTGAAACAACTTAATCATGTTGGTTTCATTATGATTGGACCATGTTTGGTTATCTGTTGTTTGTTTTTCTCCACAAATTTTGAAGAAAAAAAATTATTAAATGACACTGCTAATGTGAATGAAACTTATGACAAAATTGAATTACATGTATATGAGTTTCTTATTATAACAATTTCACATTGGTTTATTTTAGCTGAACTCTAACTTATATGGTGTACAGCCATTCTACCTGAATATTGAAGATGATAACAATGCCCATGGTGTGTTTCTACTCAACAGCAATGCAATGGGTTAGTATTTAACCTAGCGTAACTTTGGGAAACAGTAAAACGTCATGTACCACATAGAAAAAGCTTGTAATGTCAAAATTTAAGATGCATTTTTTGGGGCATAGGGATCTATAATGGTTTCAAATACAAAAATGAATATTGGCAGACTTTTCATCACGGCCAGGAGGTGTGACAAACAAATAAAGCAGAGATCACTTCTCCTAGGTCATAGGTCAGTGTCATAATTTTTTGTCTGCCTGTGTACCATAATCTCTTGTGTAAAGTTGCAATAACATGTTTTAATGAGTTTGCCTGTTTTATCAAATAGTTTGTCATAAGCGTGTTCATAAAACAGATGAAACAGTTCTCTTAATGTACCGTAATTTTAGACACTTATATTCTTCATGTAATTTGATGTTACTATTTAGTAACTTTTCATGTGTATACAATTCATAATGCATCGGAAAGAGTCATTGGCTAAAGTATGCAGTATGAGTTGTATACATTCACAAAAAAGTGCTATATATGTTTTATGTCATGGCTGTTTCTGGGCTATGTCAGAATGCACTACGTTGTTCTGAAATGGAAGTGACCTTAGTGAACTGTCAAGGTTGACCAGTCAGGAATGAAGTATCCATGCCTCTGATATGACGCTTGTGTTACTTAAGTATTTTGAATGTGAAAGCCGTATTATATTTTTTGTTTTTTAAACCATTTTCTAGTATGGTTACATGATGTCATGTCACAGAGATTTTAACCTATTAATGTATGTATTAATGAGCAGATTTAGTTGGTCTTGCAAAAAAATTTTATTGTATTAACAAAAGATTTCATTTTCATTGAAAACATGCTTTAAAAGTTTACTTTGTGTAAAGATAAACATGTGTGCACCTTGCAATAACAGACATGTTTTGCAGTTAAAGAATGGCAGTAAATAGCTTAGGATTAAATGAAATACACAATGTACTGAAACAAAGTCCAATCAGCCATGGTACAAGTGAAGTTTGTTAATATAGACCTTGACTTGATCACACAAACTTGTTGTGAAAAAGTCATGCTTATAGTGACAGCTGCTGAGCACATGATACATGTTCTGTACTACCACTGTTCAAACATTCAGTTACTTCATTTTTTTATATTTTTTGACTGGACTTTGGATTGTTTTTTATACAGTCATGTAAATATCCAAAGAGTTTTCAAGAAGTTCAGAACTTTCCAAATATTGATAGTTTTAGGAAAAGGAATTGGCAATAATTTAAGGCTTTATATGAATGAATTAGTTGTGAATAAAGTTTGATTATATTGCAGTTTAATGTTATATATTTTCCCTCAGAGGTTGAAGTGCAGCCCACTCCAGCATTGACCTACAGAACCACAGGGGGGGTGCTAGACTTCTATGTCTTTGCTGGACCCACTCCAGATAATGTTGTACAACAATACACTGAACTTGTTGGTCGACCCTTCATGCCCCCATACTGGGCCCTAGGATTCCACTTGTGTCGCTGGGGTTATGGTGGGGTGGATGGAATGAAGAAAGTCATCAAGCGGATGAGGGATGCAAAGATGCCTTTTGTAAGCTCTTACATTGATGCTTGTATATTTAGGACAACCTTGTTTACATTTTGCATTAACTTCCCTTTTATATATTGAGGACCTAAAATACCGTATTGTAGTTCTTTGTATATATGCAATACTTAAAACTTTTGATTAACCATTTTCTTTAATATGTACAGAACTGATATATTTTCACTGACGATTAGTAACAAATTTTGAGTACTAGTATTCATTTGCTAAATTTGGTATTTGTTGACATCCCCAATACATAGGTAAAAGGTGTATAGCTCACTGATGAAAAATGATGTGTAAACAGTAATACATAAATGTGTATGTATTAATGTATTTAGAAATTCTGGAAACAATAGACATTGTAAATTAGATAGATATTCCAGTTTCAAAAGCACTGTCGTGATCATTATATATTTACATTAAGAATTTGGTATATACATGTATTTACACAGGATACACAGTGGAATGATATAGATTACATGAAGGATCACTTAGACTGGACATATGACACCAGTTCATTTAATGGACTGTCTGATGTGGTTGCTGATCTCCATCAGAATGGACAGCATTATATCATGATAATAGTATGTACTTATGAATGTGCACTTATTATGTTGTTAGTGGTAATGGTCTCCGATAGAAAACTCGTCTTTGAAAGTTGAGCATAAACAATTTTGACTTTTGATCTTTACACATAATGATGACTCTTACATTTGATCAACAACTGCTTGAAATTTAGTGGTCATTCACTTATCAATGCATTAGCATTATTATCTATTGAGTTGTTTAGAATGTATGTGTAATACCACTATATCTGTATCAACAATTGGTCAAGCACCTGCATTTTTTTTTTTACTTTAACCAACTATGGATTTAGACCTTACTTGGTCTATAATTGATTCAGCTGATTTATTTTTTGTAGTACTGTTTTCCATGCCTGAAATCGTATTTAGAAAAGTGGAAATCTTCCTTTTGAATTGATATGAGAAACTGTTTTTGTTTAAGACAGTTACTGTATTATAACGGAACTATGACTGTTATCTAGGACCCAGGTATAAGTAATGTGCGGCCCTCGGGTTCCTACCCAGCATATGATAATGGTCTCAAGATGGATGTATTCATAAAGACAACAGATGGGTCAGCTCCAATCATAGGCAAGGTATCTGTTCATTATGTATCTTATATGCCAATGTAAATGTTGCAGTTAAATGAATCTTTAAAACCCAAGATCATGTTGGAGTAACTTCATATTCTTAAAACCTTATCTGAAAGAAAAACATACACACATGATGTGGAACACCAATGCAGCAAGTTTAGAATTCAGTATATTGATAAATATAACATTGAAATAACATTGATGAAGTTACCTGGCTTTCATTGGAAATCAGAAATTGGTGTAAGGCAAAATACTTTTCTAACATAATAAAGATGAGAATTATGTTACAGATTTTGTATTTTTTTCAAATGTACATGCATAGATTAGTCCATGACTTTATAACCTCTGTATAATACAGGTATGGCCAGGAACCACAGCTTTCCCAGATTTCTTCCACCCCAATGCTTCAGCATACTGGACACAGTTAGCACAGAATTATCACAACAGTGTTCCATTTGATGGCATTTGGATTGTAAGTTATACATTTACATTGTACTTGTAAGTTATTCAGGTTTTTTAAGATACTGAATGGATATCTTAACTTTGAAGGGAGAAGGAAATGAAACTAATCTGTAAAGAAAGGTTAGTTTACCAGAAAATATTTGGGCATGACTCACTGTTGCATCAAAACAGAGCATGAGGTTTAAGATTTTTATATCAGTAAGAGCTGTGAGCAATTTCTCCTATATGTGTATCATGCTTATAAAACAAAAAAATAAAATATACTGGTAAGAAAACCCAAACTCGAAAGGTTTGAATTCATAATTTGCAATGCAATCACGACTTCTATGTTGCAGTTTTTAGATGTCTAGCAAAACTTATTCAAACGCTTGGATGTTGTGGTGGTTGTGTCTCATGATTAAGAAATCCCTCTTCAATATACACTTTTTATGAGCTAATATCAGATTTGAGCAGATTTTAATGTGCCGATTTGTAGATAAAATGATGTCGTCATTTTTATCACAAACATAGATAATATTATATACTGATATATATGAACTAGTCTAACATCATTTACAGTTACTTTTTCAGCATGCATTCAGAAAAAAAACTTTCACCCGTTTTCAGGCCTAAACTACAATTTTACATTATAAAAATTCTTTACGTAAATATAAAGCACACCAGCCAATCTTCGTTGCACAACATGATTTTTTGTAACTCTACAGATTTCTTATTGAAAAAGACCATTTTACCTTTCAAGCGATAGGTTGTTGATCCGCGATATAGCATAAAACAGGTACGCGATGACGTAGTATCCTACCATTGAACCAATAATAACACTAAGGCTTCAGTACCACAAAAATAAAGCCATTTCAACCTTGAAAAAAATATTCTGTTGTGTTTAGACTTACAAGTACATAATTTTGTGAGTAAAATTAGTACTCAAAATCGATTATATTGTATCATAGAGTTTCATGATGATACCAGTATACTTCGATCATTTATTTATTGACAATACTCAATAGAAAATATATTTGTGTATTTCTTATCAAGGTTTTCAACAAAATTGGAAACTGGTTTATATTAGAATGATGTTGTTGTTTATTCAGGCTGGAGGCAGGGAGGTGTTGAACTCTCTTGCTTATTAGACAGCATATATCATTCTGTCACTTTAGATGGTTTTAGGGTTGTTTTTTAAAGTCAAGATGAAGGTCACTATATTTTTTACCAGTTTATGGAAATAAATCAGGTGTTCTTTAAAATTAAGCAGTCCATTAATTAATACAACACTTCAGAAATGTTATTGCTTAAATTGTTAATATTGTTGAAAGCCTGGTTTCAAGGCTTTACTGCATTTCTTCACTAGATATAACCACAATTTTTATGCTTTGAGAAACTTGTTGGACAGAATGGTTTCAAACAATATATATATTCTATGTCTCTGTCATGACGTTGAATATTTTCATAAAATGGTTAATGTCATTTTAAACAGTAACTAAAAATTAAGACTGGGACCATTTGAAGTTGAAAATTAATTAAAGAATTTCTTACATTGTATTTAACGAATAAGGACATAAGGGTTCACTGTAGGGATGGATGGAAGCCAACATTTTAAAATCAATTTTGGTAAATAATGAACAACTTTGATTCTTAACTTAATTCTTTATTGAATTGTGACTGTCTGCCTTAGTTAAAAAGTATTTATAGTGATCAGCTATTACAGTATGCTTGAAACCAGTGCCATACTAGTTTTTAGTTATTTAAGGGAAATAAAATGTTGGGAAAAACTGCTTATGTCAGATAAATGTCGGGAATTTTGTTCCAAAAAGTTTTTATGAACTATGTTACAGATGTTTGGTTTTTTTTGTATTTGTAGTATGTGTGTTGAATTTCTGTCATATGTATTTTTGTATTCTCAACACATTTAGTTGTTTACAGGACATGAATGAACCATCCAACTTTTATGCAGGGTCTGTTTCTGGTTGTCCTGACAACAATTTAGAAAACCCACCTTTTGTTCCACCAGGTAACAATCAATTTCTCATCTTGATTTTGGTCAACTGTTCAATTTACTGACTTGTTATCACAGTAATCACTCACTGGTTAAAATGCTATAGGTCTGATTTTCTACATCTTCTTATATATTGTTACATGTGAATTAGAAAATTGGCACTTCCTTTTACGGAGTATTAGTATTTTTTTGTACTTTCTCATAACAAAGTTGTTAAGATGAACAACTGTGCCATAGTATTTAAACAATCACTGACCTATGGGTAAACTCCAAACGTCCATTTTTCTTTAACGAACAAAAAGTGAGATAAATGTTTATTATTTGCTGTGGCTTTCCGTTAAACTGAGTGATTAAGTTTGCAGATTTATACTGTATAGTAAGCTTCTTGCAATAGTTTTAATTTATATCCCCTCACATAGTAGCCCACGTTGGTCCTGATGAAATAGTTTGTGTATCTTACAGTTCTGCTTGGAGGTACTTTGAAGGACAAGACATTGTGTGCATCAGCTAAACAATATGTTTCATCTCACTACAATTTACACAACATGTATGGACATAGTGAGGCTGTAGCAACTAAACGGTAGGTTTTGCTTACTTGAGTAACATCGCATCATCAAAAGGCTTAGCAGAGATAATATTCCTTGATTCCTTTAAACATTTTCTACTTATCAAAACTGCTTGCTGTAATTTTTCACAAGTTTTTTTTAAACAAATTTCTGCTTTATTTTTCTGACTGCTGTTTGTAGGTTAATTATTCTTTGGTAAAAAAAACTATTTCTTACACCATGTTCATTTACATATTACCAGAATCATGTGAAACAGAGGGATAAAATTTGTAAATTGTAGTCTGAAGTTGTATCAGTTTTTTTTTTATATATAAATCATGATAAAACATTGTAATAAAGTCTCAAATGAAGAAATTGATAGTGAAATACTGGCTTACTGGATAGTTCATTTCTTCTGCAGTGCTATGGACAGCATAAAAGGCAACAAGAGAAGTATTGTAATATCACGGTCAACATTTGCGGGTACTGGGGTCCACTCTGGTCACTGGCTTGGTGATAACAATGCACAGTGGATTGATACATACTACTCAGTACCAGGTATGGTCAGACACCAGAATTTAAACTGCTACACATTATCATTTCAGTCCAGTAGGTGATTTCAAAGTACAAAAAATGTCAGAGAAGACTTTATTTTGGTGAATTACAGTCAAGTTCCTTCAAGAAGTCATGAGGAGAAACACTTGTTTGAATAAACTGGTATTTTTTCTGGAACATTTGATGTTTTGAAATATGTAACAGTCTAATCCTTTACTCCATATATACGCATTTTTACGCATGTGCGACCAGTGTAGATCCAGGTCAGACGGCACGGATCTGCACTGGTCACTTTTTGGTCAGAAATAACCTAAAGTATCAAAAGGGAAACAGTGTAGATCCTGATCAGACGGCACAGATGTGCTGGCTGATCTGGATCTACACTGTTTGCCCAAGCCATAAAGGTGTATATATGGAGGAAAGGGTTAAAACGTGTCACGATTGGTCTTATTTATTACACAGTTTAGGAGTTTAACTTCACTGTAGATACTATGTTGATAAATGAAATTCCAGTGCATATATTGACTTACATCAAATAACTTTAACACTTAACCTGCTTGAGGCAACTGACTCAGCCTTTGCAACCTAGTGCAGACCAAGGTCAGCCTGCACTGATTCTCTGCAGTCTGATCATGGTCTGCACTTTTTGTGATTCAGTCAATAAATTTACAATAAGCACCCCTGTAAACAATTAATGGCTCTGTCCAAATTGAAAACTGCTAGGGTGAGGGTTAATTTAGGTATTTACCTGGTTATTGTACCTCTTAGTACTGGATGATTATTGCTTAATCTTTGATTGCTTAACTTTGATTTATGTACGTCCTCATTTTGACAGTCCAACTAGCACATAATTATGCTATCAATGTCCTTGATTGATTTGTTAAATAAAATATAGCACTACTTTACAGGTATATTGAACTTTAATTTGTTTGGCATCCCACTGGTTGGTGCAGATATCTGTGGGTTCAATGGCAACACAAACACAGAGCTGTGTACAAGATGGATGCAGCTAGGGGCATTCTATCCTTTCATGAGGAACCACAACACCAAAGGAGATATAGTGAGTTATTGTTCTTTGCCATGTCTTCAGAGTGGGAAACATATTTCCTTTTCTTTGAATTAATGCTTTAAAACAGTACAAAGGGATGTAAAGATACAGTGGACTGTGAGCACGTTTTTAAAATATAGTTTATACACTTAAACAAACAACAAAAATTAATAAGAGTCAATAGCTGGAATACAAAAAAAAGTATCAAAGGGGGCTGGCACTGTCCAAGGATGGTTATACTGGGTTAGTTGTGCTCTAACCTTGCCAGAAATCACAATGGACATGGATACCATACATTCATTGATATGATTATACTCTATTAAAATACATGGTATTAGTTACATTGTGATTTATATCGTAGTTTCGACCACAACTGATCCAAAATAATCATACTGGAGCTGTTCCAGGCCTGCTTTTAATATCACTAGCAGTACATAGCTAGCTTCTGACCTACATATAACTTATTGGTATATTTTCTTTAAAGTAGGACCTCTATGGTATGGTTAAGTACATCAAAGTTACATGCCGTAGCATCAAATTGTTAAAGTTCTTGCTATACACTCTCATGTACATTTCTTGTTCGCTCTTTCCACTATAGATACATTCAGTTTATTGAAAGTTCTTGATGACTTTTTTTTTCTAAGTCAGCCTCTGTTAGAAATATTGACAACAAACTTTTATAATTGTAAACTTTTAACTATCAGATGACGTCTACATGTTTTATTAAAGGATCAAGACCCAGCAGTGTTTGATCAAGCAACTCAGAAGATAATGAGAGATGCACTAAATTTACGCTACACCTTGTTACCTTACCTGTATACGCTGTTCTACAGAAGTCATATGGATGGCCTGCCTGTTGTTAGGCCTTTATTCTTCCAGTAAGTTTAACAAGTTTCTGTCGACATGATAAATAAATAAGTGTTCCATGATATTTCAGTGAATAAGAATGTAATGGAGTGGGTGAAAAACGAATTATCAGAAATACAATGTTAAAAGGAAAGTAATCAGATGTGATGTGACTGAATAAAATGTGGCCTGGAAGTAAGAATAGGAAAAGGATAATGCTTAGAGAAAGATGAGAGATGGACTAGATAGCTAAATAGTAAGATAAAAAAGACTAGGACGAGATGGAAAGGGAAAGGGTGACATTTTTTTATTGGTATCAGCATAGTTTTATACAAAATTGAAACTATTTCAGGAAATCCCATAAAGGAGTTGATTGATTTTGTTATATTTTATTTATTTTGTCATAGTTTTTGTTATGTTGTATTTTTTTTTGGTCATTAGTGTCTTTCAGATAGTTATTGATACTTGACTATTTGTTACTTCTATTAAAGGTATCCAGAGAGTGACTACAATGTAACATACATGGTGGATGTCCAGTTTATGTGGGGATCTGCCTTGCTTATAACTCCTACTACATCACAGGTATATTATTATTTAGATACATGGTAAAACTATAGATCAATTCAATGAATTGTTTGGTTTTGTTGAAACAAGGTAGTGTATGGATTTACTGTGATACATGTACTTTGATATATCAATAAATAAATATATATACATGTATAATTTAAGATATCTAATTACATTGATTGATCAAAAAGAAATTAAGGTATTTTTAATTTCAGAGTACCACAAAAGGTCAAGGTTACCTGCCCAAGGATCGCTGGTATGATTGGTTCAATCATTCTTACATTGACTCACCTGGACACTTTATAACCTTTGACCTTCCCTTGGAGCATATCAATCTACAGGTGAGGGGAGGCTCCATAATACCTCTCCAGTCTCCAAATGTAACAACAACGCTGGCGTAAGTATCACATTTACACTTGCTGTAAAATGTAGTTCAATGCTTGTTAGGAAAAATTAAATGTAACACATATTTGCTGCAGAATTTCCTAGAGTGGCAATAGTTTATCCTCTGAAAAGATGTGACAGTTGCTTTGTAAGTAAAGTCCTTTATTGTTTGATACAAAGACAAGCTCTAAGCTCTCTCTGTGACTGAAGTTGGCTTACCAAGGATTGTAAGTTAACTATATGAATAACCAAAGATATCTGTTGTAAAAATACAAGAATTTCTGAAAAGGAAAAGCTATATCATTTTCTAAGTATTAATGATAAGAAATTTTGTAAGTTACTTCAGTTTAAGAATACCAAGGTTCAATCTAATCTTTAGAGTGAAGAAAAAACCTTTGAAGCTTAAAATTTCCCATAAATTTTACTACTGTCTATAAACCAGAGTTGTCTGTAACCTAGTTTGAAAGATTATCAAGTCTGTTTCAGACACAGAGAAAGATTATTATATTTATGTTACTGTTGTATTACAGGAGAAAAAGTAAGTTCATCGTGTATGCAGCACTGGACCCAAGTGGTTCAGCAAGTGGAGAGCTGTTCTGGGATGATGGAGAGTCTAGAGGTAATCAGTTATATGAAGACCCAGTTTCACTTACATAGATAAAATATACCAAGAAAAACACAATTTACATATATGCTTCTAATGAACATTCCCATTATTCAGAAGATAAAATACAACATCTTATCTACACATTTGCAGACCAACAGTTTTACTAACTTGATGATACATAGACTAAATGCAAATATCTATGGTCACATATGTTGTCTTTCATGAATCACCTGGTAGGTCTGTTTTATTACAAACAAAAATGCTCTAGTCTGTTATAGATTTAGATGTTTAGAAGAAAAGTTGTAAAGGATATATAAATCCTATTATTGAAGTATATTTCATGTTTGCAAGTGAAAATGGATGTTAAAGAATTAAAACTTTCTACGTCAGTATGATTTTTAATTTACAGTTTTGTCCTAAGTATGATTTTGTTCATGACTGACTAGTTTGATATCTAGGTTTGTTTTCTGTTAAGATAGTTGATTAACTTTTTAGGGTTGTATGTCAACAGTGTGAAGATACTAGTATATTTGTTAGATGTTAGATTTTAAAATCTTTAGTGAAGGAAAGTTAAAATCAGTCAAATAGGTTTTCTAAAAAACAAAAAAGAAAAAATTTATAAAAAAAAAAACACTCAAAATTTAATGAGGAGATTGTTTTATAGTCAGTTAAAGCTTTGAGAGGCCTGACCCTGTTACTTTTGTTATGTTAGTGGCACTGAAGTCTAGCTTGCTTGGATACAGTCCACAGAAAAAGAAAATCACACCAGTTTTGTATATTTGCCCTTTTGCAAGGTTTTAACTTAGTTTCTTTTTCCTATTTCTTTTTCCTATTTTCCAGATTTTATCAGTACTGGAAGTTACAACTTAATAAAGTTCAAGTTGTCAAAGGTAAGTAAGTTGCAATGGTTCCAGATCATGAAACTCTTTCAACAGAGAAATATCAGTTAATAATAATACGGTGCATGCTAGAAAATTTGAGAAAACAAGAAACATCTTGCTTAGAAATTACAGATATGTTTTAAAGTGGTTCATGTATTTGCTGCTGTTTTTGTGTTTTTCAAAGAGATGGAAATTTTTAGGGAAAGTTATACAAAAAACTTTTTAATACAGAAGCAATGGCATGGATAAAAGATACCAAGCCTTTCAGAAACATGTTTCAGAATATGGTTGGAACACATAGAATTAGGTTTTCCAGAGTTTTTAAGACAAAGAAACCTGTCTGCAAAATGGTTTTACGTACATTGAAACTTTATTTCAGAATGACTAATGCTCATTAAATGTTTTTCAAGATGTTCAAACATAAAAATGTGTTTTGAAATTGCTCAGAAATTGAAAAAAGATCATGATAGTTTCCAGAAATATGTTTCCAGAGGAAAGTTTTTAGAAAGAAACATGCTTTCAAAATGTGTTTGTAAAATCATAAAAATTGTAATATTTAATATCTTACATGGTTTATACAAATTGAAGCATGTTTCTTGTATGATCCATACTTTAAAAAACATCCCAAAGTAATGCAAAAATCATTAAAACCATAAAAGTTGGTTTCAAAGAGTAATTTTTCCTTAATGGTTTATTAACATTGGAATATTTGAATGTGTGTAAAACAGTTTATACACGTGTTTTCACATAGTTCATACAAAAAAATCATGTTTTTAATATGGATGGAATTCATGGAGAATAACAGTGAAATTTGTTTTCAAAAACGGTGTAATTTGAATAATTTGTTTTTCAGACTGATAAACATAGCTTTGTTTCCATTTCAGACTCACATATTTTTTTATATCAGGCTCAGTTCTCTGTTTTCCTTTAATATTTTGCTCATAGTTTACTGAAAACTAGTTTCAATGTTGGTATTTTTTTTAAATTCTTTTTTTCTTTTAATGAAACTGCTTGTAATTTTTGGAAGTGGTAAAAGTACAAACAATTTAATTTAACATTTTTACAAGTCTCAAAATGTTTACAAAGTGTTTATATAGTCTCAGTTGGTACCAGATCGATAACAATATGGTATTGTAATTAGATAGGCAGACTTACTAATTGTCTGTCTATATAAATTTGTATCTAAGTTCCAGACAGTGTAATGTTGCAAATTGATAGAAATTGTATAACTGGCATATATTTTTTCTGGCTAGGTTAAATAGCATGTTATAAATTTCTTTGCTGTTAAATTTGTCTGACAGTAAAATAAGCTTCTGTCTCTTAGATTTGTTATGAGCTCCCAAATTGTAGTCCAATTTAATTGTCAATAAACTAAGTCTGCCTTGTACTGAGAACATTGAAGGTTAAGGTTTTGTCCCACTGTTTCTAAAAGGAGTTCTTGTACTGAGAACATTTTGTCCCACTGTTTCTAAAAGGAGTTGAATGATCACAAGGGTTGTGTTTTGTACCTTTGTGTGATGAGAGCTTTATCTTAATTAAAGTTTATGGTAAGATCCTCTGTTGTGAGAGAGATGTGTGATAAAGGTTATGTTTTAACCTTTTGTTGTAAATAGAGCTTTATGATAATTAATGGTTATTGTCAGTTAATCTTTTGTGAAGAGAGCTGTATGATAATTAAGGTTATTGTCAGCTCCTCTCTTGTGAGAGAGATGTCTGATAATTAAAGGTTATAGTTAGCCCCTTTGTTGTGAAGTGAGCGGTATGATAATTAAAGTTATTGTTATTACCTCTTTTGTAAAGAGAGTTTTATGATAATTAAGTTTATTGTTAGTTCCTCTTACATGAAGAGAGATTACAATAATAAATTGTTATGTTTTGGCCCTTTAATATGAAGAGGACTGTATGACAATTAAATTTTATGGTTTGTCTCTCTGTTGTGACTAGGAGCTGTCTGACAATGAAAGATTATGGTTCGTCTCTCTGTTTGGAAGAGGCACTGAATGATAATTAAAGGTTATGGTTTCTCCCTCTGTTGTGAAGGGGAGTGTATGATAATAAAAGGTTATGGTTCATTCCTCTGTTGTGAGAGGAGCTGAATGAAAGCTAAAGGTTATGGTTTCTCCTGCTGCTGTGAAGAGGAGTTTAATGATAATAAAAGGTTATGGTTTTTCCCTACTGTTATGAAGAATAGCTGAATGAAAATTAAAGGTTATGGTTTTCTCCCTCTTGTGTGAAGAGAAGCTGAATGATAATTAAAGGTTATGTTGAGGTTATGTTGTGTCTCTCTGTTGTAATATAAGTTGTATGGTAATTCAAGGTTATGGTTTACCATGTGTTGTTTAGAGGAGCTGTATGATAACTAATGGTTAGTCTTGTGAGAGAGATGTCTGATAATTAAAGGTTATAGTTAGCCCCTTTGTTGTGAAGTGAGCCATATGATAATTAAAGTTATTGTTATAAACCTCTTTTGTAAAGAGAGATTTATGATAATTAAGGTTATTGTTAGTTCCCTCTTACATGAAGAGAGATTACGATAATAAATTGATATGTTTTGGCCCTTTGATATGAAAAGGACTGTATGACAATTAAATTTTATGGTTTGCCTCTCTGTTGTGACTAGGAGCTGTCTGACAATGAAAGATTATGGTTTGTCTGTTATTAAGAAAGCTGTAGGATAATTAAAGGTAATTGTGTGTCCCTCTGTTTTAAGGAAGAGCTGTATGATAGTTAATAATACAAATATTTTACTGTACTTTGGCACTGCGGCAAATCTTAATGAATTACATTTTTTTTTAAAAATACTAATACCAGAAATTAATAATGCACAATAATCAGATGACTTAATACTGAAAAATTATTAACATGATAATTACTATAACGGAGGCAGAATAGAGTTGCGTCAGACCTCAGAATATAAAGCCTGCGGATATATTAACGAACTATTAAATCACTTTCACTTTACTAAACATGTTTATGTCAAATTGTTTAATGTAATTTTTGATAGCGGAATTGTACCTGAAGCTTGGACTATAGGTATTATATATCCAATTTATAAAAAGAAAGGAGATGCCACCAATCCAGAAAACTATCGTCCTATAACCTTACTTAGCTGCCTGGGGAAGCTGTTTACATCTGTTATTAACAATCGTATTACCAGTTATGTTGAAAACAATAATTTACTTAACAGATGCCAAGCCGGATTTAGAAAAAATCAGTCAACCGCAGACCATATTTTTGTATTGAATAGCATTATAAATATTTTGCATAATTCTAAGAAAACACTCATCTGTGGGTTTGTTGACCTTAAACAAGCTTTTGATACTGTGTGGCGCGAGGGATTGTGGGAAAAACTTTTTAATACTAATATTAATGGAAAATGTTTCAAATTAATAAAAAATATGTACCAAAATATTAAATCGTGTGTTAGACTTAACTCGACTTGCTCAAATTTTTTCCCGAGTAATATCGGAGTGAGACAAGGCGAAAATCTTTCGCCTCTTCTTTTTTCTATATTTTTGAACGATTTACATCAATATTTTACTGACAGTTTAAACGTGAACGGCATTACCGTAACTGATGAACCCGTACTCAATGAAATTCATGTTTTTCTTAAGATTTATATATTACTGTATGCCGATGACACGGTTATATTAGCAGAAAATGAAACAGACTTCCAAAATGCTTTAGATAAATACCAAAACTATTGTGAAATTTGGAAATTAACAATTAATCTATCTAAAACAAAAGTGGTTATATTCTCGAAGAGAAGACAACCAAATGCGTCGTTCACTTTAAATAATCAACATATTGAAATTGTTGAAGAATTTAAATATTTAGGGGTCCTTTTCTCAAGAAACGGTTCCTTTCTGAAAACTAAGAAACATTTCGCTTCACAGGCAACTAGAGCAATGTTTAGCTTAATTAAAAACGCAAATAGATTAGATCTCCCAATCGACCTTCAGATAGACTTATTCAATAAAACTATTAAACCTATTCTTTTATTTGGAGTGGAAGTTTGGGGATTTGGCAACATACAATTACTAGAAAGAGTCCAACTACGATTTTTGAAACACGTTTTAAAAATGAAAAATTCTACACCAAATTATATGGTATACGGCGAATCTGGTTGTCACCCGTTATGGGTTGATATTGAGGAACGCATAGTTAACTTTTGGTCAAGTATTTGTACCACAAATGACTTAACACAGTGTAAATTATCTTGCATTATTTATCAACATATTCGGGTAATTACACGTAATCTCCATGACAATTTAATTCAGAGACGATTTCCGTGGGTTTATTGTATCAAAAATATATTGCTGAAAACTGGTCTGATTAACATATGGGAAACGCACATATTTCCGAATCCAAAGTGGTTAAAACTAACAGTCAAACAAAAATTGAAGGATTTATTTATAAATGAATGGTTTTCCAATGTAGAAACATCAAGTAAAGGTCAAACATATAGAATCTTTAAGCATAACTTCCAAATTGAACGATATTTAACTAATACACCAAAACAATACATTTATCATATGTTGAAATTTCGAACTCGAAATCATAGATTTCCAGTAGAAACTGGCAGTTGGGCAAGAGTACCAGTAAACCAACGTTTTTGTACAATATGTGAAGGTCAATTAGGAGACGAATTCCATTATTTATTCCAATGTCGACTTTTCGAACAAGATAGAAAAATGTACCTTAAGCGTTATTACTATAGAAGACCAAATATTTTCAAATTTGACCAATTATTTAACACAAATAACCAAAAGGAATACAACAAACTGTGCAAGTTTGTAAAAATCATCATGAATTATCGCTTTTAAATCTATTTCACTTTATACTGAAAATGCCAGTTTCTTAATAACATTTTGCTCAATGTTAAGATTTAAAACTAAATTATGTAAGCAAGATGTGAAATATTGCGCTTATATCTATATTGTGTTTGTCTATTACCTGCTATTAGTATTCGACTCTCCGTATATATATATATATATATATATGTGTGTGTGTGTGTATATCTAACAATCTCATGAAAGTTTCTGTAAATGTTAATATATTAGTTTGTAAGCCTCGATAACATCATTTGTTAAGATCCTCATTTTGTCATAATTGGCATGAGAGAATAAAAGGTTTTTTTTTGACTTGACTTGGTATTTGAGTGAAAGTCATGACAGTGACACTGAATGTCAGTTAGTCATACTTTTATTTTATTCCTCTATTTAATTGGCTTCATTATTACAACCACAGATCTTAGTGGAGTGCCCTTTCTCAGACGAAAAGTTTTAGATTAGATATATTAGATTTTCTCAAAATAAATTTCCAATATATCTGGCAAGTTTCTTCCTATCTTGTCTCAGTGATTTGTTTATAAACTGAAATTACAGCCTTTAATTCTGTTGATATTTGAAAAGTTGTCAGTAGAAAGTAAGTGCCTAGAATTAATTCTGGTAGATATTAAACTAAGTAAGTTTGATTCTGGGAAGACAAAGATATCTATAAGTCACTTATTGAATCTCTTATTTCATTAGTAAAAGTCAAGAAAGATTCAGATGACAGTGGTTGCCAGAAGGCAAGTAATTAGTTTAGAAAAAAAGTCACTGTGGCTCATTTTCTCCATTTTATCTTAATTCATAATACAATGCAGTTGGTTAGCTATTTCATGGTTTGAAGTCTTGTCTTTAAATGTGATCAAGCTCAGGAATAAACTTGATGAAAATGGTGTGCGGTTACAGTTATGTTATGCATTGATTTGAATTTGAAGTTATCTTTTATAAACTTATTTTTAAAAAATGAGTTAATATAGTGACTCAGATTCCAAACTTGTTTCATCATATTCTTATGTGTGAAAAAAATGTCACTCTTGGTAACCATGTATTGTTATACCAGCATATTAAATGCCACCAGATACACACAGTGTATTTTTTATTTAGCCTTAGCAGAGTATTATTTTTTTTAGAGGGAAAAAATAACTAACAGAAAGTACCAGTAATAGATCCCTGTTTTCCTTAAGGTTCATTCAGACATAATGCTATCTCCTTTAGTTAGAGATTTAGTTAGGTACTGACAGATGGATAATTTTTATTCATCCACTAGTAAGAATGATATTTTTTGTATCACATATTTTATTACTCCAATACAAAGAGCATGCATGTTATTTTCCAGAGGACATTGACATCCACAGTGATGTTGGCAGGTTACAGGGCTGAGCCCATGATATTAGGCCAGGTGTATGTCCTTGGTGTTGAAATTGGGCCCACATCTGTCACTGTGAATGGTAGAGTTATGCGAGCTGAAGATTACATCTATGTTAATAAAGTATGTATGATTTGTAATTTGTTTTTACTTTCACGCAGCACATTTTCAGCATGATTACGAATTTGAAACCAGGAACCAGTCATTGTGTGGTATTGTCAGTGATTGTTGTGTATAGTAAATTTATGCAAGAGAGCCGTGGTTTATGATTTTGTCTAATTTGTTTGAAAGTTCTGAGTTAACCCATTTATGCCCTATGGATTATGCCATCCTTGTTAGTTGGACAAGTCCATTTTTAGTTAAAAGGGTTTCTTATATAAGTTCTTCATTTCATTCTGTCTAGGGAAGAAAGTCCTTTATACATATTGCGGTGTCTGATCTGGTTCTGCACTGTTTGCTTATGTCTAATTTTGTGGACGCTAGGCATTAATGGGTTAAACTAAACAAGTGTTTTAGCAATGTAATAAATTTTCAGGATAATTTTATATCCTGCTTAAATTGCATTGTGAAATATTGGAGAAAACCTACTTATTCAAGGGAGCAATAAATAGCTACATTGTCCCATCTTGTCTTAACCTAACAACTAAATGTCTGTTTCAGACTTTGATCATACACAATCTGTCGGAGGATCTACTTACCCCACTACAAATCAGCTGGTTGGTATAGAGTGTACTTCTTCAGTGGTCACAACATCAGAAACTGTACTCAATGATCCAAATTCTATACTGTAGAGTTTAAAATTTTACAAGAGTGTTTTTTTAATGCATTATAGTGCTTTTACATTACTGCTCTGCTCTCCAACTGTGATATATTTCTATGCTACAATCTTATTATTGTATAAATGATCACTGAATAAACATTCGAGGTATTCATGTTTCTTGTTAAATTTACACAGAATCTGATGTGTTTTATATTTTAACTGTTTTTGTTAAATGTTTAAAGATGTTCATGGATTCATTAATTAGATTTTTATGATTTTTAGTTATTAGATTAACAGTTAAATTTACACAGATATTCATAAATCTTAGATCCACATAAATGTTCATGATCCTTATTAAGTTGCATGGAAACGTTCATGATTTAAGTTAGATTCACACAGATGTTCATGGATTTTTGGTCAGATGCACACTAATGTTAATGTCTTTGTGTTCAGTGTACACAAATGTTTATGATACTTTGCTAGATTTATATATATGTTCATGATTTTAGTTAGAAGCAGACAAGTGTTCATCATTTTAGTAACAGCCACAGGGATGTTCATGATATCTAGTTATATGCCTACATATGTTTATGAATTTTAGTTAGATGCAGACAGATTTTTAGTTTAAGGCACACAGATGTTAATGACTAAAATTTTTGATGTAAAAAAAAGAGATATGGTAATATTTAAGTACAGTTTCAGTTTTTCTCATAGAAGTTCAGTTTTAAGTATGCAGTTTTTTAGTGGTTTGATTTATGTCTTTGATTATCTCATTTTAATTTTGCATAGCCGCATTTTATTTACAGAAATAATTCTTTTTTTTTTCTCTGGCTTTATTGTTTTCTTAGAACAATAATGATAATTTAATATTAAATCTACATCTTAAGGCACTGTCCTATTATCACTTTTTCCTCCTCAGCAAAAACAGTAGGGAAGAAGCCAGTATAATAGGGAGAAGACATTTCTTATAACACTGTTTTAACAATAACATATTGTAAAACATATATTGTGGTGCAGAAAGCTCCCCAATATCATGGGACATATCTAATGGCAAAAATGTCTCCTTCAAGGGAGAATAAATTTTCTTGGAAAATTAGTGTTACTGAATTTAAAAGAGTAGAATTAAAATCATCAGAAGGTTTACAATTTCATGTTTTGAAAGAATTTTAGTATGGAAATTGAGATAGGGGTTTATGTTTTATCAATAGTAAGAGTGAGGTAGATTTTGCATTCTGAATAAGATATTACAAAATTGCATTTAAAAATTTGCATTATTTTTTACAGCAAAAGTCATTTAGAATTTTTAACATTCCTGAATTAATAGTAAAGGATATTGTTTTGTACTGGACATGAATAAACTTTACACCTTGAAAATGGCATTATGCCTTTGGAGTTTTTATAAAACAGCAACCAGAGGTTTAAAATTTTGTTCTTATTATGAAAAGCCTGCAATCAATTTTAGTATGCAAGAGACATTGAGTATCAGTATTATTCAGTTTTCACTTCTCCACATATCTTCTCAGACATTCTTATAGTTGTAAATGTTTGTGATGGTATTTTTACACTACGTAAATAGGATCTATGCAGTAAGTAACTTCACACTTGTTGACTCTTGTTTAGACAGATTGCATACAATTTTTAAGCTAATGTAGACATCCAAAAAGTGTTTATTACTTTAGATATGTAGTACTGAAGTATGTTATTTAATATGTTGACATGGGACCCTTTGAAACACATTTTATTTCAATCCAGTATTTTGTTTTGTGACAGCCTTCAAAGCAAACAGATTGTAGTTTTTAATGCTCTGAGCATGCTGAGATCATGTTCAAATTTGTGAAAATTCAAAACCTGTCAAGTTTCACCTGCCACAAAAGAATTGTTTCTCAAGAATTTCAAACTTAGTTTTCAGTAGTATCATTCAGTTGTCTTATATTTGAACTTCCTTTAATAGGAAAGTTGGCAAGTTTAACTTCCTGTCTATGTCACTGAAATATTGATCAACTGCATGAAAGTGATCCAGTCCAAAATAAGATGAGTTGTTGATTTTTTTTCTCAATAATTGGTCAAAGATTATTGTTATCCTTAACACACAATGCACCAATATTTAATTTAAGAACTTGTTTGCCCTGTGGAATCACGAGGGTGAAAATGCATTATAGGATTTCCTTACTACTAGTCTATGACCATTCATTTTGCTTATATAATAATTTTATTTTTAAGTATTATTGATTGCTTTTACATTATATTGAATTAAAAGTATGAAGATTAGAAGGAATGTTTGAGGATAAAAGAAAAAACAATAGCCTCGTTTGCCTCATCCTTTTGCAATGCATCGCAGCTCGTTTTCAGGTATGTCACTTAAGAGCTCTGCATACTCAGTTGACAGTTCGTCTGCCACACACATCACAACTGGCAGAAACTGTAAAATAATTTTACGGTCCCCTGATTTAAGTGCTTGTATTTAATTCATCAGGAAAGAGAAATAGGGTATTTTGATTTATAAGTGGAAAAAATGCTGCAAAATGATGACAATTAAATTTGCGGGTTACAACTTGGCTGAAATGTCAGTACTTCTACGATTCCCCAGAGTGATGTAACCTTGCATGAATTCATTTTATTAGAAAATTAATTTGTTTCTGAGTGTTACTTGGTAAAATGTCCTTACAGTTTTAAATATTTCATTAAGATTTAACATGTTATTTGCTATTGTCACAGAATATGTATCTCAAAAGCTGAATAAAAGTTTGGCTGATTTGTTTTGCACGTGATTAATAGTAAATTCTGTCAGAATGTTTTATGTGTGTTCAGCATAATTTGGAAAAATTGCTTAAAATAAATTTTTATACTGGTAAAGTTGTTAATTATTAATGACTCTATTACACCAAATTAGGCTTTTACTTGGACTCATTTGAACTGTAACACACAAGTGTATTAATATACTAATATAAATATATTAATATACTTTGTGCTCTGTGAGATAACAAAAACTCAAATGATTGCGTTTTCAGAACAAAATAGGTACAGATGTAAGACCTTTGCTTAAGGTTTAGGGTACTAAAATTAGTACTGCAAGATGCAACTGTTTTTTTTCTTGGCATAAAAGGAATATTCATTTTATCAGTCTAAAGCCAAAATGATAAAGAAATATTTTTGCAGTATTACATTAATGATGACCAAAAATTTCTGTACGAACAGGTACAACATGCACAATCAAAAAGGGTCCAAATATTTGATTTTATATTTTAGCTATAAGTAATAAACTGAGTTTAGATTCCTATTTTGCACTTAGCTATCCATGGAATTCAGTGCTGTTTTATATACTTGACAGGCACACATACTGACAACCACATACCAAGTCACTTTTGTTCTGGTAAGTTTTATACAACAACTTGTTAACCTTATGACAGAACCTATAAGTGGGACTGTTACAAGCTGGACTATGAATGAAAGAAACCACTTTCCTTTCCACATATATTCTGTATTTTGCAAGTATAATGGCAGCATAGCATAATCCTCTTCAATATGACTTACTCTACAGTATCAAGTATCTGTTGTTGAATATGTACACACATCACTGTGTATAGTTAAACATGTATTATGGATATGTAATTTCTTTAAATTTTGCATAGCAGGTACACAAACTTTTCTGAATTCTACAGTTAGTGACTGGTGAAGACATGAATATTTCTCCATGTCAAAAAGTTTTTTCAAGCAGTTGTGGTCCTGATGACAATTTTTCAGTCACCTTCAACATATTTAACAGTAGATAAAATTCATTTACCTTATTTGACTGGTTTTACAAGTTAAACACAAATTTTTGATATTTGACACACTAAAAGTAAATGAACAATAACTTAAAACATGAATGATGAAGGATATATAAATATTCTAAATATATATACACACATGTACAGCTAACTTAAAATGGCAATATTACAATAAGTATTACCAGTTAATCAGTGGAAAACATCTAACTTAATGGAAATAAAAACGTAAACTCAATCAGGTTTACAGTAACACCTAAGCATCTAGAAGTAATTATACTAATGAAACCAATGGCAGAAAGTAAGCTTAAAACTGTATACCGAATTCAAGACAACATGATACAGTTATTAAAACTATGTTAGAGGGTTCTATGTAAAACTACTGCATTATCCTTGAATATTAAATATTGTCATACGTTTGTTCCGTGATCCTGAATTCTTCGGCTTTAGAACAATGAAATAACACAGACATTTCTGAAATGCAGACTTTCTTGTTATTGACTGTCCTAAAGTAAAGCTCTTATTCATTACAGTCTTTTGAACTGAACAAACACTTGTAGTTGCCTTACAGTACTGTTTTTCCAAACAAAAAACAAACAAAAAAACCACACACACACAAATACACTATCTTTAGAAAGGGTTTCCAAAAATAGAAAGAACATTTTATTTTCAAAAAATCAATTACACAGTGAAACTAAGATTAATTACATTGCCAGATTCTGTACTTTAAAAACAAGACAGATTAAAAAAGACATTCTTATTCATAGTTAATCTATCTTAATTTGGAACAGTATCAATCTCAAAGTACCATAAATCTATGGCCAGTTCTTGAACATTCTCGATATCATTAGCTTTAGGTTGGTGCACATTAATGTGATAAACGGTAAATTACAAGTGTATGCAATGAAAGCTCTTAAAGGCGTAGAAAGACTGTCAGCGTGATAGGAATCTTTCTAACGAGACGGCAATTGTTTGTCCACTTATATTGAATTCAAGAACATCTTAAGAAGAGTGTTGAGTTAGTCAGCTGAAAGAATTACCAGTCTTAATTTCACTTAAATTAGCACAGAACTGGCTGTGATATGAAATTCACTCATTAATATTTGTTCTCTCGTTCGTTCGATCCTTTCTCTCTTCCTTCCTACATTTCTTCCTTCCTTCATGCCTTTGTCCTCGCCTTTCGATTGACTGATATAATTTATACATTTTAATTCGCCGTAGCTGTCAAACCTCGCTTTTGACCTATTTAGAGACGATGGCGTAAGACAATGCGGAATGAATATTTGCACGACTTCTCTTGGTAGATATTCCCATTCTTAGTCAAAAGAAGTGACGCGCCGTCGTTTGTTGAAATATATGCTTCATTTTCACGGAATTTTGATATAAATTATCCTGACCTGTATTACACTTTTCGTTGTTTTATCTCTTCTCGCGCAAACACGTTGAAACTTGCTATATAAAAATTTAAGAATGAAATTATTGGAGACTTTTAGAAAAAATTTTAAAAAAGTATCGTTTGCACAATGGATGGGTTTTCAGTCCCGCGTCACTATCAATACAGTATCAGAATAAATTAACCAATGGTAAAACGGACGTGTATCTTGAAAGACTGTTGACTCATCACTGACAAAACACATAGCAAACGATAAAACAAACCTTTGCTACTAGGTGATAAAAATGTTTTGATTAACCTCTGGTATATTTATGCAACTAGCACACAATTAAATACTTTATTCACACACTATTTAAAACCTCTCGAGATCTGCTATTTCATTTCAATTGTAATTTAGAATAACTACAAAATGAAGTCAAAAACAGAAGAAGCATGACTAAAGCCTATGACCTCCTATCAAAGAAACGTCAAACTCTTCAGTAAACATATGTTAATATAATTACTCTTTAATGTGACACAGTAATAATATGGCATTAAAGCATTGTAGTTAATCATTAGGTTACGTAAGTAACATTATAAGTTTTAGGAAAGACTTTGATTTTTTTAATCAAGCACATTAACCATAATAAAAAAATCTTAAACTTGGGCTTTTCAAGAGAAACTAAACTTCATGCTAGCCATTCTACGAACACATTTTTTACATTTTTTTTTAACACAAACCATTTATCCTTTTACCGATCTGAGTCTAAAATAAAATGCATTCTGTAATCAAGAGAATAAAAGTAGACCCCAGCTATTTGATACCGTTTCATTAAAATATTTAACTTTTTCAGACCAAAACTAAAGATATATTTCTTCCAAAAGCAATCCTTTTATCCTGAACGCTGCAACATGCAGTCATATCAATCACCATTAATCAGTGCCAACACAATTTTAACAGCAGCAGAGAGCATAGAGATAAAGTAGAGAGGGCAATAATGCTGCAAGAAATTTTTGAAATTAATCAGCTGCAGTCTTGAATCTGTAACAAAAACCTTTAGACAAATTCCAAAACGTCTTAGTTCTCTACTTTTATAAACCAATTAGATTGTTATTTCTTAAAATATCCATTAAAACAAATATTTACTCCAATCAAATAAAAGATACAAACTTGCAGACATATTGTTCTGTGATCAAGGAATTGTGAAGTGTATTACAGTATGATGTAACCGTATTGGTACATCCGTAATAAAGATAAACAAAATATGTCCTACAACATTTTCTGGAAAGGGAAAATTTGAGATGAGACTGAACAAACGATATTTGTGTATATCTGTGGTTTATCTAAGCAAATGCATTTATTACCAGCTGAAGTAATAACAGTTTGTCTTGGAAAGTGCAGGATAAAAACACAAGCTGTCAAGCTGAGACATTAACATGACACAACTGTTTGAACAGAACGAAGATTAGAAGAAAACTATGTGGCTGGCTCAAGAAAACAATTGACTTAGACAGAAAAATGTTTTTTACAGACAGTTGCAGAAGAAAATAGTGCTTAATTGGCTGTAGCTTTACTAAATTACCATAAGTACATAAATGCGCTGCAAATTACAAGCATGAAGCGACCTCAGGAACGTTTGAAATGTATCAAAATTTCTTCAGGCTTTTGAATATCTGGTAAAACTGTAAGTAAAATGAAGACTTTAGGCACATACAGAGAATGCTTGGTTACAGAAGAGTTTGTGTATGAACTGCAACATAGGCATTAAGTCCTCACTAGCAACGCTGTTATCACAACTTTATATAAATACTTGCAGTATTTCACGGTGTCGTTTTGTCATATATCAAGTACAATACATACATATGGAAATTATATGAATAGTTCAACTGGAATTTTTATAAATAGTTTATTGGAGTTCTGACCTAAGATAACAAAAATCATTAAACTGAAAAATGCCAACAATATTTACACAAGAAAGCTGTGTTATAATCATTTATATCAAGTTTGACTGAAATGTAAACAGTCAGGCGGTAGAAATTAGTGCAAACTGACTTTGATATATACAGAAGGGTAAACGGACATCTTACACTCTTAAAAGTTTAAAACCTGATAAGAAATAGTTTCCCACGCAAGAATTTGGTGCCAAGTATTGTTTTTAGATTACCAGTATTATATCTTATAAAGGAGACACGTTCTTTGGTACAGTGTATATAATAAAGTTCATGTATTATGTCTGAAAACATTGTCCAATTACACTTATTCGCATTTCTTTCGGCAAGAAAAAAAGAGAGAAAGCCTCTTCCATAACAGAAAAAGACATTCTTTATAGCGGATTTTAACAAAAAACATTTATTGTTGTTCTGAAAGTTCCCCTATCTAATAACAGAAATTTTCTCCCCTGAGAGAAAAATATTTTCTTGGAAAATAGTTCAGAGCGTGTCTAAATTTAATATGTTAGAATTAAAACCGTCTGAGGTTAAATATTTTATGTGTTGAAAGTTTTGTTTTTAGTTCTACCTTTGTAACTGAAGTCAAAGAGTTTATTCTATATCTTAAATAAGTTGTATTTTCCAAATAAGGTATTTATAAAATCTTATTTAAAATTTGCATTTTTATTCCAACAGCAGAAGTAATTAAGAAGTTTAAAACATTTTCTGTTTAACAAAGGATATAGCATAGTATTGAAGATAAACCTTGAAAATGATAACATGCCACTAGAGGTGTTGTTAAACAATGATCAGAAGCTTAAAATTCATCAGCAAATCGAATGGATTTTTTATTTCATCTAGTTGGGGCGCATGTTGTATCCATGAATGAACAAACTGATATTTAATAATTATTATAACACAAGTTACACAACAAATTCTCATGCCTAGAATATATAGTGGCTGGTTTCTGCCATTTACATCCGTTGTGTTGGCGCAGGCAAAAACACGATAGTGTTGTCATGATCATTTGGCGTTCGTTCGTGTTGGCGTGTTTTCGCCTTGCCATCACAACTTAACGTCATTTTTACGGCGCCAACTCGACATTTTTATACCCGCCAACACGACAGTTGCATTTGTTGTTCTGGCGACCCTTAAGGTCGTGTTAGCACCCCAAACTTGTCGTTCTGGTGGGATTAAATCCAGTAAACGCACCAGCACGACAGGACTACAAATTTACTCTACAATTCTGACAACGTCCGACACTCATGCGCAACCGTATTCCACATATTATCTATACTGAAGATTTATGAAGTAATACCGATCATTTATGCTTTACTCAAAATTTTTATGCATTGCTCATCCAGATGCTCTCATATACTGATCAATAATGCATATGGGTAAACACGTTGTGTATGCGTGACGGAGGGCGCCTAACGACAAAACGACATAGTAAATATTTTGTTCTGTCATGTGTGCGTTTACTGGATTTCCCTGAGCCATAACAACAATTAGAGGGCGCCAACACGAAATTAAAAGGGTCGCCGTCACGACAAATGCAAGTGTCGTGTTGGTGGATACAGAAAGGTCGTGTTGGCGCCCTAAAATTGTCGTTCTGTCGCGTTGGCGGGGCTACAACTTGCCAACAAGACAGAATGACAATGAGGGCGCAAATACGACGTCAAGCAACAGTGAATTTACTAAGCAATCAATAGGTTCTGTAAACGTGATGTACTGTCACCGCTGCAAGGCAGGATATTTCTAGAAATTAGTCCACTTAAGACTACTTCTAGACTACTTCTAGACCTTAAAGTAAATTAAACAAGGTAAAAGGAAAATACATGTGACAATTTGAAGTATAAACACGCGTTTGAAAGGAACAAGAATCCAGACTATATCAAGGATAGCGCACATCCGTTGCAAATCACAGATTTAAAAAGGCAGACAACAGTTCTCCGGCATTTTGGTATAGTCGCCTACGACCAGTGTCGTACAGGTCTCAATGCAAACTTGAAAATAAAATATAGCGTTGCTACTAAATTGATTCAATCACGAACGTTATTTGGCAATGTCATATCTAGTTCATTTTGACATAGGAGCTATGGTGGATGTTATATATAACGCTAACAAATATCTTCAACTGGGTAAATTATTGTTACAGTAACATTACAATTACAAATAAAAGGATGTAAGGTAGACCACTGTTTAATTAATATTAAAAGCAATCTACATACAATCACTTCAATGCCATTTAATTATACTACAAATATTATATTATTGCTAACAATTAGCTATAAATATTTCTTATGAAAAGTCACAATGTTTTTCATAACTGAATTTATATCCGAACAGAAAGAAACTCAGACGAATATTCAGATATAGCACTATAACCTTCATTTAAAAGAAGGCAGAGCTTTCCAACAAATAAAGAGCTTAGAGACAGTGATTAGCCTTGCAAAACAGACAAGACACTACTTATACAATTGTCCTACCACAAGTACATCCAGGTTATCAACGAAAAAAAAACTGATTGGAAGAAATCAGTTAATTTACGCAGATTCCATTTAATCATCTAGAAGTGATTGAAGGTAATGAAACCAACTGCCTACTGTATCCAAGACAACATACGACAAATACTGGAACGATGTTTGAGGTTTCTGTGTAAAACTTCTGCATTATCTTTGATTTATATTAAATACTACATAGTTATGTTCAATGATTCTGGATACTTAGAATTTGGAATAAAAAAAACAAAACAAAAATAGTAAAGACAATTCTGACCTGCAGACATTTTTGATTTCTACTATACTAAAGTAAAATTGCAGGACTGAAATTGTTATTTTTTACATCTTCTGAAATGACAAACGATTGTCTTGTATTTGTCTTAAAATCCTATTTTCCGAACTGAAAAAAAAACCTTGTTGAAAGGGTATTCAAGAATTGAAAGAACTTGAACATAGTAACATTACCTTCCTTGAAAAATAGTAGCAAAGTGAAATTTAGATTAGTTTTATAAAAAAAAAATGAAAAACGAATATCCGGGAAAAACAGTAAAAACCAGCCTCCCCACACACTCAAAAAGTATAGGATAATATAGTGTTAATTTATCTATAGATAAATTTAAAAAAAGACACCACAATTAACAAAAATGAGAATCCGAGGGTTTTCACCTTGGAACAGTCAGTGGCAAAACAATTGCCACTGGTGGGTAAAAACCAGGTTCTAATGTGCACTATCCGCAACACCGAGTTAACACATGTCTTTTTTAAAAAAAAATAAATTAACCCAGATTTTTAGTCTCAAAGTACCACAAAAAATAGGACTAAATTTTTATCTATTCTCGATATCATTACATAAGGTTGGGTACTTAAATATGATTAAAAAATAAATTATAAAGAAAGGCAAAAACCATAATATACAACAAACTATAAAACAAAAACTTATGTTACTATATGATGAAAATGTTTGTTTTTTATAAGCTTCTGACATACTTATGTTACTTATACACAACAGATATTTAATTCAGACACTGTTTAAATAACAAACAAACTGTAATAGCAAGAATATGAGGTACACATTAATCTGATATGTTATCTGTACTCGTAAAGACACGAACGAATAAAATGTAAGCTGATTTTATAGTGCCTTGATAAACAGATCTAGGATTTTGTCATGGAATCTTAAATTTCGTCAAATACATTAAATCTTAATAAATGTTAACAGAATCATTTTGAGAAGCTGATGAAAGTACAAATGTATCACAAAGTTCGTAGCAAATGAAAAAGAATTAAAAATAAATATTGATGAATTTTTTGCTGTTGAAGTTGTTCTGAGCCAAAGAAGTTGAAATGGAGTATGAAAAATGTAACATGTATTTTCAATACGAGTTTTTATTCGTCTGTGAAATTATATCAGTCGTTTATATGCTTTATTGCAGTTCTCATTTTACGTACAACTTTGAAATGCAATTTATCAGAAATAACAAAAACAAAGACAAAACAGAAGATGTATGACATAAACCCATGTCTTCCGTTCAAAGAATCGTCACACTCTAAAGTTAATTGAGCTGTCATAGCCCTTTTGTGCTGTTTTTATATTCAATGAATGCTGAAAAAAAGATTACTAGTAAATAGTTTTTTATCATTTTTTTTATTCTTTCTGGCTATTGATTGTTGTATGATATATATAATATAATTATATACATGTATAAAATTTTAAAATGAAAACAAAGACATAACCTACCTGACAACCATTTAGCTTCTACAAAACAACTTTATGATACTCTATTGTTTACCAATTAGCGGTGATCGTGTATTTTGACATGCGTTAGAATAACAAGTTGTCAATTTGAAATTGACATGTAGCCGAATATATTGATAATTAGGTAGTGGTAAATAATCAAAGTGATGATTAGTGGATTAATAACAGGTGTTTACGACAAGCAACTTTAAGGATTAAATAAAAGCGTAGTTAGCAAACATCGGCCAATGTGTTGGTTATTCTAATTGGCGATATTTTAAAAACTGTTTTAAAGGTATACAAAATGTAACTTTGTTCTAACATATAGATACGTGTTTGCACATGATATAGTATTCAAGTATATGTTTTTGAAAACATATGACATTTTTTTCTAATAAAATATTCATGTGTAGAATGTTTTCATTAATTTTAATTTTGCATCATTATGTTAACGCTGTTATGCTAAGTAATACTGACTGCATTCGCTATCAAAAAGAATCACTGGTGTTTGGCACCTGTACTTGTCCAGATCATTCGTACTTCATTGATGTAATATCTTTTTAATTTGACTCATTGATTATAAGGCATTATAACATTTCAGTTATGTATAAGATTTAGCAAGTTACATTAATGAAGGAAAGACTTTGCAAATTCATTAAAACTAGGCACATTAACTATAATACAAAACGTTTGAAACAATGGCTTTTCAAGACATACCATAAATGCATGTAATTAACGGTAAAACATGGCTACGTCTTTATTCTGTATATAATACTGTAAGCTTACACAAACTTAACTTTACAAATATACAAATAAAAATTAGGGTAAACATGTTCCAGAATGATACTGATAATGACCAGTTAATGTTGCAAGAAAGAACTTAAGTCTGCATACAGTTAAACACTGTACTCCACGTGCTTTTTGAAAACTACGGGTTCTAAATATAAAACAGTGTCTGTATAATATTGTTCATCGATAAAACTTTTGTTTCGAAGGTCACTCAGATATCACTTTAACTTTTGTCCCGTAAAGTTCTGTATCACGACTGTAAGTTTTAGATGAAAAAATATTTCAATTTTTTCATTTTCTGCATCTCTTGAACATAACACAAACAATCATTTAAACAAATAGATTGTTCTTAGAGTTTTAATTTTAACAACAGATTCATTACAGAATCTGTAAGACAAATAAGTCTAGTCTTTTTCAAACGTGTTTACCATCTACGAGCTTAGAATGTAGTCATCACTGTCGAAATGTACTCCCTATTTACTCGTGATAAACAAATTTAGATCAAGATGCATAAAAGCAGTTAGCGACCAGTCTTTCATGGTCATAATAACAGAGAGATAATGAGTTTCACTAAGGGCGCCTATCCCTAAGCTGAAAGTCATTCTCAACACAAGGCTATAATCTAACGCATGTAATAATCCATTCTCTTTATTATAACAAAGGAGGTATTAAAAAGAATCATAAAATAGCTTGAAATGATAACACAAAATCTTTCAATGTCTAAGAAATGTCAAAATAATGATAAGTACGAAGGAAGCATGAAGTTTCAAATTTTAAAATTATTATGTTGCTATGCCTTAAATAAAAATAAAACAGCTGCATAATGTCTTTATCTCACATCAAATTAAATACCGAAATTGAGCGGAAAATTACGTTTATTTACGATAGTGAAGTGCGTGGAGATTAGGCGGAGCTTATCCATTTAAGGCTTACAGAAACGTGTTCAAACGAAACATACTAGTCTGCCAATGTAAACATTACGCTCGGGTAGTGTTAGAAAGCACTTGAAAATACCTACTGTTCTTTTGTGGGTTACGTGAGTATATTCTGCATGTTTCAAAGTAAGGATGAACAATTGTTATTGTAATTTAAAAAAAGCAGATTGTTTTGTAGTTTTACAATATGTAGTGTGCTGAAATGGAGGGGTACAGTGTTAAATTGGCAAAATCAGTCCATGAATGCATCACTGGAGTTTACATAGAAAGACATACAATTGCATTATGTTGAGAGAAACAAACTGTACAACTCAGATCAACAATGCTGGATTTTTGGCAACGAATAGCCTCCATAAGTATCACATTAAAATTCACGTCCACGGGCAAACGTCTGAGACCTCTCCGACGTCTATACGTTTGCTGGATGGTGCAGGAGAGCTCTCAAAAACATGACGTATAAGATTTCTACCGTATATATGTCGTATAGTAAATATATGTGTAGAGGCACTGTAATAGAAGCATTCATACATTCTTTTTTCATAAATCAACCATCAACGCAAACATTTATTCATTAAATCATATATTGCCAGTTTATTTGGCGTACACGTGGTTTTTTTTCATCGGTAGTATACTTTCTCTTTTCTTTTGAGGAAAATGTAGTTAAATATTGGGAATAACTCATTTTCAGTCTTTTGTTTAATACATAGACATTTTATTAAAAATGCAGGTATGATTGAATATTTACGAAAATAATATTTACAAACTTGCATTTTTCTGAATGGAAAAACTGTAATTCGAGCCCTAAACATTTAGTTCAGTTTATAATTGTTAATGTAACACGGACAATATTTATCTTAAAACTTGTTATTGATAAAATTCAGAGCTAAAATTGACCAAAGTAATTTTAACAGGTAAATAGCTTTTTCAAAAATCAAGCTAATAAAAAACTGAAAAACGCATTATAAATAAAAAACAGCCAGAAAATCCTGTGGAAATCTTTCCATGAAAAGATTTAAATATTTCAGAGCAGAGCCAAATATGAATTTCTGCATAATCTAAATGCAATCCTTTTATCCTGAACGCTGCAACATGCAGTCATATCAATCACTATTAATCAGTGCCAACACAAATTCAACAGCAGCAGAACGCACAGAAGATAAAGTAGTGAGGGCAATAATGCTACAAAAAATTTCATAAAATAAATTAACTGCAGTCCAGAATCTGCAAATAAATTTCCATAAAAGCTAAAGCATCTTAGTTATCTACTTTCCTTAAACATATTTTATTGAAATTTCCTACATTTTTATTTCACAAAATGTTTGCTCCATTCAAATAAAAAACACACTTTTCGACATTGGACATGTACTGTTACCAAGAAATTGTGATATGCATCATCACATTAAGAAATGGTAAATGTATTCTTACGTTCTTAGAGATATTAAATAAAATGTTGATCATCCTTGGAACAAAACAAAATAGCCGTTTTGGAGGAGCAGTGGTCGAGGGGTTAGAGTGCCGGACTCCCTATCCTGAAGTTGCTGATTTGGATCCGACCAGGGGCGTGAGTCTCCAGTGGCATTCCTCATCCTCAATTTCAGGAGCGAGTACTGGTTTGAACCCACGAAGCAGTCATCGAGAGGGATTAATGTAAGGTTGCAAGAACTTGATTCCCAATCGATGTAAAATGAATATGTTTAGACTAAACTAAAACAATACATATGCCCCTAAAACCCTGTTTAGAAAGAGAAAAATATAAACCATTTGCTGCCAAAATATTTCAGCCGTGATGAGTCTGTGTCTAAGTGTATCTTTGGTTTATCTAAGCATACTGCATTTATTACCAGCTGAAGTACAACAGTTGATCTTGGAAAGCGTAGGATAAAAATACAAAATGTACAAGCATTCAAGCTGAGAGATTAAGGTGACATCAGTTTGAAATAAATACAGATTAGAAGAAAACTATTGTGACTGGCTCTATTGAGCGAAAAAAATATCTTTACAGGCGATTTCAGAAGACTTCTCGGGAAAAAAGTAATTGGGTGGCTTTAGATTTGCTAGATTACCATAAGTGCAAATTTAAAGAGCGTGAAGCAACAACAGTATGAACTCACAATACACACACACCACACACACACACGCACGCACGCACACATGAAAACATTGCAGACAGAATTGTTAACAAGAGATATCTATTAAACAGTAATTCTCTCCTTTGGTGCTGTCTGAAATAAAGTGACATATCTAATAGAGATATTAAAGTGACTGACATGCCTTGCACAATGAGGACAAATATAGAAATACAATAACCAGTATCAAATTTCTGTTTAAAGTACAATTTAAAATTAAAATGTTAGGCGAAATATCATGCCTGTATTAAGACAAATACTGTATGTTTTATGTATGGTTATAACGGATATCTCAATAAATTTAACACAAAAAGAGAATGCTTGGTATCAGAAATGCACTTAATCTTCCCTAGCAAAAGCTGTTTACCCTTGTCAACATAAATACAATATTACAGGGTGCCTTCCTGCGAAATAACCGAATACATGTGTATGTGAACTGTCAGTTGCACTAACGTTTATGTATATTAGATTGGTAAAAGTCATAGCATAAATTTGCAAAAATTTAGATACAAATTATTTCAAAATAATTCTAAGTTACTTCGGCCACAATATACCAATAACCTGGATTTAAAGGAAAACTGAGTTCTGACATACTTCTCCCACTTCCCTCCAAAAGAAAGTTCCCTCATTTTTTTAATTTGATTTGATTTATTCTGGGAAAATATACATAAACACATACTATATTGTCACACATATCACATGCATACGAAACACACAAAAGTGCTTCAAGAATAGAAATTACTGTAATAAAAACATACTAAATTGTACAATCCATAAATGAGCATCAAAATACAAAATAAATGAAATATTAAAAAAAAAAAAGTGCTAAATACATAGTCACATATGTCTGTATATTTGTATCTAATTAAACATGAAACATGTAAATAATTATCACATACAGATCAATTTAGTAATATATTAACAAGTTATTCACCTTTTTGTCATGTTCAGTTTTTAGATACATATTCAACATTCGTTTTAAATCTTTGACTTTACTAGTAGTTGGACACTTGTGTTTGTTACTTAACGTTCAACAAATATTTGCTGCTGTTGCTGCTTCAAGCTCTTTAAATTTGCACTTATTGTAATCTAGCAAATCTAAAGCCACCCTATTACTTTTTTTCAGCTAAAATCTTTCATGGCAAGTGTATTCTTAACGATATTGGCAAGCAATAATTTGCCAATGCATTATCTTGGAAGAACAAATTAAACGCAGAAGTTACAGTAAGTGAACGCATAACGCTAGGAATTGAGTCAAGCAAACTTGGAAAGAATGTTTCTTCAAATTTAAAGGCAAATAATGCTCTGTAGCAAGTTAATCACAGCCTCAGTATGAAAATAATAAGAAATAATGACAATGCTAAAACCAAAGATAATACGCAAAACATCAAGTTGAGCAAATTAATATGTTCAATTTAGTTTCACTAATAGACCTTTTGCTGCTAAACTTAATAATTTACGTGACAGTTTTAACGTAACTATTCCGTCTTCAGAGGTTTCACTCACAACAATCAATATTCACAGTGATCACAAGTTTGCCATATCCATGTAACAAAACTTTCTGGATTTTTCAATTAAACAAAGATACAGATATATAAAGCAAATAAGAAACATTCAAAACAATGATTAGTTATCAAAAAATGGAATTAATGCATTAACTATGAAACTACCGCAAAACTGCACCCCCCCCCCACCCTCCACACACACACCAAATAAAAGAGGGATACAATCTTTGAGTATGTTGCATTGAAAGAATGCATTTAATAACTGCTGTCATAACTCACCTGGTGTTTTACTGCCGCAGTAACATAAAAGTTTCGTAGAACTTGTCTGGGAAATTTGATAAATATTTCAATTTGAAATTCTAAAAAGGTTTCATTTGGAAATTCTATGGATATTTAAACTGGAAATTCCATAAATATCTCAACTGGAAATTCTAGAAATATCACAAAGGATTGTCACATAAGATCACAGAATTCATTAAATTGAAAATTGCCAACACTATTTTCATAAGGCCTGATTATCATTTCTGTCAAAGTAGACTGCCAAGTAAACAATAAAACAGGAGAAAATAGTGCAAACTGACATAGAAAATATGGAGAACAAAAAGACTGACAAGAACCAGTATATAAATCTTATACAGAATAGATGTTTTCCTGGTACAGTGTAAATAGTTCCTGTATTTAGTTCATGTCTGAAGGCATTGTCCCGTTATAATTTGTCACATTTCCTTCTATAAAAAGAAAAACCGCTACATTTATTGGAGAAGAATTTCGTTATAGCAGAATTTTAACAAAGCCATTTATTGTTTTTTTCTGAAAGTTCCCCTGTGTCAAAGAACATATCTATTGGAAGAAGTGTTGGCCCCCTCGAGAGAACAAAAAATCTTGGAAAATAGTTCAGAACGTGTCTAAATTTAATATGGTAGAATTAAAATCGTCTGAGGTTAAAGAATTTATCTGTTGAAACGTTTTTAGTTTCCTCATTGTTACTGAAGTCAAAAAGTTTATGTTTTATCTAAAGTTAAGATATAAGTAGATTTTGTATTTCTAAATTAGATATCTAAAGATTCTTATTAAAAATTTGTATTTTCGTTTTGAAAGAAAAAATTAATCAAGAAATTTCAACATTTTCTATTTAGTGCAAGATATGTCGATGTATTGTACATGAAACATTGAAAACAATAGTGTGCCATTAGAGTTGTCAAAAAGTGACCAGAAATTTAATGTTTTGCCATGGAGATGCTGTTATTGTTGAATTTTAGTGTACCATTCAGTATAAGTTTTCATTTTTTCTGTAGATCTTTTCTTCTAACTTTTTACTGTACCCACTGCAAACCGGGTTGTATTTTAATTGTCATCTAGCGGATGCATCTAGTTATATCGAAGAATGACTAGGCACAACAAAGTAGGCCATGGCATCAAACACTACTGAGAGTGTAAAACAGACAATATATTTTGTATATGTGACGTATTGTCCCCACTGCAATATCTGTTGTGCTAAAGCTTTGTGTGCTATTTTGAAGAATATTTCAAAAGAACATTTAATCTACTAGAATACTATTTTCTGTATACTCCAGTTAAACCACTGGAGACTTATTTAAGACCTCAAGTTATTTAAAAAGGTAAAAGAAAGAAACATTTCAAAATTTTTAAAGCATAAACGAAATATTGGAAGGAATAGGAATGACTACATCTGGGATAGCACACATCGGTTACATATCACAAATTTATGGAGGCAGACAACAGCTCTCCAGCATTTTGGTACAGTCGCATGTTGTCAAGTTCTCAAAGTAAACCTGAAAGAAATTAAAAACACTACTGCTACAAAACTGACTAAGTCATGAAATTTATCTGACAATATTCTATCCAGTTCATTTTGATATAGGGGCGATGGTGCATGTTTTATGAACAATAAGCACCAAAGTCTTGACTTGATTCGAAGCCAAACTACCAACCTGCAATACTTCACAAGTTTCACTGCAGATCAGAACCTATTCAGTCTTAGGCTCCACATAAAACAAGAAAATTCATATAAAACCTAAAGTCATCTATAAAGCTTGTTTTCACTACGAACTTAATTGTACGTTCCTGGAAAACATTGCAACGCAGTCAAAACAAATACAAAAATCACCATTGTTTTGCTATCACTATACAGTCAAAACAAATACAAAATCACCTTTGTTTGCTATCATTATTAGGGAGTGCAAAAGTATTTTAGAAAAGGATTAAATGACCTTATTTGATAATAAAGTATTCTTACCTAATGGAAAAAAGTACAAACTGCTTTCAATACAGCATAACCGGCAGGCTTCATTTTGTTCTAAAATGTACATACTTACAGTTTTGTTCTTGTACCGTCTTAACAAAAATTAGTATCGTTTTGGGATGCGTGCTTTACGAACTTTAATTTCTTTATGTCTTTAAAGTCAACCGAAATATAAATTTAAAGGCTGCAATACCAAATTCGGCATGGTTCAGATGATTATGTTATGTTGTTCAAATAGGACACCTTTGTATATTTATAACTTGATGCTTTATGTTCATTCTGTATCGTACTGGAAGGAGCTTTGGGAATACAAAAAGGTACTCAAGAAATGCGAAAGCATCTCTGTGGCAAACCTAGTGATTTTCTATTTTGTGATATGGTTACTTCGTTTTCTCAATTCTTCACTTCGTCTTATCATAGCTTAGTGCAATATCTGGACTTTCAGCCGTCCATTGATTTGTTGTTGCAACTGCATTACTACCGATTGCAAAACTGATTTAGAGTTTACACTGTTAGGTAAAGAAAGAGACTACTCAGTACACCTGTCAAAAATAAATTAAAGCGCCGCCCAATGTGTTTCTTTCAAACTCCGCCTTTTACCTGTCAATAGTGTCATTTTAGTGTACGAAATGGAAAAGCGGTTAGGAAAAAAATATTGAGTGAAGATTTTCGGTAGCAACGCAGCGACGACACAGCAACTTTTGCGCCGCCAAGGCACATTTTTCTGGCTGGTAGATTGCAAGACGCAGTTTTATTGACAGGTATACCTGAGAAAAGTGTCTCGCTGGGATTGGATGATCAGTAAAGTGACAGTTTAAGCTACTGAAATAAACATTGTAACGTCACTTTTCACCGCGTTCCGAATACATGAAACTCTTAATCAGTTTTGCAAGCGGTAGTATCGCCCTTTGCAAACAGGATATATGTAGTTTGTAAATACACACTTGTTCACCTTTACATTTACATTTTCAACGTATGTAGTCCATCCAACTGGTTACTTAAGATGTCACAGGCATTACCGACTTTTTATCGTCATATTTTTGGGTCTGAATCAATCTTTTTAAAATTTAATGTTAGGCTCATGCTTGAACCAGTAGAAACTTGGAATCTGTCAAGTTAACCCTACCACATGAAATTTGTAGATACAGAATTTTAAATGAATTTTTCAGCAATATCACCCCAGCAGTCTGTTTGGATTTACTATAACAGGAATGTATATGGCTTAAATGTCGTTAAAATTACATGATAGTGATCAAGACTAAAATAAAGTAATTCTGCTTTCAGTAAAGGATTGAAGACGAGTTCTTGAAATTTTCAATCACTTTCAAAGACGGTTGTTACCTAAACATTCGATGCATAGGTATGTGTTTTTAGAACGTAGGTATGTGTTTTTAGAACTTTATGTACTGTCGGCTGCTTGAATGATGAAGATGAAATGTATATTGAGTGGAATTTCCTTCCTTCCAGTCTATGAACATTCGGTTTGCCTCCACCCCATTATTTTTACAGTGAATAAAAAGATAATAATATTAAAAGATCGTATAATAAACAATAAACGAAGACAGCATGGCTGAGGATTAAAGAGAATATAACAGCCACATTTGCTTTGTCTTTTTACATAACCAGCTTATTTTTATCATGGCTCAAATTCAGATGCAAAATTTAATTAACAGATTTAAACTTGGCTGAAATGTCAATACGCGAACGCTTCCCCAGAGTGACGTAACCTGCATGAATTCATTTATCATAAAATTATTTCTAAGTGCAACATGATATAATGTCCTAACATGTTTAAATAATTTGTAATATTTTGACAGGTTATTTGCTAATATCAAAAAACTTGTCCCTCAAGAGCTCAGTATGTTTTGCTGATTCTTTTGCACTTGATTAAAGTGTTGTTTTTTTTTCTGTCAGAATGATTTGTATGTGCTCAGCCAAACCCCGCGCACCGGTTACGCTACGCTCAGTCACTAATCCTGTAAGGGGAGATCACTGCGTGGGAGATTGGTGCTCAGCAACTGAACATTATAACTTGAAAGTTTATAATTATTAACGGCTATTTTACAAACAATTAGGAATTTTCACATCGACTCTTTAGATTTGTGAAACTCAAGAGTATATAAAGTAAATATAGTACACTGTACTCCATCAAATGACAAAAACTACTGCAATTATTGCTTTCAGAACAAAACATGAATTGATTTAGGTTTTTCTTTAATGCTTAGGGACCAAACTAAGTACTGCATTTAGGAACTGTTCTCACTTGGCAGATAAATAATATTTAATATATCAGACTGTGGCATAAATGACAAAGAAATATTTCTTTCTCATGATAATTGTTGCAAATACTGCAGTGTTACAAAATAACTGAGTTTCTCACTAAGGAACCAAATACATGCACTTTTGTATGTAATTAGCTACATGCAATTCAATGCTGTATTATAAAACTGCCAGCAGAGTGACATCTTTCAGACAGGCACACAGATTGGCAACTATGTAGAGAGTCACTTTTTATTTTGGTAAATGTTACCCAACTTGTTAATATAAAGTCAGATTTTTACACTGAAACATGAATGACAACACTGTCCTTTCTATATTTATTCTGTATTTTGCAATATGATGGCAGCATTATCTTGTACAAGACTTATTCTGGATTATACCGTCTCTGTTGTTGAATATGTACACAACTTTATAGTTAAATATTTCTACTGAATATGTAATTTCTTTAAATTTTACATTACAATGCATCAAATGTTCAGTCCTGTAATGGTAATTAAAAGATCTAGAGTAAAAATCTTTTTTGCAGCAAAAGATCTTTTACTACAAACAATTTTTCTAATTTTTACATAATTGGTGAGGAAATGAATGTTTACATCGATGTCTGAAAATAGTCTTTTTCATGCTGTTGAAAGTTTTCTGGTACCTCTGGTGACTTATGTTTCAACCATATATAACATATTAAACAGAAACTAAGATGCATTTATCTATACCATATTCAACTGGTTTATAAACAGAAAGTTAAACATGAATTTTGGACATCTGACACACAAAGTAAATCAACAACAAATTCAAATACATGTATTAATGAAAAGGAAAGATAAATAGTCCAAATATACATGTATATTTGAAGTTAAAGACAAACATACATACACAAATGTATAGCTAACTGAAAATGCCAATATCTTTATTTTTGCAGTGTTATAAAAAGTCAAAATACTTATTTTTAAATGAAACTTCCACATCTGACAAAAGATTATCTGTTGATTCATCTAAACCTTTTTGTATTCCTTTATAAAGATAGCCACTTGCCAGATATCTAAATAATACTTAACAGAAAGACCTTAAACAGCTCAAAAACCAAACTAATATTTCATGGCCATTATCAAGCAATTTACTGACATTTTTTGTATTTTTTTGTTTTCATTTTTTGTAGCCAAATGAAACCTTATCAAAATTTAATAATATGGACAGACCATGCTGTGACCTATATATAGTGATATGGACAGACTACGCTGAGACCTACATATAGTGATATGGACAGACCATGCTGTGACCTCTATATAGTGATATGGACAGAACATGCTGTGACCTATATATATAGTGATATGGACAGACCATGATGTGACCTATATATATAGTGATATGGACAGACCACACTGTAATCTATATAGTGATATGGACAGACCACGCTGTGACCTATATAGTGATATGGACAGACCACGCTGTGACCTATATGTAGTACAGGCAACAATTAGTTCTACTCAAGTTGAAAATAATATAAACTTTTTACTCTTGATCAAAATGAGAACTGCATAGACTACCAGTATATAGTTTGAAATAATTTCTATAGTTAAAGCTTTTTTCTTCACTGTATATATGTAACAGTGACTGGACAACACTGATGCATAACAAGTGTCAGACTTAGAATATTTTTTATATGTGAAGCTGAAAAGATTAAAATTGACTATTCCTATAAGCTCTTAAATTTTGTCTTATTTAAGGAAGATAAAGGTAATAATGGTCAAAAAAAGAAACACTGCATTTTTAAAAAAAGTATGTAAAATGATGGCCCTACACAACAATTAGAATTTTATAAAACATAACATATAATGCTTACAAATATCTTCAACTGAGGTAAATTATTTTAACAGTAACACTACAATAACAAACAAAAGGATGCAAGGCAAGCCAATATTACATTAATATGAAAATCAATCTACATGAAAATGTTTTAATACCATTTAGTTACACTACAAATATCATATTATTGCCATTAAATCTGTTATTCACAACAGAACTAAAATATTTTATGAAAAGTCACACTGTAAAAGTCACATTTAACAATGCTTTCCATGTATGAAACCAAATCAGTAAAATATCCTCACATATTACTGAAAAAGACCAGTTTCACTGTTTCAAGAACTGGTCCATCTCTTTAATCACACAAACTTGTAAATGTATTCATAATGTTTAAATATGTCCTGTTGCAAATAAAATGGCTTTAAAGTTAGGATAGCATTGCTCTTGCATAATATAAGGGGATTTACTTAAGAATTTTAAGTTTTATAAAATGATTACACACAAACCATTTAAGAATATTTGCTAAGTCTTTTTGCAAAATTTTTCAAAATATGTTTTCTTTTCTAATAGCATTTGCAGACTTATAGCATTAACTCTGAATTTAGTTCAAATGATGTTATAATCAAAATGAAGTCATATTAATTATGGAGGGCATTTTGTAAGATTTAAAATACTCAGTTGAACATATAATGAAATATGATGAATCACATAAGAAATATAAATTGTGTATGGCAGGGAAAATCACCTTACAACCTTATAGTCAGGCTTGGCATGCAATTATTCAAGTATGGCACAGTAACCTTTAAATACTGTATATATGTATTAATTATTTTATCTTTTTTTAGAAAGAAGAGCTTTCCAACAAATAAAGAGCTTAAAGTGATAAGCTTTACATTACAGGCAGTCACTACCTATAGAGTTACACTACAGTAAGTATTAGGTAATGAATTAAAAATAACTTACTGATTGAAAAAAAGCTTAAAAATCAATTAGGCTTACAGAGATTCCATTTCAGAATCTAAAATTAATTATAGCTAATGAAACCAACTGCAGAAAGTAAGCTTAAAACTGTATACCAAATTCAAGACAACATAACACAATTACTGGAATTACATTTGAGAGTCCTATGCAAAACTATGCCAATATCCTTGCTTCGTATTTGTACAAGTATTACCATAGTTCTGTTCAATGCTGAATACCGGTACTTAAAATATGGACCAACAAATAGTACAGATATTTCTAAAGCACACAAACTGCCCTGCAGACTCTCTTGTTATTGATTCTACTGAAGTAAAATTGCAGGATTCAAAATGTTACTCATTACAGCCTTTCAAACTCACATTTTTGTATTTGCCTTAATAACCATTTACCAAAACACACAAGTAAATAATTTCTTTGAAAGGGTATCCTAAAATAGAAAGAACTTGTCATAGCAAAATTTCCTTTCTAAAAAAAATATTAGTAACACAGTGAAGCTTAGACAAATTTTATTTCTAGATTCTGCACTTTAAGAAAAACACGAAGAATAAAACATAAGTCTTTTTTTGTTTGGAACCATATGAATCACAAAGTACCATAAATCTAGGGCAGTTTCTTGAACTCTTCTCGAAACCATTAACCTTACGTTGGTGTACTTTACTGTGATTAAGAATAAATTACAAAGAAATGCAAAAAAAAATGAGATAAACAGCAAACTATAAAACAAACTTTTGCTACTAAGTGATAAAAATGTTTTAATGAACTTCTGACATACTTATGTAACTAGCACACAATAAATATTTAATTCACACACTGTTTCAATGTTCTCACAAACTGCAATAGGAAGATAATGGGAACACGTAAATCTGATATGTTATATAATCTATACACACAAAAAATTACATGAACGCATATAATGTAAACTGATGATATTTTACAGTGCCTTAATAAACAGATCTAGCAGTTTGTCATGGAATCTAAATTTTCATCAAGTACATTAAATCTTAATAAATGTTTACTGAATCTTTGGAGAAACTGATGAATGTATCACGGAAGTACAGCATAAACTTAAAAAAAAAGATAACAAGATTAATGTTGGTAAATCTTTTGCAAATGAAGTGATGAAGTTGGTCTCAGCTAAAGCAGTTGAAATTGAGTATGAAATGTCTTTCTGTATTTCGGTATAAATTTCATTCATATATACAATTGTCAATCATCAATAACAGGCCTTTAGATAATTTATTGCAGTTCTCTTTTAACAAATAATTTTGAAAAGCAGTTTATCAGAAACTGCACAAATAAATTGTAAACAGAAAAAGCATGGTGTAAATTCATGCCAATCAAAGAAAGGTCACACTCTGAAGCTTAATTAACCCTAAACATGCTGAAACTTTGTAATGGATTTGCCCAACTTTGAATTTGGAACAGTCCATTCAAAGTTTAAGGGATTTCAATATCAAAATACAAAAATGGAGCTACCAACAGTATAGAGCCTGGTCAGACTGCACGGATGTGCAGGCTGGCCTGGCTCTATACTGGTGGCAAAGGCTAATCCCTTTCGGTTCCAGCAGGTTAAGGGTTAATAACAAATGCCTTCTCCATTTCAGAGCATGTTGAAAAATCATGTTGTTTCCCTATAAAAGGTATTGTAAAACAAATAACAAATAACATTACTATATATAATGTTTAACTTTTTCATTATTTTTATGAATTTTTGTATTATTTTAAATGGAAACATAGACATAAGATACCAGACAATCTTTTAGATTCTAGACAAAACTTTACAATAAGATGGTTTAGAAGTCTTTCTATTAATGTAATAACCCCTCAATGTGACACAATAATTATATGGCATTATAACATTTAAGTAAATTATAAGGTTTAGCTAGTAACATTCAGGAAATTACAAGTTTTAGGAAAGATTTTGAAAATTCATTAAAATCAAGCACATAAACTATAATACAAAAACAATTAAACAATGGCTTTTCAAGACATATTATAAATGCGTGTAAGTAAAACATGACTACATGTATGTCTTTATTCTGTACAAAATACTGTAAGCTTTCAACACAAAACTTAACATTAACATATGTACAGGTGAAACTGAAAATATTACCGGAAAATATTCATAATGTCAATTCTGTAGGTTGCCCTTCTAGAAACATATTATTTCTAACACAAACCATCAAGTCTGCTCTGAACATCAAATGAAATGCAAGTACTCTGAAATTCCATAAAATTCCCACATAATGTTGACACATCAAAAATAGTGAAAACAACGAATCGCCAGTTAAATGTTGTCAAAAAAGGAATTACACTCATTGGACATCATACACTGTATTCAACATGATTTTTGAAAACCACAAGTTAGAAAAAAAGTGTCTGCATGGTGATGGCTAAAGGTAACCTTGATGTCACCTTGACTTTATACTGGAAAACTTACTATCATGATTTAAGGTTGGTGATTTCAAAATTGTCACTTTCTGCATTTGTCAAGCTGATGGTAAAATTTTTCAAGAGAAGACATAGTAACAAAGGTCATGTAGCAAATAAAGTTTTTTAGAATTTAAATCTCAACAACAAATGCATTACAGAGTGCGTAAATCAAATCAGTCTAGTGTATTTCAAACTTCTTTATCATCTTAGAGCCTTGAATGGAGTCTTCGCTGTCAAACTTTATTCCGTATTTACTTGTGACACAGAAAATCAAATCAAGATAAAGTACAATGCAGAAAAAGCAGTTGGGGACCAGTGTTTTTGGCCATAATAACAGAGAGATTGTAATTGACAAGACAGCTTGCATGCTGTGACTGTCCTACAAACACTCTATTATTCATGTCCCTGCAATGCACAGAACATGTGACAATCCTCTTTCTAATAATCTTTACTGATACGTAAAACATTTTAAAGGTTAAAACGTCTTCCTTTATAAATATATTTTAAGCAGATGCCATTTTTGGCTGTCTAACTAGAATTTACAGCCAGCCTCCAGCTAAATTTTGAATTTTTTTGTATGACTTCATCAGTATGACCTAACCAAAGTCACAATATATTAAGCTGCAATTTCCATACACTAAACACTTTATTTAAATTTATAAAAGCATCTGTTTTTCAATGGTACTTTAAAATTAAAGTAAGAGCTAATGTATTATTGAAAAACACAAAGTCATGTTAAATGTATGTGAAGTTTATACAGATGGAATGAGTTTTCAAATAACACATGAAATTCTATATAGCAGATCCAAATTGTTCCCTTATCAACTGGTTCTTGACATCCATAAGGAGTTTCACAAAGGGCACCTATCCATTGGTTGAATTCATTGTCAATCGCCACACAAGGACTTAATCTAGCACATATAACAATCTTTTTAAAGTATTGTTATTTTGTTATCAGTAAATACAGCACTCTGGCACATGCATTTTGAATCATCCAATGAAATTAATAGTTTATTTAGAGTAAAAAACACAGCCAATCAGATATCACAAAGTGTTTAGGCACTATCCAATGAGAGTTTAGCATGTTGCTGATCGGCTCTATGCTATACAGAGGTGATCTGGTACTGTAATGGTTTCTTCTCCTCCAGGCTGTTACAATTATGTCCATTTCTAGCATACTGCATGTTTGGGTTGGGCGGCTGCTGAAATATACAGCTACATGATGAAACATGTATTTTAATGTTTTTCAATTTAAAATCACATATGCAAACTTTGTTCAGACAAACTTCACAAAAAAAGTATTTGACTGTTTGACAGGCTATAAACATATATCTCGGGACTGAAGCAATTTAAACAGATAAATGGTTTAAAAATTGAGGGGATAAGAGAGCTCAATGATTTCAACTATTTGATATCTTTACATGAAAATAATTGAATATTTCATTCCACAGGCAGATATATATCTTCAAAATGCAATCCTTTAAGCCTGATCCCTGCAACATGTAGTCATATCAATCACTATTAATCAGTACCAACACAATTTTTACAGCAGCAAAGTGCACAGAAGATAAAGTAGAGAGGGCACCGCTGCAGAAAAAATTTCTGAAATGAGATAGCTGCAACAAAAATCAATGACAAAATCAGAATAATCTTAGTTTTCTACTTTTGTGAAAGATTTTTATTTGAAATTTCTTAATATACTTATTGAAGCAAATACCTCCTGTAGTCAAAGAAAAAAAATGTGTTGACATATTGTATTTCAACCAAGGCATTGTGGGACATATCATAAATTATTATAAGGTAACCATAATTATTGCTACATTCTCAATGGAGATTTTTTACAGAAAGTTGAGCATCTTTGGAACAAAACAAAACATATGCCCCAAGAATTACCCTAGGGCAATGTCTGGAAAAGGAAAAATAAGATTTTGCTGCCAAAACAGTTCAGCTGTGAGATGAGACTTTGCCAACAGTATCTGTTGTAATAACAGTCTGTCTTGGAAAGTGCAAGATAAAAACACAAGCTGTCAAGCTGAGAGATTAAGGTGACACACCTGTTTGGACAGGGTAAAGATAGGAAGAAAACTGTGTATAGATGGCTGAAGCAAACAATTGTCTGAAAAAGGCAAAAATATTTTTTACAGACATTTGCAGAAGACTTCCTTGGAGATAATGCTTGGGTGGTTGTAGCATTTGCTAAATTACCATAAGCCCATAAAATGAACTGCAAATTTAAAGCATGAACAGTAACGTTCTCACAACACACACATGTGCATCAAAACATTGCAGACAAAATTTGCTATTTAACAAGAGGTGTTATTAAACATTTATGCTGTCCCTTGGTGCTGTCTGAAATAACAGGACACATCTCACACAGATAAAGTAACTTTGACATGCCTTGCACAATCAGGACAATTATAGAAATTCCTCTGTATTTTCCTCCACATGAATGCAATTAACAATATTCTAAGAAGACAGAAAAGTCATTTTTTTCAAGCAGAGTGATAAATTTATATTTTCAAATCCGTATTTTAAAGGAAAAAGATCTGCACTCTTGCTCATGTCGATTTTGATGACATTTTAACCAGTTGTATTTTAGAGTCCTAATAATATCATGAAAATTGAAGAAGTTTTGTTACTAAGTCAAGGAATAAAATAAATCTTGGTGACCATTCAAATCTACTAATATATACAAACTTAGGGGAAAACAAGACTCCATTATTAATAGAGGGACTGTTATAAAGATTTTGTGAGTAATGTCTACTGTCTACCATAACACACAACAAAAAAATGTTCATTAATCAGTTAGAACTGTTGTGATAGAATACAAAAGTGGTTTTCTCTATTCTAAATGACTTTAAAAAAAAAAACAAGATATTAAGCAGTATCTACAGTGCTGGTTTTACATAGATTATGATAATGATTTAGATTTGTTATTTTTAGTAACAACTATGAACAAGACACAAGTACCAATTTTTGCTAGAAAGACAATGACAGCTTGAAAAAACTTCCAGTTACCTAATAAAAAGTATTAAAACATTACATCTGAAAGCACATTTTTTTTCTTCAGTATGAAATAATTAAGGAGTGGTTCTTCATATTTCCTACAACTTTAGAGCTAAAGTTCTTGCTCTTAAAAGTGAAGCTGGGTCCAAATTTTGCTCATGTGATTTTAACCTTCAACTACCTTGCTAAGAATAAATAACCAATATCATTTTTTTTTATTACAAGTAGAATTTAAAATTGTAGCTAAATATCCTGCAGTGTCAATATCTGTATCAAGACAAATACAGTATGTTTCATGTATGGTTATAAAGGATCTCTTGATAAATTATTATCTTATTTTGCAGTTTCTGAATCACAAAGCAGAATAAAAATTTTATGAGAAGTCAGTAAATAAATCAGAATTGTAAAAGAGAGGTAAATAAATCTATCTGGAAGGTAAGGAATTCTTGTTTTATATATGTTATATTTAATGTTAACAAAAACAGTTAAATAAACTACAGTAATAAAATATGCAGGCATGTCAAAATTAATGTTTATTTTCTTCCAGTAAGTAGAGAGAAATACTAGAATGCCCATGGGCAGCATGTCGAACCCTCCAATGGAAAGCTGCATATGGGGATATGGACAGCTGAAACGGAAACTGTGGGAAGATGATGATGGAAGGACAAGGCAGGCCTATATGATGTCTCTTTCTAGGGAGCATAACAAGTGACTGTATCACAATATTTTCAAATTCTTCCATGCATGGAGAAGTAATGGCCCAGACAAGGTCTATCATCAACATTTTGGACCTTTGAGCTGTCACTGTGACCTTGACCTCTGAGCTAGGAATCTGGGTCTTGCATGCGACATGCCATCTCATCAAGGTGAACAAATGTGCCAAGGTATTTCAAAATCCTGCTATGCACAGAGAAGTTATGGCCTGGAAAAGGCAATCTGGATGGACAGATGGACGCATGCATGCACGCACGTACATACACTGAACTGTGGTACCAAATGTGATGACTATGTCTAGCTATCCGCAAGCGGGCTCGACAAAAAATTATCATAATTCCTAAAGAAGGGCTATCATAAACCACCTGTCTAAGGATAGTACATGACTAATAAAAAAAGCATATAAAAATTTAACTGTATAGTTTATAAATTCTGCTTAATTATTACAAAGGTGAATATTATGCATATTGGACATAGGTCTTTACAAAAAAACAAGAAATCGGTAGAACTGATGGATGCTCCCCAAATAAATGCCAATTCCAAAAGGGCTATTGTTTAAAATGTATTTTTTTTTTAAGTATGAAAAATAACAAAGGGCAATAACTCCTAAATTATGCAAAATAGAGTTACGGTTATTGCACACTGCACTTCTCCTCATAGATATCTATCTACCAATAAAGTTTCATGTTAATATCTCTTATACTTTGTGAGATATGCCCTGGACAAAAAATAAGTATGAGAAATTTCAAAAGGCAATAACTCAAAAATTAATACAGCAAGAGTTATGGTTCTTGTGCACTGCACTGCTCATCAAAGAGAACTATCTACTTATAAAGTTTCAAGTTGATAACTCTTATACTTCGTGGGATATGCCCCGGACAAAAAATAAGTACAAGAAATTTCAAAGGGCACTAACTAAAAAATTAATAAAGCAAAAGTTATGGTTCTTAGTGCACTGCACTGCTCCTTAATGAGATCTAACTACCTATGAAGTTTGGTCATGATATCTCTCATAGTTTTTGTGTTATGCTCTGGACAAAATTATGACGGACGGACGGGACGGAGGGGACGGACAGACAAAGCAGCAACTATATGCTCGCCCTTCGGGGAGCATAGAAAGGAAGAAATATTTCATAGCTGACACAGCAACTTCTACTTCTGAGAATACTTTTGTATTATGGAATATCATAATGATATTTGTTACAAACTCTTGATCTAACTACTATGCACCTATGATTTAATGTAGATTAATGTAGGACAGTGGGTGTTTTTTTTTTACTTAAAAATGCATCAATATTTCTTCAAAGTTAAACTCCTTGTCAATTTAAGCCTAAGGCACACTGACAGAATGCTTGGTAACAGAAGGGCTTGGGTAAGAATTGCAACAAATGCATCAAGTCCTCACTAGCAAATGCTGTTAACACGTGTTTATATAAATACTCACAATATTACACCGTGTCTTCCTGTAATATGTCCAGTAGAATAAATGTATATGTCATCTGTTATATACACTGACAATTATATAAATAATCAAAAGATCAAAAGAAAAAAAAAGATAAAAAAGGAAACTGCTGAAATACGAAGTTGCAGATGATGACTTCCATGTAGTTTAAAATTAGCATGAAAGAAAGTAGTTCTAGCATGAATTATTGTGCTTTCTTTCTTCATAACAAAAAGTTCAAATATAGAGAACTATTTTTTCTGAGATGTAGATAGAAATGATATGGATCATTATTAACACTCAGGTCCATCAGACTTGTGGTCTTTGTATAATTAGACCATTTGTGAGACAATCAATCCAAAATCTAGACACATCTCACATACCGTTCCCCCAACCCTCCACCCCAACATTCTGATCAGAGAGAAAAACTGTTGGACACTGGTATTACCTTATGTTCAACAAAGATTTGCTGATGAGCATAAAAAGACACATTTTAAGTTTTGTTGCGCAAAAATATAAAGTGAGACAGATTCCAACAAAAATTTGCACCAAAGAGCAGATGTGAAAACTAATTGTTTCTGTTTATAAGAGATCCTTACAGGTATATTGTATACAAAGGCCAGACTAAACAAAATTATAAAAATATCTGATAGATCTGAAAAACAGAATGGTGCACTCTCAAGTACAGCTTTTATGGTCAATCTTTCATGCCTAAGTGCATGGTTTGTAAGTACTAGCAACATGCACAGTTTCTGACCTTTACCTCAGGTGAACTGGCATCACTAATCTGCAATATTTATAGCAAATTTTCCGTCATGTCTGCAGAGCTTGCACGTATATACATTACATATATCAGAAAATCATGCTCTAATCATTACACAGCTGATTTTTTTTTTCAACACTTAACATCTTATTAAGCTATTCTGGTACCTCCTGTTATTTAGGCACAAGCAAATAAAGTTTTAAAAACATAACATTTGGTATACTTCATTCATTTTGCTAATCTCCTATTACAAAATGGTTTGCAGTATGCATGATGAAGGTTCTCTGAAAATTGTAAAGTTAGACCCCTTTTAACCTAAACTATGCTTGCTACAACTGAATGTGCCAGTGAAATCATTGAAAACCAAGACCTGTCTGAACATTAGCATTCATGGTATACACTATATATGTCGTTTAGGGTTGGATCATAAATGGGAGATCTGTGGAAAATTGCCAGGTTTTTGGACATCACAACAAGGTAAAAACGAAAAACCAAAAAAATGTGTTTCTGACAGTCATACATGGTACGAATTATTCAACATAGTGTAACAACAATCAGGCGAATGACGTGTCATCTTGTGGCAAACATCAATTACATCAATCAGGCGCTAAGTATTACCCCAGGCAATGACCAGATGTTACTGACAATTAACACTAACGCGCGTAAAAAAGAGCCGACTTTTGTCACATAATCAACCAATTATCGATCTTGCGTGTTAAGGTTTTGACTTGGTATATTCAAACTTGGACTTAGTGTGTATTCAACGAATTTTATGGAATTTTTTTTCTTTCAAGACAAAATGTTGATTTATCGGGAGATTTGGGTGCTTCGCCAGGGCGCCGGGGTAAGGGTCTAAATATCAGGAGAACCCAGCGAGTACTGGCATGTATGACACTATTCCTTTTCCCATACAGCAAGTTTTGAATAAATACCCCTTTAAATGTAAATGGTATAGTCCAACTTGAATGTTAAAAAGTAAAGTTTTTTCATCTTTTTTCTTCCGATGATACAAGTAGCAATGACCTTGAACTGATTGATTGATCTTCTTGATTGCATTTTTTCATCCAGCTACAAACTTTCATGCAAGTACATTCTAAAAGATACTGGTTAACAATAATTTGCCAATGTGTAATTTAAAAAATAAATAAATAAACACCACAGTTACATTGAGCGAAAACATAGGCCTGGGAACTGAACCAAACAAAACTGGATAGTATCCTTTTAAAATTAAAAGCCAAATTAATACTCTGTGCATTTGAATGGCCCCAGTATGAAGTAATTGGAATGAATGACAATTCTCAAACCTAAGATTACACACAAAACATCAAGTTGAGCAAATGGATATATTCATTTAAATTGCACTAAAACGCCTTTTGCCGTTAAATTCCACTATTTAAGTGACAGTTCAGACTTAACTATTCCGTCTTCAGAGGTTTCACTGACAACAATCAATATTCACGATGCTCAGAGATGCTGCCATTCCCATGGTACAGAATTTTCTACTTTGCAATTCCCATGTAACAGAACTTTCTAGAGTCTTCAATTAAACAAAAATACAGAACTATAAAGCTATTAAGGAACATCCAAAACAATGACTGTTTACTCTGAAATGAAAAATGATATTTACTATAAAAACTACCAAATATTACAGAGAGACACCAGCTTTGATGTAAGTCTGCTGTGTGTTACCTGGGTTACGAGGAAGTTATCAGAGAATTCAGTCAGAGATGAAAGTAACACTATGAAAAGCCAGTGGATGTCATAACAAACCTGATGCCGACTGATTTACTAGCATAAAAGCTTGGAGAAACTTGTTGGGAAATTCAATGAATATTTCAATGGACTATCACTAAAATCACAAATATCATGAAACTGAAAAATGCCAACAATATTTATTAAGAAAGAGAGCCTGGTAAACATTATTACGGTCAAGTTTGACTGAAATGCTAACAGCAGGGCAAGAGAATCTAGTGCAAACCGCCATGATATATACAGAAGGGCAAACAGACATTTAACACTCTTTAATGATGAACGCATGTACTAGTGAAAAGTACAAAACTGGATGAAGAATCTGGAAAAATAAAGGGACAAAATTATTTTCTATTGCAGGAGTTTGATGCAAAGTAATGTACCCATATTATAGGTTGTTACAAAAGTACAACACAAAGTCATACACTTGATAATTAATATAAAGTCACATAACACATATATGTGATGGTATAACATACTGAGTCTGAATAAAAGTTCTTGACTTGAGACAGCAAAGTACAATACCAACGTACTGAGGTTTTGACCATGTCTAAAGACTTTACAAACTTTCTGAAAGTTATCCTATGCTTGTGGACTTGCTTCTGGATAAAAGCTCAAGTCTGTGTTCCTGTTTTTGAAATGCACAAAAAACAACATTCCTTGTCTACCGACAAAAGAACCCAGTCCACTAGAATCCTGAAGTTTTCACTTAAGTACACATTTTAAAATGCTTACAGCATTATTTCAAGCATTAACTGCCAGATATTCCTACAGGGTTCTCATCATTCTAACAATAAAAGAGCCACATTAAGCTCGTATTATTCTATCACTGCATCACAGCATTACTCACAAATATGCAAACAATGTTTTCTCAGAATATCCTTTAAACTTGTTTTTGTTTTTTTTACTTAAAATGTTGCTGCTTGTCAGCAGAAGGCCTCTTATGTTATTTACTTCCATATTTTATCACTGATACATGAAAAGAACTGATCTGGTTAGAAGATTATAATACAGACCTTCAGAAATGCACTGGCCATTTTATGATAAATATGCACATGACCAACCACCGTGTTGTCTAAGTAACCTGACCAACCACTGTGTTGTCTAGCGGCTGATCAAGATTCAAAAGAACTGGAGAAACTTCCATAATATTTTGTGACAAAAATTCAAGCTCTGCTAGTAAAAATATTAGTGACAATGATTATGATTTATTCAAGGGAAAGAAATGATGAAGTTAAAATGAATAAACAGAGAAAGCAAATTAATCTAGCTTCCCCTACAGCCAGAATAATGTGTCTGTTCATATGTAATGACTTAAGTATGACATTGATAGCATTAGTGTCATTGGTTTATGTTATTTCGTCACCAGGGACAATGTATTAATAACTTGAAGGTACTCACAATATGGTTTTCTGGTAGAAGACTTCCATTAACACCAGAAGGTGGACGCTTCTTGTCCATTTTTTCCTGTCTTCTGCGTCTGTAATTTAATGCATATCTGTCATTATAAATATTAAAAGGCTGACAAGGTTATATTAGCATTGTCAGCTTGGGAAAACATAAGCAAAGGCATGGTTATAAACCAGAACCTCTCTTTCAAGAAAACAATAAAATAAGAATAATCTTTTTAAGTCCTCAACTTTTGGAAATGAAAATTCTTGGTATCTGGTATACCTTCCTTCTGTTCATAAGTGCTAGCAAACAAGTGCTAGCAAACAAAAACTTCAGAGTTAAACAAACCAGTCAATGTAAATACCAGTAAACTAAAATGAAAGTAAATAAATGCTGATGGAAGTGTATTATATGTAAGAAATTCAGTCTTTTATGAGCATCTGGAAAATATTTAACAAGAACAATACTTATTTCTCAGTGCTATTATTTAGATGATCAATAAGTGATGCCTATTTTCAACAATGTAAGTTTTATAAGTGAGAAAAAACAAGCCAAAGGACATTTTATATTTTATAGTGAGAAATACCATGCTATTATTATTTTTTAACTTCCACTATTACACATATGATTAAATAAAGTATAATATAATATGTCAAATAAGGTTTATAAGGCATGTACAGCCTACATGCTTCTCTCTCCTTTCTTAAGAGACATGTACAATTTACATGTTTATTCCTCTTTTCTTATGAGCCATGGACAATAGATATGTTTATTCCTCTATTCTTATAAAAGATGGACAATGTTTATGTGTACTGCGAGGTGATTGGACAGTTTGTTGGCTAAAACGCATTTTTTTATTCAAGGGCCATAACTTAGCCAAAAAATCATTCCACCAAAAACCCCATTATATAAGCGCAAGTTCTTGAGGTACCAATCAATCCTGTAACATTTCATTCAAATTGCTTCAGCTGTATAAGAGAAGAAGTCCGGACAAACTTAAAAAAATAAAAATCATTGAAGGGCCATAACTCTGACAAAAATCATTGAACTGGGAAATGCTGATGATATGCACAACTAGACTTGGTACTGATCATTCCTGTAAAGTTTGGATGAAATCACACCAGTAGTTTCTGAGGAGTAGTCTGGACAAGTTTGGTGACAGACAGACAGATGGACAGACAGACAACGGAGAAGTGATCCCCATATGTCATGCTACTTTGTAGCAGGCAACATAAAATTGGTTGGTAGAAGATGAGAGTATGCCAATGAAATACAGTCTTATATTAAGAATTGTTGTCTCCTTGGCATAGGGTGTAAAGACATTTTTGATGAAATCTGTTTTGTATACGGACAAAATGAAATGTCTTTTTCATCAGTTATTTGTTGGTTTAATAAATTTAAATGTGGATTAATTTCGACTGAAGATGCACCCCATGCCCGTTGGCCTAAAACAGCAACATCTGTCAAGATGGTTGCTAAAGTGAAAGAAATAGTTAATACTGATGCAAGATACACCCCTAGGCAAATAGCTAGTATTGCTGGCATCTCATTAGGAGCAACTCATACCATTCTCAAATGTGATTTGAAATTGAGAAAGATCTGTGCTACATGTATTCCCCATTTGCTGACAGATGAGTAGAAAAAGGCTCGCGTGCAATGCGCTAAGTTGTTGCTTAAACAGTATCCAAATTACAATGCACAGTCTTTTGTAAATGTCCTCAATGGTGACGAAATATGGGTTCATTTTTATGAGCCTAAACGAAAACAACAAAACAAGATTTGGGCTACAAAGTCTGGCAAAAGACCATGCATTACAAAAAGGACCATCAGTATAAAGTAGGTTAAGTATGCCATTTTCTTTACAACTCAGGGTCCCGCCATTCAGGTTGCTGTTCCTAAAGGCAAATCTGTTAATGCAAAATTTTACGAGACAAAAGTTCTTCGAAAACTAGACAAATACTTTCGAAAACGAAGACCAGCAACAGGTTTGGCCAATGTCAGATTGCTGCATGACAACGCGTCATCGCACAAAGCATCTATAGCGCAAGACTATCTGAAGCAGAAAAAAGTTGTTGTGCTCCCCCATCCTCCGTATTCACCTGACCTTGCCCCTTGTGACTTCTTTTTGTTTCCAAAGCTAAAAAATACCTTTCAGTTCGACAATTTGTTCAGCGTAAACACCGTGGTTCTGCAATATTCCAGTGTCTTCATAGTATACAAAAAAAGACTATGAAAATGCCTTCAAAGATTGGATCCGGAGACTGAAACATTGTATATCTGTTGGAGGTGAATACTTTGAGGGAACAAAATAAAAAATAAAATGATCCCATGAAGAATCACATTTTATGTGCATAGATGCATTTCATATTTGAAAACACCTCATATCAAATATGAACAATGTATATGTTTTCTCCTCCATTTTTATATAAGATGAACAATGTATATGTTTGTTCCTCCATTTTTATCTATGATGAACGATGTATATGTTTATTCCTCCATTCTTGTAAAAGATGAACAATGTATATGTTTGTTCCTCCATTTTTAAAAAAGATGAACAATTAAATGTTTATTCCTCCATTCTTGTAAAAGATGAACCATGTATATGTTTATTCCTCCATTCTTTTAAAAGATGAACCATGTACATATTTTTTCCTCCATTCTTGTAAAAGATGAACAATACTAATGTTTATTCCTCCATTCTTATAAAAGATAGACAATGTACATGTTTATTCCTCCATTCTTATAAAAGATAGACAATGTAATGTTTATTCCTACATTCTTGTAAAAGATGAACAATGTAAATGTTTATTCCTCCATTCTTGTAAAAGATGAACAATGTAAATTTTTATTCCTCCATGCTTATAAAAGATGAACCATGTATATGTTTATTCCTCCATTCTTATAAAAGATGGACAATGTATATGTTTATTCCTCCATTCCTATAAAAGATGAACAATGTTAATGTTTATTCCTCCATTCTTAAAAAGATGAACAATGTTAATGTTTATTCCTCCATTCTTATAATAGATAGACAATGTACATGTTTATTCCTCCATTCTTATAAAAGATAGGCAATGTAATGTTTATTCCTCCATTCTTGTAAAAGATGAACAATGTAAATGTTTATTCCTCCATTCTTATAAAAGATGAACAATGTATATGTTTATTCCTCCATTCTTATAAAAGATCAACAATGTAAATGTTTATTCCTCCATTCTTATAAAAGATGAACAATGTAATGTTTATTCCTCCATTCTTGTAAAAGATGAACAATGTATATGTTTATTTCCTCCATTCTTATAAAAGATGAACAATATAAATGTTTATTCCTCCATTCTTAAAAAAGATGAACAATGTTAATGTTTATTCCTCCATTCTTAAAAAAGATGGACAATGTATGTGTTTATTCCCCCATTCTTGTAAAAGATGAACAAAGTACATGTTTTTTCCTCCATTCTTGTAAAACATGAACAATGTACATGTTTATTCCTCCATTCTTGTAAAAGATGAACAAATTAATGTTTATTCCTCCATTCTTATAAAAGATGAACAATGTTATGTTTATTCCTCCATAATTATAGAAGATAGACAATGTTCATGTTTTTTCCTCCATTTTTGTAAAAAATAAACAATGTAATGTTTATTCTTCCATTCTTATAAAAGATGAACAATGTACAATTCCTCCATTCTTGTAAAAGATGAACAATTTAATGTTTATTCCTCCATTTTTATTAAAAGATAGACAATAAACATGTTTATTCCTCCATTCTTGTAAAAATTGACTAATGTAATGTTTATTCCTTCATTCTTATAAAGGATGAACCACGTAAATGTTTTTCCTCCATTCTTATAAAAGATGAACAATGTATATGTTTATTCCTCCATTCTTGTAAAAAATGAACAATGTAATGTTTATTCCTCCATTAGTATAAAAGATGAACAATGTATATGTTTATTCCTCCATTCTTGTAAAAAATGAACAATGTAATGTGTATTCCTCTATTCTTATAAAAGATGAACAATGCAATGTTTTTTTTATTCCTCCATTCTTATAAAAGATGAACAATGTATATGTTTATTCCTCCATTCTTATAAAAGATGAACAATGTAAATGTTTATTCCTCCATTCTTAAAAAAGATGAACAATGTTAATGTTTATTCCTCCATTCTTAAAAAAGATGGACAATGTATGTGTTTATTCCCCCATTCTTGTAAAAGATGAACAAAGTACATGTTTTTTCCTCCATTCTTGTAAAAGATGAACAATGTACACGTTTATTCCTCCATTCTTGTAAAAGATGAACAAAGTAATGTTTATTCCTCCATTCTTATAAAAGATGAACCATGTATATGTTTATTCCTCCATAATTATAGAAGATAGACAATGTACATGTTTTTTTCCTCCATTTTTGTAAAAAATAAACAATGTAATGTTTATTCTTCCATTCTTATAAAAGATGAACAATGTACAATTCCTCCATTCTTGTAAAAGATGAACAATGTAATGTTTACTCCTCCATTCTGATAAAAGATGGACAATGTTATGTTTATTCCTTCATTCTTTTAAAAGATAAACAATGTAATGTTTATGTTTCAATTTTTGTAAAATATGAACAATGTAATGTTTATTCCTCCAGTCTTGTAAAAGATGAACAATATATATGTTTGTTTCTCCATTTTTAAAAAAGATGAACAATTAAATGTTTATTCCTCCATTCTTGTAAAAGATGAACCATGTATATGTTTATTCCTTCATTTTTGTAAAAGATGAACAATGTAATGTTTATTCCTCCATTCTTGTAAAAGTTGAACAATGTAATGTTTATTCCTCCATTCTTATAAAAGATGAACCATGTATATGTTTTTCCTCCATTCTTATAAAAGATGAACAATGTAAATGTTTATTCCTCCATTCTTACAAGATACGGATGATGTACATATTTATTCCTCATTTGTGAAAAGGCATGGACATGGTAAATGTTTATTCCTCAATTTTATGAGCCACAGACTATTTACATTTATATTCTTTCATACTTATCCTTGTGCCAGAAGTCACACATCATGTCACACTGTCAATCCTGACACCTTGTCCTGTGTTTCTAAACACTGATACAATCTCTGACATAATTGTCTTTAAAATGACACTCCTCATCAAAATATTAACAAGAAGGCCATAGTAACCCTATATCTCTCATGTGTACCACTGACCTCATTTAAAGCACGATAATCTGCCACACAGTGCTAAAATTTCACATTCAGATGACCTAGCTTTGGTTCCATGTCTTGAGTATTCAGTCTTACTACAGAGATCATTAAGGCAAGTTTGACCTGGTGACCTAGTTTTTGACCCATTTTCAATCATTTTCAAGAAATCATCTTTAGAATCATTTTGAGCTAATCAAGTGACAATTTGTTCAAAAACTGTGGCCCTATATTTTTCCACTGATCTGAGCTGCTGACCTTGTGATAAACCCTAAAATCATCAAAGAAAAAAATCAAGACTTTTTCAGAAAGTTTCATAAAGAACGTGCAAAAAGGTGTCCCCTAGAATATTCACATGGTTAACTTTTCCACTACCGGATAATCTGAACTGTTGAAGTAATTTCTATTCCTGTGTGTCCTTATTTCAATCTCATCACAGAAATCATAGAAACGGCAGGCAAAAAAATATTACCTCTACAACATTCACAAGGTTTTCCTTGGATCTCAGCATCTGATCTAGCTTTCTGAACTCACAAAACCAAGTTTCCAATTTTGTTCAAGAGATTATCAAGACAAATTAAACATTTTCAGTAGACTTCTTGAAGATGGGATCAAAGATTTGACCTTTGGGGTGTTTTCCTTTGATTCAATCTGGTGACTTAGATTTTAACCTAACATGACCTAGTTTCAAATTCATCCCAGAGATCATCAAACATAATCTGAGAAATTTTAATGGGGACTGGATTGAAAGTGACACCTAGAGTGTTCACACAGATTCTTGTGACCTTTTTTCTTGAACCTGTCTAAGCAAGATTCACACTTTTTGAAAGATCATATTGACAAACATTTTGAGGTCAAAAACTTTGAGTGTTCACAAGGTTTTCCATTGATCCCTGAGTAACTACTTTTTTTATTCAATGTGACAAAGTTTCAAACTAAGACAACTATTCTGAGCAAGTTCCATGATGACTGGGTCAAAATGTTACCTCTGGAGTGCTCTGAAGGTTACTTATAGAGCTGGTAATCTTGTTTCTGAACCACATGACAAGGTTTCCAGTTCTGTTAAGAGATTATTAGGGTAAACATTTGGAGCAAGTTTCATTGAGGCTGTTTCAAAGATGAGACCTTCCATGTGTTCATAAATCTACATGTAGACACACTATACACAATCCACTAAACACATGAACACCAGGAAGGACAAAGACCAATCACAAAAGATTTGAAACAAAACAACTTTATCTCAAATGAGCTAAACTTTTGCTTCAGTTTGAAATATATGATAAGCATTATGTATCTATAATTTAAAAGTTTAATGAAAAAAAGAAGTAACTAGTTGAAAATCATGTACATTTTTCAAAAATGAAATTTCATTAAAAAAAACACAGGTGGTGTTCTGTCATTTTTGTTCAAGTAAATTGCTGTCTCCCACTATCATCCCTAAAACTGCACAGAAAACAATGCAACCTCTTCCCATATCCATCAAACCAACATTTCAATAATCAGAATATATTCAAATTAAAGGTACTGTCTAACTTGTGTAATGAAAGATTTATGAAGTATGAACCTAATGATCCAGTAGTAACCTTCCCATCAATTCCTTAAAGACTAATAATAATTCATTACCCACCCACCACATTTATTTCTCACAATAAACCTGTGCAAACTAGGACTACTATAAATGCATTTTAAACTACTAGAAATCATTCAAATCTTGCCCTATGAGAAATTAATAAAATACAAGAGCTGTCACTGTAAGTGACATATGCCTCCACAGGGTATTTTCGGCAAAAAGTGCTTGACATGAAGCAGTGTTGTTCAAGTGCAATGAAAAATCTACACGTGTTAACTGTGGGAATGCCTTTTGTGTACTAAGTAAAGCAACTCTGGCCACAATCCATTTTACTAGTTAGTTACAAATAGGAACATAAAAATACAGGTGCGGAAATTTCTTTACTTTGCAAGAATGACACACAGACAAATCTAAATTCTGTCAAGAATCACTAACATACAGAGCAAACACACATATAAAACAGCTGGAAGGTTGTATTTTATATTAACTGGTGGTAAACACAATGGACAGACAAACAAACATTTTGCAACATGTCTGCATTATTCTTTATCTTTTGGTAGTACAAATGATGTAGCAACAGACAGAAGGAAGGAAAGATTGTAACACTTTTTCTCCATCTTATAATCATTTGCACAAATAATTTTCTATATCATGAGATAGAAAGCTGACACAAATATACAGGAAGACATTATTTTTTTATCATTTTGGACTTTGGAGGTACAGACAACAGATAGACAGACTGATGGACTGTGACCTTTGACATGTTGTCTCAATCTTGTGAACATTTGCAATGAGTTATCTATAGCTATGAGTGATACAAAGTGCACAAATATGCTGGTAGGCAGTATTCTATATTATTTGGCAGGACAGTGGACGGAGACAGACACTGCCAAGTCCTATAATGCAACAAAAAGAGTAACAGAGTGGATAGGAACATACAGAAATGTAGTACATCATCTGATGATGTGTCACAAACAAGACCTGTGTTCCAAGGTCAAAGTCAAGGTCATAATTCATTGCCCAAATAATATAGGTACTGCGGGCTTTTATATTAGTGTCCACTTTGTAAGTTTGTGGTACATCAGAAGATTTTGATGCATTGTATTGCATTGTACATGTACAATGTAGGAGTGCAGCGAAACCTTTTGCGCTCTTGCCTGAATTCAGCTAACCTGACCACATCTCGTGAGAGCGAGATGACATAACCCAGCGGGACATAAAAAAAAATCTGTAAGAGGTTCAAAAGGGGATAAAATAAATAAGTCACAGATGTCTAAAACAGTGACCCTGTAACAAATATGAATTGTGGCAAGTAATTTATATATCCTGTATAAAATGGTAGAGTTACAGAGCAGATAACTATATACAGAGTTACCTTGCTTTGCAAGAGGTGTTCCCTTAGATAGTGGGTAAATATAGAGTATTATCTACTGGAACTGTCAGTGACAAATGAAGATTTTAATGTAGTTTCTGTTTAAATAAGAAATTAAAAATGAACCATACATTTCTGCATATTGGTGAATTCTGAATATAAGCACTGATGCAAATTTTCTCTTTGAAACATGTATTTCAATAAAAAAAGCTGATCTTACAGAAACAATAAAGTTCACCTTGAACAAAATAAAACATAATGAATTTTGTCTTGACTAATCTATTGTATATCTTATATTTTGGTAAACTGTTCATCTGACATCTGTGAATTTCCAGAAATTAAAACACTAGCATAACAGTCTTAGCATGTGTTATGTTAATTTCATTTACATATTATAAACTCTGTCGTATTTTAAGCCTTAATTATATCAATAATTCCAAGAGATTTCTTTCCTTCAAATATTCATTATTTCAAATACTGTTAGTCCATTCATGTAATTCACAATGCAAGGGCATGTGCCTTGCTAAACAAAATCAGATCAATTGTAATATCCTTTATTTCTTATTTGTAACAATGGCAAAAAATATGTTAAATACATATTAATTTTCAAGAAAATATTCATGAACAAAAGACAGGAAAATATCCAAAGTTTCTGAGTAAATACAAATGATCTATAAGATTCACAACTAATTCTGCAATTACTGGATACATGGCTTTGTTTTTGTTTGTATTTTTGTTTGTTTGTTAATTTTTAACAGCAGCTTGCATGCAAATATTTGTGATTTATCATTATTAGAAACGGAACAAGTATGCGATCACACACTAACATAGTAGTGATTTAAGAGTTCTTTATGTACATTAGACAAAAAACTAAACTAAACTTTCACAGGTTAGGACAAGTTCCATTTTCTGGCAATTTTCTAAACAAATGTATCTTGACTAGGCAGCTTTTTCTACAAACAAATTATTACTTGCTCTTGAATCTATAGATATTTATCATTAGAATGTTTGTGCCATAACTCTAGCAATTACAACTCAGGAAGTTTCTGGTGGTACAGTGGCTGATTTGTTAAAATAATGTAAATAATGGAACAAAACTCTCCTTCCATGTCATCAATGAAAATTATGTGCTTTATAGCCAGAAATTTAGCGGAAGGTTTCACACAGTAGATTATTTTTTACATTTAAGAAGTAATCAAATAAGATTTCTATATGTTTAGAACAAACGATTGCTATCAAGACAAGTTTTGTTAAAAGTGAGTTATAAAACATTTCTTTTTTTTTTTGTTACAGAAGGGAGACAACTCTGCCATGACTATGACTTTTAAGTCATTGAAAGACATAAAGTGCCTCTAGCATAAATATCATCTACTAAAGCAGCTAAGATTCTTTAGACAGATTCATTTGACAGGAACACACTCTTGGGACAAAATTTGCTCCATCCTATGATAGAAACAAGTAACAGAATTAGAAAGACATATGACTACCCTAGAGACACGAGAAACAACCTGCATACAGCATACAAAACACTTGGAATGTATACTTACTTATGCTTCCTGTTAAAACACATTTATAAAACTTATTTAAGAAGGAAATTTTAACAACTATTCCATTATGTTTTGATTTATGATATATGTTTCATTCAAAGGCATTTTACTGAAGAGATTCTAAGTTTGTATCAGATTTACTTATAATGTTCTTGTAACTATATTTTGAAAATTAGAAAACTGAATAAAAGAAGCAGCAAATTCCATTTTTTTTAAATGTGACATGAAAACTCATGATTACACCTGTTAGAACTACTGAACTGTAAAACAAAGTTGTGTTTCCTCATGGCATATCTAAAATCATCGTCGGAAACCCACGTTCTATCCATTCCATTTCACTCTATTTATCTACCGTGGGACAATTGGTTGGTAAAAATTTCGTACTCATGAATAATTCATTACCTACTTTCATTGGTTTCCGTAAGATTTCCCTCGCGCCCATGTTTAAATCTTGGGACATACCTCTATTTTAAGTAACCTGTCATTATTCATACCCTTCACACTGAAGAGTATCTATTTGTATTGCAGAATCTCATTCGATGAGGAGTTACTTCCCTTTGCTAATAAATATTCATGAAAACGCATAATCTGCAGTCAATTATCCCACGGTACATAATGTAGTTGTGCGGAATATGTACCGGGGGTCACCGACGATGATCTAAAATTAACAAGTCACTGGTGTTGCTCGCAACACACAACCTGTTAATGCAACTAATCATTATAAAAAACACGACAATCAAGTTTATGGCATGACTTACCTGTATTAAACAATTACAACCTAGAATTTAGCTACAACCTAACAGCTTTGAATGAATAAGGTAACAAGATTTAGTATGACTTTACAATGTGAATGCAAAACATGCCTTGGCATGACTTACCATAACAAAGGCTTTACGCATAACTTTACCTTCTGCAATGCCTTGAGTATGTGTAACAATGGCAACCAAGACTTTTGCATGACTTACCTATATGCAACAAGGTCAAAACTGGCCTTCAAAAGAACTTCACTATATCAAACTATAAAAACCATATCTTACTAATACATAGAGATGACTTCCTTAATTATAGACCTTCCTGTATAAAAGCAGTAATTACAAGGCAACAACCATGACTTACCTATAATACACTATGGCCACTGCTATGAAGACAATTACTATAACAATTAGCACTACTATACTGGCAGTAATTCCAGCTCTTGCAATCTGGTCTGGATCCTGACCTGTAATATATCAATTATTTAATTTGAATTTTGTATTTGAGAAAAACATCTTTTTTTATTAAAAACATATGTCTACCTTGTAACACATCTTTCAGAAATCATTTTTATAATTAATTTCACCATTTAAAAGTGTTTATAAAATATAACAAAATTTCTTAATTTAGATTATATTGCATAACTTATGCTAGGAAGTATTATTAGCATAAACTACAGTTGTAACAGCAAACTTTAAATATATAGCAAAAACATAAACTTGTACATTTATCTAACATAGTATCTTTAAATTCACGAGAAATAAAAAATACATGTTGGGTTATCTTACAACACCAAGAATAGTCAAAATAATCAAATATACACGAAAATAAAGTAAAAAAAATCTTTTCTTTTTCACAACAACATTTTAGTGATTGTAAGAAAAGCAATGTAACCCATCAACAAACATCAATCATTCTGTTAGACACACTGTCAATAGTTGTTAAGCAGCCAGACAATTTAACCAAGGCATCATTGACATGGAAACATATTAGCTGATATCAGCACAGTGCTGATCTATAGGCTGCCAAATTTAAAAATGAACAAAGTGCTACAGACTGCAGATACAATTATTCAATATCAGCTAGCAATACTGATCAAAAGTGTTGATAAATCTGATCAAATTCGACTGCACTCAATGGTTCCAAACTCTTAAAAAACCACTGCTTACACTTTGGGCAAACATAAATTGTCCCTGAAATACATCTGTGTCACCAAAAAATACTTTAAGAAAATCAGAAATCAGTTTAATAAATACTTGAAAGGAAAGGACTCCTTTAAAAAGGACTCCTTACTTGTCAAATGCAATAAATGATAATTTTGAATGAAAACCTGATAATGAAGAAACTCCTGATAAAACAAGACTGGTGACAAACAAACTACTGCAGACAGAGGAATTCCTGATATAACAAGACTGATGACAAACAAACTACTGCAGACAGAGGAATTCCTGATAAAACAAGACTGACGACAAACAAACTACTGCAGACAGAGGAATTCCTGATAAAACAAGACTGACAACAAACAAACTACTGCAGACAGAGGAATTCCTGATAAAACAAGCCTGATGACAAACAAACTACTGCAGACAGAGGAATTCCTGATGAAACAAGACTGATGACAAACAAACTACTGTAGACAGAGGAATTCCTGATAAAACAAGACTGATTACAAACAAACCTCTGCAGACAGAGGAATTCCTGATAAAACAAGACTGATGACAAACAAACTACTGCAGACAGAGGACATCCTGATAAAACAAGACTGCTGACAAACAAACTTCTGCAGACAGAGGAATTCCTGATAAAACAAGACTGATTACAAACAAACCTCTGCAGACAGAGGAATTCCTGATAAAACAAGACTGATGACAAACAAACTACTGCAGACAGAGGAATTCCTGATAAAACAAGACTGATTACAAACAAACTATTGCAGACAGAGGAATTCCTGATGAAACAAGACTGATTACAAACAAAATCTTTATAAAACAAGGTAGAATAATCCGTGAATGATTCCTCAATGACTGTTGATGGAGAAACTCCTGATGAAACAAGACTGAAGACAAACAAAGTCTTGATAAAACATGACTGTACACAAAGAAATCCCTGATGAACAAGTCTGACAGCAAACAAAATCTTGATAAAGCATGACTGTTGACAGAGAAAATCCAGATAAAACATCACTGATAATAAACAAAAATGTGATAAAACATGACTGATCACACACAACATTGTGATAAAACATGATTGATAACACACAAAATCTTGATAAAACATTACTAATAATAATCAAAACCTTGATAAATTATCATAAAAGCATGGTAACATCAGCATACTATTTAAAAACTTTCTGTTGCCAATACTTTCTTTTTAACTATTCCACCATAGTCAATGCTATTCTTTAATGTTTGGCTATGATTTCTGACTTACTTTTTGTATAGTACAGCTCTGAGGGAAATTATGCAAACTTCATGTAATTCCAATATTACTCAATCTGATCATTTTTTTGTGTGATAAAAAGTTGTAACCAAGTCATCTGTGATTTGCCTGGCAAGAAGGTTTGATTCATCTGAAGTCCTTGCCTTTACTTTAAGCACTCTGACAAAGTCTTTAGACATTCTGTTGAATCCTTCTTCATATATACATACTGAAATATTCCTATTTTGTAATGACTGCATTTTGGTATGGAAGTTTTGTAAAACTTCCCTGACATTATTGATGAATGTTCTGAGGACAGAAACAAGAATTGGCTTGATACATAAATCACTCAATGTCTTTGAAAAATAAAGAAATAGATACCAGTATTGATTGTAAAAATCAGAACTGGGAAAAGATTCAGTTCAACATCAGTCAGTTAATAGTGGGGGGCAGCTCAAGAGAAATGGAAATGGTCCAACTGTTGTGGGAAAACTCACAATAGCTGTAAAGCTCAGACAACTGGAAACATTAACTTGACAGTAAGAATCTAGCAGTAAATAACATGTATAGACAATCTAGATATGTATATGTTTAACTGTATTAGAGACATTTATGTTCTCCTTAAGAAACTATATTAAGTAACAGACAGACCAATTGTTAATATAACTCCTGAGCTCCTGCAGGACTCTGACATGATTAGATCAAGTCTGGAAAAAATAGTATAAATACAAAATTTTATCATGCCCTTCAAGTATTTTCACTTGCTTCAGATAAGGATCCTTTTTGGTCTAAATATGACAACCTTCAATGATATAAAGTGGCTAAACATTTAGGACCAATTTCCTCATTGTTTTGAAAGTCAACCTTGTAATCACTTTTATCATTTTTAACAATGTCTGAGGAAATACCGTTTGTGTTTGCTGACTTATGTATAAAAGATTCCTGCTCCGGTAAATATATATTTCTGAAAAACATCATTGCTTTAAACTGGTTGAATTTAATACAATTTAAATTATCTGTCTTGTAATAATTACAAGCAAACATAAAAGTAATCAAAATCTTCAAATCTGAGAAACAAAAAGTCATTAACCTTACAAAACAAACTGATTAGACAATCTGATGTGCAGAAGTAGAATGTTTCTGCATTTTGGGAGACTTAACAAACTGGCTTATTCTAAAACTCTGCACTGAATAATATCTAAAACTAAATAAAAATAAAGGTCAAAACAACTGAAAAGCAAAACTAACAGCTTTAAAACTCTAATGACAAAAAAATAACAGTTTAATCTTCAAGAAAATTGCAAAATCTTTTTTTTTTTCAAAAGTTAGTTTTTGCAGAAACTTTGAAACTTGCTTCACTAATTTAGTTTAAAAAGACTTTTTGTGCAGGGAAAATATAAACTGTTTTCTAACACTTCATCTTTGAGATCACTAACTTTAGTTACTTCCTTGCTCAAAAGCAATTCTGTCCTTACTAAAACCTCACCTATTTAAATTACCTGAATCTATAAACTTAAAATCTCAATGTTAAGATACATAATTAAGTAGACCTTTCACACACTTTAGCATTACACCTTATATGAAGATTTCAACAACAACATGTATGGATATCCACAATGAAATAATCAGTAGCAGTAGAAATTCCTATACCTTAAAGGGGCTGTGCTCCGGATGACAAAAAAAGGAAAGTTTTCTTGTATTATAAATTTCTTGTAATATTTATGACTAATGCTTAAAAAATACCTTACTGACAAAAAATAAGTCAAATAATTACATTATAAATTGATATTTTTCCCTTTCAAAGTGCTATACCGTAACCCGACGGTATAACTATATCGTATAACATTGAAAGTAAATATCTATAATATCACTTGCGGCGATGATGGTAACAGTTAAGGCGTTGGAAATATTTTGTTAACATGAGGGTCCAGAGTTCAAACCAGGCTGGAGCGAAAATATTTTTTTTGTTCTATTTTGACTTTTATAATCAGTTTTGAAGTAAAATATTATGTTGTTATAATCTCACGGCATCTAAATATATAATTTATGAAAAAAATTTTTTTATGGCAAATCTGGAGTACAGCCTCTTTAAATAGCAAATGCTTTAAGATGTATTCTATGGATATCCAGGTAATTTCTATCTATCAAAAAATAATTTTTATCTAAGAATCCCTTATTCCTCAACTAAGCACAGCTTTCTTTGATTGGTCAGAAGTATGCAGCTTGCTCCAGATGGCTTCTCACTAAGATAGGTAAATGGTTACATTTTGACATAAAGTAAAAGTGACCAACTTTTGATATATAACAAAGGCTCAAGAAGAAAATCAAAATCCCAATTTTAAGAGGATATGCAAACATACAATCTGATACAGGTAAGACAACTCTGGCTGGCTTAAGGTAAGTCAACTCTGGCTGGCTTACATACAATCTGATACAGGTAAGACAACTCTGGCTGGCTTACATACAATCTGATACAAGTAAAACAACTCTGGCTGGCTTACATACAAGAGAAATAATTAGGAAAAATTGTAACAATTTCATTAGTTTTTAAAACCAAGGATATAATTAGATGCTAATTTGCATACATTAGTTATTTTTAGAAACAACATTTCATTTAAAGGACCTGATAAGTTTAGTGCGGAAAAGGATTCTCTACAGATCGTACTTCTTCCTCTGTATTTTTACAGCTTTTTCTCAGTATTGTAAAGGGTTTGACAACCACAATTCCAAGAGTGTTTTGGTCTATCTTTTTTAATTAATATATGTTTTTAATAATCCATTAGTGTTGTCACATATTCAAAACTGATCACATGACTTCAACGTTTCATTTTACGGATATTGACAAAGTTCGTTCGGCATTTCCAAAACAATTTAAGACCGGTGATCATAAAATAATTTTGATTATTTAATCCCGATGTATCTCAAACACATTTTGCCATTCACAAAAAATAACCATGCTGATAGGGTGTTGATAAAGTTGTTAATCATTCTAGAGTTCTTATTTGTTTGTTGTTGTTTTTTTAATGACGATTATAGCTAGTATTACAACTTTATCAGAATTACTTTTGACATTATGAATACATTATATGCTCGGCAAAAAACATGATTCAGCTGTATTTAATTTGTTTTTTCATACATCTAAACAGAACTTGTTCTGAAAATACTGACCTATTAGAGTGTAAGTGTACAAGAGTTCTGAAAGTGTTTCCAGATTCTCTATGTTCTTAACATTTCAATTATTTTCTTTAAGTAAATCGAAATGCTGTCTGCAATTCGATTCAATAATGGATTTGGATTTGGATTTCAGTCTGATTTTACAACACTAATATGTATGAACATTGATAAAAATATGTCATATGTGGAAACAGACAGAGATGTGTTAAATGATAATCATGTTCCTGCCCCAAGTTAGTCTAAAAGAAATTCCTGATGACTCACTGAGCTGTTGGGGATCTTACATTAGGTGAAATATAGCAGAATATTAACTGGACAAACCAAAATAATGATGCAATATCATTTTATATTATTAAGCTCCAATACAGCATAAAGATTAGGAAATATTCCTTTTATTATTACTGTCTCATCATAAAAGGGCAAGAAAATATAGCAAATAACTGCAAGTATTTGTCAGGAATACCAGACTTACAACAAGGCTCCAGACGATGCTGTGTCATTAGTCTGTTTAGTTTATGTATTAAGAGAGCTGGGCCTAAGTAACATTCCCATTTACTAATCAGCTTATCTTTAATGAAACTGTCTGTATTAGGTGTATCTGGTCAACTTAAACATATCTTAAACACATGAAGTCCTGTTCTACCAAACAGCTAAGCCAGAAAGACATTAGTGGTAACTGGCTGAAGTAAGTATTTTGATAAGTCATCTATAAGGAATTCTGGCGGTACAGCAGTCTCAATACCACAATATGCCACTTGAAAGACAAGAAGACAGGCAGATTTTACTTTTCTGTCAAAGAATATCACAACAACAACAACAACAGGGAATCATTAAATTCACACAAGTGTCTTACAATCATTCTGTCATAGACAGGAAATACTGATGTTACCTGGAAATATCCACTTGCCCTGAGCTGGATTTGAACTCGGGTACCTTAGATTACTTAGCAGACACTCTACCATTTCACCAGCCATAAAAGATAGCAGATACTGGTATTAAGGGAGTAGAAAGTGTGCATTAAACCTCTACTACACTGACCTTGAATGACAAGTGGTTGGGTTACCTTTCTGTCCAATTTGATAATTCTGTTTGTATGAAAAGAATAGTATTGCAATCATCATGTTTTACCAACTACTAAATTGTCAGAATAGCTGATGAAGTATGCCTTCATTTTGCTGTTGTTTTTCTCTCATTATCAACTATTCCACATTGAGCAATCTTATCATCATCCTAGGAAACAATTTCTGCTTCATTTTAAGACAAGCAATGGATGAGTTTATCATATTAATGGCAGATTTGTATAATATTTTTTAACTTTATGGCATAATGTGTTTTTCTGTGTCTCATAATTATATACCGGTGTAAACACTGCTTCAAGATTTACTAATGGATACAGGGAAAGGAACAAAGGCAGACTGTTAACTGTGTTTCTCATGTTTTACACAAATAATTTCATTGACTACATTTGTATAACAATCGTGCAATGTATGTCTTTTTAAACTGTTCAAACCCAGACAAGACAAAAGTCTAGTCTTGCCATCTTGTAAAAATGTTTCTACTTTAACCATTTAGACTAATACGAGGTTTTATGTAATTTCAAACTCAAATACTGAAAATTATTGAAAAATTACTGGGTTTTTTATATATCAGTAATTGGCAAGGTATAAAATTCATTTGTTTTTTGTTAGAGATATGATGAATGTCCACAGTAATACTGAAAGTGGAAATGACTAAATTTTGTCATGTGATAAAATTTCTTTATCCATAGTCATTACCTAGTTAAACATTTTGCCTTTGAACTGCAGAGTAATTACTATGAAAGTCATAGAACAAATATACATTTGTTAGGTTTGACAGTGGCAGTCCTACCATATTCTATTCTAGGGTTTGTTGCTCTGTAAGATTTCTTTACCCAAGAATCTCAAAATTAAATGATGAATGGTACAATACCATCTGTATAATATAATTACCCTAAAAGTTCAGACACTCAGTTCTGAAGATCTATTAAGTCTGGAAAATATGGCTGAAAGAGTAAACATTCACTATGCAATTGCACTAACCACTAGTTGTTATACCTTTTTTTCCCTAAACTATTAGGACTGAAAAAAGTAAAATGGAACAAAACTCTTCTTTATATTCCAAATTCTACCAATTCTTTGTATACAGTCAAATTGTAAAGAACACTTTCCTAAAGCTCTCTTATGATGAACTGCTTCCACTTCCTGTTAAAAACAAACTCAACTTGTTTACTGACAGACAATCAGCCAGATATAGTGTGTCAAAAGATTGGTTTAAATGAGTTTAACAACCGCTGATAGTCTTATTTATTTATAGTATGCAGTTTAGCTAACCATTGTTCCTGGGAAGTACCAGAACTAGAAACCCCTAGAAACTGCCACTTTTAACACATACATGGTAACAGTTGGTAGTGAGCCATTTTTTAAAACTTTTTTATCAAATCTCCTTCACCAATATAGTCAGCGATTCAGAATAAAAGACAGATGTTCCAACACAAAAGACAATTTTTTTTCTTCAAGCTGTTTTCACTGTTGCTATACGACTTCCTTTAAATAAATCTTAACTGGAACCACTATTTATCTTATGCCTACCAATGAAATATAAGGAAATATCAGTGAGATAAAAGTGATAATACACTGTTTTGAATCAGTTAATTACCATTTTGATAATACATGTTTGTGCCCGAACTATTGAATATTGAGTATTAATCCGCTTTTATAATTAAAGTATGTATGGCAAAATTCAATAAATATTGATAAACTGTGTAGACAAAAATAAATATTATTTGATGAAAGTGTATTCAGTTTATTTCAGCAGAAGTAAAGTTATCATATGTATTGGAGATTGTCTGCACTTTTTTTTGTGCGGAGTAACCAAAGTATGCATTAACTGATTTGGGGCTCACCATGGGGAATTTATTGAAGGCCCTGATTAAAAATGTCATAAAAAAACCCATTTTTGACGTGTTGGCATAAAATAAAAAGAAAATTTGTTTGTTTTTTAGTGGAAGATGGGAATTTATTTCATCTCGTGAACACCATATGTTGATATTTTCACGAGTGGCTGCGCCACTCGTGAAAATATCACATATGGTGTTCACTCGATGAAATAAATTCTCATCTTCCACAAAAACAAACAAATATCCTCTATATCTCTCTGCTTCTTAACCGTTGCCCCAATCTAAAAATAGATTTATTTGATAAAAGTTAAAGGACTTCTTTTAAAAGTAGGCACTCAGGAGAGTGCCAACTATATTTGATGGTGTCAATGTTATAGCAAAAGTTGTGGACAAGTTGTTACTGATGATAATGTTTTTTATTATTATGTCATTTCACTTAATAAAAAAGACTGGAATCTAACAAAGGTGCCTGAAAAAATGATGAAATATTTCATCAGTATGAAAATCATGTAAGATAATAATAAACATTTTCTTAACATTTGATCCCTTTGTTATCCATTAAGTAGTTTGACCTTGCAGTAATCTCCCCTTCATTCAGTGAAGTAACTGTGTAACATGGCACTACTGGTACATATGGCAAAATTACGGCTCAGTATATATTGGCTAATATGATTCTGGCCCATATGATTCTGCTGTTTCCATATTTTTTTTTTAAGTTGGTTATTGAATAATGACCTGAAGAGCATGAACAAACTTGTCTTTTGTACAGATACAACCTCTGAAAAAACACCTCAGGGATAACCTTCTTTAGCTTAATGGCTGGAGTATTGGTTTAGCAAACTACTTATGATCAGGGACGATAAATTACACTCACAGATGGTCTTTTTAAATGCACTAACAGTTGTACAGTTATACAGATATTTTTTGTGTGAAATTACATATATTCCGCACTTTCACATCTTCAGACTCGATGCAATGCATCAATGTTTTTCTTTTGACTGATTTCATCTAACTGTAAAGATCCAATATAATTTTATAACCATTTTTCTAGAGAGGACCTAAATTTTAACAGACACTGAACATTCATTCTGTTTGTATCAAATTTAAATCTGCCCAATCTAGTGACTAACCCATGTGACCATATCTAATTTACATTTAGTTGAAGTATCATCATTGGTGTTTTCTGCTGATTTGTAGACGTGGGGTTGTATTTAGCTGTTATGATTATGTTATGATTATGGGAATGTTCATTAACCCTTAACCTGCTGGAACCGAAAGTGATTAGCCTTTGCCACCAGTATAGAGCCAGGCCAGCCTGCACATCCGTGCAGTCTGACCAGGCTCTATACTGTTGGTAGCTCAATTTTTGTATTTTGATATTGAAATCACTTTGAATGGACTGTTCCAAATTCAAAGCTGGACAAATCCATTAAAAAAATTCAGCAGGTTCAGGGTTAAAAACATAGTTGTAACACGTATGTAAGTCCTGTCATTTTAGGATTTTTTTATCTTTGTAAATGAAACTTGGCCTTTAAGACCTTTAAAAACCATCTTCCTGAGTTAAATGTTTCATTTTCCACATGCTTTTCTCCTTGTTTGAAAGCTGTTTAATTCAAAAGAATTTGCAATATTTTATGCTTCAGACAAAAGTCTGCAACATATCTATAATTATATTGTTCCAAAACATTTTCTAAGCTCAGCTAACAACTGATACCACTTATATCAATGACTGGCTCTGGGATAATCAAAAAGAATCATAACTTTCTTGTTCTAAAAAGGCAAAAGGCTGGGTTTTGTTATTTTCATAAACAATGTCCTACCGGTACTCCATTCAATAAGAGAACATAACTTAATTCATGAATTGCAAGCTCAAAAATGCAGTTACTGTTACCTATTTACTTTCATAACTAACGTCATAATCTATTTATTAATCTTCTTGGAGTTTTACAAAGTTGTGTCATTGTACATTTTGTAACAGATCCAGTTTTCTATAAGAGGCTATAGCAGACAAAATACCAAAATTCATTACTGTAAGTGGCTAGTGGCAATGGCCTTGCAAATACTAGGGCAGATTTAATGGATTATCTGGCACAATATAAAACAGCATGTCTGGCACCATAAAAAAGTCTTGGTACAAATTCTATATACTTGTTACACAGCTTTAATTGGAAATCCTCTTTCATCAGCGTATATCACAAAGTTGGCCAAACAGACCATCTATCATGTCAAAAAACAATGATTTTTGGAGTTAGGGGAAATCTTTACAGACTTGTCAATATTGTAATTCAATTTTCATGTACTCAACTCAGAAGGGTCTGCTCTGTAACATGATATATGGGCAGCCAATTCATTAAGACAGACATATATTTGGTATCTATGAATATTAATGACCATGACTTACATGAAGCAATGGACAGAGCTGAGGGGAGTGGAAAGTGACAAATAATGATAAAGTCTCAACCCCAAATCAGTCTCGCCTTTTCACCTTTCTTTCCAGTTTTCTCACTTGAAAAGTGTGAGTGGGCTCATTGGGTGATGGGTTTTTTAGTAAAAGGCATTGTTAAAAAAGAATTCATGTTTCTGTTATACTGATAAAATCAATAGTTCCTACTGTTTGAAAAAAAGATAGGTATGGAAAGCATTTATATTGGCAAGTCTTTATCAAATAAGATCTGAATGGCTAAAGTCATTCCTTTTTTCTGATGATTGTAGACATAATGCCTATCAACTAGCATTGTAACAAATCATTAGGAACTGATCATGCTTTTATTGTACTGTTCAAATATTACGTATTTTTCAAGAAAGTGAAAGAAAATAATGCTCTTTTAATACTAAAGTTATTGTTTGATACAATCTTTATGGGGTGATCATGGAAAGTTGTTCCTACACTCATTTACATATGATATCTATCAAATCTTGCATATTCCAACATAAATAAGTTAAGACAACCTTTCATGAAATTTTACAGAATATTAAATGAGTTGACCAAAAGAATAATAAAATATCCTTTTATATCAATCAGCAAAGCATGAAAACTGCAACATGATTTGGAAATATTCCTTTTATCATTTTGTAACCTTTTCATGATATAAGGTATGTTAAAATACAACTGTCAGGTCTACCATGCATTGGTTCCAAACAGCTATGTCAGAAGCTAGCTTTTTCACAGCTTTGCATTCTTATGAAACAGTCTATAAAAGGCATATCTTGTTACATGTATCTAAAACTAAAAAATTCTGTTCTTCCAAACAGCTGAGCAAGCACTAGAATTCTGATATGTCATATATTTATAAGGTATTTGTGTCGCATGACACTTCAAGCACTGCAATGCTTCTTTAAAAGCAAAATCTACAGTCAGATTAAACTTTTCAGGCCAGTGACCCTTCTAAAAATAGATTTGCTTCATACGAGACTTAGACTCTCGCAGTTTTTCTGTTCGAGATTTAAAATATTGGCTACATAATCCAACCAACTGGACTTAAAAACTGAACACATGAATAGATTTGACTATATAAAAAAGCAAGCAATTTCAAACACCATGATTAACCTGCTACTGAAGTGTCAGAACAAATTACCAAAAATGGTATAATGTCATTTTTCTCATTATCAACTATTCCACATTGAGCAATCTATTATCATCCTAGGAAACATTTTCTGCTTCAGTTTAAGACAAGCAATGGATGAGTTTATCATACAAATGGCAGATTTCTATGACATTTTCTTTAATTTTATGGCATAATGTGTCCTCCTGCTACCCCTCGTCTCAGAGATGCTGGAACAATCACACTGCTTTAACAACTAATAAATACTCAGAAGGGACAGGAAATACTGAAAACTTTTTTAATGTGTTACACAAAAAATTTCACCGACTATGTGTATGATTTTATAAACCATTCAGACCAAGAACAGACTGCATTAGACATCTTGTATACATGTTTCTGCTTTAACCATTTATACTGGATTCAATTCAGCATAAGCTTATATTTTATACTTTATTTCAAACAATTTAATGAAATTCAAATGTTTTCTTACTTATCAGTAATTGGCAACATAAGTGACTACTTTTATTGACAATTCAGTAATGTCCACAATAACACTGAAAGAAAAAGTAGCTAATTTTTTCATGGGACAAAATCAGTTAATTCACATGAGCCATTTTACCATTCTCCATAAGAGCAAAGTGATTACTTGATGACTGATTATATATTTACAACATGAGTACTACCATATCCTATTCTAGGAATTAATGCTTTTAGACTGTTTTGTGTCAAATCCTAAAAACATTCACGGGTGTATGATAAATCATCCTCAATGTATCTCTTAAAGTCATAAAAAAAGTTCTTAACATCTCCATAAATCATCTTTTTATAAAGAAAATAATGAAACAAAATACCAGCATTGATTACCAATTTTTAGTCAGCATGGGATAAAATTCAACTGGACAACAGTCAATGAACTATATGACAAAGTTCAACAAAATCTTCCCAACATTACTAGCTCTTGAAATTTCTCACAATACTTGTAAAATTCTTGCAGGCAACTGGAAACATTTACATCACAGACAAGACTAAATATTGATAAATTATAAGAACAATCTAGAATATAAATCCAAAAGGAGTATGTTTGATTATAATTCTAAGAATATATTCTAGCCAAGACTGACAATGAGACACTCAGAGTCTCATCAAGTGGTAATAAAACTAATGTCCCCCTGTATGAAGCTAATGGCATCAGAAAATATTTGATAAAGTCAGGAAAAGCTAAGAGTTGAAAGAAAAGATTTTCTCATGTCCTGACTACCACTTGTTCTTTTTAACTTTTCTTAGAATCTCCTGTAAATTAAGTCTGGAAAATCTGAGAGTTGGAAGTGAAAGGTTTCATCATGCACTGACAACCACTTATGTTTTTTAACTTTCTTAAGAACCACCTGAACAATACAGTTTGAGAATTAGAATATTGGCAGAGGGTCAAATACGTGTCAAAGATTTAATGAATATTCAATGTTAATCCATCTAAGGTCAACAGAACTGCTTAAAAATTCAGATGAATGAAACTGAACTTTCTTGGAAATCAAAACATTTACCTCAAAGAAATACAAAAGCAATGAATTTGGGTTTTTTTTTTTCAAATGAAGATTAAAGAAACTGATGTATGTAATTTAACTATTTGCACATTTTGGAAATTATAGGAGATTATATCAGAATTTAATCATTAACAAAAGATCAAAACAAAAATGGAAAATCAAACAGCCCATAGTCTTAAGAACTGACAGCTTCCAATTTTGTTCTTTCAAGAGAAGTTGTTCAAATCAAAACTGCAAATCAGTTTACAGAATCAGAGAACTGAACATTTAGATTCTGCAATTTTAATACCTCATGTTCCAAAATAATGTCTTTGTTAAATATTTAACTTTATACCAGTCATAAACTTGTTCACTTAAAACAGCTAAAACAGAGTTATGTTACTTTTATAAAGAAGTATAGTTTGTACTGATGAGAATGTGTGCTGTATGTGTCTTCCATTGATTGTCTTCTCATATCTCTCTGTCATCAATTTATGAACTGCAAGCTTAAAAGACAGCTATTGTTATCTATTATTTCATTACTCACTTCATAAACTATTCATTTATATTCTGTTCAGAATTTCATGACAGACTCTGATACAAGTAACAGTACCTGTCTCCTTCATCTCTGGAATGGTTAAAATTGCTTCCTTCAAATCACTTTATCTTTTACAGATTGATGGCCATGGGTTTAAGCCAGGGAGAGTCTAGTGCAACAAAGGGTTAACTACCCACCCAATATGACTTTGACTTTTAGAGGGCATTGACTCATTTAAACCATAAACAAGTAATGACCATAAGTCCCAATTTGTCACTGTACAGTTCCTTTGAGAGACTTTTGCAGACAAAATACCAAAATTCACCACAGGTGACAGTATCACTGAGCATACAACACTAGAATCGAAAAAAAAAAATTTTTTTAAATTTTTACTTATATATAGATATATTAGTAAAAAGTTGAATTTTTTTTTTTCGTTTTTAGAGGTTTTATGCTCAGTGATTCTGTCACCTATGAAATTCACTACTTTGTTTAGTGGCAACTGCCTTGTAAATACTAGGACAGCTTTAATGGATTATCTGGCAAAACATAAAACAGCATGTCTGATGCCATGAAAAAGGTTTGGTAAAAATTCTGTATATCTGTTATACAGACTTAATTAGAAATTCTCTATCATCAGCATATATCATAGAGCTGGCCAAAAATGAAATAAAAAAACTATCTATCATGCCAAAACAATCATTTTTTGAGTAAAGGGGAATCATAACAGACTTATCAATATCATAATTCAACTTTTATATACTAACTTCTCAGTAGTCTACTCTGAAACATGACATATGGCATTTTCTTATGTCATAAATCTTCTAATGGCTGACAATTTCATTAAGACTGTTACATATATGGTATCTATGAATATTGATGAGCATGAAGGGGGTGGAGCAGAGTGCAGGGATATAGTATTTTCTCCCTGAAAGAAGAAACAAACAAATATCAGCTTTATTAACTTTTTGCCCTGTTTCTTAACACTTTATCATTATAATTGTATTAAAAAAAAAAAAATTGTACATTCCAGGGGCATCCCCAAAAGTTAACAGCTGGTATACTTATCATGTATTATTTGTTCATTCTCTATGAAATGAAAAGTAACTGTTAAATGTAAAAAAAAGGACATTATAAAGTTCCTTACGGCATATATACACTAGGAGTGTTCAACGGTAATAAATACCTATCCAACAAAAATTGTACATCAACAACATGGCTACATAAAGACTAATGCATTCTTGACTTTTGTATTTAGAATTTTTGAATGACACTTAACCATTGTGTAATGACTTGTTCCATATGATTTTAAAATATAGCTTAAGGTTCGGTATGCTTGTTTAAGTTGCTGGGTTGTGGCCATATAGGAGTGCAGTCATATTTTCCCATATTCATGTCTACAGAGATTAAAGGCAAATAAAACATAAAGCTTTTGTATTACATACAATATCCATTAATTACCACCTCATAACTTTGACAAAAAGGGCAGCATTTGAAATATGCAATGGTATAACAGCAGTATTAAAAGTATGTAAAACATTTTCATTGATAAAACTTTATCTAAACTAGATATCTTTTAAAGCATGAATGACTCAACAACTGTATGTTATTAATAAGGTGCCAATACATACCTCTGAAAATTATCAGTCATAATTTCTAAAATAAATTCAGGCTTAAAGTATATGTCTAATTAATGCCCATGATTTTTTTACGATGAAGCCTTTATATATTAACTAATAATTATAACTCTATTATTCCTATGGGAGGGAAAAACAAGAAATATACAACAGAAATATAAAATATGAGGAAACCTGACAGACACATTACATCTGACAAATAATGACAATCATATGTTAAGAGTTATCAAGGATGGTTCTTCAGTAAACACTTGGACATCATCTGCCAACAAACTATTTCCATGTACATTTGTACACAAAACTGCTTGTAATATCAAAGACTATTAACTGATGAAAGTCTTATATGCCATTAATCATTTAAATTAGCATCAAGTGTAGAAAATATTCCTTTACACAGACCAAAAAGGCATGTTAATAAATATATTTAACCATTTTTCTGGACCACCAGAAATGAGATCAGTGGCTCCAGACAGGCTTGTAACCATCTTTCATCTATATATTAAAAGAGTTGACCTTTTGTCACATTACTATTTATTTATCTGCTAGTCTTTAAATGGATCTGTCTGTAAGGGCCATATCTTGTCATCTAAAACACATAAATTCTGTTCTTTCACATAGCTAAGCCTGAAAGCATTTTGGCTGAAGTATACCTCATGACAACTGCAAAAGGGTATTTTTTGGAAGTAACAGGTAATAGCATGTAGAAATATCATTTCTGTTATGTCAAAATTTATAATAGACAATTGGTCTTGCAATTTTTTGCTTAATGCTGAAATATAATGAAAGAGGCGATTTCATATTAGCCCTGTTATTTAGTGGAGGACTGTCATATTGGTCCAAACACATTGGGCAGGTGTTAATGGCCGTATGAAATCACTTGATTCACCTCTCTTGCTTCATAAATGATTACATAAAACAAAATACAACATTACTCAGCATATGACAAGTGAGCACATGACAGCATGATGCAAACAAGGTTCTGATGAGAACAACATATTTTAAAATGGTTACCAATAGACTTGGTAACTTTTTTCAAGTTAGCAACCTAAAATGTATGAGCATCTCATAATTTGGCCACATTCAACAAGCCAATCAAATCAGTCCATTTCCTTATTAGCACTACTTTTCCTGTATTGGTCCTGTTTTTCTTAACGTGGCTCAGTTATTGTCTCTCTGATTCAGTTACAAGTTAAGGCTTAATATAAATATCAGATCGAGATAGCTATCTAAACTTACTAAATTGCACATGTTTAAATGCATGTAACTGGAAAGGTATTAATAACATGAGCTCATTAATTGTCAAATAATCAAGTGCTGGCTTTATTACCCATGGGACAGAGATCAGATTCCATGCTCTGCTTTTATTACAAAAGAAGAATAGTAACTAATTAAGTTACTAATTATCTTTCAAACTTGAGACCCTGAAATGTGATCTGTTTTATCCAGGTGCAGTATGCTAATCTTGGATGGACAATAACTAAAGGTCCCTAGAACTAGGACAGAATTTGAGCCATGAAAACTAAAATTATGAAACTCTTTTTTGACAACTGGTATCTATGATAACTCAACTCAGAGAGGAAAGAAAGCTTTGAAAATTCAACAAAGGTTTACCAGTGCAGGTTATTAACAAGGAAGCCATAAAGTCATTTTCCCACCATCCACATTCCCATATTGCACAATCTATTACCATCCTACATAGCAGTTTCTGCTACAGTTTAAGACAAGCAATGGATGAGTTTATCATATAAATGGTAGATTTGTATGACATTTTCTTTAATTTTATGGCATAATGTGTCTTCCGACTGTCTCATGGATACTGGTGTAATGACATAGCTTCAAGAACTAATGGATTCTGGAAAGGGAAGACAGATGGAAAAATTGTCTTCTATGTTTTACACAGATCATTACAATGACTCTCCATACTCCTTATGACTTTTTAAACTGTGCAGACAGAAAAACAGATTATAAAAGTCTACTGGATGGCATAAATAGTATACTGGATGGCAACTGTGTCTGTGTTGTGCCTGAACAGAAGTTATTATGGTGTAGAACACTTGGATACTTAAACAGCTGGTATACAACAAGACATCAGAGCATCATAAACAAAAGCACAGGCAGTCCAAGCCAAACACACCTAAAAATTGCTTATTAATGAGTAATGATCTCTATAAAATGTAGGCTGATCATGCTTTGATAAGGTCTTCAAGGCAGACTTAAGATGGAAAGTAGAACCTTGCACAAAATAGCCAATACTGATTTTGCAAAAGAGTCTTCAATATAAATAAAAACAACACCAAAACAAATTTTCACCAGCGTTTCTTTACGAATTTCAAGCATCACTTTTTGCCGTCGTTTTAAGGGTAATGATAATGATTGTCAAAATTAGAGTAAATAAACTTGTGCTTTGTCAAGGAGAAAAAAGATGAAATCTGTGAAATACTCTTTCACCCCAAACATCTCATGACTGAGCACTCGATCTTGAACACGCATGAAAGTATGAACCTATACAACAGCATACTGAACCATTTCATTCATTTAAGATTGAAATTAACTGTGAAAGAGAGAAAAAAGAAAACATAGCTTCATCAAGAATTTGGTGAACACACCATTTTACTAGCAGACAGAAAAAGACAATCCAACCAGTCCACAAAAACATCATTACAAACGTACGAAGTGAGAAAAAGCCATTTCAGATTCTAGTCAGGGAGATAATGTAAGAAATACAGATTTCATTCATGAGAACAATACATGTAGTCCAGCATCATGGATACACTAGTATTTAGGATCCAGTGACAGTGGCTATCATCCAAATATGGGTATGATAAAAGAGAATGACAATAAAAATGTGAAAATAAAAAGCAACAGAAAACCTGTCACCACCAACACAGTCACATATAATGATGAAAACCAAACATCTCACAGAAAAAAAGCACAAAAAGAAATGGACTTTGAAAAAAAAAATCACACTTGGAAGGAAAAAATGCGACATTTTAAGATGAACTGAAAGGTGCAGTTTTAATGAACTGAGGTTTATCACACTTAAGGCAACCCACCTGAGTTTAAGGGATATCTTAATTTTTTTTACCAATTATTTCTTTTTAATTAATGAACCTTCTTACTGCCAAATAAAAGTAAAGCAAAATCAGTTACAGAAAAATTATAAACAAAATTTAAAAGAATGGATTAAGAGTAAATGAAAGTATTGTTCATCAGTTTTCTTAAAAAAAACAAAAAAGGACATTTATCATAACTAATATTTAACTTTTCTTTTCATAATCTGAAAACTGAATGATTCAAAAGCGGAAAACATAGTCAAGGACGGACAAAAAGTGATAACAATTTCACCACTCAAGTAAGTTGCTAGCCAAAACTATGATTCAGTAATTCCTTTCTTTTAAAAGTTACACTATTAACAAAACCTTTAAAGCCTATTAAGATAGAATTAAATGCTAAAATGTTTTTGTCCAAAAGCTTTTACCAGAGACATGTATCACACTATTCATGTCTCTGGCTTTACTGGTTTTAAAATAAAAATTAGTAAAACTTGTTTGTGCCATTAGAAGACAATTTGTTTACTTCTTATAAACACTTCATTTCAAAATTACTGAATCACAAACTTATAAATCTTGTGCAGTTTTTGTACTCATCACTTCAAAAAACACATAGAAACAAAACAGTTCCCTTGGCTTCCATATGTTAGTTAAACACCATATAGAACATCTAGGGTAACGTGTTACAATCTTACTCGGAAACAGCCCCTCAAAGTTTATATGTTCGCATCGCCTTCCTGTGTATCGTTCCGTGCAACTGGTGAAATATAAACATAGTCATACATATTAATTATGTAATAATTGTATATGAATGATAATAAAATTGTGAGAATGCTTACTTGGCACAATTACTTCAATATTTAACTCTTCACATCGTTTACCCCGATACTCCTTGGTGCAGCTGGAACATACAGAACAATATAAGGTTATACATTTTCATAAAGGTATTATTTAAAAATGTCATTCTGAATAAAAACAAGGGGGCCATTGGCCCCAAAGTGCTTACCTGAGGACAGACTGTTATTTGTGTGAAAGTGGAGAAAGCTAGTGTTTATTACAAGAATTTGAACAATGTTGGTCACTAGACCATACTTCATGCAGAATACATTTTTAAATTTTTACTATATACATGGTCCAAATTTTCAAAGCTGTACATCAAACAACAACAAAAGTAGGTCACTAGGTCAAAATTATTGTCATCTAATATCAGAGTTCAATTCAACACCTGAAACTGTGCACATGGTCCAAATTTCATAGTTTACGAAAAAAAGCAAGAAAGTAGGTCACTAGGTCAAAATCTAGGTCAGCTGATATAAGATTTCAATTTTATATCTAAAACTGTGCACATGGTACAAATTTCATAGCTGTACATCAAAAAACAAGAAAGAAGGTCACTAGGTCAAAATCTAGGGCAGCTCATATCAAAGTTCATATCTACATCTGAAACTGTGTATATGGTCCAAATTTCATAGCTATATATCAAATAACAAAAAAGAAGGTCACTAGGTCAAAATTTAGGTCATCTAACATCAAAGTTCAATTCTACAACTGAAACAGTGCAAATGGTCCAAATTTATAGTTGTTCATCAAAAAACAAGAAAGTAGGTCACTAGGTCAAAATCTAGGCCAGCTCACATCAAAGTTCAGTTCTACAACTGAAACTGTGCATATGGTCCAAATTTCATAGCTGTATATCAAATAACAAACAAAGTAGGACACTAGCTCAAGAGGGGGATGGAGGGGGGATCACAAAAGCTCACCATGAGCATGTTGTGCTCAGGTGAGCTAAAAATGAAAAACCAATTACATCTGATGTTGATTAAGTCACAAGAACAATATATATTATTTAATTAAAACTTTTCAAACCTATATCAAATGGTCTTACTTTATACACTTGGTACTTTATAATGAAATCCAATAAATATTTACTAAATTATTTTACTTTTTCATCACTTACAATATCAAAGTATATCCTGTGATTAAATGCTGAGTAAATCACAGTTACATGTTCTAAGGCATTATTATCAGTTGATATCCTATGTGCAAATATTCCTCCTACTAGAGAGATTTTAATGGGGCTACAAGAGATTTATAACTCGACATTTCTTGGTTCAGTGATTCATTACAAATAGTTACTATATTTGATCAAATGTTATTGTTTTTTTCAGCTCACTCTAACTTGTGAAGGTGGTTATTAAATTCTCAAACATGAAACCTAAGCCAAATAGGAATACATTCTCAATGATCAATATTGTAAAACATTACCAAGCAATTTGCAAGATATAATTGACACCATGGGTATTCAAGCAATCTCATTTGACATTTCAAGTAACTTAGAAAAAGGAAAGTGAAGCAACTTTTAACACACAATTTTGCTTTGTAAGACAAAGTTTTGCACTTGAAGTTTAACATACAAACCAATCAGGTCTTTAAGTAACACAGTCTAGAAAGTCCAGAACTAGTATTTTATGTAGCAAGTATGCAAGTATGCATACTGGTGAACTTCTAAACAGTGGTAAAAATCATCATAGTACAGATGTAAATGAAGGCAAGCAAGGAGACATTACTACACCTATACTCCAAAGTTCCTTGAGTTAAAACCTCAAACTTTATTTTTAAGGATATTCTGACCAAATGTTTGTATTCAGATAGGATGCAAAATAGTTTAGAAAAAGTACTATTCAAAACTATTTGGTGAACTGTCATTGGATGTGAATTATTGAATATCAGTATGCTCTGAAACTGAAAAAAATATGTATAAAATGCCAAAACTAACTATGCAAATGTAACATAGGCAAATGTATGTATACATATTTTAAAAATTAAAAATCACTGCAAAAGAATCTTGACTGTACATTTGAAAGTTAACAAAATTTTAATTATAAGTATGGCAAACATTATTTTTGTAAACAAGAGGGCCGTGATGGTCCTGGATTGTTAACCTGAGTACTAAGCAAACATCAAAAGCAGTATTATATTTTCTAACTGAAGACTTGTAGGTGCCTGCAAACCAAATATCTAAAATATCAGTCAATAAATAAAGGCTCTATGACAGAAAGTAGAAAAATATCTTGTTAACTGTGGTGACCTTGACCCAGTGACCTCAAACCCCACCTAAAGCTAGATGATGCTACATGCAAAATATCTAAGCACTTGGCCTTCTGGTTTCATAGAAGAAGATTTTCAAAATTTTCCCTATATAAGCCTTAATTAAATCAAGTGACCCCTGGGATGGAGCCATTTATGACCCCCTGAGATGCATAATTTGAACAATCTTTGTAGAGGAGCTTTAGGTGAACCTGTATGCCAAATATCAAATCCCAAAGCATAGTAGTTTCAGACAAGAAGATTTTTGAAGTTCTCCCGATACATTAATCTATATAAAGAAGTGACCCCTGGGGCAGGGTCAATTTTTACACCAGAGACATAATTTGAACAATCTTGGTAGAGGTCCACTAGACAATAATTTGTGCAAAATTTTAGAACTAGGCCTTGTGGTTTCAGAGAAGAAGATTCCTAAAGTTTTTCCTATACATTTCTATGTAAAATATGTGACCCCTAGAGTATAGCCAATTTTGACCATAGGGATATAATTTTTATAAATTTGGTAGAGGACCTCCAGATAATTCACCATGCAAAATATCTAAGCTCTAGGTCTTGTGGTTTCAGACAAGAAGATTTTTAAAGATTTTTCTTTTGGTTGCCATGGCAACCACAGTTCTACATGGAATGGAATTATTTGAACAACAATGATAATTCAGCTTCATGCAAGGAACATTCCTGCTAAGGTTCATCAATATTGGCCTTGTGGCATCAGAGGAGATGTCGTTTGAAGAAAAATGTGAACAGATGTAAGATGTATGATGGACACCGGATGATGGGTCATCTTAATAGCTCACATGCACTCTGTGCCAGGTGAGCTAAAAATAAGATGGCATACACAAGAGTTATTATAAATTTGTCATTCAAATGTAGCCAATGTCTTGCATTTTACTGCAAAGCCTGTTATAAATGTGACATCTTCAAGAAAATGTATTAAATACAGTAGCATATAAACTGAATATATCAATCTGACATAAACAATGGAAGTCAAGAAATTACCTTTCTTACAAGTTACTTAAGAAAGATTATGTCCACTAATTTTAGGACAGTAGTTAATGTACTGGAATCCTGTCAACTAACCTGACAATCAGTTATGAGGGCAATTTATAATTAACTTTTACATAAATGCTATCTTTTGATCTGGCTTAGAACCCTATGCATCTACAGCAGACAGATGCACTCTATTGCTAAGACAATTTTGAAAACATGAATTTAAAGTGATCAACATTCTCAAAAAGACTTCAAACAATTCACTTAGTATTTTGTGTTTAAGGATAAAACGTTCCTGTCATTCAGGGCTAAACAGATTTTTTCACATGCTGATTCTCAGCTATAAACAGAAAAGAAATTAACCACTGTCATCATGAAGAACATCATGTTGGAACTTCATGTCTAAGAATAAAAAATTCATACATAAAATTAAAACATTTTTAACACATCTTGGTAAATGACTGCATGACACTTAAATAAAAGGGTCTGTTAACGGTTTTTGATCTCATTTGAATTTACAAAAGATGTGTATTTTACACATATTCTGGGGAAAGTGTTCTTTGAAAGTTTCATATTCATCTTCACAAAATATCATCAAAAAATATCCTTTTTTACCTGATAAATAAAATCATATGCCAGTAAGGGTGGACTCAAATGGAACTATAGCACTTACTGGCAAGAGGTTTCTCTGACTTCTTGTATGACTAGAACAAAACACGTTCCACCATTCAGACATGCTGTCCTGTTTGTTTCTTCACCATTACACTGTAGACCTCTTAAACTACCATTCACAGTAGGCTCTGTTGGGGTCGGGGTAGGGGTTGGAGCAGGGGTTGCTGGGACACGTCCACAACCCTCTGAAAAAAGAGACGGTATATTTTATTGATCATATCCCTAACTTTTTTATATTGTATTAGTTTACAAACAGATATACTTATGGATTTACAGGTGGCTGGAAACTAGTATTGTTTGAGGCTAGTCTTAAAACCCATAAAATTCAAAGTACTCAATTATATATAAAGTCTAAAATAAAATACAGTTCTGTACTTCCCGCTTCATTCATATTTTATGAGATTTATTCAGTACAAACTGACAAACTTATTTAGCTAATTTGTCCTCACTAAAGTTATTCTGCTATGACTTTCTGTTTTTCTACAAACAGCCATGAAAAAAACTTTTGTCTTTGATGGAAAATTAAACATTTAGTGTGTCAGGTGAGCTAAAAACAAATCTAAATAATTTTCTTTACTGAAATATTTTTAGAAGAAATGTGACTCAAGATTACAAATGCAATGAAAAAAAACAAACCTGTCAATTCTGAACAAGTCCTGTTTAATATGCTTCCAGAAGAAGCAACTTTCTCAGTACATATTGGTGACAGTATAGAAACAATTATCAAAACTGTCACAAGACTTGAATAAACAGCAGACACATGTTCACATGAACGTATCACAGTCATACTCCTTGGCATATACCTAACAATCTTCACAGACTACTCGTATCAATCAACACTTTCGAGCTTCTGGCAAAAGTGTCATAATTTCCTCTCCAAGAATCTGAACATTTAATGATATTCAAAAGTTTCAATGGATGCTTTTAATAAAGAATATCTCTCAAAGACCTGAAATTCCAACTACAGGCAATAATTTCTACACAACAATGCAAGCGTACAAGCGTGACTTACAACAAGTTTAATGAAGAAATTGTTCACTGATTGTTTCAATGTTAAATCAAGATAACAGTGCGAAATGACTTTTTCGGTCACGGTTAAGTAGATAAACATATCTAGTCTAAGATTAATGATCTAAAAAATGTTGACATTCCATTCATGGATTTTGTAGCAAAATGTCAATTACCCTAGTACATGGAAATACTTTCCCACATGAATGAATGAAACATGCAGCCTTCTGGTGGAAATACCTATTGTACAATCATTCCTTTGTCCACCACATAATGAATGAATGACAACCTTGTTTTGTTTCTTGAAATTTTGTAGCAGATGAAATATTCAAAGAAATTTTCATTTTAACCCTTTACCACATGTTTAAGTGTTAAATCTCATATGCGACCAGTGCAGATCCAGATCAGCCTGCACATCCGTGCAATCTGATCAGGATCTCCACTGTTCGCTTTTCAGTCAGAAATTCTTTTATGAATATAAAAGCGAACAGTGGAGATCCTGATCAGACTGCACAGATGTGCAGGCTGATCTGGATCTGCACTGGTCGCATATGCGTTAAAACACGTATCTATGGAGTAAAGGGTTAAATGAAAACTGCTAACAAGTTTCAATCTGCTCTTTATTCACATAATTCACAACACTAGCAATATACTTCTTTGTAAATATTTAGTAGAGGCATAATTATAGAAGACTATGACAAAATTAGGCATACACACTCAGTAATAAAACATTGCGAATCAAAATTCTGAACAAATCTAACAATACTGGGCTCTGCACATTACTAAAACTGTTTGGTAATATTCCTACCGCACAGTTAAAAGGCTATATAATGATTAAATAGTTTCAATGGAAGTCCTAAGCTCATCCAATTTGTCCACTGTTTAGTTCTTAAAGCTATGAATATTTTTAAATCATTTTCTGTATTTTCCATATTTGTAAATGACTCTAACCTTCTACGGGATATAAAATTTTCAAAACTGAAGAAAATTAAAACCGTGAAATAAAAAATAAAAGTTTCAACTTCTCAGAAAGTCAGTTTTAATACTTCACTAATCTTCATACACCAGTAATTCTTGTAACATCTGTAAACTTGACAGAAACAATACTGACCAAAACTGGTGAGCTGTTTCCAATCTGACCAAACATTTCAGCATCAGTGATTTCCATTAGCCCTAGCACAACCCATGCAGGTAATTTCATTCGTTTCATTTTATGGACAAGACAAGCCAAGTGATTTTTCTTCGACAAAAATGCAAATGTAATTGCAAGGCTTCACTTATTTCTATTTCCAAGAAGCATCAATACTTAAATGGCAACACACTTATTATTGATTAATGATAAAAGTTTATTACTGGAGCCTAACTGGAAATCTCTATAGACGTTATGCAATCTAAAGTTTAACTATCTATTAAAATTACATAATTGGTAGATTTTTCCTTAAAGCCTGTTTCAAAATTTGGAATGAAGCAAATTTCTGTTCTGAGAATTTCACTGGCATTCTTACAATGATGAGGCAGTATGGGACACATTATTTTCTACAAATATCTAACACAAAGTAAAGCCTTTGTGATTTATGGCAAAGTTACCTTCATTTGTAGCACTGGTCATTTGTCAAACCCTACTCTTACCTGTTACCCTACAGTGAAGAAGTTAAGCAGTTCCAAATTGAAGCTTTTATTCATATCTGGTTCTTTCAATCAAGTATCATATCAGGTGAGAAACCCTGTGAAATTCTCATGGCAGGAATGTGAGAATCCCAGTGAAATTCTCATGGCAGGAAGCTGAGAAACCCAGTGAAATTCTCATGGCAGAAATCTGTGAAACCCTGTGAAATTCTCATGGCAGGAAGATGAGAAACCCAGTGAAATTCCCAGGGCAGAAATCTGTGAAACCCTGAGAAATTCTCAGGGCAGACAGCTAAGAAACCCTGTGAAATTTTTAAGGCAGAAAGCTAAGAAACCTAGTGAAATTCTCAGGACAGAAAGCTGAGAAACCTCTACCAATACATGGCCATTTGTCTAACCCTTCTCTGACTAGTGTTACCCTATATGTGAAGAAGTTAGCATTTCTAAACTGAAGCTCTTGTTAATATCTGATTCTTCTAATCAAGTATCATGTTAGGTCAGAAACCCAGTAAAATTATCATGGTGTGAAACACATTGAAATTATCATGGCAGAAATCTGAAAAACCCTGTGAAATTCTCAGGGCAGCAAGTTAAGAAATCTGTGAAATTTTTAAGGCATAAGCTAAGAAACCTAGTGAAATTCTCAAGGCAGCAAGATGAGAAACCTTGTGAAATTCTGAGGGCAGAAAGCTAAGAAACACAGTGAAAATCTCAGGGCAGAAAGCTAAGAAACATAGTGAAAATCTCAGGGCAGAAAGCTAAGAAACACAGTGAAATTCTCAAGGCAGAAAGCTGAAAAACCTAGTAAAATTTTCAGAGTAGAAAGCTGGGAAACCTCAAACTGAAGCTGTTTTTAATATCTGGTTCTTCTAATCAAGTACATGTATCATGTCAGGTAAGAAACCCAGTGAAATCATTATGGCAGAAATCTGATAAACCCCATGAAATTCTACGGGCAGGAAGCTGAGAAAACTCAGTGACATTCTCAGGGCAGCAAGTTAAGAAACCATGTGAAATTCTCATGGCATAAAGCTGAGAAACCTAGTGAAATTCTCAAGGAAGAAAGCATAGAAACCTAGTGAAATTCACAGGGCAGAAAGCTGATAAACCTAGTGAAATTCTCAAGGAATAAAGCATAGAAACCTATTGAAATTCTCAAGGAAGAAAGCATAGAAACCTAGTGAAATTCACAGGGCAGAAAGCTGATAAACCTAGTGAAATTCTCAAGGAATAAAGCATAGAAACCTAGTGAAATTCTCAAGGAAGAAAGCATAGAAACCTAGTGAAATTCACAAGACAGAAAGCTGATAAACCTAGTGAAATTCTAAGGGAAGAAAGTTGAGAAACCTAATGAAATATTCAGAGCAGAAAGCTGAGAAACCTCTACCGATACAAAGGTCATGTTACCTATATGTGAAAAGGTAAGCAGTTCCAAACTGAAGCTGTTGTTAATATCTGGTTCTTCCAATCCAGTGTCATGTCAGATAAGAAACCCAGTGAAATTCTCATTGTAGGAAGCTGAGAAACCGTGGCAAATGCTTAATGCAGAAATAAGACAAATCCACAGTAATTCTCAGGGAAGCAAACTGAGAAACCCAGTGAAATTTTCATGGCAGGAAGCTGAGAAACCCACTGAAATTGTCAGGGCAGAAAGCTAAGAAACACAGTGAAAATATCAGGGCAGACATGTGAAAATCCCCATGAAGTTCTCAGAGCAAAGTGCTGAGAAACCCAGTGAAATTTTCATGGCAGAAAGCTAAGAAACCCACTGAAATTATCAGGGCAGAAAGTTGAGATATCTATAGTGAAATTATCATGGCAGGAAGGTGAGAACACCTGTGAAATGTAGCAAAATTCTCAGGGCAGAAAGTTAAGATTCCTTGTGAAATTCTCAGCACGGAGTGCAGAAACCTAAATTTATAATTATATACATATGGTTATCTGTTCCATTCTGTCTTTTTAAAAATGTTATACATTACCAGTGACAGAGTATAATGAAGGTCCCAGAACCAGTATACACATAAACACTTGTATCATTCTTCAGTTCCCAGAGCACACCAGAACCCTTCAAGGGCCTCATAGGGTCAGTTCATCAAGGCATCTGAAAAACAGAATGCAAATCATAAATTACTTGTTTGGAAACTATCAAACAATCAATGGTCACCTCAGGAGGTACTTATATTTTCAGTATTGCTTACCATTTGAAATAATTATGGCAATGTCCAAAAACCAGACGCATATATGTCATCTTAAACCTGAACCTGCTGGAACCGAAAGTGATTAGCCTTTGCCACCAGTATAGAGCCAAGGCCAGCCTGTACATCTGTGCAGCCTAACCAGGATCTATTCTGTTGGTAGCTCAATTTTTGTATTTTGATATTGAAATCCCTTAAACTTTGAAAGGACTGTTTCAAAATCAAAGCAGGGTAGATCCATTACAAAAATTCAGCAGCTTAAGGGTCAAGCACTGAACTTTCAAGAAAACCACTGATGATGTCACGAGTGACATCAGAATGACTATACAAAATGGCATAACTAGCCCTTTGTATGCCCATTTTACATACAGGATGTAAGATCAAGCTATTTTTAATGGTTAAAAATGAAAAATTGCCTGATCTAGGATGCAAATATCAAATGTATTCAATGGGAGTTAAACTTTTTTCACAATGAATATATTCAAATAAAAAGACTAGTAATGTTCATTTTTCTGCATGTATATATCAGTGCCAATTCAAAAGCTGGAAACTTTCAGGGTCTCTTTCACCACTTTCATAACACTGAATGACAAAATTTGGAATGCCACACATTTGTAAAATGCTTAGTCTGCTTAAGTTTTTGCATGTAATTTAGCAAACAGCAAAGATTTCACTGGGTTGAAAGGTCATACTCGTATTTGTCTGCAAAGTACATGTAATGCAATAAGACCTTAAAATCAAGTCTACTTGTCTGACTATTGGTGTCTGTAGGCTTTGGACTGTTCTGGACAGAATCATAAGCACTGGTATTGACTTTTTTTTTTCTTCTTTATTCAAATGCATTATTAAATGTAATTTTCAGGTGTATGATTTCGGAACAAAACAAGACTGTCAGATCTGATAAATGGTCGACATTTTTTGCAGGACAAAAAGATGTGACATCTGGTATCAGAATTTGATAACTTGCAAAACAGCTGCACTTTTTTTTCGAATAAAATGAGAAAATTTCTCCTTCAGCATAATTTGACAAAATTTATCAATGAAAAAAAAATCCTCAAAAGCATGAAGATTAACTGATAAAGCTGACTAATGGTCTGAAAGACTAAAAAGATGGGTGTTTCATGTCTGACTTGGCACTGTCATGTCTGACTTGGCATTCTCATGTCTGACTTGGTACTGTCATGTCATCTGACTTGGTACTGCCATGTCATCTGACTTGGTACTGTCATGTCTGACTTGGTACTTTAAAGCATAAACTTGAATGTCATAGGTAACTTGGAGCTGTTGGATCTGATTTGAAAATTGGACCTGATGGCATGAGTAATGACAGCTTCAGGTGTGTCCTGGCATCACCTGATGTGACTTGATACTCTGATATTTGGCAATGTTAATACTTCTTAAACAGTATTCTAACTGTTCTTTAGGTCTATACATGCACAGTCCTAAAGAGCCCTAAATGTCTTGTTTATATTCAAGTAAACATTGTTTATCCTGGGACTGTTATTTGCTTTTTTCATGATCTAAATTTCCTGTTTCCTAAAACTATAAAATCCTTCAGCATTCATTGGTGAACTGTGGAATAAGTGACACCATCAAGATATGACATGAGTATTAAGGTTAATGAAAAATCGTGATACAAACTACATTTGAGTTGTTAAGATAAGCCCTGCAAACCAAAATAAAAAATAAAATAAAAATTCCAAGCAAATTTTGCTTCATTTTTTTTCCCTTTGAAAAACAGTTTGAAACTTTAATTCTTTTCTCTAGTACATCAACTTACATCGTGCCTTAGAGAAGTTAACTTTTCATCGAAAACAGGAAGCAAGTATTTTAGTGTTTTAGTTTATATGAATTTATGACCTTCAAACAGTCAAAGTCATATCAGGCAGGCAGTTTACCTAACCATCATCTCGGGAAAGGATTCGTACTAGACACAAACTGCTGACTTTCTCAAATGGTAAGTTGTATGGCTGGTAACTTTCTATCGGTAAGAGGTTAAGCGATTTGAATTGAGACACTTCTTTTACCACTCGACCAGGGAGATGTGTTCAAACAGGAAGTACTACTTAATGCATTATCCAACATTCTGTATAAATAGTGTAGATCATTCACAGGTTTCTCTCCTGTGCATTACATATTTTGTGAAGTGAAGAACTGTTCTATCAGACAAGAGAGGTTTTTAGTTCATTCTTATCATTTTCTGGAGGTCAGAAGTCTGGCAAGTAAGAAAACAAGTGTATAAGTAATCTTGATTCTCTCTCCTATAAGAGAAGAAAATAATAAAACATTCATAAAACTTGTATATCAATAATTCTTACAACTTTTCAGGTTTGTTTATATGTAAACATAACTTGTATACAAGACTTTAATAGTTGCAAATTCGTTGTCAGTATTGCGTGGATCAAATATATTTACATAGCATAACAGAACATAAAGTTTTTGTAATGATAATTTCAGAGGCTAATGCCAAGAAACAGTAAACCTTTATAATGCTGCATAAAGCAGAAAGAGGCACTATCAAAACATCCTCAAGGCTTTGTGAACAAAGATCAAAGAAACTTCAGGTGATAGCCTTGGTTTAAAGTCGCCTATTAGATTTTAGAAACCCTTACATCTATGTAACAGATGCATTTAGTCATTCTACACCTCACTTTTCATTTAAAATATATTACAATCATTAGCATCATTAATAGTGCTGGCAGCAGCACTCCAGTTGTCTAACTTGATTCTGCACTTCTCTTTCTGCCATTACCAAACGGAAGAGTTGCCTTAATATTTTCAAAGAAACTGAGAGTAAATGGTGGTAATAAAAAAGTGGTAGGAAAACCATTTGGAACTGATTATAATTTGAATGGTGCAAAGCTGGAATCTGTATGCAAATAATGAAGGAAAGATTTTGCACCTCAACATTGAAAGTGCCAATTTGGTAAAGGTTACATTCTTTCTGTCTGGCAATTTCGAAAACATTAGACACAATTATATTTCACAAGGGAAGTCTTAGAAAGACTCAAAATACAAGATGATTCAACAGGCTAATGAAACTAAACTGGTGGTTAGGATTATTATGAACAAGGCAGTCTGAAGGACAGCTAAATCCCCTTCCGCAGCGGACATGAATGTGTACTTCTTGACCTTTAAACAACCATGACCTTGATGTTGTGCCATGCATGTTATAAGCACATAGTCTCATAATAGTAATTATTTGTGCCAAGTTATCTAAAATCTTCTATAAAGTCAAAAAGTTATGGAGAACATTTAACCTTGACCTTGGGGGTAGCAACCTGGATGTTGGGTTCTGCACATCGTGTCATAGTGGTGATCATTTGTGCAAAGTAATTAAAAAACTTTTCATAAGCCAAGTTAGTAAGTTATAGAGCAGATGTGAAATGTGGATATTTGACCTTTAACTGTGACCTTGACCTTGTGGGTAGCAACCCAATTATTGTGCTGTGCTCTGCACATTGTCTCATAATGGTGATCACTTGTGCCAAGTTACATGTAGTTCAAAAAATTTTCAGCGGTTTAAAAGTTATGGAGCAGACATGAAATGTAGACTTTTAACACTTGACCTGTAAGTGTGACCTTGACCTTGGGGTAGCAACCTAATTATTGTGCTCTGCACATCGTCTCTTAATGATGATCACTTCTGCCAAGTTATTTTAAAAAATTTCAGCAGTTTGAAAGTTATAGAGCTGACACGTGATATGGACGGACAGACAGACAGAAAGTAGCAACCCAATTATTGCGCTCTGCACATCGTCTCATGATGGTGATCACTTGTGCCAAGTTATTTCAAAAAATTTTCAGCAGTTTAAAAGTTATTGAGCGGACACGAAATGTAGACTTTTAACACTTGACCTTTAAGTGTGACCTTGACCTTGGGGGTAGCAACCCAATTAATGTGCTTTGCACATCGTCTCATAATGGTGATCACTTGTGCCAAGTTATTTCAAACTAGAAATGTGTCCTATGGACACAGATGCCCCCACTCAACCTAGCTACTCATACAGCTAGCAATATGGCCACGAGATAGTCATACATGCTGAATCATTAATAAGATTGGTTTAACAATAAGAAACCTGTTGTGGTGTGAAGACTCAAAATACTGTCTACAACACTGTGACCAATGGATGAATATTATCCTTCACAATTCTGTATGCATAGTTGGACATTCTTGGAGTTTGCAGATGGTAAACAGGTGTTTTCATGTCTAATTTGTACTAAGTTCCCAAGTTATATGTTCTGTAAGTCAGGCTGTTTATAAAATGTCCATTGTCATCTAAATAGCAAACAATTTTAAGCAATTGTTGGAACAAAATTTCACCATTTCCATACTTTAATGTTGAATTCTGCTTAAGCTGGTGCTAAAGGGCGTGGACGGTAACTTGCATATTCCATTACTGTCCATGAACATGCTCAATCAAACTGAGTCTGCAATTTGACCATTGGAACAGCGTTAGACTCACTAAGAAGATGGACAATTTTTAGGTATCAAACTGTAGGGCAACAATGCTGTGGTCTGAGAAGTAGGCTGACAGGCAGGATAATCTGGGTTGTAGAATATTATTCTGTATGTAGACAAGGTCAAGTGTAGAACCACCTCTGTGAGTTGGGAGCTGCACACACTGGAAATAGTTATTCAATTTCTGTGACAGTCTTGTATAATTTGTAGAATTAAAAGCTAAGTTAAAATCTCCAAGCAGTACATCTAGAGAAGTTTGGTCTGCAATATGTGTTAGATCATTAATAAAGTCTGTTATGTTCGAGGATGGAGATCTAGAGAGAAGACAGAATGACCTTGGACAGAGCTCTGATGAGATGGTAACTGACACTTTCTCCATATGAGCTTGACGTGAAACACTGGAAGTTGTCACTGGCAACTTATCTCGTGTGTAGAACAACAAACCATGGCAGTTGTCTTCCCGTGACATAGGCAAACATGTCAAGCTCCACCCAACATGCTGACGGTACTGTACTTGATTCTTGTAGACATTTGCTTCAGTCAGACACAGTATGTCAACCCTGCTCAGAACTTGGTGACTCTAGCTCCAGCGCTTTTGCAGTTACAGGTGACACAAGTTGAAAATTGCAAATTTTGAGTATGTAAGGGGCCATAACTCTAACAATTCTGAATAAATCTATACGGGAAACCCCAGGTGCACAACTTTACATGCTGATCAACATTCCTGTAAAGTTTCTTGACAGTAGGTGCAGCGTTTTTGCAGTTACAGGTGACACAAGTTGAAAATTGCAAATTTTGAGTATGTAAGGGGCCATACCTCTAACAGTTCCGAATAAATCTATACGGGAAACCTCAGGTGCACACCTTTACATGCTCATCAACATTCCTGTAAAGTTTCTTGACTGTAGGTGCAGTGCTTTTGCAGGAACAGGTGACACAAGTTGAAAATTACTATTTTTGACTAAGTAAGGGGCCATAACTGTAACAGTTCCAAATAAATCTATATGGGAAACCCCAGGTGCACAACTTCACATGCTGATCAACATTCCTGTAAAGTTTCTTGACTCTAGCTCCAGTGCTTTTGGAGCTACAGGCGACACAACTTTTTGGGACAGACGGAGGAACAAGGGCAAATCTAAATGTGCCCCCAGTCAGTGGGGGCATAAAAATTTTCAGCAGTTTTAAAGTTATGAAGTGGACATGAAAGTGTTACGGACGGACAGACGGAGGCCATTCCTATAATCCCCTCCCCGCTTTGCGGAAGGGGATTAAAAAACATGGCTGAATATCTATGAACTCCTACAGCAGTCACCACCAATATTTATCTGTGTTATACACAAAAACTTGTATCATCATTTTTTCTTTACCATGTATTTCATTCTTAGTAACAAAACTCTATATATATAAACTACTTTGTTGAAGAACAAAACAGGTAATAAAAACCTTTCAAAGGGTAAAATAAAGACAATAATTCTTTGTTGGTATGGTATCAATATCCAATTACAATGACACATCTAAACTGTATGTACTGTGTAATTACCTTTATATTTTCAAAACTAAAAAGTTCTGTCTCTTAACAATGCATACTGAAATTAAAAAGTGGCAGTGTATCTGGATTCAATATCACTTGAGACTTTTTTTATCATTCTTGGAAATCAAATTTGTAACCATTACTGGTTTCTCTGTACTTCACAAAAAAGCATAAAATGAAACAGTCTTTGAGTTATCCCACTGAATTAACTGCAAGATTTAAGTAAATACATGGCAGTTATGTACAAGACTAAGTGAATATGAATCATTTTAAGCTGAAGTAAACTTTTAAAATCCTGTTAAATCCTACTTGTAACACATAATCCAACTATTATTCAGAGAAAAATATTGTTCCAGAGCTATCAGTGCTTTGATTTGCTTATTACTTGGAAATGAAATAAAGCCAAATAATCTAGGATAAATTTTTAAAAAAATGTTCATGTAGTGTAGTTATCACGCAAGTTAACATGTCACTCTAGTGGACTGAAATTGTGTTCATACAGTAAAACTACTTTCTTTTAACAAAGAACTCAAATGCACCACATCTGGATGTATTATTATCTTGTTGTCAGTTAGCAATAAGTGCTTGTAACAAATGATCTTGCTGATGTGAAATGAAATTTTGTAACAAGGTTAGTTATAATTGTGTTTGTTAATTCCCTTTGAAAATTCAGTAGAATTGCAGAAAAGTCCTAAACAGATGGTATCACCTTCTTTCAGCTGTAGTTCTAGATTATTATGCTCAACCTTCAACTCAAATCAACCGTCATCATCATCAACATAACGGCTATCAGGTATTTTGTAAAGAATACTTGCATGTAGCTCAGAATCAAATCTGGTAAATCCTGTTTTTTCATAAAAATTCTGAAAATCCAGCCTTTTTTCTCAGGTGTCCAGTTCTAAATGGCACTATAATGCTACATAAGAGTTAAGTTTTGAAGTTTTCCTAACAAAAAGACCAAATGGTTTCTGGCTGATCAACTGAAAAAGGGCTATCAGACAACTGTGTTAGTGTAATGGGGAGGGTGGACCCTATACTGGCCCTGTATCACTCACCTGAATACCACTGAAACATATATCACAATGTCAGCAAGTGTCAGTTATGAAATTTGCTTTCAAAACTATACACTTTGTACAAATGTCATGGAAGTAACTTCAAAACAGAAAGTAGATCAATAGGTCATGCAGGTAAACCAAGTAGCAGACTGTATGCAAACTTAAACAAATAGTTAAAAATTTCAAAGACAGCTTCAAAAAACAAGGAAGTAGGTCAGTAGATCAATATCATGGTCAGCCAATGTCAAAGTTCAAGTCTTCATGAAAAATTCTACAACTAGTGTTACAGTCTAGTGGATACCTTCCTATCATTGTATAAATACAGTCTCTGACAACTGTGTCAGGGAATTGATTCTTTGGCTCAGTTGTTAGAGTGTTGGTCTTTGATGCACTAAGATCATCAGAGTTTGAATCCCACTCTGGGTTGTGTATTCTAAGTTGAATTGCATCTTTCTGTTATGGACTTACACGTTCGCCAGACTAGTTAAAATTTTAATTACAGAGTTTCAAAAACAAAGAAGTAGGTCAGTAGGTCACATGAAGGTCAAGGTCATATGAAGGTCAAGGACAAAGATGGATGAAGACATGAAGGTTAAGTACCTTAATAGGCCTGGTGAGCTAAAAGTTGCTCTCTCCCAATATATCCACCCATGACTGTTACTGGGGCTTAAATAAAGTAAAAGTATTTGTACCTCTAAATATCCATCAAAAGTCTATCTGCATGAGTTTACTTAAGGTCACTTGCCCATTTGCCTATTGCTCACAGAAGAGTTTAGTGATTTCAGGTTGTGGGGGATAGTGCAAGATAAATAAAGCATCCTATTATCATGCAGTTTTTTTGTGGGATATTTTTTTTTATAATTATTACCTTAAACTTATTTGACTTTAACTTTTAAGTCAAAGTTCGTGTCAAAAGAATTGTATTTTAACCAGGTTATAAGTCATAATAATGACATTTTGAACTTAGGTTCAAAATCTCTTAAAATTAAAACTATTTTACTTAATTAACTCCCTTGTATGTACAGACAGATTTGTCAAGGTGTTGTTTTAACAATACAGTTGCAATTTTATAGAGTTTTATGTACTTCTTCTGGGAGAGTGCATTGCAGTCTGCTGCTGAATCACTTGTGTCAGTTTTCGATCAGTTGTGTCTTTCATCTGTTGGCCCCGTAATTTACCCTCAGTTAACTTGGGCAGACCTAACTAAACATTCCATATTTGGGGTTAGCTCTGGAGAGATAAGGGTTTTCAATATTAATAGAACACCTACAAGTGCTGCGGTGGTCTTTAACAAAATAAGCTTTTAACAGGGAATATGTAATACTGTAGAAGAGATAAGCAAATGTTGGGAGAATAGAAAAATACAGAAGGCATCCCATTCTAGAGACATACATGAGAACTCAGTTTCATGTCCTAATGTCCAAATTCAATTGGAACTGTTAATAGAAGAGAAGTGGATTGAATTTGTGACCCAGGGAATTAAAGTCCTATATTTTACCAATGTATCACTGACCTAAACCTGAGCCACCAAAAAGTGTTTTAACGTGCAATATATGCTATAAGCTACGGATAATTTATTGGCACCCAGTAAGGAAACAAGTCATCATGTAATCACACAATATACAGGTATTAGAGCATCCTGACCTATACAATTAACTCTCTATCACTGTTGTCAGGTTGCCATAACAATTTCTGTCCACTAATACCTCATCAATATTTACCACTGCTATGTGCAAAAGCAATTGAATAATCTACTAATACAACTATGTTGTACTCTCTGCAGGCCTCTGTTTGATTATAACAAAACTTTCTTTTCCTTCATCAGTGTCATTCCAAGCTTTAATATACCAGTATACAGGAAATTCTCTCTCTTCTCAGCATTAATTCTGAGCTTGATTACCACCTAAGTTTCTCAAAACCCTGTCATTATCTCCAATAGACAAGGAAAGCATTATACAAGGAAACTCTGTACTCTAGAGAATCTTACCAGGGGGATTCTTACCAGACACTAAGCAGGAGTCTTTGGCCTCTACACTTCATCAAGTCCCTCCACATTTGGCATGAGTACCGGCTTGAATCAGAGGGCAGTCATCAAGTAGAATTAATATAAGTTGCCAGAAGTTTTTTCTCAATATATATAAAATTAAAATGTTTAAACCAAATTTTGATAGATGCAACTGCCACCTTCTATGAACTTCTGTTTACAGAGAGCAAAAGAGCTGTCTCAGACACAACTGCCCAATCCTTCCATAATGTAACAGCCTCCTCTGGGAAGCACTGTGTATAATTCTTCACTAGAAAAACATACTTCAAGTATAATGGACAATATAATGGAAACGCAACTTTCAGAACAAATTCTGCAAATAATCTCTCTGACTTATCAAATAAGTGCTGAAGCTTTCAACAGAAATCAGAATGCAAAAAAATCTTTTTTTGATCTGGGCTAGGCTTGATTCATTTTGGAAGAATTTTCTATAAACCATATCATCCATCAGAAACTTCAAGTGTACTGTGGTGCACAAAAAATGAAAATCTACAGCCATGAGCAGAAGATATCAAATAATTGTACAACACAGGGACAAGTATGTTCAGAATTTCTCTGTAAAGCATGAAAGATTTTAGATCAAACTGAAGAGAATTAGATAAAATGAAATTCTGGAGGTTTCTATCTGAGGTGTAGAAGGTGTTTGATCTAGGTAGAAGCCATTATGAGATAAAGAACTATGGAATTATTTCTTGATGGAATTCCACCTCACATTGTTTGAGATAATGAAGATTGCTGGCATCATAAATACAGGTGGTCACCATTTAGTTGCAAAAAACTTATGGGGAAATAATGGCAAATATCTACCTGAAATTACTGCCAAGATGATATGGCAACATATTCACTTGTTTTCATGCATAAACTCATAGGGGAAATATGTAAATACAAAAACAAATAAAGCAGTTTGTTCAAATATTTGTCTGTAGATTTTTAGAAATGAAATCAAGTTTGCATAATATATTTATAACCTCTAAATCCATGTATAAATATCATTTCCAGCTACTAATACAAGTCCCTCTACTAATGGATTACTGAAAATATGGCATACCATTACCTACAGAAAACTCCACACAATCAAGTTCCCATCAATGAAAAAGAAAATAGGGAAATACTTGAGATACCAAGGTGAGAGTTATTATATTGGTTCCGTAACATTTCAATATTAATCATTTGTAACTTTTCCTGGCAATTCCAGCCCATGTTAATGATGTGTTAGTTGTCCAACAATTCCATTACAAAAACTATAGAAGATTAAAACTGACAATGCTCTCAAACTTTTCATGCTAAACCATTTGTTGACTGTCAACAAGGATCTATGGGAGAAGGAATTTGATATTTGCTATAATTACAGACTGTAAATGAAAATAAATATATATACAGCCACTAACGACAGTCAATACTGTAAGTTATACCATGAAATATTCTTCATATGAGGCATCACATCTAAACCAGAGCTGAGTCTCAAACTTAGGCCACAAGACATATGATGGAGAAAACACGACAACTACATTATGTTCGAACAGCCTGAATCCTTTCTGAATACATATGTTCTATCTGAAAACACTCATTAATCCCTATTTTTCCAAGTTCATTTTTTCATAGAAATATTCTCCTATAATTACTATAATTGAGTACTCTTTAATAGGTCCTAAGGCCTGTTTAATAATGTTACTCTTCATTTCTGTTGCCAGTAAATGTATAACAACATAGAACTTCAAGCTGTAACAAACTTATCTACCTTTTTATGCAACTTTGCAGAATTCAGGGAAGAAAAAAGCATTATAATATGGAAAGAATATCATTTGAATCATTCAACCAATTGAATCAAATCCAACCATAAATAACAAAGTTATGAACAATTTATGCAAAATTCAATAATATGACCTTGACTGTCAAGGTCATTTAAAGGTCAAGAGGTCATACTTGAAAGAATCAAAATGTTGGATTTGTCATAAGTGTTGTTTTTTCCAAGTATGAATCAAATCCACATATAAATGAGAAGGTTATCCAACCTTAAATAACAAAGAAACTTCCAATTTTAGCAAAATTCAATAACTTGACCTTGACTGTCAAGGTCATTTTAAGGTCACGGTCATACTTGAACTACTCAACATGTCTGTATTGTCACAAGTGTTGTTTTGTCAAAGTATGAATCAAATCAAACCATAAATAACAAAGTTATAGCCAATTTTATAAAAATTAAATAATTTGACCTTGAAGGTGAAAGTCATTTATGAACCAAGGTCAAGTTCAGTCTGGTTTTCTTGAAGATCTTGTCCAAAGAGTTATTGTGTCCAAGTATGAAGACAATCCATCAAGAAATAGAAAAGATATGATCAATGTTAAAGTTTTCAGACCAGAATGGCTACGACACCATGACTGTAGCAAAAGCTCTATTTTTTCTTTGAAAAAGTCCTGCTAAAAATGTCATTTCTGTTTAAAGTCTGAAAATGAAACACTGAACAAAACATTTTCTAGAATGTCACCAAGTCTTTATATTAATTTCTTTTTTTTTTTTCAAAGGCAGAAACGTCCTACTGGCTGATTCAAACTGACATCTTCCCTAATGAGATAACATTTAACAGCTAATGCACATAAAAATGTACAAACAAATACAGTTATAGGAGATTTTTGGAGAATTTTCAAAGACAACATTTGTAGTAATATTCGACTCAGTCACTCAGAGATTAAGACAAAGTCAATACATAAAAAACATAATTAGAACAACATTTCTCAAGGGAGAAGTCAATAGACACTCAATGATTAGTTTCATTGGTGATTTTAAAATCCCTTTAGGAATCAATATACAATCAGAGTATGCTCTTGCTGCCAAACAGATTGTAACATTCCCTGTCTTCCAATACTGAAAAAGCTCTTACTCAAGTTTTATAAAGACAATTCATTTTTATCATATTACTGATAAGAAATGCAATACAGCCATTTAGTTCATTATTGGAGAGTCATGAAATTCTATTAGATATTATATACAGTAATATGGTTAACATTCTATGGTAAATTGTCTCTAAATGGAAAAACTGTCTCTAAACAGTCTAAGGCAAAGAGAAAATCAATTTCATTGGATAAGGCAAAGAGAAAATGAATTTCATTGGATAAGGCAAATAGAATCATATTTAAACATTCTGTAAATAGTGAAAGACAACACATTCCCTCAGAAAATATTGAGTTATGCCTTTGGATATATTTGAGTTACTACTCAAATATTTGAGTACAATCTAAAATAAACTTTTCAGAGCTGAAGAGCTAAGAATTTTTTATACAGTGGTATTATTATTGTAATGTTTATAACTAGAGTCTTCATTACTAGTATCTGGAAAAAAAAGTCACTGCTATCCATGAAAGTAGAGAAAAAAAGAAAAAGAAAAAAAAGTTCTTGAAATAGCAACCTCACTTGAGTGGATACTTAATTATTTATGTCTAACTTAAAGGCTTGGTGTTCAAGAAAGAACAAAAAAATTATTCTTAACTTTTAAAAACCATTATAGTAGATACAACAAACATTTTCTGATTTTTCTCTCTTTAAACTGACTGCATGGAAGCCAGTACTGTCATTTTCTTTCTCTCCGACTTTAAGCAACATAGGTATAAAATATTGAGCTATAAATAATTTGTTAATATTTTTCTTAAATAACTTACTAGCAAACAAAAGTTAATGCTGTCTCTTTGTGTGTATACCATATTAGCACACAAAAGTAACCCACTTCCTCTGTTCTTGCATACAATATCAGCAAAAAAAAAAGTAATCCACTTTTCTTTGCCAGAATAGAATGTATACACTTTAAGCCAACAAAAGTAATCTTATTTCTATTTATAAACAAAATCAGTACATTAGGGTAACTCAAGTCTCCTTGAAAAACAATATCAGTCCACTAACAAAATCAACAGACAAGAGTAACTCATGTCTCCTTGTTCATGATATACCCTATTTCTCTTGAGCATAATATAATCTCCTCTCATTATTCCTTGTGCTCAATTTCACAACACAAGCATAACCTAATGTCTACTTGTGCGAAGTATAAGCCCACATAAATAATCTTAATCTCTTTATAAATGAATCAGCACATAAAAGTAACTCAAGTCTCCTTGTGCACAGTATCAACAGACAAGAGTACCTCAAGTCTCCTTGTGCACAATATCAACAGACAGGAGTAACTCATGTCTCCTTATGCACAATATCAACAGACAAGAGTAACTAATGTCTCCTTGTACACAATATCAACAGACAAGAGTAACTCATGTCTCCTTGTGCACAGTATCAGTCCACGTTAAAACTCATGTCTCCTTGTGCACAATATCAACAGGCAAGAGTAACTCAAGTCTCCTTGTGCACAATATCAACAGACAAGAGTAACTCATGTCTCCTTGTACACAATATCAACAGACAAGAGTAGCTCATGTCTCCTTGTGCACAATATCAGTCCACGATAAAACTCATGTCTCCTTGTGCACAATATCAACAGACAAGAGTAACTCATGTCTCCTTGTGCACAATATCAGCCCACTATAAAACTCATGTCTCCTCGTGCACAATATCAGCCCACTATAAAACTCATGTCTCCCTGTGCGCAATATCAACAGACAAGAGTAACTTCTATCTCCTTGTGCATAATATCAGCAAACAAGAGTAACTCATGCTATTTGTGCACAATATAAACAGACAAGAGTAACTCAGTGCACCTGTGCATAATACCAGCCAACAAGAGTAACTCATGCTATTTGTGCACAATATAAACAGACAAGAGTAACTCAGTGCACCTGTGCATAATACCAGCCAACAAGAGTAACTCATGCTATTTGTGCACAATATCAACAGACAAGAGTAACTCATGTTTCCTCAGCTAGTATCAGTCTATACAAGGGTAACCCTGTGTCTATTTGTGTTCAGTATCAGGCAACTATAGATCTCATGACTGTTTGTGCACAATATTACCAGACAAAAGTAACTCAGTGCACCTTGTGCAGAATACCAGCCTACATGAGTAACTCTTGTATATTTGTGCACAATATAAACAGACAAGAGTAACTCAGTGCACCTGTGCATAATACCAGCCAAAAAGAGTAACTCATGTCTATTTGTGCACAATATCAACAGACAAAAGTAACTCGTTTCTTTGAGATCAGTATCAGCACACTAGAGTAACTTAAGTCTCCTTGTGTATGGTAACAACACAAAGTGTAACTCATGTCTCTTTGTAACAAAGAAAATCAACACAAAAGTGAAATAAATGCTCAATTAATAATCAATACACGTGATTTCCTCCTTCCAAATTAAACAATTATTTTGATTTAACTCCATTTCAGAACCATTTTTCTACTGTTTGATATTCACTATAAAGCACAAGTCATGATGACATCAATCACTTAGGTAAGAGAATCAGTAACTTTTATTTCCTTTTCCCACTAACTGCTGGGCAAACTCAGGCAACCATACTCGTTTGGTGTCTTTGCTCAAAGACAAACCTCAAGCTTAGACCAAGCATCTGACCTATTACCTGTAGGCAAAAAACTGGACACTAAATGCAACCAAAACCTTATGTGACCTTGGTAAAGAACACAAGACATGCCCACGGGCAGAATGTCGAGCCCGCTCGTCTTAATTCAAACTTGAACCTATAAGCTTCAGATTAAGGAGAAAAATGTATACATAGGTGAGATGTGCGCAGCACATCTTCTGTATACCCAAGGCAAAATCTTGACATTGCATCATCTTAGGTGACCTTGACCTCTGACCCAGTGACCTGGTTCATGTGCTTGACACAAAGTCTCATGATGAACATTTGTGCCTAAAAAACTCGATTCATGTTATTTGAACATTTTGATATTTTTATTTGATCTTTGACCTCTTAAGACCTTGACCTTCATTTTGCGCAAGACAACTCAACTCAACATGGAGAACATTTGTTATAAATTATATAAAAATCCATCCATGTATAAAGAAATATACTCTGAATTTTAATTTGTATTTGACCTTTGACCCTAAAGTAAGACCCTGACCTTTATCACAGACACCTGAATTTTTTGCGCGACACTCCCCCTCACTATGGAGAACATTTGTGCCAAGTTATATTAAAATCCCACCATGCATGTAGAAGTTATTACTGGACACGGGTATTGAGCTGACCTTCCAAGTGTGACCTTGACCTTTGAATGCGGACCTGGGTTTTGCCCATCATGTTGAACATTTGTATCAAATTATTTTGTAATCCTTCGAAGAATGAGCAAGATATAGACCAGACAAATCTATACAGACACACGGACTGATGGACGCACATACACCAAACCACAAAAAGTGAAAAGCAGTGATTTAGTTGACCTCACCACAAAGGGGCTCAACAATTTCAAAATCCACAGACCACTAAGCATAATACTTTAAAACATAAGCAAGTTACAGCGCCAATAAACAAATTTCAATATTTTTATTTTACCTTTGACCTCTTGTGACCTTGACCTTCATTTTGCGCAAAACAACTCAACTCAACACGGAGAACATTTGTGCTAAGTTATATTAAAATCCATCCATGTATATAGAAGTTATACTCTCAAATGAATGTTTTATTTTGTTATTTGACCTTTGACCCCTAAATGTGACCTTGACCTTTGCCACAGACACTTCAATTTTTGAAATCCTCTGACCACTTAGCATAATACTTCAAAGCATAAGCAAGATACAGCGCCAACAAACAAATTTCAATAGTTTTATTTGACCTTTGACCTCTTGTGAACTTGACCTTCATTTTGCGCGAGACAACTCGACTCAACATGGAGAACATTTGTGCTAAGTTATATTAAAATCCGTCCATGTATATAGAAGTTAAACTCACAAATGAATGTTTTATTTTGTTATTTGACTTTTGACCCGTAAGTGTGACCTTTGCCACAGACACCTGAATTTTTTGCACGACACTCCGCCTCACTATGGAGAACATATTTGTCTCAAGTTATATTAAAAACCCTCAATGCATGTAGAAGTTACGCTCCGGACATGGGTTTTGCACTGATCCCCCAAGTGTGACCTTGACCTTTGAGCAGCGGACCTGGGTTTTGTGTGCGACACACAACCCCATCATGGTGAACATTTGTACCAAATTATTTTGTAATCCTTCAAAGAATGAGCAAGATATAGACTGGACAAATCTGCAGGGACCCACGGACGTACATACACCGAACTATACGCCAAAAGTGGCAACTAAGTCGAGCTCACCGCAAGCCGGCTCGACAAAAATGTATCTTTATAAAAACACAATAATTGTAATTTCTGAGCAATCCTCATTCATGCATTTTTGCCAGATTCTCTTATCACATCTTATCACATGTTCTATCAATGTTATATCTATCTATTAACCTTTGGACATTAAGAGAAACAGATAATGTATGTAAAAAGAGAAAACAGTTATGTTTTCAGTCTAAAAGGAGGGAAATAAAAAGCATTTGATTCAGTCAAGGTAAGGTAGTTTTTAGCTGTTGGCAAAGAAAATTATTACTGATAAATTTATTTAGATCTTCTACAAACTGAGTTATCTATCATCTATCAAATTTGTTGCCGTCAGAAATGTGGCTAAAAACAGCAGCAGATCCATGGTATGTATCAGTCATGCAAAAAGGCTTCCTGTAACATAAACAACATATCTATGACTAGGCTTTATGTTGCAATCCTATGTCAAGAGGGCAGTTATGTTGGATTTATACTTGGTTATCTGAAAATGAAATCTGTATCAGTTTGATTAAAATCACAAATATCAGACATAATTATTGATGTTTCTTTTTAAAAGAAAATGCCCATCTCTTAGGAAAATGTCCCAAAATCATAAATACAGGAAAAGGACTACTTTGTTTAGAATCAGGGAATACAAAACACAGTCCATTTGTTTTTAAGTAGTAACAGTACAACCTAACCCATGTCAAATTATAATACTTAAACTTCATTCCATGAAATACTCGATTTTTCTTACAGAATTATAAGGTCTACAGAAATTAATAAGAACAGATTCTTTTCCCCTCGAGGTTCTTTGGTAACATGAATTCAGACAAAATCTGTCATTTTCTAGACCTGGGGTGAAACAATGGTGCTCTTTACCTTCTAGCTAGCCTGCCTGGGAGATTCTCATGATAAAAATAGCTTGTTTGGTGGCAATCCAACAGGATATACTGATGTTTACAACAATTTTTTTTAAAACTGAACAGAACTGATGCTCCTGTGTTCCTGAGATGATGGAATTAGAGAGAGCAAGGGGGTGTTGTTATAGAAGTAGGGTATTAAAAGGGCTTGTAAAAGTCAAATATGTGAATTATATGACCAAATCAAAAGCATATATAGCTATACTATGTGGTGATTTTATCAAACACAGAAATTTTCAAATAAATGTCAGTGACAAAACATGGAAGAATTTTCATATATAAACCAAATTTGATGCCAATGATTTCAAAATGCTTTGATCTGTCTTTGAAAAAGATCACAGTACATTATTATTCATTTCAGATGCAAACATTTACAACTTGCTCAATTGGTGCTGCTCATTCTCTCCTGTACTTTGCTCAACAGACTGGGACCAAATTCTCCTGTACTTCGCTCATCAGACTGGGACCAAATTCTGTTTGATTTCTGTAATTTCAGAACTGGACCATTCAAGCCAGTCAGGTGCAAAAATCCAAACAAAATAAGAAAAACAAGCTCTGGCCTTTTCAAGTTAAACTAACTACAAAAAAAACGAGCCAATTCCAATTTTTAGCACCTGATTATAGACAGTGGTGATGCTAAGAAATGCTCTAAATTTATTGTTTTCTAACCTTCAATATCAGTAATTTCAACATGTCTTAGCTTTTATGAATTATTTAAATGAATCTGTTTCAAGGAAACTTTCAAAGATCACTATAAATAGAGAAAATGTAAAGATTTTCAATGCCCAGAATATTTCTCACTGTTATTATTTTAAAGTTTTATGATGAATGTGTCTATTGAATTCTGTGAAATTAAATAACAGAAGTTATTTAAATGATTCAAATTGCAAGAAACTTGACAAAGAATGATAAAAAAAAAATCTAGCTGTTGAAGTGTACCAATTCAATTAAACTAAAATGTATAGGCATGACAAGAAAGTATTGTTAGCATAAGAACAAGTAAAAATACACAATTTTTCTGCAGTAAAAGTTGTGATTTTTACAAAACACAAGAGCGATCAGTGATCACATGTGTCGCCTGATGATAGCCAATTAAGCAGTTGTATTGAGGGGTGATTAGACAGTTTGTTGGAAATGTAAATTGAGGTACTGATCAATCCTGTAACATTTCATTCAAATTGCATTAGTAGTGTAAGAGAAGTAGTCCGGACAAACTTTAAAGATAAAAATCATTAAAGGGCCATAACTCTGACAAAAATCATTGAACCTGAAAATGCCGACGATATGCACAACTAGACTTGGTCCTGATCATTCCTGTAAAGTTTGGATGAAATTGCACCAGTAGTTTTTGAGAAGTAGTCCGCACAAGTTTTGTAACGGATGGAGAGATGGACAGACAAGACAGACAACGGAGAAGTGATCCCTATATGTCATGGCTACTTGTAGCAGGCGACACAATAAAACATACAAAAAAAGCTAAATTTTCTTGTTAAGTATAGTTAAACATTGAGAAACAATTAGAAATACTAAAATTCTATATACAGATTATTAAGTTTCCACAGGAACAATATTTGACTTTGGGCTTATTATAATAATGTTCCATGTGCCTCACTTCATCCTAGAGTAACTACATTATGGGGTACAAGTCATTAAATAACCTGCTTTTCATTCAAGAGATAAGCTTCATTATGAATTGCATCTGGAGGTTCTGTGTGTGGCATGTTGCTATTGTGCTAAAATATTTTTGTGAAGATGGGTAAAAAATAGTTTGATCAAATATCCTTATAGTCCGATTTCAGAATTTTGAATATTTTATGTTCCATAAACATTTAAGCTATGAAAAAATATATTCTGCATAATTTCTTGTTCCACACCAGATAAAGAAGAGATAAATTACAGCAGGCAGTCACATTTAGTCTGCCTATATGGGATTAGGCTGTAAAAACTTGTTCTTACTCAAAATTTATCTGATTTTGAACAAACAAAAAAATCTGAAGAATGTAGAACAAAAGATCTAAAGTATGTCAAATTACAATGCCGCCTTAAACAACTTACTGTTCTCTTCCATCCATTTTCACTGAAGTTTCCGAAATGCAAATTCCATGTTTTTCGATAATAATTAATTTATTGTGTATATATGCCGAGACAAGAATGTAGTTTATCCCAATAAGACTATCATTCACATTTCACTGTAACCAACAGTATCAGGAAATGGTTAAGAACATACTGACCAACTCTGACTCATTATTACCAATAGTTTTTTCCCCTTCTTCCACCTCATTATACAGATTTATAGCAAGCATTCATAGTATAAAGCAACCCCTAGGAACACCACCAGTTCAAAAGGCACAATCTAATTTATTGACTCTCCAAATTGGTCAAGTGACTTTTCACACATCACTACCTGCATGGAAAATATGGTTTCTTAAAGGCCTCCTCAACAAATAATTGCAATTTTGTAGTGATCAAATGTGCTAATATCAAAGCTCTCACCACACCCTGAACTAAAAAAAGTCACATAAAATGCAATTTAATACAGCCACACTAATAAAACCGAAACACTTTAAAATAACCTAAATCCATTAAATTGAATGGGTATTTAATTTTAAATGTGTATTTTTAAAGCTTCATACCCTGTAAAATTGTAATAATAATAAAAACAGGAAAAATATACACTACCTCACATGAAATCCAATAATTATATTCCTTCTGTTGGATAATTCAATATTCAAATACTTTAAATTCTTTCCGTCAGACTTAACAAAAAAGAAAAATATAATTTCACTGTCAAATTACCTTCCTTAGTAACACAATAAAATTACATCTTCAACCAAAACATCTCTCAACCTTTGAAGAACTAGTTCTATAATCAACTTTTATACTCCGAACCAGAAAGTGTAAGTGGCAAGTTTTATCAGTTTACATCAAAATCACGAAATTATCCCAAATAATCCACCACACCTACATACACAAGTTTTGATTTCTCCAAAAAATAAGTAAATTATGTATAAAAATGTAATCCAGAACATTAAATTAGGAAGAAATAGAGTAATCACTGGGAAAAAGGCTGATATAGCAAGCAGGCTGTCAGGTATAGGACCCAGGTACTGATTAAATAAACACTAGAGAATTGCTTTGAACTTTTCCAATTAGTGGCTGGAACAGCCTGCAGAGCTCTCTCACTGTCAGAGTGGCAGTTATCAATATAGTATCAAGGATATTATAGTGACTCCCCAAGAAAAAAACAATACTCACTGAATGTGAACATTGATACATTAGAAGAGTTAGTTTAATATAATGACTATGGATTTCGCTAATGAGGAACTGAAATTGATTCCAACCTTACATTATAAAAAGATTCAGAACTTCTTTATTATCCTTTTATAGCTGGCTTAAATCATGTTAATGACAAGTTTGAAACATATTGTAAGAAAACCATAAAATCATATGCAACCCACTTACCCTTCTGACTGCAGTTAAAACAACTAATAAAACACATTCAGACACTTCTTGCAACAGTTGCTCTGGATCAAAGTAACACATTATTTGTACGGTCTGTTTTTTTCACAGCCACACTCACTGTTTGGCACACAGAGTTACCAAATTAAGGACAGCTAAAGGTGTTTGGCGGCATTTCATCAATCTAAAATTTTTAACTTCCTCAGAGAAAAAAACACAACAGGAAATAACCCAAATTTATCACACTCCAAATGTTTCAAACACAAAATGTTCAGCAGCTATAACTTAGCAGGCTCCATTCAGAACAAGACTGTGGCATGACTACATAAAAATTTACTCATCCAATGAGTATTAAACATAATTCAAGATCAATGATACATGGTTCTTTTCATATACTAGTGTCTCTGTATTTTGAATAGATTAAGACCATGTTTCAGATAATAAATGCCATGTCAGATGCTGAATTATTGTTAGCATAATTATGGTTTCTTTCTGATATTAATATCACAAAACAAGTCAAGTGAAGCTTGGCATAATCTTAGATTCTATGAATGTTTATACAGGTTTGAACATATATATAACATGAGCATCTTAAAGATGGTTTCTCTTCTGTTAGAACAAAAGGTAATAACAATAGAGTTACATTTTAACCAGAAAGATCTATCACAGTCTACAGACCCTGAACATTTCATTAACATGACAAAACAGCCATCCCTGTGGGAAAATATCACAAAACACCAACTTGTATAAAGTCAGGCTATAACATTACCCAGGACTCAACAATCTCAATACAAAATGATCTGTCACTTGCACCAACATGAAGATAAAGTCTAAACTTCAACCAGGAATGAAGAGGGGAGAGACAATACTGATAAGAAATTTGCAAGAAGTTCATTACTAAATAATAATAAATTATACAATTTTCCCTTCTAATTTGTTTGGGATATCATTTCTCAAATTATAAACTGTGTTTCTTAATAGTCTATGTAATTTATGTATATTTCTGTATGTTAAAATGCAGCTGGCATGCTAAAGGATTTACAAGGAATTACAAAGTATATATTTCTGGATTATATAATTATTCTGTAATGACAAACCAAATTATCTTTTGTAATGGAAAACAAAATTGCCGGTGCAAAATTAATATAACACAAGAACTGGTGTAACAAAACACAAAACTGAAATTGTATCTTTTGATATAGGCAAATAATTACAAATTAAGAAACTAGATGTAACTTAGTAAACTCTTTCTAGCTGTTATTTTTAGAGATTTCTTCCATTACTTTCACAAAATGCAAGGAAGGTAAAAGATGACAAAGTCTACATTTCAAAAAAGCCTTTGCATGCTCTAAAACTTGACAGCATGGTTCAAACATTATGGTTCTTGAGGTACTAACTCACCTGATCTTTGAGATCTTTTTCAGGAAACCTATTGTTCTAAGTGGCTGATCAACAAAACAAGATGACATTCAATTGGTCTGCAATTATTCTAGAACTCTTTCACACACCTGAAATGGAAAATGTTAAGAATGTTAGCATAACTTGGCAATTAAAAAACCATTTCTTATGAAATGCACTGCCTGAATTCAGAATAGCAAAACAATGTTTCCATAAATCATATCCATCTCCATTTCTCTAGCTCAAATGCAGAACATTTGTAGGGGAAAAGCCTGACCATTAGAAACATGCACACCTTACCTACATGAATATTGTCTGATTGTTTGTTGACAGTGTAAAATATTATATCTCTCTGCTGGTACCAAAACAATCTGCTAACATCACCTCACAATTTGCATTTAAGGCAAATAGACTATATCTATATCAGCTTAAAATGACTGTTGGTGAATGAAGAATTCAAATCACAAATAATATCCTCTACATATCATCAGTTTGATGGCAAACTTTCTTCTCAAAACAATCTTTACTTTTTGATTGACTTGAAATTCTTAAGGGATTAATACAATGCCTCAAGTTTCTACACCTCTCCTGTTGTCACTCTTTCAGCCTCTACAATATGGCAATACCACAATGGAAATACTAAGACATTCAACTGTCGATCATTGATCAGTGAAATGCCTCTGTTTCCATTCCTAAGTATCGCTTTAATCCTGTCATTTTACAAAATTAGGGTCAAAGTCAGTCTTACTGTCTACGGAAAAACTAATTCTTCGCCAATTACCACCAGAGTTTCGAACAATCATATAAAAACTATTATTCCAATGGGCACTTAATGTTTTTTTTTAACTGCACAGGCAGTGTGGTTTACCCATATCTAATTTCAAGATTACAGTAAGTTGCAGAATCATTCTCTCTCAGAGATTTCAGATGGGGGCATTCTGAAAGAAACAAGTTCAAAAACTTTACCTACAGATGCTCCCTCTAGCACAAACAAGAATTATCAACCTCTATTCTCACAAATACAAACTCACTACAGTTCTGGGATATTACATTGTTCCTGCATTATATAAATAGAAAGATCAAAGACAGTCATGGCATATTTATGTTGCAGTGAGGTGGGGAGTAATTTTCATTAATGTAGTATTAACACCATTATAATCATAAACAGCAATATTTATCATCACATTAACCAAGAACCATGAGCCCTCTGTTCATATTGCCATGAATGCAATTTTGCATTTTAAATACAGTAAAACCTGTCTTATCCTGACACCTACTAGGACCAACTAGCGATGTCGGATAAGACAGGTTGTTGGATAAAGCAGGTCGTCATAGAACATACCTTTGAAATTATTATATGTTATGTAAACAAAGTATGGGGAAGCATTTATTAGAGTGTATATTTCTATGTGATGCATAATACAATATAAATGAAACATAATATGCTTTACACATATGTACAGTACATCGTCAACTTTTAAAGTTATATGACAACCAATATATACTGTTCACGATAAAAATCCTTTCTACATATGATTTCATTCACTGACGATCTGCCTAAGCAAAATTTCTCAGACGAATATTTTCTGTCAGGGCTGGCACTCTTTCCAATTCAACAATTAATTCCATTTTTTTTTTTTCAAGATTAAACACATTTCTTGCTCTTTTAGATGATGGCAATTGAAAATCATCAGCGCTTAAATGTCTGTTTTATGGTGTAGCCATTTTTTCAACCATTTCTTAAAATCCTTGCCTTTTAAATGACTAAAACCTATAAATGATTCTTAACATTATGTTACATGTACAAAACACTGAGCAAAATTCATAACCAAAGTTTATCTCATGCATACATCAGCCGTTGACAACAACAATAACATAATTGATTTGTCAGCATAATTGCTTTTACCCAAAAGTAACTGTTTGCAAATGCAGCGTCATTACGGGCAGGTCATTTAAATGATGAATCGTGTTGGTTAATATGGGATGCGTTAGGACCAGGTGTCGTTATGGGCAGGTTATACTGTATATTTTAAAACTGCATGACAGATTTTTTTTCTCTTTATTATAAAAGTCAGAGGAGACAGCTTCTACATGTACAAGAACGAGCAAACACTGTTACGGTATTAAATTATAAAATATTCATAATGTTTCCATATTGTGTACACTTGACAATTCCAGAATACACAATGTATATGATCTGAAAAGAAAAAAGTAGGCTCTTAAAATATGAAAGACAATTAATAACTACATAATATCATTGAATGAACAGAGAATTAAATGCTGTATTTCCATTGAGAGGACCAAGTCAGAAACTTGAGAACACTTAATTTTAGTTCACTGCTGTTTAATTAATGAGGGCTTTCAGTTATTATATGATGAATTTTGTTATATAAAAGCAACTTTTTTAATATTTTACATTTTTCCTCTAAAAATAAACTTACAATATTTTACTAGAGCTATTATTTTCACCTGTTGCATGTTCTGATACAGCCATATGGTAGATGTACAAAGCTGGTCTTTCTATCATTACACCACTATTGTTAAACATAATGAAAAGCAGGGCTAAAAACAAAAGCACAATCAAACCAACAGAGCAATTATTTATGTAGAAAATTAACAACAAAAATTAAACACAAATATATTCATCTAAAGGTGACATATGTCAGCTTTTTGTAGACATTTCAGAAAGCAGACAGAATGCAATGGCCAGCAAAGGTATTAAAATTATTTTGACAATATGAATACAGAGACAGGCGTAACAGTTCTTGAACAGGTGATATACCCGCGTTTGACCACAGTTTGTATTCTGAGAATTTGCCTGATTCTTGTTCAGTTCAAACACACTTCTTGGAATGAGCAACACAGTCAATGAATGATTTATTATGAACTTTGAATAAGAATAAATTGGTTGCTAGAAAATCCCATAGTTTTACAAGTTCAAAAAAGCTCATTTTAAAAAGGGGTCTTATAATTCATTTATTTCAAACTTCCCATTATTCTCCATCATAGTATTCAAAATGAATTATAAATTTTTGAAATTCCCTACGTACTTGTTCATGTGGCTGCCATGGCCACAACACTTTATGGTTTCTGAAACAAGCTTATAAGTTGAATAAATTTTGCCAGACTCAGTATAACAACTTTTCAATCACCAGTCAAAGATCAGACAATTAAATCAAGTTTGTTCCTGTTAAATTGATCACACAGTGACACACACAAAAAATCCTGCAAAATGATAGATGCAAAATGTTTTAGACACCAACACAGTATCCACCATCTGTCATACATGTATATGTATGAATCAAAATTCACCACAATGTAATAATATGTATAAAAGTAAATCTTATATACATATTATGTTTCAAAGAAAAAAATATTTCTGCTATTTTAAAATAAATGAACAGTCGGTTCTTTGCTAAACATCCTATTTTGTAAATGTCAGATACAATAACAAATATGTTTAGACCCGGCATTTCTAAAATGGACTTTTTCAATAAAAGTTTTGCTACAATAGTACAAGTATAAACTTCCAGTTCCATCAGCTAAAAGAAATAGTCAATTGTTTTCTAAGATGAAGACAGAGCAGCTCAGAGTCAAATAGATTGTAAACAGCACACTGAGTGAACCTGTGCAGCCAAGACTCAACCTCCAGCTGACAGTTCAAACACTTCCAAAACTTCTACAAAACTCAGGAATACAGTAGGATGAAGAAAGAAATTGCATATGCTAGGCCTACATATGAAAAAAAAGGGAAATGACTTTAAATTTTCCATACAAATTACCTTACATAATCAGCAAAGTATGCTGCAACATTAGCTACCAGACTTAAATCAACTGAAACAAATATCATTCCCACAATCCAACAATACCAGCTTCAATGTAATAGGCAAATCTTCCCAAATCAAGTCCCACAACAGACCTTAAAGTAATTTTATCAAACTACTCTACAGAAGAAAAGATAATTGAAATTTCCTTTGCTTTTGCTTTCTCACACAAAACATATATACATCAAATCATTGTTGTGGATGTTAATATAAGCCTGATTTGGAAATCTACACACTGATCAATTGAATCCTGTAAGTGAGCCACTTTACAACAATGAGCCTTTTCATTCAGCCACAATAGGTCAGCTTTTATATAAACTGATTACTTTTGGTTCCCATCAAAAAGCCAAATGAATAATTTGTAGACACTAAACAACAAAAGACACACTGCTGACATTGTGCTATCTGTCACCAGGATACAGATGAAGAGTATCATTTTTCATTCAACAGCATGAGTGAACACACAAAATCAGCATTCTGTCATGGAGAGAGGAGTATTTCTGTAATGATACAGCAAATCTATGTAAGATGTTGGTAGAGTGAAAGTCCTAGTTTAAATACATGACAAAACTTCCTGTTTTATGTCATGTTACATGAGGCCTTTCATTAATAGTCAGTGCTCAGTGGAGCTATCTGATAGTGTCACAGTTACAGCAAAAGTTGTGGACCAGTTGTTATTCATCGTTATTTTTTATTATCATTATGCATCTGTTCCACTTAATAAAAATTATTGAAATTTAACCGAGGTATTCACCTGAAACAATAATGAATTATTTCATCAGTATAAAAACAAGTAAATTTGTGAGCTAATGCTCACTAGTGATACCCCCGCTATCAGAAATTTGACTTTCATAATGTAATTTGCATTTGTCATATGTATAAAGAGTGTCAAATTTTTCCGAGTATTTACCTGAATTTAATACAACTTCATCCAAGGCACAGCTAGATGGATATGAAAATGGTCAGAATAATGAACAGGTATTACATCTGTGATTTCTGATTCATCGAAGTCTTTATTCACAAAAACACGATCAAGTGAACCTCCTTTCCTGTGTGTTGGTAACTTCTAAGTATTCGGTAAACAGGAAGTAGACGAGCAAGGAGCATAAAATCGCTTTATACCATATGAGAATATAGGATAAAGCAATATGCAAAATATCAGGCTGCTGCATCTTATAGTTGCTGAGAAAACTGTGACGGAAATTGTGAATGTATGTCAACTATGTGTAAAAATCTAAGTATTCCGTAAACAGGAAGTAGATGAGCAAGGAGCATAAAATCGCTTTACATCATATGGGACTATAGGATAAAGCAATATACAAAATATCAGGCTGCTGCATCTTATAGTTGCTGAGAAAACTGTGACGGAAATTGTGAATGTATGTCAACTATGTGTAAAAATCTAAGTATTCGGTAAACAGGAAGTAGATGAGCAAGGAGCATAAAATCGCTTTACACCATATGGGACTATAGGATAAAGCAATATGTAAAATATCAGGCTTCTGCATGTTATAGTTGCTGAGAAAACTGCAACGGAAATTTGTTACGGACGGACGGATGGATGGACGGACGGATGGACGGACAAGGGTAAAACAGTATACCCCCCACTTCTTCGAAGCGGGGGTATAAAAATATCATGTTTAATATAATAATTAACATTTTCTTAACATTTGATCCCTTGATACAAATAAAGTGAGTCAGACCTTGCCCTATGCAGTAACCTCCCCTTCATTCAGGGAAGTAACCGCTGCGTGGTGTAGCAAAATAAGGGGCTTTTTCTGATTCTTTTTAAATTACTTATTGAATAATGACCTGAAACACAAGTGTATAACAATTTAGTACACATCTGTGTTTGTATAGATACAACCTCTGACAAACACACCAGGGAATCGATTCTTTGGGTCAGTGGTACGAGTGTTGGCCTAGCAAACTACTTATGATCGAGACGGCATGAGTGCGAACTGCACTCACAGATGGTACATTCAAATAGACTTACAGATGTACAGTTATATGAATATTCTGTGCATTAAATTACATGTGCCGGACATGTTCACATCTTCAGAATCTTCTGCGCCAACTTGATGCAGTACATCTATGTTTTTCTTGTAACTGTTTTGTGCTGGTACGTTTTACTTGAATAAAAGGCAGACTAAAGTACAGATTTGATATTGTACAGTCTTCACTGTAATCAGGTGAGGGGTAAGCAAAATGAAAAGCAGTTCATATAATGATGTCAATAATTTATGGGTAAAATTTTGACATAGTAATTCTCATACTTATGAGACATGGAGAAAAACCTTTATTTGGATAACCTGCTATGGTTTTGTGGATTCTAAAATGTAAAGTTAATCTTATCAGTTTCTGAAGTAAAGACTTCAAATCTCAGAAAAGACATACACATAAAAAGGTTACTTAAACAACAATTACGGTACTCCAAGAAAGAGGATTGCAATCAACTCTTCCTAAGCTTACATAAAATGCACTATGACATACCTGTGGTTTATGCAGGTATTCCATTCATACCTTGTTTGTATTTACTCCACCTAGGCCTTATGCTGCATAAATAATGAGACCTAACATAAAACACTATATATAGACACTAGACAGTATATGTAAATACCTAACTTCAAACTTGACAATTTCAGTAATGTGCAGGTTAAACCACCTGTCGATATCGGAAAACCACAAAAACTTTGTCAAATTGAAGAATTCCATTCATCTTGATTATGTTTACCTCTGAGTCCACAATTACAATTTCAAACAGTGTTATGAGACTTTTCGAGTCTGAAAGAAAAATCATGTTTTTTTTTTTACTTTTATTTGGTGAAGTGAATACAAATGTGATTATTTCTATAAATCATATTATTCTGACTAATATTCCTGTGATGCAAAGGATTTTCTGACCAGTATCAACAATGTCTGTTCTATTTCAATTGTTTTTAAACAATACCATCTGACACAATCCTAACTGTTTTGCAAAAAAATTGTTTTCGATCAAAGGTTACCATGACGGTCTTTTTGCATCAATCATGCATATCCCTGGAACATAACAACAACTGTATTTATGGTGCAAAGTTGCAAACCATAGTCCAAATAATTGTACTGGAAAAGTTGAATATCATGCTAATTTTCTGAATGGTCGACTTCCGCCTGGTCGCAATATTGAGACAAGTGCAAACCCCAGAGTATATGTACCTCTGTGTATTTTAGCTAAACCAGGACATTTCTGCAAACAATTTACTTTTATTCTCCTCTGTACTAAAACAGATAAAAAATAAATGCTTACAATGAAATCATTCTCCTCAAGCTCAACTAAATTCTTTTCGACATCAAATTACAAACAAAGGAAGTTACTGATTACTGCACATATAACAGAGATGATAATGATGATGATGATGATGATAATGATGGAAAATGGTATCAGTGTGTCATATTTTATCACACCTCGATTATAAGATAGTGCGAGGAAAAATCATGCAAGAAAAGGCATTAATACACTATGTAGTAAATTGATTGATTTTACGTGATGAATGGATATGCATAAATAATTTATGGCCTTCAAGCTGTACTGTACCTATTTTTACTGCATCAATGGCAAGCCCGTATAAAACAGGTATAAAACGGCTGCTTTCCTCAATGGAGCAGAAAGTTTGTTCAACATGCAATTGATTGATGGATTGATTGACTGCTGCTGTTGAAAAACCAATCCTATCAGACAATCAGCCTGTAATCTCACTATAAACCACTGAAACTACATTTACTGGAGGAGAAAAAATGCTGTCATGAGATGACTTCATGGTGAAAATGATGTAACAATCATGAATCTACTGGAACTGTCCAGTTACATTCAGGTTGATAGGTGAGTCTTAGTGAGGTTCTGTCTGCTTTTGAGGTTCCGGCTGCTTTTGAGGTTCTGTCTGCTTTTGAGGTTCTGTCTGCTATTGACTAATGGAGCAGACACATTTGCTTTCAGCCCAGGAGTTGCTTTGCTAGGAGAAACTTGGGATGTCAAGTCTCTATCATTTCTCAGCACCATAGTGTGTATGATGATGGACCAATAGAACAGACCAGTAACGGGCACTGTTTCCTTGCACATAATTAACAGCTTCTGCTGGTACAACTAAAGACAGGAATGAAAAAATAATTCACTGGACAGGTTAACTATAAATGTAGGCCCAGTAAATAGTACAACTCGGGTTTGTAAGCAAATGCAATGCCCTTGAAAAAAGCAACATTTACAAGTTACGTCTTCCTTTTATAACTGTCAGTCTTCTATACTACAAAACAAGCACTAAATTAGAAACTTGTAAATCCTTGCAAAAAAAATCAACATTTATTTTGTATGTTATCATGGATCAAATAGATTAACACTTACAGTCCATATAAGATGCATTAATCCCTGTATTCAAACCAACCTAAAACTACAGCACAAGAAAGGCAAATAAAAACCTGCAAACATGTGTAAGATAGTAAAACCTGTGTCATTTTGCGACTTTATCACAAGGTTGTTGACTCAGGTTATCTTTGCCCATTATTTTATTGGTGCTATTTGTTTGATTCAGCAAATTAAATGTTTACCTTTAGATAAACTGATTGCATCATATTATATTTTATTATACACTACAGGTTAAGAGTGTAGATTTTTCTGAAATAATTTTCTGAACCATTATGCCTTCTAATGAGGTACAGCTGAAAAAGTATTTAAGGACACTGGCTTATAAAACACCTTTACAATTGCTATAAGTTACAAACCACAGACACCTTTACTTAGAACTACAAGGAGATATAAATCTACATTTTAAAGTTCTGCACCTTACATTTCCCGCCTTTTTTGGCTTGCATCCCACTTCAGAAACACTTTGCAATGTAGTCACACACTTTTATTGTAAAATATTACCATCTATAGTACTTTATAATGACAGATTAAGGAAACACGTTTTTTCTCCCCGTTGAAATGATTAAGCATAATTATACAATATATGACTTCTTAACAATATGATTAAAGCCATATGTGGACAATCAATATTTATCGTTTCCATTCATTCATACGTATTTCATGGTAGATTTCATAAAAAAGGTATTATAAATTCCAAATCAATTAATACGTATATATCACAACTGGTAGAGGACGACAAACCTAATTCTTTCGGATTAATAACAGGAGAGTGAAAAGTAATACATAGGTTTTACCACAGTTATCCAATCAATGGGTTTTTGTGGATGCAGTACAATATAAAGTCTGTATGTACAAAACTGAAACTGCTAATACCATGGCCAGTCATTTGTGAAAAGGATAAGGAAAGAATAAAAATATTTACACAATTCGCTACAATACTTCTCAGACTTTAATCTTTAGACATTTAAATACTTAGAATGACTCAGGTAACAATTAATGACTTATGATCATGTGTTTTCACTATTTGTACAAGTTATTTTTTTCTGACCTGAAATACAATATTGTGCAAAATGTATTAAGTCACCACTATAAAGGGAAAAAAACAAAAAAACTTTAAATGTACACAAAGTATCTTTACATCTTTATTCTAGGCTACTGCACCAGGCACCTACCCTAACAGACAAGCAAAAGCTAGCCATTTTTCAAGCCACCAGTACCTTTCTAATAGGCCACAGAAAAGAAAGCCAGCCTTAAGGGGATTCAAACCTTTTGACCTCCTAATCTGAATCACAATAACCACCAGGCCAAAAAGATTTGTCTTCAAGATTGGTCTTCAGTAACTTTTTTGACATAAACTGGCAACTTAACCCTTATCCTGCATGAACTGAAAGTGATTAGCCTTTGCCACCAGTATAGAGCCAGGCCAGCCTTCACATCCGTGCAGTCTGACCAGGCTCTATACTGGTGGTAGGTCAATTTTTGTATTTTGATAATGAAATCCCTTAAACTTTGAATGGACTGTTCCAAATTCAAAGCTGGACAAATCCATTACTAAAATTCAGCCTCACAGTACTTGTATATTGCAAAAGAAATATTCATTTTGTACAACTTCAATGGCATGACAATGTTACAGTTTGCAGATTACATGGTGGAATCATTTGATAGCATCAAGAGCTCCAAACAAAAGTATGAACATCAAAATAATTAACTTTTAAGATAAAAGATATTACCAGAAACATTGTTTAGTTCTGTTTAAAGGAACTGTCTGCAACTGCAGCACTGGAAATGATTTTATCCTGTGAACAGAGAACAGACTGTATGTAGTTAAAAGAAAAATTTTTGATTCAGTTTGGAGAGTAAAAGTTGTCAGACATTCTTATATTTATTCTGTCTTGACATGAAACTAGAGAATCTTTCTGATCAGATATAAAGATTATGACCTGTACTTGTTCATCAAAGGAAAAATACCAAAGTACTCCACCAAAGGTTTTACCAGGTTCAGGTTTTACCAGAATCAACCTTGTAATAACTGAAATTGACCAGAATTAATCTGTATTTCCATGCTAAATCTTTCAAATTGTTCATAAGCAAAAAATGGAACATCACAGAACTCAATTACAGCAGGTGCACTGAATGACTTTATATGACTAAAATGCATAAAACACAAAGAAACACAAGTACCAAACAAATTAATTAAAACTGCAGCACTTCAGGAAACTGCATTTTTTTTTCCATTTCAGCATTTCCTCATTAGTAATTTATGACCAACATGATATTGTATTTTTGACATGCTAAAACCTTTTGGTCATTTGAAAGACATGAAATGCTGAGAAAAAAATATTACCTTTTCTGCTGCTCCGATTTAAATCTTTTGTTTTATTCCAAAATTGCTGACAACTTTATTACACTGTGTCTAGACCCTTCTTATTAACTGGAGATGAACTGTTCAAATTACTTTGCCTTTGTCACGAAAAACAAGCCCCTTCCTGAAATGATACAGAAAAATACAGAACAAGGACATCATCATTAAATATGTCCCGTAGATTACTCATTATCTATCGCATGACAATTGTAAGGAAATGCTTTTTTTTTTGTCTAATTAAGGCAACATCATGGTTGCTTTTTTCATACTGTTTTGTTTTACAGGAAGATATGCTTTCTGCCCTTATAAAAGAAATTGTAGTTTGTTATATCGCTTTAAGGACCAGATAAGGAATACATGTACATTGCGACAAATAAAGAGAAGTCTAAAAACAATGTTTAAACTTTACTTAATTTAGCAAATAAATTCAAACTGAATGTAATTCAAATGCCTTGGTGTGAGTAAATTTTTCAGTCTTAGTGACTGTATTTACAAACACCACCGTTTACGGGGAAAAAACCCGTAAATAACCAAATACTGAAGTGGTTTACTAAGTGCAGGAAGTATACAACAGTTTATAATAATAAAATGTTACTGATAAAAAATCCTTCGACAAGAAATAATTAAGAGGCAGCCATCATGCAGTGACATACACATGTACGTCAGCGACCTACACATATGTACGTCAAAGGTGAGGCTAAGGAAAAGGATGCAGGATTAGTACCAGGATAATCTTAAAACATAACATCTCACCGATATAATAACGAATATTCTGGTACTAAACAAGCATCCATGGAGCTCTAAGACAGCACTGTGATGCCAACTGTTTATTTCAGAAAAAGACATATTAAGATCTCTAAATAAAATTAAAGGATAAAATATTTGTAAATGTAGCAAAAGACATGTGGTCAATGGTTTAAAGGCTGGACCACTAATCTGTGAATTGTTGGTTCAAATCCCAACACAGATACTTTCCACATTCCATACTTCTGGTGCAAGAGCTCATTTGGACCCAGGAGAAGCAGTGGTCGAGGGGTTAGAGCACCGTACTCCCGATCCGGAGGTTGCTGGTTCGAATCCCAGCAGAGGTGAGAGTCTCCAGTTACATTCCACATTCCTTACTTTCGGCGCAAGTACAGGTTTGAACCCAGGAAGCAGAAAGCTGCAAGAACATGCCTGCCTAGTATAGTCAGAACTGACTGTTGGCAGTAATAAGTTGAACTTGAACTTGAGGAAGCTGCGATCACCAACCATAATTGATTTAGGTCACAAGAACAAATGTTTCCCAATCAATAAAATTAAAGCAAGAATAAAGAACTGAAACAATTTTTAATTATCTCAAACTTGAATTCACGCACGTTTTAAAAAAGACATGCCATAGTTCAAAGTCTTTCATCATCATTAACCAATCAAACACTTAAGGGTTTTGATGCGCTGTGCTAATATGTTTTTTATGACCTTCACAACACAAGTGCTTCACTATTTAAAAAAAATAAATGAGGAAAACTTCAATTATCAACAGCCAAGGTCAAGCACAGGATGCAGGAAATAGTCAATTTCAAAACAAATACCAAATGTAATCACTGTATTGATTGAAACAAAAAATACACCATTTTTACTGTACTTCTTAAATACGGTAGACAATTTTATCAATGAAATAAAACACAATTATAATGACCTATATTGCACAATGTAGAAGAACGTAGTGTTATTTTGAAGAAAAAAATATTGTTAGAGTAAAGATTTGCAGTAAAGATGACTTTAATTATTGCAAAACCATTTTAATGCCAGCATCTAAAAAAAGAAAAGAAAAAAAGAAAGTGCAAGATTTACAACTAAAACTTAGGTCATTATTAAGACCGATTCTTCGTTACGACCGACTTTTTGACTGGTAATATTAGCGGAACATTACTGACTGCTAGCTATTTGATTTTGATATGTTTTTTGCAAAGAATTTATGTATAAACAGAAAAAAAATAAAGGTTTCATTCTCAAAAAAGTGTTGTGTTTTAAACATCTTAACAAAATAACTTTGATAAAGTGATTTTTACCTTGTCATGATATATCCTTATTGAACTATTTTACAACACATCGTTTAATACACTAAGTATAAATTTCATGTAAAATTCTAAAATAAAGTAGATGTAGGTGCAGTGCAACAAGAATGTATTAAAATTGTGTATGTTTACAAAATACCTGAGGCTGAAGATAAATTACGTACATCACTGGGTCTCACGCCCACAAACAATACTGAGTAACAGTTTCATTTGAAGGCCCACCTGTGGGTCAGGTTCATCTAAATCTATAATGTCCACTTATGTTACATATCATTCTATTAATCTTGACATATCAGGGGGAAATCTTTTACCTGTAACAAGCTGATGACCTCTCTGGTAAATGATGTGGTCACCCAGATCTTTTTTCTTTATCTTATTTTTTTTTTAATTTTTGAACATAAATAATGCTTTACAAAGATGAGATCTAAAATTCTAGGTCTGTCCAAACAGAATTTGTATTATTTTGAAGTTTTACATTTTGTGTTCGAGCCTGAGATGAGTTTGATGTATATGCTCTGGGGACGGTTGCAATTTTAAGAATTAACAAATACAGAGGCTCGACTGATGTACTTAAGTACTTAGCTCCTTTTTTACTCAACAACATATGCCAGTTATGTCACTGAAATCAATTATTAATTTAATTTTCAAGCTAGAAAAAAAGCATATACTTCAATACTCAGGACATTCAAGTACCCTTACATACTCAGGTACTTTAAATTCATGTACGTACCAGTATTTCATGAGTTAAGTGAAAATCTCATATTCAGGGTGAGCTAAATCAATTTTTTCTTTACGTATGGTCTTCACCTAATTTATATTTTCAGACACTAGCCAATTGGTGGACCCTCCCTTACTACCTTTGTACATATAAAAAAAAGAACTAAGCAATCCTAAAAAAATACCCTGTTCTTGCCTGCAAATTAATGAAACAAAACATCAGGTATAGTTTGTACTAATTTTGTTTATAGATTCATTGGTATTATATCTATAACCAGTATCACAGAAACTAATGGCTGCTTATTGCCCAGAGATAATTTGTCAAAACAGATATATTAAAAGGGTCTTAAGGTCTAATTCATCTTTAATTATCATTTAGATGTACTTAAGCAAAGGCAAAACTACAATCTATCTATGGTGGAAGATAGTATCTGTTTAAGTATTCCCTGTGGGTGAACTTTTCAAAATATTTTAGCAGTCAGACAGTACATGAAATAACATTATGTGATTTTGTCTATACCATACAATTTGACAAAACTTATGATTTATAATCTAAGATTTATAATCTACTGTACACCAAATATGCATTACAGAAAAAAATAAAGATTTCTTTCAAAAAAGGTCACAGTCACTTAAGGTACACTAAAACCTAGACAACCTAAACACAGATTTAGTATAAATATATATATATATGAAATGTTACCCAATTTGCTGAAACCTATAGTATAATTGGTAACATTGAATCCTGAGTGTAGCCAAACTAGATAAGTTAAAACAGACATCTATAAATTTAGTTTAACATTTGCAAAAATTCTGCCAACTGCTGAACCTGATATTCCATATTTGTTACAGCCTGTACAAACAAATATTCAAACCATTAAGAAGATCAAAGAATTGTAATACAAAATACTTTATAATTTTTTTCAGATATTTATCATTAGAACTCTCCATCTACGTCAACAACTTTTCCTAAAACCCCATTGTCTTTGGCAATGTCCTCACTATTCCCTCTATAAGTAAAAAAAGAACAACTTTCTCACTGTTAATAACTCTGAAAGAGAAAAAAATATACCAACTTTCTCACTGTTAATACCTCTGAAAGAAAAAAAATATACCAACTTTCTCACTGTTAATACCTCTGAAAGAAAAAATATACCAACTTTCTCACTGTTAATACCTCTGAAAGAAAAAATATACCAACTTTCTCACTGTTAATACCTCTGAAAGAAAAAAAATATACCAACTTTCTCACTGTTAATACCTCTGAAAGAAAAAATATACCAACTTTCTCACAGTTAATACCTCTGAAAGAAAAAATATACCACTTTCTCACTGTTAATACCTCTGAAAGAAAAAATATACAAACTTTCTCACTGTTAATACCTCTGAAAGAAAAAAAATATACCAACTTTCTCACTGTTAATACCTCTTAAAGAAAAAATATACCAACTTTCTCACTATTCCCCGTGTAAGGAAATACTAACTTTCTAAATATTCTCTCTGTAAGGAAATGCCAACTTTTTCACTACTCCTACCAACTTTCTCCCTATTTTCCCTTCAGGGAAATACCAACTTTCTTACTATTCCTACCAGCTTTAAACACCAACATTCTCACTATTCCACCTGTGAGGAACCACCAACATTCTCACTACTCCACCTCTAAGGAAATACCAACAGTCTCACTACTCCTCTCTAAGGAAACACCAACATTCTCACCATTCCACCTGTAAGGAAACACCAAAACTCTCACTATTCCACCTCTAAGGAAATACCAACATTCTCACTATTCCACCTGTAAGGAAACACCGACATTCTCACTATTCCACCTGTAAGGAAACACCGACATTCTCACTATTCCACCTGTAAAGAAACACCAAAACTCTCACTATTCCACCTCTAAGGAAATACCAACATTCTCACTATTCCACCTGTAAGGAAACACCGACATTCTCACTATTCCACCTGTAAGGAAACACCGACATTCTCACTATTCCACCTGTAAGGAAACACCGACATTCTCACTATTCCACCTGTAAGGAAACACCAAAACTCTCACTATTCCACCTCTAAGGAAATACCAACATTCTCACTATTCCACCTGTAAGGAAACACCAACATTCTCACTATTCCACTTGTAAGGAAACACCAACACTCTCACTATTCCTCTGTAAGGAAATACCAACATTCTCACTATTCCATCTGTAAGGGAATACCAACATACTTGCTATTCCTTTATAAGGAAATACCAACATTCTCACTATTCCACCTGTAAGAAAACACCAACTTACTTGCTATTCCTCTCTAAGGAAATACCAACATTCTCACTATTCCACCTGTAAGGAAATACCAACATTCTCACTATTCCTCTGTAAGAAAATACCAACATTCTCACTATTCCACCTGTAAGGAAATACCAACATTATGACCCATTCTGTAAGGAAACTCCCACCACTTTTCTCACCAACATTCTGACTCCTTCTGCAGGGAAATACCAACTTTCTCACTATTCCACCTGTAAGGAAATACCAACATTCTCGCTAACTTTCCCCCTACCCTGCCCGTAAGGAAATACCAACATTCTGATAAGGAAATACCAACTTTCTCAGTATCTTTCTCACTATTCCCTCTGTAAGAAAATACCAACTTGCTCATAACAGCTGTCAGGTCAAATGTGGGGCTCAAACAATCTTCTCTGAATCAGTGTAAGGTCACAGTGTAACCACTGACAATATATTAGCCTCCTGTATCACATTACCACAGATGAATAGAAAAAGCTGATGTATAAATGTGTTTGTTCAAGTTACACCAGTTTCAAGTTAAATCTAAAAAAAAAACAAGTATAAAAACTTACTTCCTACTTTACTAAGGGCTGCCTCTCATATGATTTGTAGTTACATACCTAACATATTTATGTAAATAATTGCAAAAGAAAACATGACAGACAAATATAGGTAACATTATATATAACTGAATCCTCCTTTCAAGAATGATTTATTTTATTTATAACACTTACTCAAGTATTGAAGTTGTCAAATATTTTGGCTTTGTGTCACTTGTCCACAATTATAGGGCAATTTTTTTTTCTTGATTAAAACTGGCAATCAATTAAGAACAAAAGAAGGGATGATTTCATAATGATTTTAATACTGATTAATTGTGCAATGTTACTTCTTTTTCTCTTGGGTGATTGCAAATACTGCCAAATTCTATTATTACAACGATTATTATCAAATTTTATTACTAATCTGGCAATATTGCATTTCAGTATGACACACAATGTTAATATATTTTAAGATTTCTATCCAAAACTGGTGGTAACTTTTAGTAGGCACCTCAAAACGCCAGACAAACAGCTTTAAAATGCCGTCCAGCAGCAACAAATCACGTCTAAAGATTACTTGTATTTTTACAACCTATAAATAATAGTTCTCATTAACAAAAATGTTACGCCTATTTTGCGCAGACAAAACAGAACTGATAAGACAGCCTGTAAACACAGATGAGAAAATTTCTCGAAAGCTTAAGTAACATAATGGAATCCAGCCAAAAGAAACACTTTTCTGGACAAAATGTTCCAGTTACAATACTCAACCTCACTGACATATTCCTAGACTGCTATGACAATCTTTTCTTTATTCCCAGGATTACAGCTGATTTCAGTACAGTACATTAAAATCTTCAAGCACTTTAATAGCTATATCTTGTAGTTTTGTGCAGATTTAATGGATGATCAGTAATTGTGCAAGATTATATACAAGACAATCAGTTTAATCATGAAATTATACATCTGTATTTGTATACCAACAAAACTCTGAGAACCTTATATCTATAGCCGTTTTGCCTTATTTTCTACAGCCTGTATACATGTACCATAATTATTATCACGTGCGTAAGTAATGTTTTTACATGACAGACGTTAAAATATCAAATTACAGGAATGTTAATTTAAAGTGGGCCATTATTAAGTAATGTGTTTGGACAACAACAGGAAACTATCAGACATCCATGCCAATAGCACAACCATCACACGATTTAATCCAATGTTTATAATGTACATGTATGCCCACCTGTGAATTAACTTCCAACTTTTGTACCACTTTCCCACCTTCCGTCCCAGATATTAAAAAAAAACTAAATGCACATTAAAGAAATAAAATGTAATCCTTTAAAACTAATATCCAACCTTGATAGAAAAAAACATGTCAACATCCATGTAAACACTAAACTTAACCTACTTGCCAAATTACCTTCACAGGTACACTTCTTCACGCCCTTTGATTCAGGCGTTGAACTAGCAGTATTCCATCACGAGTGGCTTCCCTTATATTGTCGGCTTAAAAATAAAAAAAAGATTTTCAGCAGAAATAGATACGCATATCATTTCATTTTCTTTTTGGTGATAACGTGCATCATAAATTCAGAACTTAACATGCAGAATGTTTTAATTAATCATGTCTTGATAAATACATGTACTTACAAAAATAAGTTGATTCTCCGCATAATCAGAGATAAGCAGCTCCTATTTACTCCATTGAAATAGCGCACATGCCTCTCAAAACGTGAAAAAATTAGGCATTTTGTAGCAATTAAAACTCAATGGCTATTTGTTCGACTCTTTTAAGGTATACATCATTTGAAAGCTTAAACAGTCGTCTATAGCTGCAAGTTAAAATATTGGCAACTTTCTAGCCCTTTAATTCAATATAACTTGGCAGAATATACCCACTATCCCAGTTTTTCACCATCTTTATAGTTTTGTGAAAAATGATTAAGTTGCAGTTCTCTTTAACACATGATGCATCATTTATTTTTACCAGGACTAAAATTATTTTACCTGCAGCAATAGACAAATGACTAGGCTTTCAGAAAATGTATATTTTTTTTCAATCTGGCAACAAGTTATACTTGCTACAAGACACTGTCTTAGCAGGCACGCGTGAGACCTAAACTAGCTAGGATGTTGCCTATCTCTGGCATAATCACATAAAAACAAATGTACCTACCACTTTACAAATTCCATTTAAGTTTTTTTTTCTGAAAAATGTTGGAACAGAGAGGTCGGTAGGGAAAAATCACAAATAATGGCAATAGTTGGTGTGTCAAAACTGCCAGACATCTCCTCCTCATGGTATATGAGGAATGCCCATGGCGGACGGGCGGGTTGACTGGCTAGGATTTTAGTATTACTTGATACAAATGTTCACCATTATTAGACATAGTGTCGTGCGCATGAACCAGGTCTTTAGGTCAAAGATCAATATCACTCTTAGAGGTCAGATGAAAACGCTTGTCCAGAGGAAAACTTCCACATGCTTTGAGGTATTTTAATATCACTTGGCACAAATGTTCACCATTGTGTAGTGAAGTGTCGCATGCAAAATTCAGGTCCGTGTGTCCAAGGTCAAGGTCACACATCTAGGTCAAAGGTCAGATAAAAGTATGAAAATGTGTGCACGGACCATTAATTTTAATCATCATGAATTTAGCGATTCTATTACATATGTTCTCACCATCATGCCACTGAGCATTATATTCATAATCCTGTTCCATGTATGCAAGGTCAAGGTCATTGAAATGATGAAATGTCCAGATTTTGTCCGTAGGATATCTTCTACATACATGTACAGATTTTAGCATTACCAGATACAAATGTTCAGCATTATGATATGTAGTGTCGTGCGCAAAAACCAGGTCCTAGGTCAAAGGTCAAGGTCAAACTTAGAGGTCAGATGAAAACGCTTGTTCGGAGCAATACGTCTGCATGCATTGAGGTATTTTTATATAACTTGGCACAAATGTTCACCATTGTGAGGCGGAGTGTCGCGCGAAAAATTCAGGTCACTGTGGCCAAGGTCAAGGTTACACATAGAGGTCAAAGGTCAGATAAAAGTACGTACTCCAGTCTAAAACAAGAATAAATGTCCACGTGTATTGAGGAATTGTAGTTTTGGTTTGCACAAATGTTCATTTTTATCAGACAGAGTGCCATGTGCAAAATTCAAGCCCTTGTATAATTTCATGAACTTCAGACCTGGTATAAATTCATGCTTACAATTTTGTCCAAATGTCAATTTTCATTGCAATTATTCCCTTTCTTGGACTCATATATGTACTAATTTATCTCCAGGTTCATTTAAAATGTATGTTTCACTATTAAGCACTAGAATAGTCAAATTTGCTTCCTACTAACACCTCTTTTTATCCAATATTTGTGACGAGCGTATTTTGTGACAATGGCACCCGTGTTTAATTCAAATTTACATCTTTCGATAGTGTAAAATGGAATACGGAATCAAATATACGTTTCCTGTTTTAAAAAAAAGGATTTCTCTATCAGAAAATGAATACATGGGTATATGATATATATAAGATAACACAGCTTGTAATCACTGGCTCCACGAAAGAATAAAAAGAGCCAGTGGGACTTTCGAGTTTGGGCTAATAACTTCATTAAATTAGATAAAAGAATTATTTTACTTTCTGTAAGAAGGTTCGTACTTATTATACAGTTCGATTTGCAAGCCAATTTTTTTCTTTACGAGAGAACTTCCACAAGTTGTGCAATAAGGTCGATTTAAACCAAAACACGACAGCAGAAAGTAAAGATTTTGCAGAAACATTCGTCACGTTTTTGATAAAGCTATGCTTTTGCCAATCAAATATTTTGATGACATTAACATTAATTATTTATATAAAACAGTGATCTTACATATTTTAAAAAGTTTTCCACTGATCTGTGCAGGTGATGTAGTTTTTGGTCCTACATGACCATGTTTAAAATTTATTGGAAAGATCATTTAGACAAACATTCCGGCCAAGTTTCATGAACTTCATATAATAAAATTAGGTCTTAAATGTCCCCTCTTGAGAGTTCTTAATGTTTATCATTAATCTGAACTGGTGATCTAAGCTTTATCCTAAACAATTTTTTACTTGTTTGAGAGAAAAAATACTAGTATCAAGGGAAACGTTCTTACCAAAGAATATGAAGATTTCATGCTGGATATGACATTCAGAACTTTTATCTGAGATGGTGATCAGGTCATTGACTTTCAAATTTGTTTCACTAAGCTCATTACTAAGAAAACGTTGCTTTTTTAGACAAAATGTGACCTTTAGAGAGTTCACAAGGTTTTTCTTTGATCTGTGCTGATGTCTCCGGTTGACTCTTTGTGACCAAGTTTTGAAATCGCCCGAGAGATCATTAAGATGAATACATGTATTCTGAACAAGCTCTTAATAAGTTCCATGAATTTGTTAAAAATGTGAGATCTGAGCTGCTTGACAAGAAAGATATCATCAAGCCATATATTTCTAACAAGCTTCGTGAAGATCAGACTGCAAATGTGACCTTTAAGTGTATTGACAAGGTTTTCAGTTACTCTGCTGACCTAATGTTTGACCCCTATAAAGCTAGTCTCGAGCATGTGGACAAATATTTTGAAACGGTTTCGAGAGGATAGGGAGAAAATAACCTCTAGTGCGTTCAATTTAAATTAACTTTGTTTTTGACTTCCAAATCCGGTTTCTAACTATTCTGAAAAAAAACATCATCAGGCAAAAAAAATACTAAGCAAGCTGTAGGAACATTCCTTAAAAAATATGACCTTAATAGTGTTTACAAGGTTTCCCTTAGATCTGAGCTGGTGACTTGTGTTCAAGAAAGATATCATAAGACAAATGCTCTTTAAAAAGTCTAAAAGCTGTGACTTAGGGTTTGACCCCACATGACCCAGTTTCGACCCCACATGACCCAGTTTCGACCTCGAACGAAAACAATCTAAATAAGTTTCCTGAACAATGTGTCCAAAAATAGCATGTAAAGTGTTCAAGAGCTAAATGTTGACAAAAGACAGTGGCAATTTATAAAATCATTCTCCAACAAGAAACATGGCAATGCCACGAAACCAGGTTTTCAAAAATGTTGTTCTGATTCTATACTATAGTATGAATTTTGGAATGAAGATTGCTATGAATATTCAAAAGATTATAACATGACATGAAGGAAAAGATAATATTCATGAGAATACATGATAATGAGTAGGATGTAAATTTCGGCTAACAATACTGTCTGCAAGGAGTATACTTAATAATGAGACAACAATTTCTGCACGTCATCTTGATGTGGTAAACATTTGTCTGAAGTTTCATCAAAATTCTTCAAAGGGTTGAAGAGTTACAGAGCGGACAGGATTTTCAATGTTAATGTCACTGTGACCTTGACCTTGGAGCCATCAAAATTCTTCAAAGGGTTGAAGAGTTACAGAGCGGACAGGATTTTCAATGTTAATGTCACTGTGACCTTGACCTTGGAGCCAGCCATGCGGAACATGCGTTCTGCACGTCATCTTGATGTGGTAAACATTTGTCTGAAGTTTCATCAAAATTCTTCAAAGGGTTGAAGAGTTACAGAGCGGACAGGATTTTCAATGTTAATGTCACTGTGACCTTGACCTTGGAGCCAGCCATGCGGAACATGCGTTCTGCACGTCATCTTGATGTGGTAAACATTTGTCTGAAGTTTCATCAAAATTCTTCAAAGGGTTGAAGAGTTACAGAGCGGACAGGATTTTCAATGTTAATGTCACTGTGACCTTGACCTTGGAGCCAGCCATGCGGAACATGCGTTCTGCACGTCATCTTGATGTGGTAAACATTTGTCTGAAGTTTCATCAAAATTCTTCAAAGGGTTGAAGAGTTACAGAGCGGACACAATTTCGTTTGACGCCCGCCCATCCGCCCGCCATACCCCAATCTAATAACCAGGATTTTCAAAATTGAAAACCTGGTTAAAAAGCTCACAATGAGCTCGGCCGCATGCTCAGGCTTGCGAAAAAGGGTAACGGATGCATATAAAAATAATCACCTTCTAAGAGCCTGATTCTACTGCGTTAGCAATAGGCTGAGGGTACGTTCACATAATAATAAAATTAGGCGTTCAGTGTTTCAGATACGCTCAAGACTGTTTTAAAAAGAACTTGGTACCTGCGATATCATTATGTGCTCGCTCTGAGGACTGAGTTTGTTGCTTAATGGAGTGATGCACTCAAAAATCATGACGATCTGGACATCTCCGTTATTTTCCGAGAGTTTTACCACATCACAAGTATTCTCTCGCCGGTCCGACTGGCTCAATCGGTAGATAATCGGATTGTCAATCTTGACGATCCCGGTTCAATCCCCATCATGGCCGGCACAATTTGTACGTGATAATTGATCTCAGACAATGCGTCTATGACTTTAGCTGTTAAACTGGCGTTAACCCCCAATAAGACCAAACTAAAACCAAAACAAGTATTCTCCCGTGTACATGTGGTACATGTAGTAGAATTAAGAATAGCTTGAAATAAGTTCCATTATGTCATCGTGTAACATCAGAGGTGATTTCCGTAGTAAGAGCCATGTCAGTGGTAAGTAGTCCAGGGGTAACGCAAATGACTTCTGCTTCTCCATAAACACTTCTAATTGTCTTGCAGACGAGACGTTAACCCTTAACCTGCTGGAACCGAAAGTGATTAGCCTTTGCCACCAGTATAGAGCCAGGTCAGCCTGCACATCCGTGCAGTCTGACCAGGCTCTATACTGTTGGTAGCTCCATTTTTGTATTTTGATATTGAAATCCCTTAAACTTTGAATGGACAGTTCCAAATTCAAAGCTGGACAAATCCATTACAAAATTTCAGCATGTTCAGGGTTAAACCGAGGACGCATATATTGCTATTACACACTGACGATGATTGTAAAAGAACCAGGGGATGCTGTAGCGCTATGCCCAACAACCTTCAGAAAAAAAACCTAAACTCTCAGAGGATGTCGGATTACTTTTGCTTTTACAAACGAAGGGTTGGGAGTTGTAAACTATTCATTGAACGACGTTTGTTTAGAACAAAACCTTATATAGAAGATTTTAACCTAATTACGAACAAACTTCACTCGTTGAACTTTCTTTTAATCGCTGCGTTTGACTCTAAATAGGTATTATGGTAAAAGTAAATTTCCTAATTTTGATAACGGCGATATCGCGTTACTCTTTAAATGGATAGAAAGTGTTTCTTTCACAAGCTTGCTGAGTTCATCAAGTCCATTTAGCAGGATAATTCACTGTAATCGTTGATACACTGTTTACAGATCTACTGAGCGTAACAAATTCAACTGTTTACACAAAACCTTTAGCACTAGATTTTTTTTCATTTCATTCTGAATTCAAAGCTACAAATACTGCGTCTTTTTTAAAAATATATTTACTTTTTTTCAGCTGCAAATATTTACTGTTAAAGCCAGCCTATTTTATGATAGAAAACAAATCTAATCTTGAGATTATAGGTTGTGGATGTGATACGCCGAGGCTGTGTCGATCCGGACTGAGTTCACCCAATCCACACCTTTCTCCAAGACCATACAGGTAGGTTCCTTTCGTAACTTTTTTTCCTAGTAATTGTGCAGTCAAGAAATATGTTTAAAGAATGTCAGTGCTTTTTGTAAAGACAGAAGACTATGAATTGTTAATTATGGTTCAGAAATAGGGTCCATGGTGGGGGAAAGGTGGTGTTGCTTTGGTACAAGAGTTATCTGTTTAATGTAAAATGAATAATGCTCTGTACGAAAATTACGAATATATTGAGTTTTCCCATCGACGAAACACATGGAGGATACAAAATGTATATTTCATTTCCATTATTCTCTTACACTGAAATGAGACCAGCTAGCCGTTTTTTAGATACATATTAGCTCGAAGGTTAGCGCTAAGAAAATAAGAAAGTATACTTTATCCTATAAGCAAACAAAATAAGTCATTAAGTAAGTAAGTAAATTCTTTATTCCGGGAGGGTAAAATTTAATATAATTATAAACTGTAATTAAAATGACGTACTATAAAACAACAAATGACTTATGATACATATGATATAAAACCGTAAGATTTTTACACAATAAACACAAAACATAAATTTTACTAGAATTTAGCCAGAAATGGGAACGTGTGTTACTAACTCAAGTAATTATATTCGCGAAGGCTATTTTGGATACATAAAGAGAAGAGTCAAGCACTGACTCTGCCTAGGAATGATTTCAGTATGACCTCAAACAATAACCTTGAACGTAACAAGTGATATCGCCAACTGTAAAAAAAAACAATAATAAAAAAAAACAAACGGATTTTCCTTATTTGCTTGACCTTAGTGCCCAGTGACTGTTGGATGTTTGTCTGTCGATTGCAGCTCTAAGACTGCTTGATATAGTCGAACAAAGTGATTTAAACTTGGCAATAATAAATTGAAAATGTGTCGCAGACTGACAGAATCTTATCGTCTGGTAAACAACGTAAACAACTTAACACTGTACATATATCAATAAAAATGTTTCTTCGGTATCGCAAATTGGAAAGTTTATTTATGTCCATAGACTGATTAACGAACGCGTATCTGTTTACTTAACAAGAAAATTCCGAGCAAACACCAAAATGAATTATTTTACGACATTGGCCATTTAACATAAAGTTGCTGACTATACCATATTTGCTGAATAACCGTAAAAGCTGCTCCTATTACAACTTTCGTTTCTTACATGTTTACTCTAAAGCATCTGTCGATTAAACATTCAAGTTGCTATCGTCCAGTTATCACAAAACCTGTTTATTTTGCAACATCAATCAAATAGAATTAAAATTGCTTACTTTTTCAACAGTAGTGATATAATCATTTCATTTTGGGGAACTATATGGTACTAGATCCTTCTCTTGCATGGATGCTGCACATCACAGAGTAATAATGCTGTTGGCAGTACACATCATCGGCAGCTTTTGATGGGACTCCTTTAGATAAACAGTAGCCGTCTATATGCAGTCTGTGGTCTAGAGCTCATGTATATGGTTAAAAGCTGTCTTGGCAATACCGACTGCTTACAGTTTTATGATATGTTGCAGCCAGTTTCTAAGAATGTTATGAGAAGGTATAAAATAAGATACTCAAACTGTTTTGCGTTCTGATGTTAATAAAACTTGACACTACCAGGGACACTGGTGAAAAGATAAACTAACAAATTAAAAACAATTTTTAAAACAAGATATGTCTTATGAAAATTATTGTAAAATCGTACTGCCTCGAATTCAATGTTTGTTTACGAGGGTATGAGGGTTTGTCTTATCAAAACAAAACATGTAAATGATATATAAATATTGTACTCGAGACGAATTGCATGTGCTATTACATTGTTCACTGTATGATGAAATAAGAGTTAGTATGATTGAAAAAGCTTTGTCAGCAAATCTAGACCTTTGCGATATGAATAGTGCAGAAAAGTTCACTCTCCTTTTTTACAAATGTTGATACGATTCCTCATTAGCCAAAAGCTGTTAGCATATTTAACAACATAGACGTATTTTTTCCTCGTAAATAAATATGTGTAGTTGGATATAAGACCTTCCGACTTAAAATATTCCATTTTTATATTTGGTTAGAATGTAAGTGTAATTCTAGATTATTGTGATTTGTTGCTGTTTTATTTTATTCTTATGGTCTCTTGTAACTCTCAATAGATTGGCCATTTACATATTTTATCTGGTTTCTATAACACATGTGTACTGTGTATGTGAATGGAGACGCTGAAATAAATAAAAATAAATAAATAAAAAATTAACATATGCCTCCTTACAGGTTTTACTATATGAACGAAAATCATGCTGTCTTTATATAAGTCAAATTTACATTAAACAGCTCACTTCAACATTCAACAAATAAAAAAGACATAATGATTACAGGATTTCAGCAAATTGTTGAATAAACGTTAATGTTTCTTTCATTTCACAGCATTGATGCATGTAAAACATGAATATTGCTCCTTTTACAACTTTCGCCGAATAAACATAAGAATTGCTTACTTGATATCATGTTGCCAAATTAAGAGAAAGTTTTCTACTTTTTCGCCACCTTCACATAGAACTGTTTACTTCTGAACGTTAGCTGAAAAAAGAGTTACGTACATAAAAACAATTATTCAATAAGAGTAGAAGCGGCTTCCTTTCAACATTTGCATAATAGGCTTTGAAGTTGCTTCCTTGAGGATTGAGGATTTGGCGGAATAACAGAAAATTTGCTTACTTAAAGATTTTGCTGCATAAACACACGTCATTTGCTTTTTATTTAACATTTGTTGAATAGACATAAGGTTATACATAAAACAACAGCTTAACAAACAAAAGCCGCTTACTTCACAACATTTGCCCTATAAACAAAACAACAACAACTAAATATAAATGAGAAGTTACATTGTAAACCGAGAAACGTGTCTACTTAAAAATAAAATAACTTAAAAACAAAAGCTGTTTACTTTCCAAATTGTGGCAAATAAGACTGTAGTTTTAGAAATTCGTAGAACCAAAGTCATTTCGAAGCTTTAAAAGGATTTTGCTTTAAGAATGCGTACATGTATGCAGCCTTCACCTTTGTCTACGTGTTATAATGTACCCTTAGAACAAATGGTGTACGTTAATGTACCCTTAGAACAACTGGTGTACGTTTATGTACCCTTAGAACAAATGTGTACGTTAATGTACCCTTAGAACAAATGGTGTACGTTAATGCACCCTTAGAACAAATGGTGTACGTTTATGTACCCTTAGAACAAATGGTGTACGTTTAGCAAAATGGAAATCACCTGCATGGAAACAACAACAACAAAAACATCTCAGTAGGCGGATTCTTTTTTTAGGCGTATACATGCTATAGCGCAAACAAAACATATTTGTCTTTAATTTGTACAGGTTTTTTTCATACATTTATTATCTCTGAAGATATAATTACGGAACGGTAATACGTACGTGTCCTTTTGAAATTGTTTTCTGCCTAAAAATAATAAAAACTGGTAAACCCTGCCATGTCATAACAGCTCGAAATGAGCTCATTTTTGCTCTTTTTAGGTCATCGAATTTCTTTTCTTTTCACCAAATGTAACGATCTTTTCATTGTTTTAATTTATCGTTTCTTGTTTGAGATGACAATATAATTGCTATAATTAGTAAAAATAAATAGTAAAGATCTGCTGTCCGTTTAGACCATATCTGAGGACTTGCCTTCAGTTCAAGTAGGGTTATTGAAGATTCAATATATTAATTACTCCCAAACGAAAGTGGTTTATGTAGTAAATACGTTGGTATTAACACTATATTGTATTTTACAAGCAATCAATGTAAAATCTCGGATTATTTTATCAAGTTGATTTTAAACAGCCTAATGGGGAAAATAACATATTACGTATCAAAAACGGTTTAAAGGTACGTTTACTTTTTTTACATAGTTTTGTTAAGATTACCCAAATCGGTATCATAGTGTTGCTCATAATTTCTATTATTTTCGCTGTTAGATATGCACTGATTCTTGGTTTATTCAATTCTCCTGAGTCTGAGACGTCCTGGTCGAAAAGCAACCCTTATAAGTATTCGGTCTACCCATCCGTCAATCCGTGCGCCAGTTTCGGTTCTCAATAATGACAACTTTCAAGATCAGTAATGAATGTTAAACATGGTGCTTGGAGTGTTTGCTGTAGAACACAGAACAGTGTTGCTTTATCTTGAGATATGGTTTGCACTGAGTATGACGCCCGTTTCAACAGTCTTTCGGACAGGCTACCTAACCAACGATCCGTAATGAACCCGAATTCGACTCATCCCTTCGTAAGACACTGTCAGATAGTGGTCGATCAATCAATCAATAAGAAATTATCGAAATTTGAGGAAAGCAATCTTAACCTTTCGACCACAAAAGCGGGTAGAATACCTTAACCGGAAGGACATGAAATTTTTCTACTTGTATGAAACTTCAAAACTGTAATAAAGGGCATTATGTTATGTGCTCTTTATGTCGTGAACATGAAAACAAAAAAAACTATGGAATAATAATCCAAAAATAATTATATCTGCCCAGTGTGTGCCTATTTATATTATCAACTTAATTGTTTAGTAGGTGATATGATTGTTAAAATTATTTTTGTAAACATGTAAATAATCGATTCAGCATTACTTTACTTAGGATTATTCTTAGGCGTTCATAGATGTTAAACAAGATATATCTACATGAACTTTTGACATGTTAGTCAAATAATCCGTAAAAACCCGTTCCTGATTTGAAACGAACATTCCAAAAGAAAATTTCATCGTTTTTCAATCGCATTTGATTAATATATTTACATACATATAAAACTACATTGAACAGTTTAGTCGTAATGTTTACATATCATGACACTGTTAAGGAATGAAAACAAGTTAGCGATATTTGTTAAGCTGTAATTTAACCCTAACCATGCTTAATATCTTAAATGGACTTGTCCATCTTTCAGTTTGGACAGGTTCATTAATTGTTTATGGGGATGCTTATTGAAAATTTATGAACTGAATGGCAAATAATGCAGACCATGATTAGACTGCACGGATGTGCAGGTTGATCTTTGTCTGCACATATTGCAAAGGCAGAGTTAATTGGATCGAGCACGGTGAAGGTTAAGTACAGTTTTACCGATATATATATATATAAAGTGATTAAAGGAAATGATCTTATACATAAAAAGGTCACCTTTTTAATAGTAAAAAATCAGTTTAATGTTTAATCCTGCAGCTCGAATAATTAAGTCAAAGTACAGGCAGCTTTAATGTTTATAAAAACAGAATAAAAATATAGTTTCGTTTTAAAAGTAATCTGTACAGATACACGAATATATACTTTCTCAGAGTAAATATGTTACATTTTTGTCTTCTACTTGACCTCTGCGTCTGAACAAAAGGCAATGCATACTGGTCATAAACAAATCTGACTATTTCCCTTCATATAAGTCTTTTTGTAGGGAAATTTGCCACTTAGATAAATATTTTGTCCTACTAGATTTGCCTAAATTCCATTTTGTCCATGCACACAATTGCCCCTCGTTCATGCTTTAATGTAGACATCTCTCCATCAATCATTTTATTCATCCTTGACATTTTCCTTTCAGAATTTTGTGCAAACAGACATTTGCCTCTGGAGGTTTTTTTCTTTGTTTGTGCTTGACATTTTTCTCTGAGATGTATCTCCCCGCAGACACCTAACCTTTATTTATTTTGTCCCCTCAAATATATTTCATTTTGTCCACTGGGAATTCACCCCTCAAAAATTTCTTCACGCAGACATTAACCTTTATTCATTTTGTCCATGGGGAATTCACATCTCAAGTATTTCTCCACGCAGACATTAACCTTTATTCATTTTGTCCATGGGGAATTCTTCCCTCAAATATTTCTCCACGAATACTAAATACATTTACCCTTTATTTATTTTGTCCATTGGGAATTCTCCCCTCAAATATTTCCCCACGCAGACATGAACCTTTATTCATTTTGTCCATGGGGAATTCTCCCCTCAAATATTTCTCCACGCAGACATGAACCTTTATTTATTTTGTCAATGGGGAATTCTCCCCTCAAATATTTCTCCACGCAGACATTAACCTTTATTCATTTTGTCCATGGGGAATTCTCCCGTCAAATATTTCTCTACGAATACCAAGTACAATTATCTTTTATTCATTTTGTCCTTGGGGACTTTATCCCTCAAATATTTCCTCACGCAGACATTAACCTTTATTTATTTTGTCCATGGGGAATTCTCCCCTCAAATATTTCTCCACGCAGACATGAACCTTTATTCATTTTGTCCATGGGGAATTCTCCCCTCAAATATTTCTCCACGCAAAATTTAACCTTTATTCATTTTGTCCGTGGAGAATTCTCCCCTCAAATATTTCTCCACACAGATATTTACCGTTATTCATTTTGTCCATGCATGATGGGGAATTCTCCCGTCAAATATTTCTCTACGAATACCAAGTACAATTATCTTTTATTCATTTTGTCATTGGGGACTTTATCCCTCAAATATTTCTCCACGCAGACATTAACCTTTACTCATTTTGTCCAAGGGGAATTCACCCCTGAAATGTCCTTCACGCAGACATAAACATTTATTTAATTTGTCCATGGGGAATTCACCCCTAAAATATTTCTCCACGCAGACATTAACCTTTATTCATTTTGTCCATGGGGAATTCACCCCTTAAATATATTTCCATGCAGACAGTTATCCTTTACTAATTTTGTCCATGGAGAATTAGACCCTCAAATAATTGGCCACGTAGACATTTTCCCTTTATTCATTTTGTCCATGGGGAATTCGTATTCAAATAATTTTCCTGGCAGACATTTACCTTTCAATTATTTTTTCAGCTGATAATTTGCCTTTCAGATATTTATCTATGCGGATATTTGTTCCTCTTTCATATTTTCCGTGTGAACATTAGTCCATCGTTCTTTTTGTCCATGCGGACGTTTCTCGCTTCAGATATTTGCAGCAACTTTAGCTGAATATACTATTTCAATCATCTGTTAAGATTCTTTACAATAAGCAAATAAATAAAGATTTTTTTTTGAAGTTTTTTCTCTCTTTAATAAATGAAATGAAATGTAAGTGCAGTGAAACTGAATGATGGTCAGCCTGACAAAATAACAGAGGGGAAAAATGTCAGCAAGAACAAAGTTGAGGTGAGTGGCCAAGTCCGAGCGACAATTACTGTGACGGTTACTGACGCTTCCATGTGATAAGCAATGTTGATATATTGCTCTTAGTTGTCTTCAGAACAACGACAGGTGATGGAGAGGAAGACTTGACAGCAGACTACCGAACCCGTAACTCTGAAACAGCCCGCGCTACTTCGCTTCTGAGAGTATAATGGTCTGAATGAAGCATAAATAAGTGTACTAATTAAAGTTACTAACATATTAGAATGATATTTTACAGGAGGCGAAGTCTAACTTAAGCGATGTGGTTGAATTTCAAGTCTGACAATCAAAACGGAGGACAGGGTAGAAGGATTCCTTTGTCCTCCCCCATTGGAAAGGGCGTCTCTCGAGGAATCGACCGTCAGAGCAGCACGCGCAGTAGCACGCGCTCTGCAAAGTTAGTCTTTTCTATTGTTTTTATTATTATTTTAACCAAACATCAAATTTTATCTAATTAATGTCACTTTTCAAAAAAGGTATTATTGGCACGAATGGACCTTCTAAGTAATAATTGCCATACATTTAATTATTTCAATTTCATATTACAATATCACTTTTCTTGTTGCCGTTTCACTTTGCCCTGAAAAAGACAAGCATGTTTTTAACCAGATGTAATCATGCTGTTAAATACATGGAAAAAAAACACAAAATAATTAAAAAGTCATGCTAAAGTTTGAATTCATCGAAGATAAATTTGATTCATTTTTCACACGTTTTAAGACATTCAATTTTTTTTACTTTTACACGACGAAACACTATTCGCATTCAGCGGACAGTTACCTCGGAAGTTTAGGGTGTATAAAGAGCTCGAAATTTGATTGCATATACAGTAAATACTGGCTATTTGGACTACTATGGGTATTTTTGAATCATGCGTAAACTAGCAATTTGAAAGAACCAAGATCAAGTTAGAACAAATGGATACATATAACAATTCTGGAGCTGATATTTCATTTTCGGTTAAATTTATGAGTTGTATTGCAATTACCCCATGACACTGAATGATTCGATCGATAGACTTACAGCTTAACGTTTATCGCCTAATGCTTAATCCCATTATTTTAGATGAAATACACCTTCAACTATGAAATTCTCTACATGTACATATTTGTTTCAATTTACAATAACATTAGTATAAGTGTGAAAGTAAGTAACTCAGACATTGTTACTTAGTAACAAATTTGTGAAATTAATGTTTCTCTTTGAAATGTTGACAGATCTTTGAAGTCCTCAAGTTCTGGGAATAATTTACTGAGGAAGTTAGATGAACATGAGCTGAAAACAAAGACGCTCGAGTGGCAGAAAAATCAGGATTATAAAATGATCAGGGACAGACGAAAAGCTATCCGAAAACAAATAGACGCCAAACTTAAAGTAGTTAGAAGGCTATACATTCCGTCAATACTGGGAGTTATTTTTGGAATCGTGTTTCTTTTCGGCGCAACAATACGCTCTTTAGGTGAAGGGACATTTGTCTGGAATTTCAGAGAGCAGTTCAAAATTATAGGACCTATTCTTATCGTGCTAGGTGTCATACTCTTGCTGACGACTGTAGGTCTCGAAAGTCATAGCTTAGAAAAGTTGAAAAAAGCCGGTGTACATGAGGTTAAACCCGTCATACATCCGGACTTTTTTAATGAAAAAACAAGATATGATAGACAGGAATCGAAACAGTCGTCTAGTTCATATGACCCTAACTGTTCAACACTTGAAAAACATAGACTGTTGTGGAAAAATTCAAATACGGATGAAGAAGACGGGTTTTTGTGTTCTAGTATAGCTTCTGCATCAAGCGGAGTGATACAGAAAGAGAAAAAAGATCCTATGTCTCGGCGTTCTAAATCAGTGACAATTAAACTCATCAACAACTGTAATGACATTAAAGACAAAAAGCGAGCAAACACCGCAGACGACAACGTTTTCATTACCCAAAGCGACGCCAGGAACTTCCGAGAAATGATCAGGGTACCTTCGATAGAAGTGACAGATGTTGATGAAATTTCCTGTAAGTTCTTCCTGCCGTCTGCTGCAGAGAGTGGTACGTTGTCAAGGTCACCAAGTGTAAGATGAAAACAAGCGATCCTCTTTTGTATAGAAATGGCAGTGTTGTTTGGAAAGAACATGTGAAATTGGAAGGCATTACAGAAGAAACTGCTTCTCACGGATAAACATGGCTGGTCTAATGTGAACCGTGTTTGGGAGATTTCTTTACAGTATTGCAGTTGGATAAGTCCTGAATTTTGATTTCTAATCTGGGTGCGTGAAAATAAAATGGAGTTTAGCAATCATTATACTTTGGTGCTATGACAAATCAGGTGACAATGCTATGATAATGAAAACCTGTGAAAGGTTCTCGTTTGTCAGAGAATCGGTTATGATAGTGCTCTTAATAGCTTGTAATAATACTGATTTATAAGTAATTTATTGTTTTAAGAAAGCTTTAAAATAAAATAAGTAAACTTGCACTTTTCTTTCACTTTCTATGCTCGCGAGGGAGGGCATATAGTTTTTGAACTTTCAATCCATCCGAAAACTTTTAAATTGCATATAACTTCCTTATTATACCCCCACAACAGAATGTGTAGGGGTGGGGGTGTACACTGGAATCGCTTTGTCAGGTCGGTCGGTCGGTCTGTCCGTCTCCACCTTGTCCGCTCAATAATTCATATACTAATGGAAGGATTTTCTTCAAACTTGGCTTTGATGTGAACCTCAAGATGGGAATGTGCAGAACCAATGTTGCCCTTGTGTCGGTTCAAGGTCCAACTGGAATATCAGATAATATTCGTGTCCGCTCTGTTAATCCTATACCCCTTGAAGAGTTTTCTTCAAACTTGTCTCAAATGTTCACCTCATGATAGCGATGTGCAGAATCCATGTTGGCCTCGTACCAGCTCAAGGTCAAGGTCACATTAGAAGGTCAAATTTTTAACAATGAATCATAAGACAAAGATTTTCTTCTAACTTTGTTAAATGTTCATCACAACAAGGCAATGTGCATAACCCATATTGCCCTTGTGTCAGCTCAAGGTCAAGGTCACACTGGAAGGTCAAATATCTGACAATTAAAAAAAGACAATGTGTCTTGTTTGCTCTGTAAATTCTTTACCCTTTGAAGGATTTTGTTCTTTCTTGGCTCAAATATTCAACTCAACAAGGCAATATGACGAACCAATGTTGCCCTTGTGTCAGGTCAAGGTCAAGGTCACATAGGAAGGTCAGAATTTTTTGTGTCCGCTCTGTAAATTTTATACCGCTTGAAAGATTTTATTCAAACTTGGCTCAAATGTTCACCTCATGATAGCGATGTTCAGAACCCATGTTGACCTTGTACTAGCTCAAGGTAAAGGTCACAATTGAAAGTCAAATATTTGACAATGAATTATAAGACAAGGACTTTCTTCTAACTTCGCCCAAATGTTCATCTCAACAAGGAAATCTGCATAACCCATATTGCACTTGTGTCAGGTCAAAGTCAAGGTTACACTGGAAAGTCAGACAATTATTTTGTCCACTCTTAAATCCTATACACCTTGAAGGATTTTATTCAAACTTACCTCAAATGTTTCCCTGATGAAGAAGATAATCAGAACTGGTGTTGAACTTGTGTTGCCCTCGCACTAGCTCAAGGTCAAGGTCACACTTAAACGTCAAATATTAGACAATCAAATGTAAGACGAGGATTTTTTTCTTACTTTGCTGAATACATGATATGCTTTATTTTAGCTAATAATTTCTTTGTTTTAGTAAATTTGCAAAATCAAAGGTTATTGTTACCTGTTTCTTGATTTGATGATTCAAAATTTATTCTCACCATTAGCTGTGAAGTGTTGTCTTTTTTTAATCAAACACAACTACTTTAAGCCACAAAAGTTATTCCGTTTTCCATCTATTCAAATATCCAAGTATCAAATACATTGGCTGGGGTATGAATCGCATTCAGCGATAGTTCTAGTTAGTAAATGGATTTTTTTTGCATACGTGAACACAACATCCTTTAGACAAGTTCTTCTCACTGACATACAGTTGTTTGACCTTGCCCCTAAATGACCTTGACCTCGAAGGCCCGGTTGTCAAAAATACTGAATATTGGCCATAACATCCTTATTACTCAACAGATTGTGTTCATGTTTTCACACAAAACCTTTTTGAGAGAAATATTCCAAGTGCATATATTTTGGGGCCTTGACCCCTAAATAACCTTGACAGTCAGGTCAAAATGTTAGGAGAACATACGTCTGTTGAATGATCTTTTTTGTTGGAAACACTTGTTTTGGATGTCAACCATATAAAACCTTTGGATTAAGCTTGCATGTAACAGTATAACCAATATAACAGTATAGGCAATAAAAAATATTATTATACCTCACGTAAACTGCCAATACTAACCTCCCATAGCCGATTGGACTTATGGATTGAACTAATGTTACATTTTGCATCAGCTCAGAGGGTAACATTTTTTTAAAAAAAAAACCCTCCGGGTGTTATTGCTTTTTTGCACACCCTGCAGAGAATTCAAGCGCCTTATGACGTCGAAGGCGCTTATTGAATTTATTGACTGTAAGCGTTTAGCTGAGTTTGATTCGACTCGTTACCAAACGAAAACAGTCCTAAGGTATTATCACATGTATGGTTCGGTATAATAAAATAAATAACACACATCAGCGAGGGTGATAGAAGATATTGACAACCCTCAAAAAAACAATAACACCCTCGGCTGTCGCCTCGGGTGTTATTGTTTTTTCGGGTTGTCAACATCCTCCATCACCCTCGCAGATGTGTGTTATTTATATAATGTGAAGACGCATAGGAAAAATACGGCCCATGAAGTGAAAAATATGTCTGTTCTATTGATCATTATGAGGATAAATGTTCCAAGCGTAAGAAAAAATTAAATGCATGACGTGAATTCGTTTCTTTTTAAAAACTTCTATTCAATGTTTTGAGCATTGTATTAAAGTAAAATATTTGTTTTGACTACTTCTGTTTGAAAAAATAAAACAAAAGAAAAACAACCAACGTCTGTTACTGGTAATGCTTGCGGCCACATCATTGTATGTATAACGGCGGATATAAATAACGGTGTGATTGATCTGTTTTGCTATTTGGCTGTATAGCTTTTTTGTTGTTGTTTTTTTAAAATACCTTGTTGAATCTCTTCGATTTTGACGTCAGCAAACAGACGACATCGTCCTATGGTTTAAAGAACGTTTTATACTAAAATAAATTGAATTATGCCAATTAAAGCAGTTTCGAAACATGAAGACATACCTAGATATATTAATTGCTTAAGTTAACATTTTAATGTTGATAATAAACCGGTACAAAGCGATTTAATTACAATCTTATTGTCCTTCGTCAAAAATTATATTTTTTTATAAAATGTTTCAACAATATTAGCCGATATGACACGCGATGAAATGATTTAATCACCGATATTATTAATAATCAAGCCAAACTTACTAAATATTATATCATTAAATCATTAAATCATAAAGGTTTACAGACGTTTGACGGAATAGAAAGTTTCGGCCGTTTTCTTATAATTGCAACTGTCTGTCAGACTTTATGTGCTCCGCATGGCTTTTGTGGGTGGAATCGGTGGGGGTCATGTCAGCGCTCACTACACGGAAAGACGGTGAGTAATGTGGCTTTCATCGCAATCAATTCAAATGAAATTTTTTATTGTTTCGGTATTTGTTCTTGATTTTGATTTCAGTAGCAACCCCATGTATACTAAATGCTGCCACATAATCTATATTTACAGGGCTAGCGTTGCTGTGCAGAAGAATTTGGAGAGCTGTGGCTGCATTAATTTCCCGTTGAAGAAGTCAAAAAAGAAGAAGGACAGAACGCGCTTGTTAAAGGAACGCATGCGACAGTTCAGCATTTGGTTCTTCGAGAATGAGGATAACAAAGAAATTGAACACGCCAGAAGAAGACTTGAAAGGAAAAAAAAGAAGAGAATGATGTCACGTGGTATTATTTACCGCTTCTTGATTTGTTTGTACGGTTTCGATGTTATCCTTTGGATAATTGGTATCCTTTTCACCCTTTGCAGTAGCATCAAAACTTTTGGAAAAAACACAACATTTTATAAACAAAGGCATATCTACAATTTATTGGGACCTTGTGTTCTACTCTTAGCCGTAATAGTGTTATTTCTAGCGACGGGACTAAAACACCGAATAAGGACAAAGAAAGGAAAGCCGCAACGCAACTTTTACATTGTGCAGAAGGAAAAGAAGGTATCCACAGCTGATATACATAAAGATCCTAACAACGATTCAGGAAACGAAGAAGACATTGAAATGCATGACATGAAGGAAAAGAGGCATCAAGATCTAGAATCAGAAATCGAAAAGGAAAACCTCTCTCTTGCTAAATCCATAATAAGATCCGACAAAGGATGGTCGAATGAGTATTCACTTGAGTGCACTAAACTTGTACAACAGCCAGAGGTTGGGCTGAATCTTGACAGCTCAAAACGTGACAAGGAACAGAAAAGCGTGGGCAAAAACTAAATGGATGCGAGTTGATACGGAGTCCGACGATGATGTAAATTTTGATGACATTGTAGATTTCAAACCATCAAAGGACAACGAACTTGAATTAAACAAATTAGAAACTGTTGATATTGCCGAAGCAAGTGGACTACACAAACCTTCTGAAAAGCGGCGGTTAACTAGATTTAAACCTAACACTACAAGCTGCTTCTCGGCACAATCATCCATTAGATCACAGATGTCAGAGGTTTCTTTCGCCAGTACGACGTCAGAGTCTGCTCCTCTCTGTAGAAAATAATTCATTAAAGATATGTTGCAGATAAAATTGCTTTGATTCTGTTATATATTCGCCTGTTGTTACTTTACATAGTTTACATGCAAATTAAAATGTTTATAAGCTCTCGTATATGTACATATGATTATGTCTTGAAGCACTTACACATACAAACTTGTGCCTAAACCTTCTAGTACATAATTATGTAATTATATGTGTGATTTAGAACGTTTTGTAGATATATGTGTATACGATTATGTCTTTGAGCTCGAGTACATATATGTACTTATGTCTATAGCTCTTGTACACTTACCTATTTATTATTTATGTCTAAATGCTCTTTTACATGTATTTTTATGCTTAAAAGGTCTTGTTCATACAACATTATGTTTTTAAGCCCTTGTAAGAATATCATTATGTCAAAAATCTCATGTAAATGTATCATTATGTTTTAAAGTTTCTTTTTTTTTACTTGAACAGGCAGACACGTTGTGTCACTAAAACTTACTAATACTTTTAAAGGAAGGATATATCAGTGCTATCAATGCAAACTAATATTTGATTGTTCATGGTCACTTTGGCCACTAATGTGTCTTTAAAATCTCGATCAAATTAAATCATAATCATTTACATTATGACTAAATCCTAAACGATGTTTAATATGACTTCTGGACTCATGTTTCCTACTTGGGGAAATTCCAAAATCAAAATATTCAGCCCGACTGTCTGATCTTTATTTTGAACAATTAGTTATCGAGTTTATATAGTATTTAATCGACAACAGGAATTCATGAAACTTTAAATCATTGCTAGTTCCCGTGCCAGTAATGTGCGATAAATCCATTGTCTTACACATGAACACCTTTAAAATGGCAAGCCCTCTGGAGCCAGTCCCTTTTTTTTTGACTCGATCATTGAAGAAAGAAATTTGGCAAACATTTCAGAAGTGGTTAAAAACATTCATCGTTTTATGTAACCTAAAGTAACTGACGCTGTAAACTGAATTCCCCTTTTTTCAACCTTGTTGCCGCAAAAAAGCCTTAACATCAACTAAACATTGACAAACTAATCTCTCAGCATAAATACACGTCCAATTTCAATAAATTTTGTTAAACAAAGAAATTTTGATTATATGTCCAATTATCATCACTTTATTCTGAAAGTAAGAAGAGAGGAGGTAATTCGGCAAAAGAAAAGAGTAAACAATGCTATTTTGATATAATTGGTAAAGCCATGAAGGTAGTCTGAATATCTCGACTATAAAATAAAAAAAAACGAGAAAGTAGGACAGTAGGTCACGGTCTCTGAAATAAAACGTTTTAGACCTAGTTCTCAATTCTTAGGTCTAGATAAAAAGATTTTAACACTTTCTCATTTAGCTGAGAAAAAAAACCATTAGACAAGATGAAATTAAGTTACATGTGATCCCTGGTGTTGGACTCATCATGACGTTAGGGCATTATTTAAACAGTCGTGGTAGAAGACCACTGGACAATGCAAAAACCGTAAACCATGCGGTTTTAGACAAGACGATTTTCAAACACTTCTCACGAGTAAAAGTCTATCTAATATGCTTACCAAGGGATAGAGCTAGTAATATCCGAGCCATAACTTGAACACTGGTAAATCTCTAGACAATGCTACATACAACTTACCAAAGCTCTAGACTTACTGATTCAGATTGAAAGAATTAAAAGGTTTTCCAGTATGTTTGTCTGAGAAAGACACGAGTCTCAAGTCAGATCCAGAAATTATCCTAGTTTGAACAATCTTTGCAGCCATAAAAATAATTCACATCAAGTGTCCTGTGGTATCTGGAAGTTAGATTTTTTTAAAAAGATTTCCCTTTGTATTTGTAGGTTTAACAGGACCGTAGCCCTTCAGGCTGTGGGGTTTTTATTTAATATATCATAGTAGGAATTATCACACTGATATACCGTTGTTCAAAATTTCAGAGCTCTACCTTATTGTTTCATACACAGACACTAAATAACAATAAAACCAGTTCTGCAAGGGACTGGTTTCATACATAGGCTCTTTAGTTTTTATTCAAGTAACCATGAAACCAGTTCTGCAATGAATGTATTGTAACAAGTTTCATGTAGCTTAATGCCAGGAGGGGTGTCTACCAAGTTTCATCACATTAAATCAAATTGTATAGAAAATCTTCAAGGCTGCAGTGTTGACTCACAACAGATGCCAAAGACGGACAGCCTGAACACAACAGTTCATCATGACAAGTGCATGTCTGGATGGACAAGGGCCACTCCAGCCTCTGATAGTAGGAGAACAACAACAAAAACCAGCTAAGTCTTAAAGCATTTGGTTCTTCAACTTGTATTTATCTTAAAATAATCAGATACATGTATACATATGTACATCTTTTAACATGTTATTCTGCTGACAACAATTATTAATAAGACATATCAAGATATCAAATATGCAGTTAAATCTCTTATATAGTTTCTTTTCTTCCCAATCTTTTTCTCTATTCCATTGTTGGGGAAAATGTATTTGTTTCATGGAATCATTAATATCACTGAACACTTCATTTTTCTAAAATGGTAATATCCAAGCAAAAACAGCTTTACCTTGAATCCAGTACCATACAGACTCACAGGAATGACATAAAAATGGCAATCAAATGCAAAAAAGAAAAAAAATCAGGCTATTGATTCACAGTCCATTAATAAATAATCATTTAGAAAACTCACCCTGGACATTCTAATGTTTGCATAAGAATTTGGTTGCATCTTTGTGAAGGAAACGAACCACTTGAACTTTTAGGTATATTTCTTAAACTCACACTGGTAAAATATTAACAACAGTTTTATAAAATGAAATTTGAGCTTTGTAATGTAAAAAGTTTACCCATTGATACTCTTCCATGCTGGTGCTTAGAAATAAAAACTAGAATAAACTGCCACTGTCCTGGCATCAATACCCCCTGCATGCCCCTTTGTCAGTAGGGTACTGATATATGGGAACATGTTACTTTATGCCCCAGACTAGAATTAGGAATGAAACAAGAGGGCCATGATGGCCCTAGATCGCTCACCTGAGTATTTTGGCCGTAGGTTTGCTGTTAAGCAGTATTTCATGTTATAATTGAAAATATGTAAGTAATGTGAATATAAATATGTAAAATATCAGTCAATAAATAAAAGCTCTATGACAAAAAGTAGAAATATCTATCATACGCTATGGTGACCTTGACCCAGTGACCTAAAACCCTACCCATGGGTAGAGGTCCATGCAAGGATCCTATATACAGAATATCAAAGATATTGGTCTTTAAATGAAAGCTGTATGAGGTACAGTTTTAAACCTATTTTTAGCCTCGGTGAACTTTAACCTAATCTAATTATTCGAAAAAGCTTGATAAAGCTTGCTTCATGCCAAATTTTATTATTCTAGGCTTTGTGGTTTCAGACATGAAGATTTTTTAAAGATTTTCTTCTATACTGCTATTTAAAACTTGTGACCCCTCGGAGGGGCTAATAGTGACCACAGGAAAATTTTTCTAACATACTTGATAGACGTCCTCCAGACATTGCTACATACCAAATCGTAAGGCTCAGGGCCTTGTAGTTTCAGACATGAAGATTTTTAAAGTTTCACTATATAAGCCTATGTAAAATCAATTGACCCCCGGGGTGGGGCCAATTTAACCCCGCAGGTATAATTTCAACTAACTTGGTTGAGGTTTACTAGACCTTGCTACATACCAAATCTTAAGGATCAGGGCCTTGCGGTTTCAGACAAGAAAATTTCCAAAGTTTTCCCTATGTAAAATCAATTGACCCCCGGGTCGGGGCCAAATTTAACCCCAGGGGCATAATTTGAACAAACTTGATAGAGGTCACTTAGACAATGCTATATACCAAATCTTAAGGCTCAGGGCCTTGTGGTTTCAGACAAGAAGATTTTCAAAGTTTTTCCTTTCAACTGCCATAGCAACCAGAGTTCTTTATGGAATTGAATTCTTTGAACAACTTTGGTAGAGCTTCATGCAAGGAATATCCCTGCAAAGTTTCAACAAATTTTGCCAAGTGGTTTAGGAGGAGAAGTTGTTTAAAGAAATTGTTGACACACGGACGATGGGCCATCACAAAAGCTCACCTTGAGGACATTGTCCTCAGGTGAGCTAAAAATGCAAAGGGTAAGAACTCAAAAACTTTGCAAAAGAGGGTTATGATTCTTGAGCACTGCCCTTCCCTTTAATGAGATCTATCCATCTATGAAGTTTCACTGAGCTGATATCTTCAATACTTTGAGTTATGCTGCAGACAAAAATTAAGAATGAAATACTTATCTCCAAAATAATGCAGAAGAGAGTAATGGTTCTTGGGCACTACAGTTTTCCTCAATGCCATCTATTTATCTATGTAGTTTACAGTTGATACCTATAATACTTTTTCAGTTATGCTCCAGATAGAAATTAAGTATAAACCAGTTTTCCTTTGGAAAACCTGGCTAAAAATTTCAAAGGGCAATAACTCTAAAATTACGGAAAAGAAAATTTTCTGTGTGAAAAAAGGGGGATAACTGTGAAATCAAAGGTCAGAGTTATGGGACATGATATGTGAACTGATCTTTTGAGTATCAAAACACGAAGCAAGTTTAATATGGAACTCTATAGAGCTTTAAATATTTCAAGTCTTTTTGTTGCTATAGCAACCAAACTTCTCAACACAGGAACAAAATAAAATAATGTGCATAATCTCCATATTGCCATCTATCCAAGTTTCAAGTTTCACAAAAATATTCCAAGTACTTTTTGAATTATCGCAGGATCCAGTTTTGCAGAGGGACAGATGGACAGACGATGGATGGAGGGCAAACCTTGAGTCCCCTCCAGTGAACTGGTAGGGGACTAAAAACACTGTCAGCTTCAAACAATTTTACCAAAAATTGTATTAACTGGCATCATTTTCAAATTATTTCATAGATTTTAGTAGCCACTGCCTATTTCAGCTACTGGTAATGGTTTAATAGCTGCAGAACCTTAAATCAGTGTAATATAACATCAATAACTGTGAATGTGTACAAAGTATCAGAGTATAACCATAAATTCAATGGTTTTAAAAAGAAATTTTCAACATGCTTTCCCCCCAATCTTTTTATGCAAGTAAAAGGCATATACACTGTTAGCTTTGTAGGGGTGAACATTTAATTTTTCAAAAAAATGATAGAAATAAAATCGTTTATCCAGATAATAATCAAGACCACTAAACTCTTCAATTGAAAACTGCTCTTTTTCCTAGAGAGAAAATAAACTCAAACAGACTGAAAATGAAATTACTTTAAACACCTAAAAACAATAACATTAAACACCTATAAAGAATCAGGCATACTTAACATTTCACTATTAACTCATGGAAATGACATGTTTAATTAACAGACAGATCTCATGTATCTCATGTAAACGTATTGTAAATAACCATCTATAATTCTTCTGTACTTCCCAAAAGTTAAGGACAATAGCAGTTTGTAAATCCTCTCTTCTGCCTGGTAGATACAGTAATAAAGATAATGTTTCAGACTGTACTGTGACAGTTTTCCAATGCCGTAAAGTTAGCACATGTCAATAACTCTGCCGAGGTCCTTCAGGAATTGGTTAATGGTCACCATATTTTCATTTTTCTCTTGGTTTTCCTTTGCTGTCTGACATTTTTCTTCCAACCTGCAATAAATAAAAAGAAAGAAAACATCCTTATATGGTGCTTGTAAATACTCAGTTAGTTTAAAATGCTCCTGTCATTCAAAACTGACAAAACAAAAAATTAGGGATGTTACTGTTGTAAGTTATTATGTTGTACAACAGATATGTATTGATACAGCTAAGGTCTAAAAGCTGGTGTGTGAGCAAATACATAAGGAACATACAACAAAACCACTCTTAAGACACCTCTAAACAATTGAAAGGCAGATAAATGTAAATTAAACATGAGGGTCATTGTGACCCTATCTTACTCGCCTGAGTACCACTGTCCTTACTGAAAACAAAATGGTCTTACAGGGATAAGATTATTAAGTTAGACAACCTAGTTCTCTATTCCATGCAACTTACTTTCAATCTTGAGCCCTTGTGACCCAGTTTCAATCATTTTCATGAAAAAAATCTAGAAAAATATTCTGTCCAATTGGGTAAACGTTTTGACCTCTAAAGTGTTCACATGATTTTTAAATCAATCTGAGTTGGTGATCTTATTTTTGACCCAACATAACCCCTTTAAAAATGCATCAAAGAAATCATCAACGTAAACATTCTAACCAAGATTCAAGCTGATCTGGCCAAAATTTAACCTCTAGACTGGTCACAAGGTTTTCCAATGGTCAGAGGTGGCTACCACAATTTTAATCATATGATACCTAGGCATTACTGAACATGATCGAATAAAAAACTCCTAGAGATAATCAAAGACAAAGATTTTGACCAAGTTTCATGAAGACTTGTTAAATAGCATGAGCACAAGGTCCTCTCTTCATCAAAGCTGCTGACCTAGTTTTTGACAAATTGAGACCCAGTCCTGATCTCAACCACTGAGATATTATCAAGATAAAAATTCTGGGAAAGTTTCAAAAAAATTGGGTCAAAATAGTGTTCACAAAGATTTCCTTTCATGAGTGGTGACCTAGTTTTTGAACTCAACTGACCCAGTTTCAAACTCATCCTAAGGATTATTGTTTCACTCATTCTGTGCAAGTTTTATGAAGGCTGGATTAAATATGTGATGTAAAGAGTGTTCACAAGTAGAAATGGTCATTTCAGACAAAGGACGATCACAAAAACTCACTCAAAGCATCATGTGTTCAGGTGAGCTAAAAACAATTTTTTGGGTTTCCTTTAAAATTGTTAGAGTCATTAAAAGTGTGCTTAAAACTTGAGTAAAGAGTAAAACCACTTACTCCACCCTTTGTTTCTGGAGAGACATCAAAGATTTTTGCTTCTGTTTTATGCTCTGTCCACTCTGAAATAATACAAATATATCGATGTGCTCTTTCTACAGGAAAAGGTTAACCAATTATTCAAGCCCATTAATAGGATATTACTTAGTAAGAGCAAGAGTTTTAAATCTTGAATTGACAAGCTAGTGTGTAAGGCTGAATGTTACTACTATTTTCAAAGATTTAGAAATATCATAACTGATGAAAGAGTTTGGGTTATTTAATAAAATATATGTGGTTACTGTGGCATGCCTAGAAATATTAGGGTAGGAAAGCTGACTTTTACATTGTATATTTTTCTCACACTTACCCTGACCTTGACCTGGTCAGGTTCTGTAGATCAGATTCCAGGCTAGTTAATATTTGAAAATCAAAACTTATTTTAGTGCCAGATAATTTCATGGCATTTAAAAGAACATAATATTTTCTCATTTAGGTTTTAAATATTAAATTCTTAGAAAAAGCAATCATGACAAAAAAACCCACATAGTAGTGTTTTCTAGCCATAGGTCGCCATATGTCTTTTACAGAATGTGTTTCAAAACAGTTCATTACCTTTTAACTAATGGATTTTTATGCTCCAGTTGAACACCATAGGCAAAACATATAGTTCAATTATAAAATTGTAGGAGTTGTCTGCAGAGGCAATGTTAAGTAATAAAAAAACTAAGGGCAATAACTCTCCCTAAAAAAAATAAAATCGCAAAAGCCTGACAATATACCCTACAGCACTTGATAGTGATCATTCCTTGAGATATTGGTGAAAATTGCATGAGAAATGTACGAGCTGTGCACAGAAACAATATTAAGTAAAATTTATTAAAGTTCAATTACTATGCCACAAATAATCAAATTGCAAAAGCCAGAGTACATGTCTCTTGATTGGTTTACTGGGATATGGCTCTTGATAATGATTATTATTTGGGAGTTTGGTGAAATTCACACTGGGACTGTAGGAAGAGTTGCAGACAGAAGAAATATTAAGAAAAATTAAATAAAGGGCAATATGCCAAAAATACTCTATCACAAAAGCTGGATTACAAGCACTGCAGCACTTGATAATAGAATTATATGAGGAGTTGCATACAGAAGATGGGACAGACAGATGAACAAAGGGAGGGATAGGCAGATGGACTAACAGATGGACAGTGCAATTACTATATGCAACCCTTCAGTGGCATAAAAAAGTTTAGGGTCAGTGGGGAAAATCTGGGTGACCAGAACCACATGCATTCTTTTATTTGGCTTTAACTAGATTGACAAACACACATACTGACTGTTTAAATACTAGATACCAGGTCTAGATATTTACCTTTTTGATCTTGGACTGTAGATCTGCCACTGACTGTACACCATTAATCTGGTATAACAAAATATGTTTTTTTATTAGTTCACTTTTAGGTCATCATGAATATAACAAATGGCTGTCAAATAAATATACATGTTTTTTGATTTGCATCAACAAAACGTAACAACTCCAAAAACTTGCTTTATTACTCACTTTTATGCAGCTACATGTAACTCTTTAGTTACTCTTTAGTACAACAGAAAAACAAATTAGTTATAGTACCATTTCAAATGATGTATGTATGGAGATATATCCGGAATGGATGTGCATTACAACAAATGTCCTCACAGTAAGGTCACTGACTCAGTAGCTGAGTTTGAAACCTGACTATTAATGCATAAGAGATCGCAGATGTTAATGCGCTAGCAACCTTACTTATTCCGTAAGTAGATATGAAACATGTCAGCATAACAAATTCTCAGATTGAATTAGGTCACTCAATGTAAACAACAGCAAAGTTATAGACAGTTCTGTCTGTGCTATCTATACTCACCATATGAGTGATATCCTGTGTCAGGTATTTCTCTAGTAATCTCACAGCTGACTGCTCCTCATCAGCATCATATACATCCCTGCATAATACAAACAAAATAACTGTCCCCCACTCTTCATTCAAATTATACATATCATTCAGGACTAAATCCACCAATCTTTTCAGGTAAAAATCGTCAACTAAGTTGTCAGAATTTGTGATCTCACTCTTTTTTTCTATTATATGTATTTGATGTGTAAATAATGCCTATGTATGTTGTTCTGTCTTTTGGAAATAAAATATGTAAAAACTAAACTTTCGACACATGAAACATACAACATGCAGCATTTTATGTCAATTTTGATGTTGAAAAGTGATCATTCATTCAAAAAGATAATAAGATTTCTACAGAAATGCAATAAAAATGTTTGATACATACATTCTCGCAGAAAGTGTTTCTGTCATGGTGTTAAGTACTACATCAAGGTCAATGAGGTCAGTACGAGTCCTCTTCTTTCCCTCAGTCTCCCACATGATTAGTGTCTGATCTATAAATAGAACAGGGCTGATTTATAGAAAATGCAGCAATTACTAGCATGACATACAAGAGCCTGTGAAATTCTGTCCCCTTCACTTCTGGTGTCATACAATTAAATTAAATATTCTCTATATTTCATACAAACTGAAACAGTAAGACTGCTGCAAAACTGCCATTTCATTATTCACGAACATAAACATCAATCATTTCCTACTAACTATAAACTAGTTTTCATGTCTCAAAATTTTCTCACTTAAACAAAATATCTTAATAAAAAGGTAAAAACATAGAGCTCATTGGAACAATTATTTTTACAAGGTTTGATGAAATCTGAAAATCTATCAAAATACTTACATGTACTCATTAAGGACATACCCTAAAATTAACCAATGACATAATGCATACCAGTAATTATCTTACTGGTTAATTCTGTTTGAAATGAAAATTAATTGATAATTTAATGTCAGAAGAACATGTGTTCAAAAATGTTTTCTTAAGGCATATAGCAACCAAAAAAAAGTGTTTATTTGGAATAAATGACTATCCATCCTCTATATGAAGACTATTATTAGATGAGCTTTGTATTTTCCAATAAACCTTCCTGACATAGGGTAATAATTCATTCAATACCATTCAATGATTGTCAAGAAAATGGAATACTCCAAATTTTACATGATTGTCAAGAAAATGGAATACTCCAAATTTTACATGATTGTCAAGAAAATGGAATACTCCAAATTTTAGGGTATGCCTCTTAAACTTCAGCTGCAACTTCTTGACTAAAAGAACCTGTATCAAACATCATCGTTGAAAACTTTTAGATCAGCACAAAAAGCATGCACACATTTTGGTATCTTACCTGGAAGAGACTCTTCATTCCTACTCAGCGCCTGTAACCTCTGATTTACCGCAGCTTTTCTGTCGTGACCGGACAACCGTAATCTAGCACTATTTCTAACAGTTACATCATTGTCATCTGGTGCCACACTCTTGTTGTGTCTTCCTTTAGAAATATTTTCTTTCTGCATTCTTGGTACATTGTCTACGTCTGTTTTAGAGGTTTGAGCATTTCTGTTCCTAACACTTGATTCATTCCTTGACCGAGACTGGACAGTGTTGATTTCTTTCAAACTTTTCTCGACCAAATTTTGTCTGTTTGCAGTCAGATTTTTTCTGTCTAAACCTCTACCTCCTGCTGAAACTTTATTCACAGGCACAGAAACTTTTGACCTTTTTGCACTGCTTCCAGTCACTATAAGACCGAGATTTTCGGATTTTTCTGCTATAGCAGAACTATCATTGTCACTTCTGTTAGATATACTATTTACAGTAAGCCTTTTCCTCTTGTTTTCAAGTCTTGATTTATTTGAAGATGCAATCATTTCTTTAATGCTAGAACCTGCCGCTCGTTTCTCTGGTGTTGCTTTCCTTGGTGACAAAGAACTTGTATCCTTCCCCCCCTGCTTTCTGCTTGCACTGCTTACTTTGCCTTTGCTGGTTTTTTCTTTAGATGCAGCTGTTGTATTTGTATGCAGTGGCATATCTGATGTTTCTCTGACAGGTGACATGGGTCGTCTCCTTGACAACTGTGGTCGACCTGGTTTAGGGGTACTAGCAAGAAACTGAAAATTTTAAGACACTTATTTGAAAACCTTAGCCAGCTAAAATATAGACTTATGCAATTCTGAAGTAGCTGAAATATTATTGCCACTGGCTGTAGCATTATATAAACTGTAATTGTACTGAAATTCTTGGTGACCATCCAAGTAATTACGAGAAGACAGAACACACAAAATATGACAGTAACCTCAGGTAAAAACCTAAGTACTTTTAATACTGATAACCTAAAAACAAAACAAAGAACCTTTACTACTCTGTGCACAAAACCCTGTTTTCTTTAAGTGTTTGTTCAATAATAATGGAAGACAAGAAGTACCCACAGTGACAGAGACATCCCCAGGTGCATTTGAATCATTAACAAGACCTGACTTCACTGGATTCTGCGGAGTGGTTTTACCTTTTCCATCATCCTAAAATGTAAAAACAATATGTATAGTAAGTTGACCTTTTTTTAAAAACTTTGACTCGATGAGAAAATAAACCTCCGTAACTTCTAAAAGAGTTAAGTGATTTTAGCACAAAATGTGATTCATTGTTAAATTGAAAGATTACAAGTAAGAATATTGCCAAGCAATAAAAGTCCCCTACCGGAAGGAGTGCTGTCACACTAAATAGAACCAAAATTCAAATACTGACAATAAGTTCGCTGTAAATTTCACTAGTGGTTTATCAGAATATTACTACCACTTGCAAAACTGATTAGAGTTTCACGTATTCGGAACACGATAAAGTGACGTTACGATGTTTATTTCTGTAGCTTAAACTGTCACTTTACTGATCATCCAGTCACAGTGAGGCAGTTTTCTCAGGTATACCTGTCAATAAAACTGTGTCTTGCAATCTACCCGCAGCCAGAAAAATGTGCCTGGGCGCTGCCAAAGTCGCTGTGTCGTAATTGTCACTGCGTTGCTAATGGAAAACTTCACTCAAAATTTCTTTTCCTAACCCCTTTTCCATTTCGTACACTAGATTGACACTATTAACAGGTAAAAGGCGGAGTGTGAAAGAAACACATTGGGCGGCGCTTTAATTGATTTTTGACAGGTGTACCAAGGAGTCTCGTTCATTACCTAACAGTGTAAACTCTAATCAGTTTTGCAAACGGTAGTATCTAATGTAAAAATGATGTGAAATTAGAGGTTGGATGTTGTGATTTAAAAATAATGTGAACTTGGACTGAATTTAGTAATTTCAAAATGATGTGAACTTTGAGGTTGGATGTTGTGATTTCAAAATGGTGTGAACTTAGGGGTTGGATGTGTGATTTCAAAATGATGTGAACTTAGAAATTGGTCATAGCAATTTCTAAATGATATGAACTGAATAGTTGAATGTAGGGACTTCAAAATGATGTGAACTTTGAGGTTGGGCATAGTGATTTCAAAATAATGTGAACTTAGAGGTTGGATTTAATGATTTCAAAATGCTGTAAACTTAGAGGTCGGGCATAGTGATTTTAAAATGATGTGAACTGTAAGGTTGGATGTTGTGATTTCAAAATGATGTGAACTGTAAGGATGGATGGAGTGATTTCAAAATGATGTGAACTTTAAAGATGGATGGAGTGATTTCAAAATGATGTGAACTTTTAAGATGGATGGAGTGATTTCAAAATGATGTGAACTGTAAGGATGGATGGAGTGATTTCAAAATGATGTGAACTTTAAAGATGGATGGAGTGATTTCAAAATGATGTGAACTGTAAGGATGGATGGAGTGATTTCAAAATGATGTGAACTTTAAAGATGGATGGAGTGATTTCAAAATGATGTGAACTGTAAGGTTGGATGGAGTGATTTCAAAATGATGTGAACTTTAAGGATGGATGGAGTGATTTCAAAATGATGTGAACTGTAAGGATGTACGGAGTGATTTCAAAATGATGTGAACTGTAAGGATGTACGGAGTGATTTCAAAATGATGTGAACTGTAAGGATGTACGGAGTGATTTTAAAATGATGTGAACTGTAAGGATGGATGGAGTGATTTCAAAATGATGTGAACTGTAAGGATGGATGGAGTGATTTTAAAAAGATGTGAACTGTAAGGATGGATGGAGTGATTTCAAAATGATGTGAACTGTAAGGATGGATGGAGTGATTTCAAAATGATGTGAACTGTAAGGATGTACGGAGTGATTTCAAAATGATGTGAACTGTAAGGATGTACGGAGTGATTTAAAATTGATGTGAACTGTAAGGATGGATGGAGTGATTTCAAAATGATGTGAACTGTAAGGATGGATGGAGTGATTTCAAAATGATGTGAACTGTAAGGATGGATGGAGTGATTTCAAAATGATGTGAACTGTAAGGATGGATGGAGTGATTTCAAAATGATGTGAACTGTAAGGATGGATGGAGTGATTTTAAAAAGATGTGAACTGTAAGGATGGATGGAGTGATTTCAAAATGATGTGAACTGTAAGGATGGATGGAGTGATTTCAAAATGATGTGAACTGTAAGGATGTACAGAGTGATTTCAAAATGATGTGAACTGTAAGAATGGATGGAGTGATTTCAAAATGATGTGAACTGTAAGGATGGATGGAATGATTTCAAAATGATGTGAACTGTAAGGATGTACGGAGTGATTTCAAAATGATGTGAACTGTAAGGATGGATGGAGTGATTTCAAAATGATGTGAACTGTAAGGATGGATGGAGTGATTTCAAAATGATGTGAACTGTAAGGATGTACGGAGTGATTTCAAAATGATGTGAACTGTAAGGATGGATGGAGTGATTTCAAAATGATGTGAACTGTAAGGATGGATGGAGTGATTTCAAAAAGATGTGAACTGTAAGGATGTACGGAGTGATTTCAAAATGATGTGAACTGTAAGGATGTACGGAGTGATTTCAAAATGATGTGAACTGTAAGGATGTACGGAGTGATTTTTAAAAGATGTGAACTGTAAGGATGTACGGAGTGATTTCAAAAATACTTTTAAAACTTCACATTGCATGTGAACATAAAATTAATACATAGTTTATACCATTGTCAAATGAAGGCTATACAAATAGGCAATAACATTCTGTTCACATTAACCGTGTCGTATGTAAAAATACTATATAAATTCTTACAGACATGAAAGTTTGTAACAGAAAGATGCAATCCATCTTGGAAAGATACCAAGAGTGGGTTTGGAATTCAGGTCCTCCCACACTCAAAACCAATGCTCTAGACTACTGTGCTAATGGCAAATCTTCCCGTTACAAACTTTCATGCCTGTAAGACAATTTAGAATTTCATCAGTATGTTACTTTTGGAGACTGAATTGAGTGACTTCTAAAAAAAATTTTCATCATCTAAGTGTTGTTAAAAAATACCATTAGAGCATTCAACTTTATGATACATCTTCAATCTTTATGATGTAAATAATGAAATTCATTCAAATCCCCTTCTGTGTACTATAAAGTTATAACTCCTGTAGGCAGTATACTCTGACACATTACACAATGAATTGATAAAATAAGTCATTTCTGTTCAAAAACTATCTCTTCATTAGGTATTCAAAGGTATAAGATTAATCTTACTACCTTATAACTGCTGAAGTCATCAATGACTGGAACTTTATCTATCTCATTTTCTGTGAAAAAAAATGTAAGGATATCAAGAGTTTGAAAATAACCTTTAATAAAGCAACACTTAGCAATACTAAATCTCAGACTTTACAAAATGTACTTAACCACTGGTAGTGGGTAATTAACCTAGGCTATAATGTTTTCACAATACATTCTCTCATTCAATTGTTCAGTTTATAATGAATTTTTATTATGTTTGTTACCGTGCTAGCAAAAGAACATGACTATTAAAATCAATCATTAAAATCATCATCATCATCATGGACATCATAATCAAATAACATAATGTACAATATCATATAAATTAACCCTTATGTTCTTTATCATGCTGAACAGATGAGGAATGGTCAACTTTTGTTCTTTTTCTTGTAGACCTCTGTGAATTGGAATTCTGGGTATTGTTGACTTCAGCTGACCTACTGTTGGTCTTTACTTCAGCCTTGTTAATTTCACCCTCTACTCTGATAACTTCAGCATTTTTTATACTATTCTGCAAATTAATAACTTCAATATCAGTAAAATGTTTGGCAAAGATTACTAAAACTTAATAAAGCTTTAATGCAGTAAAGTTTTTGTAGGCATTAAGTGAATAGAGTTAATGAAAATAAGTCCTTTTCTGTTTATTATTTAATCCAGTAATTAGCAGGTACACCAGCACATATATTTTGGAACACCAAAATTCCTTAACAGTTAATAATGAAATCAATATCTTATGGAACACCACAAATAAATTACTAATAAAGTAACAGTTATTTAGTGAGGAACACCTCTTACTTTCAAATCTAAATTCTAACTAACTACAATTGTTATTTGTGACTTATATACAAAATATTCTTAGAATAACAAAGATTTTCTATATGAAATTAAGTTGACACTTGAGTAATTAATCTATAATCTGATCAGGACATGGCATTTTTATAATCAAAGATAATTATCACTATGAGACATTTACAAAAGGGTATGTAAACACCATATGACATGCTTGATACTTAAAACAGTCTGGCTTCCTTGTCTCAGGTGAAGTGTCAACCTTTTAGCAGCTTTATGGTTTCTCAAGACTTAGAGATTAACTAAAGAAAGAATGTCAACAAGTCATATGTTCAAAATAGACTGAAAATTACCTAAAAATGTTAAACAAAAATCTGCTTCAACTAGTGTGAACAGTCCCTTATTAAATATGCAGCAAATAAATACAATTCCTTAATTGTAAATAAATAGTAAGCAAATTCTTGTAAAATTGCTGCATAATAAAGCTACAACACTTTTTTTTTAATTCTTTTATTCAAGCGACTATATATTACTACCAAAGCAACAAAAAACTGAAGTAAGTGTTGTCATAGCAACATTTCTACTCAAGTTTTGTGTTGTAAAGCAGTGATTGAGGGGTTCAGGCACTGAACTCTTGATCCAGTGGTCCCTGGTAAGAATCCTGCTAGGGTTAATTTGGTTTTATTGGGGTTTAACACCAGTTTAACAGCTAAGTTCATATCCCGGTGGTCAGTCTACATAACCAGTGTTCCTGGGTATCCAACCAGTTTACTAACCAATTTCTCCGCAAGTGACTAACTACTTCCTCACTTGCTTCAGAGGTGAGGGACAAATGACTGATAGATGGGGCCCTGATGGGGATTGAACTGGGATTGTCAAGATTGACGATCCTATGTGCTACCAATTGAGCTAGCTGGGCTAGCCTGCCCCGGATGAGATTCTCCAGTGACGTGCATTGCAAGCCTTCAACACAAGAACTAGTCTGAAACCAGCATGCAATCAGCAAGTGGGATAAATATAACTTGCAACATCTTTATTTCGGAATAATATAAAAATAAGTATTTTTAAACAAAACTCTTGAGCAAGACGATATTTTTCCATTTTTATTGCCGGCCTAGATAAATATGACATCACAACCTTAATCTTAGACCTTAGAATCAATACAGGTTATTCTCCACTCATCTTTATTTCCATCAAGCTTGAAGATCTCTAGAATCATTGAGTACAATTTAACACATGAAGGTCAATGACTGTTGATCTTAAGATCATCAGGGTGTCATATATTCATCATGAACAATCAAGTGTAAGAGACAAAGTACAATTAACCTTCAACAGGAATTTAAATGATAGGTCATTCAGCCAATCAATAAGCAATATTAATCCAATGCCGACTCCCTTGCTATCTGCCATTTTCTCCAACAAGCTTTCCATGTTGAACATAGTGCAGAAGTCAATAATTCTAATTATATTGGTGAAAGAAATCAAGCTAGATTTTCGTATTTGTAATAAAAATTTGTTTTGAAAAAGAAATGCACATTTTGACCTATGTTTAGTGCTAAGTGACTTTACTGAATAATAAAGATTTTAATTGTCAAATAATATGAACAATGAAATAAAAAAACAGCTTTTTCTTTAGTTAGCATTGAAAACACAGCACTGAAAAATATTCACTTACTTTGTCAGCCTGTACATTCTGCATCAAGCCAGGCGATCCTAGGATATTAAACTTTCTCTTTGTAACTTGTCTCCGCCTGAAACAAGAAGCAATAAAATTTTCTGTATACCAGGTATTGATACGTGACCATGTATTTCATAATATTGTTTGTTAGGACTCTGTTTTCATTCTATGTCATAAAGTGTGTTACCGCTTTAAAATAACCACTCGTTCTAAGTGACTACTACCTCTGGTAATTCCAAAGAACATTTTACAAGTGGTTTAATACACACAGCATTAGATTATTTTAATGGAAGTATTTCAATTTCTGGTACATGACAATGTTTAACCACAGAAGGAAATGGGTCATTTTCAATATTTTATCAAGGTTTTTTTGTTTTGACTAATGCATAATTAATGGCGGCCTTCGGATATACAGTTACTTAAATTTGTGAGTAGCGTTCTTTTGATAATGGGTAGTTCCTGTTCAGATATCCTTCATATTAATTGGAATTGTCAATAACAAAAGATTTCACTATATATCCTGTTACATTATATATCAAAAACAAACCATACATTTCACTTTATTGATATATCCTGAAGGGAATTCTTGGTGGAATTTCTTCTTCAGTATATATTTCATTCACACAATGGTTAATCTACTTATGGCATGAGGTCTGCCTTGAACAAAGCAAGAACTATGTTGTACTTGCATATTGAACTTTGTCTAGAATAATCTAATCTAAGAATAAATGTTCATTTAACATTTGTATAGCTCTAGAAATTGAAAACACTAGCTAATAATGGAAGATAGCAGGATACAAGGACATCCCAACTCTTCTGTCATCAACCAGTCTTTCTCAACAATGAAAACCAGATCAAGTCTCTCAGATGGTATTGCCCAGCCTAGCTATATGGCCAGGAAAAGAAATCCTCTCATGGCAAATTTGTTGACAATAGACGAGACAATATGAATTTCTCATTTGTTTTTAATAAGAAAATACACAATTGGGATCAGACATGAGTTTGCATTTCATATAAAGTTTTATACAAGTTCAGGAAAATGTTACTCAGCGAGCCTCTGGCTTTACCTTAGGTTTCACCTTAGTTATATTTACTGGAAAAAAATAAAATGTTAAAAAACATCCACCCAAAAAAAAAAATGTTCCAATTAAAATGTGAAAATACGTCGGAAATACTGGACATAGAAGTCTCTTTGAAATAGGACATCTAAGTGATAACAGATTTAAAAATGACAATAAATAAATAGAGGATATTTGTTTGTTTTTGTGGAAGATGAGAATTTATTTCATCGAGTAAACACCATATGTGATATTTTCACGAGGGGCGCAGCCACGAGTGAAAATATCAACATATGGTGTTCACGAGATGAAATAAATTCCCATCTTCCACTAAAAAACAAACAAATTTTCTTTTTATTTTATGCTAACACGTCAAAAATGGGTTTTTTTATGACATTTTTAATCAGGGCCTTCAATAAATTCCCCATGGTGAGCCCCAAATCAGTAAATGCGTACTTTGGTTACTGCGCACAAAACAATCTCCAATACATATGATAACTTTACTTCTGCTGAAATAAACTGAATACACTTTCATCAAATAACATTTATTTTTGTCTACACAGTTTATCAATATTTATTGATTTTTTTGCCATACATACTTTAATTATAAAAGCGGATTAATACTCAATATTCAATCAATTGAATTGAAAGTCGGCCATATTGGATATTGTCCATGTGAGTTATGTAAACAAATCAGACATTTTAAATAATTAATGGCGAATTTCATCATTGTTCACAACTAGGAATTCAATATTATAACTGGATTTAACAAGGTAAATAAATTTCACTCGCTGTCACTGTCTGAAATACAGCGGATTCTCTTGTATTTACGTGGTGGGGAAATTCCTGAAGTTTCATCAAGCAGGCCAGCTTTTGGACTGGAATCTATGACCTGTTGAGATAGTTGCTGGGTTGCAGTTTTAGAGGAATTGAAATTGAAAGTAACATTTCCATGAAAGTGACTGTTCATGAAAAATCCTCTTGGTGCAGGACCAGATTCACTATTTCCTGCAATCATTGGAGCAGTGTGGTTCTTGGCTGAATCAGGTAAAAAAGTAGTTCGGGCACAAAACATGTATTATCAAAATGGTAATTAACTGATTCAAAACAGTGTATTATCACTTTTATCTCACTGATATTTCCCTATATTTCATTGGTAGGCATAAAATAAAAATAATTAATTTGAAACAAGAAGTAAATACAATTGTTTTGTTCCGTTTTATTGGATGTAATATAAAAAATATGTAATGGTTATATTGCATTACAAACAACATTTGTCATGTGATAAATGTATTTATGTATGCTATTCTGAATCATCCATGCACCTATGCCACAAAGCAGGTGACATGATAGATGCTACTGTGGTCTGTGAAGTTTTAAGAAACTGGAATGCTCAAGGAAAACCCGTGTATTTATATCAGCATAGGTGCTACTGTGGTCTGTGAAGTTTTAAGAAACTGGAATGCTCAAGGAAAACCCGTGCATTTATATCAGCAACAACTGAACTCTTACATACTATCCTAGCAGAGATTCAACCCTGGTCACACACTTGTTGGGAATTACAATTCACTGAGGTATTCTGTTTCTTTTAATCGATTTTAATTCTTTATTATTGCATAGCAAAAACATACAAGATCACAAAACAATACAATGTTAACATTCTTCCACAGTAAAATCAGTCTCTACAGATGACATCCTACAAATGATAATCATGAAACAGTTGGGTCTGAGTAACCAGTTGTCCTCCTATGAAAGCTTGTCCCTTGTTCAAGTACTTATTTAATGAGAAAATCCATGAAATTTGTTAAAAAACAACAAACAAACCATATCTGATTTATATATGGAAAATGACTTAGATCAATTCTGTGACTGAGAATTTTAAAGTTTTTCACTCTGGCAATTGCCCTTTTTACATGAACCCTGTGCTTTGCAATATTCTCTGTCAAAGCAATGTCACTTGGGCTCATTTGTGAGCCATGCTGAGCAAACGGAGGGATGATGAGTTTGAGTCCTAACTTTTCAACCTCTTCCTGGATCTGAAACCCCTTGTCCACCATAATTCCATCTCCATCCTTCAGCTTCCCATCATTTTTTAAATCTTCCAACAAACGTAAAAACCCACTTTGTTCTGTCAACTCTGTGTCAGATATCGATCCCCCGAAGAACATGGAAACGAACATGATTGATCCTCTTGGATCGATGCCAACCAGCCCTTTAAGTGTGTTATAGGACTGTGACTGTCGTGTCATTGAAATTGCCCTCTGGATCTTAAGTTCTGTTCCATCAATGATCACCACTGTGCAGGGGAATTCTTCTCTATATCTGGATGGCATATGTGCAATGATAGTGTCCCTGTGGGGCCATATAGGAACTGATCCACACCTGAAAAACATATACTGAATCCAGTCTGTGAATATGACATTGGCATCCTGCTGTGATATGCCAAACAAATATCCTAAATGACTGAAATCAAAGTTTTGTCTTAGTTTGACCATGACCATTAGCAGCTGGTCCTCCATTTTCATTTTTTCCCTGCTACTAATTGTTCTAGACCGGGAAAATGGCTCATCACAGGGCACTAAAAATTTGAATAATACAGAAAACCGGTCCTCGGAAAGTCCTGTGTAATATACAAATTCATCCTTTTTCACATTTTCTTTAAGTTTTTCAACACTCAGCATGCATGACTTCTTCTCCTGTGGTTCTCTCTGTTGCAGATTCCTCAGGAAGTTCTCATTCTCTTGAGTCAGCTTGGCTATCTGATATTTTAACTGACGGTTTTCTGCTGCCATAGCCAGAAGATCCAAATTTCTCTTCTCTGAAAGCATATCAGTCATTTTTAATTAAGGAGTTGACATTTTTATCAATACTTATCAAACAGTTTAGATCGTAAGTAACAAGTAAGGATTGCAGAATATCGTTTTTATTTCTTTGTAAATCACAGTCAGATGTATATTTACTTGTCCACATAATGAAAATAAGCAAATTTGGTTATGAGCTAATGCTGATATTAACAGAGTTTGATATCAAATTTATCAGCAACATAGATCTTGGGAATTTAATTCATTTTCTTTTTTCAGTTTCTTTTGATACTGTCAACTTACAATCCACAGAATGTAAAATGAAATGCAATGAAGTTTTCTGAAAAACACTTTTAGTCAAAACACTTTTGAGCCCAACCCACCTTCATATGGGCAGGCCAATGAGCGAACAGATAAGGCAATGTACATAAAGAAAACAGAGGGCAATTTGCCTGACTGTGGTTTAGTGATTAACCCTACATTTCCATTTTTAGGAGCCTTACCAGATGCAATCATTTGTAAAGGTAGTGTTTCAGGCCTGCTATAGGTAAAATATATGCCAATACTCGGCTTCAGACATGACAGTTTATCCAGCATCACTAACTGTCTAAGACCTTTGATTAGTGCAAAATGGAGACAATCTGGTATTAGACAGAAATCAAGTACTTCTATCAGGTTCAGGCCAACTTGTAACTGGGGCACCATATTGTGATTTTGTTGTCGACACAAGAAAGGATTTTTTTGTCAAATGTGTTCTTCCAGACAAGCATATGATGAAAATATGTTGTTGAGACTTATACTGAAGAATTTAAACCATTCAGGGAGTCTGATGTAAACTGATCATATGCACTCATTTGAATACCTACCAGTGTTTTCTTTCACCACTGTACTTGATGTCTGGTTGTTGGGCTTCTGCAGCTGAGGTTCTGAAGATGTTGAGCATACAACCTCCTTATGGGTGTTATTACTGAAAAAAAGAAAAGAAAACATGGTCACATTTTGTTCCAGCTTTAATTCTAAATATTATACATTTACATCTAAGAATGATAAATTTTAAAAGGAGCAGACCTACATAAACATTGTGTTGATCATTTGCTACAATAAATGTCAAGAATTTATTTCCACACCGATAGTTTTATTGTTCTCAGTTTGACAGTTTGTATCTTTAGAACAAGTAGAAAGGAAATGCGTTGTGACTTTGTTATCAAGTATAGTACTGACTATTCATATGTTCTGATCTTATTTTTGCTTTTTATTTTCTTTTAATTTACATTAAGTAATTCAACAATTGCATTAAAAAGGCAATTGGTACAGCCAAATTGTTTTCTACTTGAATGTTTCTGTCAGTGCTGTTCTAGCCATCTTTCTCGGTGGCTCTGACATGGGTCGAGGCTTAGGTGGGCGTCTCGCTGGGGTGACTCTGTCACTGGCAATGGCTGGTACTGGATCAGGGTTTTCTGCTGTTGGGCAACCATCAATAAAATGCTGAAAATAGATTTGCAACATAATAAATAAATGCAAAGTAATCTTTGAATTTTTTTTAGGAAACAGATAAGATAAACAATGGAACAATATATCAAACACAACCAGCATTACATCTGAAGGACTGACTGATTATAAGGTGTGGACTGCTGTTTTTCTCTCTCTTATATTATTATACATGTATCAGTGAATTAAGGAAGTAATTTAAATAGTAGTTAAAAGCTACAAAGCAGCATCAACAAAAATTACTGACCACAAAATGACTTCTTGATACTTCATACTTTTCATACTTTTCCTTACCAGGGGCATTTTGACTACGGTATGTATAACAATGACTAAACCATGGTACAGAATATGAAGTTCATTTATAAAGACATTTAGTCAAACTCTTATTATGAAAAACAAAGTTTTCACCTTGTAAGGCGGGGGTAAAGCTGATGTAAAAATAATAGAAGCAATGAAGATATTTGCCAAAGCAACAAGAATAAATTTAGGCAGTGGCTACAGTTACAGAACCATAATCCTAGCCTTCGAGTCTAGGATTACAGATGTTCCGTAAACCTAGACAATCCCACTGGAAAAGGCTACGGTTATGGAAGTTTTTTAAAGAAGCGTATTTTCGACAGTTAAATATCAAAAAGCATGCCAATTTAATTTTTATTCATTAAACAAACCATTTTCCCAAATTTGCATTATCAAACTGTCATTTTGTACGCCATTTTGATTGTTGTTTCAGCAACAAACTAACGTTAAATATTGTTGTCATCTTTACACTGTCACTTGAGCGCTCATTTGTAGTTGGAGTAGTAATATAATTTTTTTTTTGAAAATAAAATGTTGTAATGTAAAATCATGTAAATCACTTTTACTTGTCCATCTACATCCAGGGTACTTATTCCCAGGACACCATTGTTTTTACCCAGCCTTCCCCAAACAATTAGAAATTGACAAGATCGACCTGCAGTATTTGCTTCCTAACATTATAATTCAATAAAAACTTGGAATTTAATAGATACAGTCAGTGAACCAGTTCCAGTCCACTTTTGATTTTTCATCTGCATGCGACTTGAAAGTTGAATTTCTGGAAAATGTTATAGTATATTTTATTAGATAAATTGTTACTTCTTATTTTTGGACCACTTCAAGTTAAATATGATTTAAAGAAGAATTTACATTTCGCCGGAATTCAATGTACTCAAACAGACCAGTTCTGTGACCTTTGAACCAGTTTGGAACACAGCACAACCTATGATATAATTTTTAACCTTTGTTATTGCGGGTTGTCTCAAAATACTATTAATCTGCCAAAAACCTTGTATGCAACAAATTAGTCATGTCTGTCCTGTTTGGGCTATTTTAATACAACTTAGAGATGAATTTCTCATTCAAACCAACAAATGATGATAAAATAAAAAACTATAAAACAAATATACACTTAAACAGTCAATTGAAGTTTTTTTAATTTCTTGAATAAAAGTACAATGCAACATGTATAACATTAACTCCCTATCAATAGAAAGTCTACTGTTAAAAATACGACACCCAAACGGGTTACACTGAACACCGAAATCTACTTTGGACCGAAATCTACCGAATTCTACTTTGCAGGACCGAAATCTACTCAGTACAGACAAGATATGGCATTATTTCTTAATGTTTGAGTATTTTATGATAGATTACATTACAAACAACTTATATTTCAAATTTCAATTGAAAAGTTTACTTAGTAAAAAAGTTATGTTAATAAATGTAAAAAATATTGAAATCGGTGAGCGTGAAAATATTACATCGTAACAATCACTATAAAAAGGTAGTTTTGAAGTACACAATGCAGATCCATGTAAAATTTATTAATAAAACTAACATATCAAGTAAATATAATTGTTCACGAAAACACGAAATGTAATATCCAGGCCACACCACGAGGACGAACATGGCCCATTATTTTTTTTTTAATTTAAAAAAAATCTACGAAAATGATCAAAGAATAAATTTAATTCAGATAAATAGATAAGGAATGAACCCGATTTCGATTATTTTTATAGATTTAAAACATTAAACATCAGTGTACGAAATAACAATACGAAATGCTCAATACATCAAAAAGATAGAATGCTTAAAAAATAACTGTTATCATTGAAAGACATGAAGCTTTGCAAAAAGAAAGCCATAAGAAATTGATAAAACAAACATTGATTAAAACAATTTAAAGGTAAAAGCAAAAGGAAAATACTTGTTAAGTTAAAAACAAATCAAAATACAAATGCTAAAAATATTAAATATAATAAATGCAATATAAGGCATATAATGTAAAGCATCAGATTAAGAAATATAAGTACAGTTTATGAATAAAAAACAGACTAATAAATTTAACATTTTGAGCATATTGCCAAAATAAGTTTAGGACACATGTAATTATATGGAGATAAAAATATGTAAAAGCATACATTCATACACAGAAGATAAGTACACCAAAAAAGCAATTCCTAAAACGTAATCTTGATCAATATACATAGTGGCCATCAATACAGAGCAATAGTACATAAAAAAAAGACAGGATGGTAAATCTTTAAGAATTAATTCATCTAAAATGTACAGAATGAAACAACAAATAAGAAGTCAAGAAATATACACACAAAAAGTAAACAAATTTAGAGCTAGAATAAAAATACAGATTGTATAAAATATAAAATTCATAGTTTATATTTTACTAAGTTAGTGCGTGTGTGTAGAAGACATAAATTCAATAAATGTAAGTGTTTCAGTATTTATATATAAATAATATACGTTTTTTTCAGTGTCATAACACTTTCTGTGTGTAATTAACTCTAACGCTGTTAATAATCTCATTAAAAGATAGTGTCTTTCACTACCAGTGAGTGCCAAAAAAGCTGCTCTGAATAAACAGTTCCCATCACCAACAGTAAGTATCGGATCATACGCAACTCTCATATAAGGCTGAAACATGTTCAATATTTTCACAGCCTCTTCATCCCTATCAAAAGTCCTATAAAAGTCTCATTACAATTGTGAACAGTCCATTCTACACTGTATGTTTCGAGAAGTTTTTGTTCCGACTTTGCCTGACTGGTTAAAGCATTACGCCGATTTGACAACATACCAGAACGGAGCCTGAAAGATAAATGCCACAAGCTACAGCACAAACCTTAATGAAAAACTTACAGTGTTCAAAATTCAACGAAATGTTTGATAGATTATTAGCTTTCAAGCCAAGGTAAGTTATTCTTGGACCAATTTGGACTATTCAAATTGTATAGACGCCATGTAAGCAGGAAGTTGAAGCACTACTTTAAGAAAGATTTCGTACAAGTAGGAAAGAGACTTATTTCCCCACGCCACTATGACGCAGACCTCGTTCACCCTGGATATAAGGAGGGAGGGATGAATATCTTCAAATATGAGGTGCAGAAAGCTTTTCGTTAAACGTTATAATGTATAATTCAGTTTTTATCGAATGTCATGAAAAATAAATAATATATGTATATAACACTTGTTGTCTTCTAATACAGCGTATATATTTTATTAACTTAATATCGGTCCTTACTGAGAACGCACCAGAAGTGACTTTCGCGTGCACTGTTGTCACGTGACTTAGAACGTATACCAGTAGGACACTTAGATAGCTTTTGTGTAATCATTAATTAAAATCGTATTCAGCGAAAATGTTTTTATACATTTTAATATGTATTTAACATATCAAATACTTTTTTGAGAATATTTTTCTACTTCAGCAGTATGAATTACAACGAAGTCAGACCAAGACTTAAGGTCTTCTTCATTTAAATTTGCACATTCGGCATGAACCCAGTTTTTACAATTTGAGCAATGTATACTGCCATTTAGACATTCTTTAAAACAAACAACACAAGGAAACTCTATGATTGCGATGAACCTATGCATATCGAGGGTTAGAAGATCGAATTTAAATACGTTTTTGGAAAGTTTGAAAAGAAGAAGGAAATTATCAAATTATAAATATTTACCTACTCATCATTATCAAATTACAAAACTGTATGATAAAAGAAAACTAAACTGTAACACCAGCAGGTAAGATGCACGTGCAAAACGCGGGACATAGTGCATGGCGGCTTCAGTTTGATAAAAAGGTTAAACGTGCGAAAACATTATAATTTTGCTTATCACAATGTTCCCTTTTTAAATGCATTTCTTTAATCTTTGATTTCGTGACAATTTTATTTGATAGCTATAACTGTTCATTATAACATAATTATTATTTGTTTAATGTACACATCACTGAATCCATTTTGGTTATAATTTGTCAATTTTATAAATATTTATAAATATCTTCATAAAATTTATAAATATGTTCATTAAAGACAAAATAAAAAAGAACAAGCTCTTTTTCCATAAAATTTTATTTTCAAACTTTACAACCAGATCTATGTTGTCGCCAGAATAAGTCGTTGTGATTTCCCATACATTCATTGTTCTCACGCTCACTTAGACACCGCCTGTAACATAATAATATAAAATTGGTTCAAACTCAAAAAATACAAAACTTACAATATTGAAATTTTGAGTGTATATTCATATATATTAACTAATTAATAATATCCAAAAATTGTTTTAAATAATGCCATATCTTGTCTGTACTGAGTAGATTTCGGTCCTGCAAAGTAGAATTCGGTAGATTTCGGTCTAAAGTAGATTTCGGTGTTCAGTGTAACCGCACCCAAACATTTGAAGTTGGTGAACCGGAAGTGGTCATGTCTATTACCACGTACGAAACCCGATTTCTTACTTATTTAGAATTGTCAACATGACACGGTAATATCTATCGTTAAAATACATATTTTTACAGATATCAAAACCAAATTTATTTATATTGCTTACATTTTCAAACAATTCTTTCTAATGATTTAATCGTCACGCATTGTGACCACCATTACTGCGCTCCATTTTTATGAATGCTTGTTGCAAATATTCAAGCGTAGAATGACTTTGAATGTTTTTCATCACAGCGGAAAGTATTTATTTACGGGAAAAATATCATACTTCATGACCATACCCAAATCTTGCAGACTTTTGCAAGAATCTTTCCAAAATTATCAAAAAATACACGAAATGGACCTGAACTAGTACCGATCCGGAACTGGTTCATCGACTGTAGTCGTTCATTTTTTGCATCATAATAATGCAAACAAGACAACACTTAAGACAATACACATTACAGGGCAATTATTCACAACGTCTTTGAAATGTCTGTTGATGACGACAATGACATTTAACCATTTAACGTTGGTCAATACAACAACTACGATGGCCTATCATAACATTAGTGATGACACATTTTGGAGAAAATGTAACAGTTGAGACAATCAACCGTTTATCACTTGATTTGGGGTATGTAACCCTTCTTTAAAAATACTTCCATAACCGTAGCCTATTCCAGTGGGTCTGTCTAGGATTACGGAACTTCCATAATCCTAGACTCGGAGGCTAGGATTATGGTTCCTTAACCGTAGCCACTGCCATAAATTTAATGTCACAAAGAGCAAAATTTGAACATTTCTACTTTTTCTAGTTTTTACCTTGGTACACACATAGAAGTGTTTTGCTTTTGAATGGTGTCGCATAATGTTTACATTCAGCTGGTTGTGAGGTCTTCCGCACAGACGAATCCAGCGCTTGCATTTCTCCAAGTTTGAAACTGGTTTTGGGAATGGAACAAAAGATACGCCATCTTTAAGCCTCTCAGGATATCGAGTATCCGAATTACAAATGCCGTAACAGCACCTCTTTACCATTTTACATAAAATACTGTAGAATTTCAACAATTATTTGGTGAAAAGAGCCTGTCTGACATTCGCAGTTTGTCAGACAGAATGGCGGGAAGCAACTGGACTAATCAGTGCCGATGTCTGATTGGTCAATTGGAGCTCTCAGCATTTAGATTGAGACCAGTGTCGGAATAAAGGAGTTTTTTTTATCTTAATTTTACATTAATCAGTATAAAGATGTCAAATACATACGAAAATCTCGGAGGAGGTCTGTCTAAAGCCTGACTCATTATTTTAATTTTTGCAATATTCTTTCTCGAATTTGGCGCCTTCCTCCTCTGAAGAGTAGCACTATAGTAACACAAACAATATAAAACTGTAGAAAAGAAAATCTGAAAATCAAACTCTAACCAGACTTACTTCCCCTATCACGACTACATTTCTTTTTTATAGCTTAGAACGTGTAGTTTTTTAAATAGATTTTTTTTTGAAAATCTTTTTCTTTTATCTCTGTGTGGTAAAGTCTTCTTCCATTTTAAGATAACACTACATTATAAAATTTAAAAAAATCTTTGAATATTAACTTGCAACAAATATGTGAAAAACAAATTTTAACCAAAAATATTGCCTTTTCCGTTACTTTCATAGAAATATATTAGAAAACAACACAAAGAAGTTTCAACAAACTGCCTGGCACTATTTTCAGTTAGTATGTCAACCAACTTATTACTGCCAAAAGTCAAGGCAGGCACTTGTCAGGATCATTAAAATTATAAAACAAGATTATACTAAAGATCTTCCTTAATAATTTATTTTGAATGTTTAAAATCTATAAAACTTGTTCAGTCCACTGATAAAAGCTGGCAGTTGGGATAGCCTTAATCTCGGTCGGTAATTCGTTCCAGAGTCGTATAGGCCTTTGTAAGAATGAGTTCATGTGATGTTGTGTTTTTGATTGCGAGATGAGGAATTTGTTGTTTCTTGTAAGGTGATTGTGATCGATACTGACATGTTTTATTTTGTGTAGCATTATTAGTATAAAAATAATAAAAAGCTTTATTTTTCATGTCCAAGAAGGGTGGCATACAGTAGTATACACTGTCCTTCCCATCATGTGTGCACAACTCCTCCTACAATTCTCATTTAAATTTCACCAAACACACTGATCATTATCAAGTGCCGCAGTGCATATTTTCGGGCTTTTGGTAAAGTTATTGCCCTTGGTTTAATTTTACTTAATTTTTCTTCTGTGCCCAACTCCTACATTTCCAATGTGTTTTTCACCAAACTTTCATAGAATGATCATAATTAAATGTCGCAGTGCATTGTCTCAGATTTTTGGGATTCAATCATTTTTTGCAGAGTTATTGCCCTTTGTTTAATTTTACTTAATATTGCTTGTGTGAGCAACTCCTACAATTTTATTGATCTATATTTTCGCCATCTGGATTAGCGTTTTTAGCTCAAAAAGATTCTCACAGAACGACGCACAAGCACTTCTATCTGCAAGTTTCGAAGTCAACTCAAAAACATTATTTTCTAATTTCTAATCTAAAAGAAAGGGCTAGTAGTAATTGTTGATCTCTGCATGCTTACTTTCAAAATTTAAGGACCCTGGTAAGTTGCAGACAACTGCACTGAATGAGAGGTAACTGCATCCTGGTTTCATCTTTATTCTCAGTAGTAACAGCGTATCAAGTGCTCATAAAATAAGAGAACTTGAGACAAGCTTTGACTGCATTTTTTTGGAAAAACATAAAATACAACATGAAAGATCTGACTGAATAGTTTTAACTACTACTGTCATCCCAAGTTAAGACCACTCATTATACTAAGGTGTTATTAGACTGCTGAGCAAATTCTCAAAGTGGCTATTTGGTATGTTTGTTCATGGGTTAAAGCAGTTCTAATTGCCATGAACTTAACAATGCTATTAATGTTTCGAAAGTAAAAATTCGCAAAAGATTTTGGCATTTCCATTTTAGTAATGAAAGCTATATAGTAGTGTAAAGCTCCTAGTTGTTGAATGGTTATACCATAGAAATATATGAATATTTGACTGGAAATTTTACTTTTTAAAGCTGAAACTGATTTTTCATCAATCCACAGACATTTACCTTTCACTAAACATTGCTCTTAAAGGAAATGATCTGTTACTGAAACTCTTGGTCTACAATACTGTATTTCATAGGGCAATTATGTTGTTTATGGGCAATTAAGAAAATCCATTCTTTTTTAGACTAATACAGGGTCATTAACAAGCTTACGCATAATACTGTCACACCTTAAAGGCACACAACTGTAAGTTCTATCTTCAGACAAACCTGCTATGAAAAGAGACACATTTTACCAGCCTACTTAAAATACTGCAAAAAATATCCTTTGAAGAAACACATCATTGGCGGCCAAGTTCAATCAAGACAAATACTGATTCACATCTTTTATTGATCAGAAATGTTACTGTTTAGCAAACAATGTATTTAATCACATAGTTTGGTATTTACAATAAAAGCTTATTAAAACAAAGTTGTGCAAATATATAGGGGAAAAGAAAGGGAAGTAAGAAGACAGAAACAGATAATGTGATACTGTTTCATTTCGTGATCTGTACACCTCAATATAGCCAAAGAGGCATATATTATTTACACTCTTATTTTCATGACCCATTAGACAGATACAGTAAAAATTTCTGAATGTTAAAGGAAAAAAGCATATTTCTTCTTAAGAAAAATGGAATGAGAAAAATGATTCAATTATCTGTTTTGACAAAGTAGTTATGGTCATCAAAATTATTTCTGAACATCATAAAATAAATATCTCCACTTTCTACAATACTGAGTAACTTCAAATTGTCCATCATCTTCTCGTCATTAATTCTTTAGTAGTTACGATACACAAAACCAGGTGTCTTAACACAGTAATGGACATTTATTTTCACCCAGTTCTTGTAAGTTACACTTGTCTTCACTTAGTTCCTCTGTATGGTCCTCAGTCACACAGAGTGTTTGTCATATACACTATAATACAATATCATACAGTCTTTCTAAATATCCTGGGAACCTCAGTTAGGAGGCGGGGGTGGTGGAGCTACCAGTAGCGGATTCACTCCTGACATCTGATTAGGATCATATCCACCGGGTCCTGGTGGGGGTGGGGGCATGTTGAAACCCTGGCCTGATGATGGTGGTGGTGGAGGTGGGGCCACAGGGTTTGGTATTGATTGCATGGATGGGGGTGGAACTTGTTGCCATGGCATGGACATGCTAGCTGGCGGTGGCGGTGGTGCCGTCTGCCATGTAGCCTGTGAGGATGGGGGTGGTGGCGGCACTGCTCCTGAAAAGAGTAAGAACAGTTAATTTTTCACATAGACAATACAGGTAAGAAGTAAAGTATATTTCATTATATGTAGGATTTGTGCAAATTTCAGACCTTGAAAACATGAATTTCAGCCCTTGAAAACATTACTGAAGTCTTTTTAGCAAACTTCATACATGAAGCTAATTATTAGCATTTCTATCTAGCCCAAAAAATACCACCTTGAGTTACCAGTTTGTTTGTTTGTTTGTTTTTAGCAGTTATATATTGTGACAATTAACATTAGTAACAGCATAATACTACTGAATCCTATGTTTTCTTAATTACAGCTTTCATCTTCTAAAAACTTTTATTTACAAAAGCTTATTACCCTGCTGCAGCCATGGCATGTTAGCTATAGTCGTTGTAGGCTGATTGGAACTAGGGGGAGGAGGTGGAGGTGCAGCAGCCATTATTGTAGTAGGGGGTGGAGGTACACCTGAGAAAAATATATGTGCAATTCAATAAATGAATCCACTATAGTCTCAGATAAAATATTTGTGCTGTGTTTGTCAAACAAGGCATTTGTATAAGTTGAGGACAAAGTACCTATTATCACTGCTGTTATATTTAGTATTTCAATTCTGATTAAAACTGTCTTGTGATTCTATCACAAAAGGGTATGGAACAAACTTATGTACCTAGAACTGAACAGATGACAGTCAGACTTCAACAGGAGATAAGACAGATGATAATGCAGGTTTGATATTAGGGTTAATGGAAGGACACTATGAATGTTATCTCTAACTTCATATCTGGCCAGTAAATCTTAGAGTATAAAGTTTGTAAATGACAATTTGAGTATACTGATATGAAATACGAAAAGTTCTCATGGCTGTTAGAAATCCAACAATCTAGTTCAAGTTACTTGAGGTACGACTTGTCAACTTACCCATCGATAAAGCCTGTGTAGGGTTGGAGTTGATATGTGACCCACTGGCTGTGCTCCATGCTGGTGGAGGTACTGGAGCTGTGATGTTCATTGAGTTAGGTGGAGGTACAGGCCCAACTCCTGCTGGGGCAGACATCTGCATGTTAGGCTGGTACTGGGACGCTAATGTATTAGGCGGTGCTACAGGCTGTGGGGCAGAACCCTGTGGCTGGAATGGGTGCATTCCACCCTGCTGCATCTGCTGCATTTGTTGTGGGGGTTGCATCTGGTTGTGGTGCTGCATACCTATGTGTATATTTATATGTTGTTTTTTGTCTCATGTCTTGCATAGCAGAGTATCAAAGATTTGCAACACAAGATTGTTCTTAATAGTTAAAACTAACACTTTCAAAGTGGCCTTGAAATGTTCCATAATGTCTCATTAATAGACTACAATGAGTACTTAAATACTATCTGTCTGATTTTAGGGAGGTAATTGGCAAAGAAAAATTGTTAATCGTTTAAACAATAAAATGGAACCTGATTAATGCATTGCCAATTTACTTAAAATTCTAGAAACAAAATGGACCCAAATGTAAACACCCACCCTGCATTCCATGCTGCATCTGTTGCTGGAACATTGGAGGGTGTGACATCGGTCCTCGAGCATTATTCATGCCCATCATTGATGGAGGAGGTGGTCTGTTTTGGGGATTTGGGAAACTGTTAAAACCACCCTGCAAAAGCAAATTAGAGATTTAAATCAAAAAGGTAAACAGAAGGTTAACACAGCCGCCAAAAATAAAAGCTTGTAATTCAATCTTAATATTTATGAGACAGTATTTTTGTTTACATTCAAATACTGTAAAACATTTTTTTATTTTTACATGCTGCCAATTTTTATGACTAATTACAACTAAACCAAATTCATAAAACTTATGTTCACAAAAATTTGCAGTTAATAACACCACATATCCATATCTCAATGTTCACATTTCAATAATTTATTATACTGTTTACTGCATACATCTACCAGTACAAAGTATTATGTTACAAAGCATGTGCCTAGCAATCTGTTCTCTGGACATATTTTACTCCAGGCTTCCTAATAGAAAACTGTCCCATAAGATGCCTCCTGATGTAACTAGAACTGTTACTGTCCTGATGAGAGTACCCCCCCACCCCCTCACCACATGCCACTTTGTCAGTAGGGTTTTGATATATGAGAATATGTTACTTTAATTTCCTGACTAAAATTATGTATGAAAAATTACTAAGGGCATTAACTCCAAAATTGTGTAAAAGAGAGTTATGATTCTTGGGCACTGCACTTCTCTTCAATGAGATCTATCCATCTATGAAGTTTCAAGCTGATATCTTCCTTACTTTTTTTAATTATGCTGTGGACAAAAATTAAGTATGAAAAGTTTCAAAGGACAATAACTCCAAAATAATGCAAAAGAGAGTTATGGTTATTGGGAATTGCACTTCTCTTCAATGAGATCTTTTTATCTATGAAGTTTCAAGTTGATATCTCCACTACTTTTTGAGTTATGCCCCTGACAGAAGTATGAAAAATTTCCAGACAATTAATTCCAAAATTATGGAAAAAGAGTTATGGTTCTTGGGCACTGCACTTCCCCTCAATGATATCTAACCATCTATGAAATTTCAAGTTGATACCTCCAATAATTTGAGTTATGCCCCTGAAAAACAGGACCGGATGGCCTGACAGACAGACAGACAAGCTGATTTCAGTATACCCTCCTTACAACTTTGTTTTGCAGGGTTATAATAAGGAAAATTACTTTGACAGTCAAAGAAGTGTCAAAAGTCTTCCTGTATGAAAGCAGTAATGTTTTTCATTCAGAAAAGCCTATCAAATGACTATTACTTTAAATTTTTAATTTTGAAACATGTGACACACGCCTGTTTAAAATTTAATCAAATAAAAGCAAACTCAAGTAACTCTGCTGCAAATCTAGCTTCCAGAGATTTGTATAACTTACCATTGGATTAGGTGGTGGCTGATTGAATCTGTTCTGTACATGGGGTTGGTTCTGATGGAGGGGTGGTCTGTTAGTAGGTAACATAGAGTTGTTACTCTTTTGTGGAGGAGGTCCTTCCCCAAGCTCTGCCATTAATGACATGTACTGAAAATGAAACAGATACAACAGTTACTGTGGAACCAAAACAGCTATGCATCCAGTCATAAGTTTTCAATTTGTTTGATATGAGTAAATAAAAGCCCAATAGTGTAAAAGCTTACAGCCATGTCCATGAAAAAGTCAGGGCAGTAAACAAGTCATCAAAATTCACAATGACCCCAGATATTTCAACTGATGTAAAAGAATAGAAAGAAAGCTCAGACATTAACTGAAATATTTTCAAAATACACCACTCCATTATTAAATACCTCACTATCCATCTTTGCCTTGTCTGTTGTATTGTCCTGCATCATGTTACGGAAAGTGTCACCAGGTCGAGATTGTTTGCAATCCTTGCTTAAATGGCCTGCCCCACCACAATTAGAACAGATAATTGTGTTGGTCACAATGGTTTGTGCTTGCTGTAACTGTTTCAGTTTGCTGAAAAGAAGGAAAGTGAATATTATTATTTAATTTCTATTTGTACAGAGACTTTACAAAGTTTTAAAATAAATCCAATGTTTTCAAGGATTCGACAATTATTCAGAATATGGTCAAATTGAGTTTATAGTTTTATAATGATTTTGTAAAGAACACGACTTAAAAATCTGATCATGCCATCACATGTCAAAAGCTCTGTCTGCAGGGATTTTCACAAGAGCTACTATGTTTGACATGTCTATAAAAATTACTGTAAAAGTATTCACATTTTAACATCTCATTTTTCTGTACTGCAATATATATTGCTCATTCCATCCAAAGAAAGTCTTAATAAGATACAAAACACCATTTAATTAAGAAACTTCATGTTTTTGACATTGAATCTCTTGCATAAATTTTTAATTGCTTCAGAAACTTACGCAAGTCCATCATTTTCTCTGAGTGTACCATTGAGCAATGCAAGTTCCCTCAGCTGCTGTTTGCGGAGATCATTCTGTCCTTCAGGTACCTCTACACTCTCTTTTATAATGCCCTTGATCTGAAAGTGTACCATCAGAATCATAACATTAATATAACAGATTTACCAAGCCTTCACTTAAGGTAAAGTTGTTACTCGTCACTTGTTATTACAGAAGAGATGAACTGCTATATAAGTTCTCTAGTTAAAACAAAAATCATCCAGTCACAGAATGAGATGTAAATACTTAGTTTGTTTCACTACTGTTTAAAAATGATACAGAAGAAGAAAGGTTTAATGCTCAAGTAAATGAAGCAAGCAAATCAACAATGAACCTTTTCTACTGCTTTTTTCACATTTTCAGGGTTGTTGGCTGTCACATATGCATGTAAAGGTTCATCTTCACCAGGTAATGGCTGACCATCCTTTCTCCCTATTTTACCATCTTTCACAGAACCTTTCCCTCTGATTATAATCTTGGCCCCAGTCTGAAATAAAATTTTTTACATAAGAATCTATACATTTACAGAAAAGAAAAGAATTTTGTATCCATGTAAATGTAAACAAAGACCATACTGGCTTTTTTTGGGTGTGTTGTGAATTAAAAAGGGGCACTGCCCCCAGGTCCTTGACCTGAGGACAGAATGGTATCGTGTAAATTGCTGTAAACTAATTAAAAAGTTTATCACAAGAATTTGTACAGTTGGTAAGATGAGGTGAGGTGAGTTGTAGGATTTGACCCCAGAACCATAATTTGAACAATCTTGGCATAGGTCCTTTAGACACTGTTTCATGCCAAATATCTAAGCTCTTGCCCTTAATGTTACATAGAAGATTTTTGAAGGTTTTAATATTTACATTAGGAAAACCCAAGACCCCCAGGGGCAGGGCTAATGTTTACCTTATGGCCATAATTTGAACAATCTTGGTATAGGTCCACTAGATAATGTTTCCTGCCAAATATCTAAGATCTAGCTCTTGAAGTTTAAGAGGAAATTTTTTGAAGGTTTAACTATATACACATTAGGAAAAACCCATTACCCCCAGGGTGGGGTAAATTCTGACCCGAGGACTATAAGCTTGAACAATCTTGGTAGAGGGTCACTAGATGATCTTTCATGCCAAGTATCTAAGTGCCAGCCCTTGGGGTTTGAGAAAGAAGATTTTTGAAGTTTTTACTATATACATATAAGGAAAACCCAATGAGCCCATAGGCGGGGCCAATTTTCACTCTAGAGGCATAATTTGAACAACTTTGGTAGACGACCTCTAGATGACATTACATATCACATATCAAAGCTCTGGGCCATAGTAAGACAAGAAGATATTTTAAATTTGCATTTTTGAAACCTCTTTTTTGGCCCTGTGACCTCTTATGCAACCAACTGCAGGGGTTTATTTACTAACAGATTTACGCCGATTGTCGGCGTCTTCCCTTTGCTTTTTTCACCCCAAAAAATCATTTTCCCCTGCATCAAATTTAACATTTTCTGCTGTTTTGGTAGAATATTATAACATTCTCTTTAATAAAATAGTAATTTATCTTCAAACATACGATTTATGAATGGGCACAATTTTTTATTTGATCCAAGGCTAAACACAGCAAGTTTTACGCCATTTTGTCCAGCATTCCTCATTCGCTAAAAATATCATGTAGACGTGAAACAAATGCATTTGGGCACTGATATAAACAGTATCAAAATGGGAACCATTCTTATTTCTCCATCCGCGAAAAATCCCAGAAAAATGCCTCACAACTGGAGAAACTATCCGATTAAAAGAAGTACAAAGTGTAATGAATCTTTTTTCAGGAAAAAAGATAAATTTTGGATCAAACTCTGAGTCAGGGAACTGTACAGATAGAGGCAGATGAACGGGATGAAACAGAAAGTACGATGTAGTTTTAAATTGTTCAAGACTGATTATCTGTTTACAGTCAGAGTATTGAAAACAGTAGAAGGTTGCAACTGAAAAAGTGTTTTTATTCAATATCCCCTAATTTGCCTTTCTTTGCACATTTTCCCCTTTTCACCAGCGTCTAGCGTCTTCCCCTTTTCCTAAAAAAATGCTGAAATGGAACCATTTGAACAATTTTGATAGGGGTCCACCAAAGGAGCATTCCTGTGAAGTTTGGTTAAAATCCAGTATGCAGCTTCAGAGATGTTGTTTAAAGAAATTGTTGACGACATACAAAGGATGACAGACAGAGGGCGATCACAAAAGCTCACCATGAACACATCGTGCTCAGGTGAGCTAAAACTAGAACTGTGTCCATAGGACACGGATGCCCCCACTATGCATAAGTGCTCTTAAACAAGAGCATGTATATCCTGTATGTAAGATTTTTTCTGTACATATACCTAAAATGATCTACAGGTAACCTTATGTACATGTTAAATTAAATTACAAATGTAAAATTTATATGTTCAATTATTTATATGGTATATAGTGAAAAAATCAACAAAGGGCCATAATTCTGTTAAATATGGTCACAGCAAAAATTCCTTCCTTTACTACCATCTACACATTAAAGCTGTTCATCCCTGGAAGTTTAAGCAAAATCTGCCATCTGGTTTAAGAGGAGTTGCGTTCACAAAATTTCAATATGGTATATAGTGAAAAAATCAACAAAGGGCCATAATTCTGTTAAATTTGGTCGCAGCAAAAATTCCTTCCTTTACTTCCATCTACACATTAAGGTTGTTCATCCCTGGAAGTTTAAGCAAAATCTGCCATCCGGTTTAAGAGGAGTTGCGTTCACAAAATTTCTAGTGAAAAAATCAACAAAGGGCCATAATTCTGTTAAATTTGGTCGCAGCGAAAATTCCTTCCTTTACTACCATCTACATATTAAGGTTGTTCATCCCTGGAAGTTCAAGCAAAATCTGCCATCCGGTTTAAGAGGAGTTGCGTTCACAAGATTTCGGGACGTACGGACGGACGGACAAGTGCAACGCTATATGCACCCCACTTTGTGGGGGCATAAAAATGTAACATCTAGTGAAACATGCTGAACATATTCTTTCCTTAGCTTGAATTGTTTTGAATCCCATTGCTATGTAAATTTCTCTGAGAAAATAAAGTACCTCTTTTTCCAGTGTTTTCAGTGTGTTACCACGAGGTCCAATAAGAAGTCCTACAAAGTTGATGTCAGGATGCTCTTCTTGTGGTATCATCACTTTGTCATTCACTCGAATGACTGGAGGTCTGTAAAGTAAGAGGACAAAGTTTCCATTCACTTTGCTAAATTATAGTTGGGATTTCTTGATACTCAAATCCAACTGCCCCAACTAAATTACTTATGACAACTCAATGGAATTTCAATGTGTTTTAAAAGGTCAAGTAAATTATCAAATAATCTACATGTAGTTGGCGTGACATGTTATAGAGTAATTATGTATTTACTTGTAATCTGCAGGTGGTTTATAGTCTGTATTTAAAGCCATGGCCTCCTGTACCAGCCTGTGACGATCTTCCTCTAATTTCTTCCTTGTCCTGTACTCCCTCGTGTTCAGGCGTTTACCTTCATTATTGTAGATAGGTTCTGGTGAAGGGGACCTATTGGAGACAGGAAACAAGTTTTATACCCATTCTCCCTAGATCACCTGTGACCTGACCTCCTGGATGTATTTTGTTTCCTATCATTTGCATGCATTTTTGCTTTCTCTTAACATTTTCTTGCATATCAGGTTTGTATTTCATGCTTTTATCCCAATCTCATTAAAATCATACAAATCTCCTCAAAACAGCTACAATGTCAAAAATAATTTAGATGATGTAGAATCATATTTATTTTGTTGTTACAGACGTAATCACTGTATAACTCTGCCAAACCCAAAGTTCTGCTCTTAATGTTTAATTATCAACTTACAATTGTGAATGATAAAGTAATCTGAATATGCAAGAAAATACATTATGAAACTAGTGTTTGAGATAAAAAAAAAATAAACCTTATATAAACCAACCCTTTCTTAGGGTTTTCTTTAAGCAACAATATTTTTTTAGCAAAAGTTTCAATAGTGTTCAAAGCAGTATCTTTGGATAAATGAAAAACTGATAGTTATGTTATACTATTTTTTAAATTTATCAAAATATCAAAGGCAATCTTTTCACTGTTTTTTTATCTGTATCTATCTCTAAGAAATACCAGATATTCTTGGTTTACTCACAAATTCTTGCTAAATAAATGTGGAAATTCCCACTGGAACTTTTCAGATTTATTCCAAAAAGAAAACTTGCATAACTGGCTGTCCTTTTTTCTTGAAACTTTAAATATTGAAACCAAACTGGTTACATAGCTGGCATTTCTTAGGAACTTCATAGTTTTCAGTTTTTAAATCTTGTTTGAACTGGAGATGAAAGGCCCTGCAAGACATATCACTTTATACAGTAGATAGATTAAAAGCTTTCTTTTGAAACTGTTGCCTTCACTTAATTTTCAACACAGAACAAGTCAAATGTTACGTATCTGAGACACCTAAAAAATGAACATTAACCCTTACCCTGCTGGAGGCAACTGACCTGCCTTTGTAACCAGAGCAGACCAAGATCATCAGTCTGATCATGGTCTGCACTATATGCCATTGAGTCAGAAATTTTTCAATAAATGCCCCCATAAACAATTAATGGATTTGTCCTTACTCATAGATAGACAAGTCCATTTTAGATATTTAGAATTAGAATGTCTTTCAGTACCTCTAACTGATATCCAGGAGCTCAGTTCACTACAGTGGACAATACATAATAATGTACATGTAGGGCTCACCAGCTCAAGTTCACACTCAAAATAATGCTCTGATTTCAAAGTTTAACTTCCAGTTACATCTAATTGCATTTCAAATGAACGAAAAAATGTGTCTATGCCAGAGTCTTTACTTGGTTACATTCTATTATAATGTAAATGTATGAATAATCTGTCCATTTACTTAATTCAATGTTCTCCTAGAAGTGTGAACTTGTGCTTTCCAAAAACAGCAAACTAGAGCAGGAAGGAAGGCCACTGCAAACAAACCAATGTAAAAACATTGTTTTTTGAATGTTCTTGAATAAATCTTCATATTGATTATCTATCTATTACAGTGAAACCAAAGACACCATGCAAGAAAATCATCTCAGAGCATTTCAAGATTTTCTATAGTAAAGCTGATTTGTTTGCAATGTCCACATCATCTTGAGAAACACAGTATTTTTCTTGTTATTTTCTACAAATAACACACATTATCAGGAGCAAGTGGTGACTTTTTTTCAAGTATAAAGCATGCATATTTCTTGAAAAGATGGTATTAACATATTAAAAATTGTGACAAAAATATAGCAAAATATCAATTTATTAACTAGACTTGTTTTTTTATCATTCAACAATAACCTATATCAAATGTAAATTCCTACAAATATCAAAAAATATTTTGATTATTAAACATTGGAATCAATGTAGCATGCTATGGAAGGACATGCCTGTGGGGCGCATGGTGCTTGATTTTAAACACAATTGGAGCAAATATGAGTAATGGAGCAACAGAAACCATGATTTGCAAAAACCAAAAATAATGGGCAACGACAATCACTGCTAATAATAAAGCACAAATGATGACTAACATGGTGAAATTAATTGTTTTTGACTGAACATAGACCAGGTTATACAATTATTTCAAAGAACTGGGTTAGAGTATAATTATTATATGGCTAAACTATAACAAAGTTATCAACTGACTGAAAAATACTTTTCATATAATTCAAAAGATTATTAAAATATTCCTGAAATGCAAGTTTTCCATTAGGATTTATACTGAAAAATCAAACCTTCCATATAGAGCTGAAAATGCATGATTACAGGATTACCTCCCTTTGATCACATCTTTGGGTTGGAGTTGTGGGCCTTTATTAAGTTAAAGCATTATGATTATAAAGAGAAAAATGCAATTAGCTAAAACAAGGACATAAAACCTATGTATTCATGTGATCTGAGAAAATTTATACCTGAAAAGTAGGAAATGGCACTCAAAGTTTTAATATTGAAAATATTTTTGTGAAAGACTTTGTATCACAATTATTTTAAATCACTCATCTTCCCAACAAATATCTGAAGAAATTCTTCATGTCTTGACAACTGTAAGATTATCAAACATTTTAATAACTAAATGTTTTATGAATAAACTTATTCTTTTATCTTTTTGTTTTAAAAGAAAGGTATATATATATATACAATCTTACAAAATCTGCAACCAACAACGAAATTTCAAAATTTGTCTGGGAAGTGGTGTAACAAAATAACTAAAATTTTTCTACTGAACCAAATGAATGAATATGTGAGCTTTGCATAAATTTAAAAAAAATAAAAAGCAAAAATTTCAACCAATCACCATGGTTTAAGTCACATTTTATGAAAAAGTTAACTTCTTACAAATAAGGTTTGATTCTATTGCCTTAATTTTTAGCTGTGACTTCAAGTATTTAAAAATGCAGTTTTCAGTCTGACAGGAAAAAAAAATCACTTCAGCTGTCTGAGATCTATCATTAAATTTTAGAGACTTGAGCAAAACTAAATCTGTAGCAGTTTTTCATTTTCATTGATGTCAAGTTTTCCCAAAGTCAATCACTCAATCTTGTTTAACAAGAAAGTACAGATTATGAATCTCTATCTATAAATATGTAAAAGTTTGCACAAACAATTAGGGTACAGTCAGATGACTGTTTTCAAGTGATTCCATTAACATAAGGTCATTTTAACACAACTTTTCAGTTGTCTGATAGTGTAGATAAATATTAACACTATTAACTGTTCCAAATGAATTAAGAAAATTTCGCTTGGGAATGTACATTATTTCATTTTTCAATGGTTCAGAATGCAAGTTAAGATTGCCAAAAATAACCAAGAGTGCCACTTCCTGTATAGATTACTGGTACCAGCTCCTGTTCACTAAACAAGAGTGTAGTTATTTCATGTATCAGTCGAGCATCAAACCTGTCTTCTGGGTTAGGTGGAATGCCTAGATCACCCGTCCGTAACCGCCGACTTATCTCCTCTATCTGCAGGTGCACTGTAAAGCAAGTTGTTAAATTGGAATAAAAGCAGCATAAACAACATGAAAATATTAACGTCGCTTTAAATCTCTGTCTGTCCACCAGTTGATTACTGGTAATTTAATGTCAAACCTTTATGGTCAAAGGTATGTCACTTTTTCTTTGAAAGTGTCAGTCTAAAATTGTTATTTTTAAGCATCTCAGTATATCTAGAGTATATTTTTTTCATTCCATGTGATGCCCTTACCTATGGTTTACTGTCCTGTCTAGCTTCTTAAAATGTTTGTCAATAGATGTCGTTTTTTTGGAGAAGTGCTTTGGTATTACTTTCTACCCCACAAAATAACTGAAATTCTAAAGTTCACTGTAAACTGACAGTAATTTTTAGCACTATGTTGAAACTACTCCCTGGAAAACTACTGAGCAACCCCCCCTGTATAAATATATCTTATATTTACTATGGTTACCAAAGTTCAATACAGATATAGAAAATGCATTTTGTAAGATAAAGCAATTTCAGCCTTTGACTTTAATGGCATTTAAAGCCTTTTTCAACTTTATATAGATTTCACAATGTAAGTCATATTCACGGCATGTTTTTTTACAATTCATACTAGACAAAGACCTTAGGCCAGAGGGTGTGGAACAATCTGCAGGTAAAAGAAAAACTGCTGTAAATGTTTATACCATAGACTGTTGATATGTTTATCTGGTGTAAAGGTTGGGAAGCCAAGGTATGCTACCACTGGCAAATTTTGCAGTTATAGCAGGGCTAGGTATACAAAATGGTTTACATGTATTTAAAATACATGTTGCCAAGGAACAAAAAAGTTGCTAAGTGTAGTTCACTATGAAAAATTGCATCCCTGACATAAATTATGAAGATAGACAATGTCCAATTTATACAGGTTTAATATACAAGTTTGGCAAATCATCAACAACACAGTGCCTGAATCATCATGCACAAATCAGATAATATTTAGTCTATTATGTATGTGAATCTTTGCAACATGTAGTAGTACCAAAATGGTATCCCATTAGCAGGATACATCATATTAGTCAGTCAGCAGTCAAATTGTTGTGAAAATCAAAATCAAAACGTAAAGTAGTAAATTGTCCAATAAAACTAACATTCAAACATTGGCACACACTCATGCATGGCTTTAAAAGATAGTATCTTCACAGATGTCTACCTCACTCATTTACCTTTTATAAATCTTTATATTTTTGTGCATCATTCACACATCATAATTCAGTTTCTTTGGTTGGTTTTATGAACAAGACCCACACTTGATGCTTTCGATGACAGTAGTTTGTTCCTTTCCCAGCCAAGAACTTAGTTCTCAGTACTACTGTTAATAATAGTATTATTTTTGAGAAAAACGGTTGGAAAGAGTAAATGATACCGACTTTTGAACAAAAAACTGACAGAACCCACCACACTTTAATAACACAGACAGTAGGTAAAGTGAGTAGTAAAACCAGTTTTTAATGTGAAGCCAGGAAATGTCTTTTTTTTTTCTCCCCCATGCATTCAAGAGACTTTCTCCATTGTTTTATGTCCTGTTTGACAGCATAGCTTATAAATCTGGAGAAAATAATCCTGACAAACTGATTTCAGGTCTATGCTGCCTTTTGCAGCTATGGCATATGAACCCAATTAGAGGTACACATACCTTTTTTTTCCCCAGACATTCAAATTAATTTCAGAATTTACAATGGGTAAAAGAAACTGTTACGATGAATATGGTTTTAAACTCAAAATGGAGAATTGGGTGCGTAGAAAACATGGACAAAATGAATAATAACATAAATATTTCAATGTTTCATTATGCTGAGGATTTTAGACCACTCTGGACTGCATCGTCTTGTATGCACCATCTTTCTACCACAAACGTGCATCTTGTCTTTAGCTGGCCTACAGGCTTTCAGGTGACACCAGTCTAAAATGCTTTACTTACCACAGTCGACTACTACCAGAACACCTAAATAATTCAATTAAACTGTTCAATTAAGTACCTATAGAAAATAAATTTTAAACATTATACATCTCAAATGTCATCATGTCTGCACAATGATAAATACATAAATATTGGTCCTACAGTCAGAGGACAACATGGCACAGCTGTTCAGATACTTACATAAATATTGTCTCTCTTGTTCTTTAGAGAGGTTACAGGGTATAATGGTTGGCATGCCTGGAATCACAGTCTTGTCTTGTACATCTTCCGCTCCCCACCGACTTTTCCTCTTCTTCTTGCGCTCAGAACCACCATCACCTGCACCATCAGAACCTCCCCAACCCTGCTGACCTATAAATAAGGTACAATGTGTTAAGCCTTTTACATACTTCAAGCTTTTCTTTGTATTTTCACTGCTTAACACTTACCAGTAGTAGCTATCATAAAAAGCCTTTAGTAATTTTGTTTTTCTTAAAAAACAAAATATAAATAAATAAAACAAAGAGCACCGCTGGGCGAAGCATTATATGCCCGAAGGGTGTTTTCTCCAAGTATAATGCATTTGTGATACAAGGGAGGAAACCTTAGGCTTTAAAATTAAATGGTTTGCTTTCAATTTTGAATTTTCTGAACTTAAACCTACTGACCCCTAAATCAATAGGGGTCATTTACTCAAAATGTGCAACCATTACATGAACTTTGAAGTCTCTATGAAAAATGGTTGTTGAGTAACAGAACTAATGATTCCAAACATTTAGGTCACTGTGACCTTTGACATACTGTATAGGGGTCATCCCATCAATGTGTGCAATCATGATATTAAGTTTGAAGTCTCTATAACAAATGATTGTCAAGTTACATGGCAGAAATGGTTTTCAATATTAAGGCCTATGTGACCTTGACCTTTGAGCTACTGACTCAAAAATCAATAGGAGTCATCCACTCAATGTGGACAATAAACATAATGAAGGTAAAAGACTGTAGACCAATGAGTACTCAAGTTATCCTTCAGAAACCAAATTGCTAACAGATTGATGGACAACATAACCTGCCAATACGGGCACTTAAAATAGGTGCCCGGTACTTCCTGTTTATCTGGTGAATACGACTCGCAAAATTTTGAGTTTCAGCAGAAGTCATTCGCATTTTGCAAGTATACAAGCATAATTTCAAACCTTGAAAACACAAAATGTGCACTGAGACTAAATTAACAGAGATAAAAACTTCTGTCCCCAAGAACCACCTCTTGTTTCCACTGACTTGGTTTATGATGTGTCAGTGGGAGAAAGTAGGAGAGCTTAAGTAGGCTATATGTCTATCCAGTTACACTCGCATGACGGACTGGCAGAATTCAGAGTTACATGTAGATATGAAAATGGCAATGGGGCAAAATAATGGAACTGCAACATTTAAAAAAGCATGCCAGGTCAGCTTAACCTAATTTATTATGCTTAAAATGTTGTACTGCTTTTATAAATCTGATAATTGTTTAGTTGTTCAACCTTAAGCGTTATTATTAGCAACCACGGCTTATCAGTTTATCTATCGCTAATCAGCTGGAAATCTGGTTAAATTTGATGGTCGGTGTACTTTTTGCTTCATAAAATCAATATTTCTAAACCTATTTCAAAAACAATAACATGCTTTGAAAGGTAATAAAATTATCTTTCAGATGCTATAAATTAGTTTCTAATCAATTTCCTACAATGCCATGTGCCCTTGTTTATTACCCCCGACCAGCACCGTTTTTGACAAGTTGTAAACAATTAGCAATCAGACGTATCGCCAATGACCCCTTTCATCTTCAAACAACAATGCGGCGGGCTAAATGCTGTTAAATATTCATGAATTTAATATTAGATGAAAGCTGATTGGCTGACCTTTCCGAGGGTGTGTCTTAAATTAGTATATGACCTCCCTATCCGACAATATAATTCACCAAAGTTAAAGCAAAATTTACGTCGGAAATCATCTTTTTTGTGAAATTAAGATCAATTTTCAAAATCTTGAAGGTTTAATAAATGATTTGATACCAAAATTATATTTCGGAACGAACTATAAGTATTCCGCGTTTTAATTTGAAAAGTCATATTGTCACCGGCGCTGCTTCGCATTACCAATCCGCCATCTTGAAAACAAAATGTGATCTAGGTCAGCCTACCTTCGGCTGATTCAGCTGATTTCCATGGATTAAAAACCGCTGGTTATATCGATATTCAGCATAAATCAATTGGTAAGTATATATTTTTGTCAATCTATATTTATTTGATTATGTTTGTTCAGTTAAATATATTGTTATTTTGATGTAAAATATCGAGGTCATCGGCCGCTCGGAAGTCTAGGAAATGGTACTTTCGGTTTGGTATTTATCAAATGTAAGCGTATTTTTTGCCGTATTTCTCAAGCGATAAACATTTTTTAAAATCTTTTAACAATTAAGTCGATTCCTTGCCATCGTTATGTTGTGCATTTTAAAAAATCATTTGTAATATTTTCATTTGCAACCAATCATATTCGTCAACGTATTTTCTTAGAACGAATTGTTTGATGCATTTTCTAAAAATGAGCGCTATTTTTGCCAATATTTAACAAGTAAGCCTGCTTGTATTCATTTTGTAGGATATATTCTGTGTAATGTTTTAAGAATCAAGTCTGTCAAACCTTTCGCAGATACATCATTGTCTCTGGACCTGTTGGCAAAAATTGGGACTACTGGTAAACATTTCAATTTCTTTTATTGCTATTGAAATAAATTTATCAAATACAGTTGATTTGACACAATTGTTGTTTCTTTTTTCAGAATGGACGTGAAGTCATGACATTCTTGGGTCCATTTTGCCAGTCGGCCGGCATATCAACAACTTTGTTAGAGGAGCCAGAGAATGGAAAACTGCCAGAATTGGGTGTTGTCACCAATGGTCTGGCATTGGAGCTTAAGAAATATGCAGACACCAAGAATTGGACTATTCAGAGATATCTTGGAATTCTTGCAAAAATTGACCCAAATTTTTTGTCAGTTGTTAACTTGTCCTCAGTAACAAGTAAGATCAATACTGTGAAAGAACAAAAAAAGAAGCTTATCTCTAAAAAGAAGGTGAAAGGTGTGAAAAATTTAAATGAACTACTGGTAAGACAATTCTCGGCACCAATACAAAGAACAGACAAAAGTCAAAACACTGAAAATGAACAAACTTTGAAGGATGTACAAGAAAACAGTAAGTGTGAGCAAGAAACTGATATACCAAATGTGCAAATCCCTGTCTTCTGTACCCGTGAAGTACAGACAGAACATGACACAGACATAGGAGAGTTAAATTTGCTTAAATACAAAGTGCGAGTACAAGAACGCCGACTTGCGGAACTTTCTAACAAAGTGTCAGAAAAAAAGTGTACATTGGAAAACTTAAACAAAACCGTTGGCCATTATTCAGTTAAAAACGTTAACAAACGTGATGCAAATTCCCGGAAAAATTTACATGCTCTGCGAGAGACACATAGACAGTTGTTAAAGCAACAGAAAATTGTAAAATCACAACAGAAGCACAGTTCAACCATTTCTGAGCTACAGAAAGAAATCAATTCCTTGAAAGAAAAATTTGAAACCATGAAAGACTTTTATGAAACAGAAAAAGAAAAGAAATTATCAGTACAGAAAAAAAACAGTTACTTGAAAAGTGAAATTAGTCGGTTACGTGCACAAGAAGTTCAGAACTGTGACTGCATCAGTATGTTTGAAAGTGAAATAAACACTGTAAAGAAACTGAAACTTGAATTGACAGAAAAAGTAACACTTATAACCGAGCTAGAAGAAGAGATCAGTTTATTAAAAAGTGAACATATTGTTACTAAAAATGAACATGGATATACAGAGAATACAAGGCTATGTATCATGGAACTTGCTGGACTAGAGTGTGCGGTAGAAAAAATGTCACCTATAATACAGGTAGTAGCCAAACACATTTTTGGCAAACAGCTTACAAAAGAAGAATTACCAAATGCAACAACATCTCAAACAATTGTGGATGAAGGACACTTTATAGCTAAAGCATACATAGCAAATAAGATAGAAAATTCGAGTAACTGGGGACTAAGTCGTGATGGCACTACACGTCGCAAACAAAAAATTGTTGACACTGCGATTACACTTGACTCTGGTGACAATATAAGTTTAGGGTTTACCCGTGTTGCAAAAGAAAATGCAGACACTATACAGAGAGTCACAGAAGAACACCTTAATGAGCTATCAATAATAAAAGATAACCCTGAGTATCTGACAGAGACTCTTCATAAATTGGCCTTTACAATGAGCGATAGGGCTGCAAATGAAAAACGAGCCGATCAATTGTTGGATGAATGGAGGGATGAAATGTTGAGAGACTATGAAGGAAATAGTAATGATGTGCATCATTTCCATTGCATGGCACATGTGTTGTTGGGGCTTCACAACTATGTTATACCAAACCTAAAAGAGCATGAGCAAAAGCTTGAAAATGAAAATGGACCAATTGGAAGGAATTCCCTGTCCTACTTCAGCTCATGGAGTAAGAAAGAGAGTGTTGTCAGTCGTGTTGTGCGAACTACATCTGAAACATTTGGACCAGCTGGTGATCACCTGGGTTTACGTGATCGATGGGATGCATACTGTGCAGAGCATGGTGTTAAATCCCTCATAGGAAATTACCGAGACAACCGCTTTAATGCTCTGTTTCAAACTGCGGCTGAAGTGTACATACATAGGACAGACTTCATTAAAGTATTGGAAACTGTGTCAAAGCCAAACATGAAATTGAAAGCTGTCAAATCAGACCTAGAGTCAATGGAAGTGTGTTCTCTTCTGCAGTGTTTAGGCTTGTACTACCTTAAGCTAACAGGGCCATACTGGAACATGATCACATGTGGGACAGTCAGCTACTTTGAACTCTCTTCACACATAAAAGATATTGTGAAGTTCCTGACCACCTGTGAAGAAACTCCAATGCATTTATTAGTAAAAAATGAACACTGGGCTTCAACTGATCTTCTTAACATTAGCCGAGTTCCGTATCATGATAGGCTGGTAGACAAACTGTTTGAGTTGAACGGAGAGACAAAAGACAAGTTATTGGCTGTAATACCAATAATTGCACGTGCAATGCTAAAATGTATCAGAAAGCAGCTTGACGATTTTCTCCCAGGTGGTAAGTTTGAAGACGTGCCTGTAGAGATGTCTAAAACAGCAGCCTTTGCACCTGTAACCAACCTCTCATGTGAGCATCATTTTGGAGACTTGGACTCTAGTCAGAGGAGACGGCCACATGCATCAAATCACCATCATTCATCGGTCCAGATGCTTAAGAGAAATCGTACGCAGATAAGTGACTGGATTAGTAAAATGGACAGTGACATGAAGTCAGAACTACTTAAATCAGCTAGGAAAGGTGGGAAAGAGCTAAGAAGGAAACATCGTGAGCATGAAAAAAGTGTTCTACTTGAAATCCACGAAAATATGATGCAAGAAAAAGCAAACAAGGGGAGGAAAAGAAAAATTAATGACAGTGAAAATCCAAGTAAAAAAAACAGATGTGATGATATCAAAGAAATTGATACAGTGAATGAAAATGACTCACATACCATCAAAGAAATTGAAACAGTGAACGAAAATGACTATGTGGCAGTTGCCTACCAGGACAACTGGTATCCTGGGATCGTTGAGAAACTTGTTGACACAGATACTGTTTTTGTTAAGTTCATGGCACCTTGCAAAAAAGATGGCATCTTCCAGTGGCCAGCTCGTGATGACAGACAGTTAGTCAAAAAACATTTCATATTGTGCAAAAATATTGTGCCAGACTGTATGAGCTCTGGTAGACAGTGGTATGTGAAAGAACACTCAGATATAACAGATGTGTACAGCAAATTTTATTCGATGTATTTTTAGCTATGAACAATAAAACATGAAACACTTCAGTTACTGTGACATAAGCAGAACATTTATCTTCAACATTTTCATATCAAGTTTTAAAATCAGATATATTTTATTATTTACATATTTGCTTTTTTTTATTTTTAATGCTTTGTAATGATTTAAGAATGAATTAATGTGGCTTATAATTTTTATTCTGTGTCCAGACAGGTTATTTTTAACATAATTAAAACTCTTGTCGCAGATGAAAAATAAAATATAAAAAAAACATATTTTTTGGTGGAGTTTTTATATTATATATCAATAACTATTAATCCTGCCTTAAAACTGATTGCAGAAATAGATTCTACAGGAAAAATGCTAACAGACTGCAAAGTTTCATATAATTCTGTGAAAAAATAAAAAAGTTATGAAAGATTAAGTGAAAAGTGACTTTCGCGCGGGTCCATGAGTTCGTATCTATTTCTTATATAAAACAGCACTTGGAATTTCCAGAAAAATGGCCATTTTCACGAACTTCAATCCTGCATAACTTTTTTATTTTTCAAGATAATTTAAAAAAATAAACAGTTCTGTGCTTGAAAAATTCAGGACTTGCAGAAAATGTTATTTAAAATGCATTTATCTAAAAATGAAAAAATGGCTGTGGTTGCTATTATTATAGAATAAATGCAGATAACTGAGCAGAAATCTCCCAGAAGGAACACCTTGGATAATTTCCTTGAAACCGATGAATTACGATTGCCAAAATTTAAATAAAATGGCAGACAAACAGATTCAAAACAAATGCTTCAATTTATACCTATATTGTCTTTGTTTTTCTTAGATGAAAGGGACTGATATGGTTTATCATATTTTATCTTACTTCATCATTTTTTTTAAACTGCAAAATATGTGATGAGCAACCACAAAAGCAGACATAGATCAAAGTGAGAGGTAGAAGGTGAACAACTATAAAATGTCAACCTATAATTTTGGTTCACCTTATGAGGCGAAATTGTGAGACTAGTCTAAGGTCATTATCTGTCAGTCCTTACCCAGGGTTTCAGTAAAAATTTGACGTTATGGTGTATTACATTCTCCTGGTTTTCAGACACTACAGAAAGTTTTTGTCTCACTGTTTTTTTCTGTGTAAAAAGACACCGTTTACGTTATCAGTTTCAGTTGTACATGACGCCACGGCAGCATCAGCATGATCAGGTTGTCTCCCTTGCATGCTAACGCCATATTTTAGCCCCGTGATATCAAATGTTATGCTCATTAATGCGAGAAAGAATCAAGATTCTTACTGCTTCCGTAGTCATGTGATCTTTTTTGTTGATTAGGTGTAGAAAACATGTCTTTTATATGCCTGCGATACTTCAGATGTTGTTTTTCGTAAAGTAATTGTTCTTCGTCCTCTGTCGTTTGTATGACGTCAGTTTAAGTTACTCTCTAATACATTTCTTTCGTTTCATGTACAGAAAGAAGAGGTTAAATGAATTTTATGTTACCTTTATTTTGAAAGTAGATAAAATTAAGTATGACAGAAGAAGCTTTGGAACTGTTTTGTTTGAAAAAGTAAACATAGCCTCTAATTATTCAGTATCATTAAACGCATTCTAGCTCGGTGTGAAATGGAAGCTTGAATGATGTAAATGCACAGCAGTTAACGAAAGACACGTTTTTGTAAGGTATTCCAATCTATAACAATGGTGAAAGAACAATTTAGAGAAGCTGATGTTGCTAAGAAAATGTAAGTTCTATCTTAATTAGTTTTAAAAGTCCAACAATTTTGTTTGTCACCCCTTCTTAAGAAAACTTGGATCTGGATTTGCGTTTTCTACTTCTAGTACAAAACTTTAGACGTATGGCATATATAGCGATTGTGATAGTTTTATTGTTAGGGCAAGTGTAGCGTAATTCATTATGCTTAAAAAGTTGAACCTGTTTTATAGATTTGATGTATTTTCAGTTGTTCAACTTTTAAGACATAGAAGGCAGTGGCTACAGTTACGGGGGTAGTATAAAACGCTGACGCGAAACGCTGACAATATACAATAAGAGGAAAAACGCTGACGATATAGATAAAGAACAATTTCAGAAAATGCTGACAAACTAGATATTATTATAGTATGTTAATGGAGTTCCTATACTGTCATACATAGTAAAATAACTGATCTATTAAAAATCAGTTCTGATTCTTTAAAAAAGAAAAATATCATTTGATGAAAAAAGATGATAATAAAAAAATGAAGAGAGAAAAAATAAAATTTGAAAAACAAAGTCGCTCACTTAGTTAAAAGTGATTTTTAGATAAATTTTGAATGAACTGAAGTATTTGCTTGTGGTAGAATTGGCAATTAAAGATTTAATTACCTTTAAAAAAAGACAGTAATAAAAAAAGAAGAGAAAAAAAAGAAATTTGAAAAACAGAGTAGCTCACTTAATTAAAAGTGATTTTTAAATTAATTTAAATAATTTTAAAATAAACTTAATTATTTGCTAGTAGCGGAATTGGCAATTAAAAATTTAATTACCTTTTAAAAATATTTGTCAACTTTGAGGAAAGAGGGAAAACGCTGACGATTTATATAAAGAACACTTTTAGAAAACCCTGACAACATAGATACAGTATGTTAACGGAGTTCCTCCGCTGTGATATATAGTAAAATAACTGATGTAGTATAAATCAGTACTGATCCTTTAAAAATGGAAAATATCATTTGATGAAAAAAGATATATTTATGTATCTTTTTACCTCTCATGTGATATAATTAAATGAAAAAAATGATTTATTGACATATAGGACCATTAGGCATGGTATTTTTATTGTGTAAATTAATATATCATGTAACATGTATATGATAAGCATATGCGTAGCCATATATTTATCATTCATAGCACTGATGAATAATACTTGATAACACACCTCTGTATGAAGATACATGTTTGTGCTTTACACTTCTGTATTAAGATACATGTTTGTGCTATATAAATATATTACTATACAAAAATCAGTTATTTCATTATTTCATCCCCAATGACTCTAACAGTACAGGTTTGAACATTTCTAAATCAACTAAAGTCATCAGTCCTCTTCAATTAATTAAATTCATAAATAGTTAACAAATTATAAGTACACATTCCAATCATTTATTTAAAAACATATTCATTATAATGCAATACTAGTTTAACTTTGATCTATACTATAAGCGTCAGCGTTTTCCCTATATATTTCTTATCGTCAGCGTTTTTCCTTTTATTCTATATTGTCATTAATTACTTCACTCCGTGATGCTGAGCCAAAGTCATTAGCACCAGTTACAAGAACGACGACCTAAAAATGTATTAGGACAAATAAGCTGCAAAGCTCAAAACCAGTATCTATCAAAATGATTATATCTAGTAATAAATTACAAGTCAATAACTGTATTTTGAACTTTCCTTTGATTTATTAATATATAAAGGACATACAGTTCGATTCACATCAAGGGTAAAAGTCTACAGTGACTTTCTGCATTCCTCAGTTTCCGTGCAAGTACTGGTTTGAGCCCAGAAGCACTTACCCACAGGTAAAATCGATTTAAAATAAATAAGTATGAAATATATTTACTATAAAGACCACATTTTTCTCTGAATATTAAGTTCCTTAAACCCGTAACTGTAATACAATTTAACTATGCAAAAAAAAAAAATCATAATAAATTATATACTTTGATTTTCTGTTGTGGATTAAACACACCTTGCGGGCGCTGCTACAATAACATGACACGTACATCTAATAAACAATCAATTAACACCTATATTAATGACACGATTATTCAATTACCACCAATACACTTGTTTATATAGCACCTTAACAATTCTACTGTGATATTTCACGCGTATTAAAGTATAGTAAAATAAATTACCAATCAACACCTATATAAAATTAACTCCGCTCTTTGTTTTTCAAATTTGTTTTTCTTCTTTTCATTTTTTTATTACTATCCTTGTTTTTATAGAATAATATTTTCCATTTTTAAATCTCAAAACTGATTTTTAACACATCAGTTATTTTTACTATATATGACAGCAGAGGAACTCCATTAACATACTATATCTATGTTGTCAGCGTTTTCAGAAATTGTTCTTTAACTAAATCGTCAGTGTTTTTCCTCTTTCCTCAAAGTTGACAAATATTTTTAAAAGGTAATTAAATCTTTAATTGCCAATTCCACCACAAGCAAATACTTAAGTTCATTCAAAATTTATTTAAAAATCACTTTTAACTAAGTGAGCGACTTTGTTTTTCAAATTTTATTTTTTCTCTCTTCATTTTTTATTATCGACTTTTTTCTTCAAATGATATTTTTCTTTTTTAAAGGATCAGAACTGATTTTTAATAGATCAGTTATTTTACTATGTATGACAGTATAGGAACTCCATTAACATACTATAATAATATCTAGTTTGTCAGCATTTTCTGAAATTGTTCTTTATCTATATCGTCAGCGTTTTTCCTCTTATTGTATATTGTCAGCGTTTCGCGTCAGCGTTTTATACCGTCCCACGGTTACGGAACCGCAATCCTAGCCTCCAAGTCTAGGATTATGGAAGTTCCGTAATCCTAGACAAACCCAGTGGAAAATGCTACGGTTACGGAAGTTTTTTAAAGAAGCGTATTTTCAACATTTAAATATCAAATAGCATGCCAATTTCAATTTTTATTCATTAAACAAACCATTTTAATTGTAAAGTTCTGACAATGAATTTTCTATACTGTGTGATGCTTACACTACATGGACCGGGTGAGATGGAGACTGCATTGTATAAAAAAAAAAAACATTATGAAAGGGTATGTAATTAATCTTCAGGAAATATATCATACATAAATCACCTAGAAGCAAATAGAATCCATACTTAAGCACCGATTACTTATCATTTTGCATCAGATAACTGCATTTGTGTCGTAAAGCCTGTGGTTTGTTTACTTTATTTCCCGTTATACCACTCACATGTTTAGAGCGACCAACAATGCTTAGGATTGTTCTTCAAGTATGACAATTTAATACTTTTAGTTGCTGTGTTGCCTTAATTAATGTACCAACAATTTTAAAGTAGAACTTACCTCTGGTTTCTCTTTCCAGCACCCTTCGATTTAAATGTGTTTACTCCACCATGAATGCAGCTAAATTTGTACATGATTTGAGCATTGATACCTGAATGAATTGAACAAAAACTACAGATAGTGCCAAAACATCAACAATTTAAAAACAATACTGATTTCATTATACTGTTACTGTTTTGTACATCGATAAGATTGAGTGCAAGAAACGTCATGTTAATGGAACTTTTAATATTAATTACAGAATTGTGCAAAAGTACTGTAACTAATTATTATCAAATTTAGTGAAAATAAAAACATTGTTTGCCAGTAACTGTATACAGAGACCCCACCCCAGTCGTCTTTGAAGTGTCTGTAGATGAAGACAACGACATTTAACCATTTAACTTTAGTCAATACATCAACAACCAAGATGGCGTATCATAATATTTATTTTTATTAGTGTTGACACATTTTGGAGAAAATGTAATATTTGAGACAATTAACGGTTTATCACTCGATTTTGGGCGTGTAATCTTTCTTTAAAAAAACTTCTGTAACCTTAGCATTTTCCACTGGGTTTGTCTAGGATTATGGAACTTCAATAATCCTAGACTCAGAGGCTAGGATTACGGTTCTGTAACCGTAGCCACTGTCTAAAATATAAGCATGTAAAATACTGAGACAAGGGCAAGCACAACAACTTTGCTTTGGCAAGAAGTTAAAGTATTACAGAGCAACATCATATTAATAGGACTAGGTTTATTGCATGAGTTAGATTTATATGTATGATATAATTTATAATATTAATATGCAGTGCTCCAGCTACACTGAAACTGTCAGGCACAGCGCCGAGCTACCTTATCACTGTGCCAGCCTGGTGCCGCCAGGCATTTGCCCTTTTGTCAGACATTGCCCTGACCCTTTTATCGGCAAGTGCTCTTTACCATATTAATTCATTAACTCCTGCAATTACAATACACAGCTGTGCATGAATGGTTCTAGTATAGCCCCGCCTACCGATCTGTCAAAGTTGAGAGGATGCCTACTACCCATACATGTGAACTCTCCCGATTCTGGTGGTAGACTGCCGATTTTGGGCAATCAAAATGCCCCTCCAGCTCGGGGCTTACATTCTACCGACTTTTTTCATAACATCCAAAAAAAATTAAATTACAAACACCTGAGTGATGTTGATGAATGTAAACAATATTTTGACTGGTTTACCGATAACGCTACGTGTACCACACTTCTGTATTGGAAAATGAGTCTCAGTCTAATTACACCTTGACCCTAGTATTGGAAAGTTTTATTGTTTGTATATTGTCAGTTTGACACTTTAAGCGTTTGCAGTTATGAAGTTGTTAATTCCCTGGCAGATAAGGCACACATCAAAGACACAATGGAGACTAGAAACTGGTAATTACTGTACTTCCACTGCCACAAAGCAATACAGACCTCAAAAGATTGTACTGTACTGTTATATCAAAACCGTCAAAAGTCAAACGAACCATAGCCTGTCGAATAGGACTCTGAAAGTATTGTTGTGCATGAAATTCTTTTGCCAACTGTTATGACTTCCATGTGACCAAGGAACTGTGTGGTGTAGTGGAAAAGGCATGTGTCAAAAGGGAGAGTGTGAAGAGTAAAGAGAAAAGGTACTAATGTTCAACTTGAGTGTAAATAAGACAAATTTGACTGCTAACTGATAAAGGTAGAGTGACTATTCAGTGTAAATAATGAATGTTTTTTTTAGCATCTGTACTTGGACCATGCCTGAAATAATGTTGTGTCGGTAAATCTCCCACTTGACAGACCCAATCTCCCTACTTTCTGAGCCAGATCTCCCTACTTGGCACCGGGAAAAGTTCACATGTATGACTACCTGAAAAGGGACATACCTTAAAACTCTGCCTCCATCAAAACTTTTAGTCCAGACAACACTTTCTTTTAGAACCATCAGTTTAAACATGCCTTATGCTGTGATAGGCTCTTCAGTCAGAGCAGATGAATGTCAAACAAACCTATGAGTTGAGCCCCTTTTAAGGCAAAAAACTTCAGCCTAACACACTAAAATTTCTGGGTTCCCAACTATTCTAAAATTAGAATTGTTCTACTTTCTCTTACAGTGTTAGCCAAAGACATCCAAATAATTTAAATGGTACCCTCCTTTCTGCATGTAAAAAATCTCTGAACTGAGGTAACATGATGCAATCACAGAAAAAAAAGATTTCGTTTTAATTTTTTTTTTTTTTTAATAAATTTAACTGTGACATAAGGTCAAACATTTAAAGCTTTGAGAATTTTTGGACTTAATATGAAGCCAATTGAAGGGGCAAAACCAAGCACTAAAAAATAAAAAGCTGAATCTAGAAAAGATGAAAAACGTACAAAATTTGCTGCTACTGTAAAACTAAATTATTTGACTAAAAATGCAGGAGTTGGTTTCTACAGAATAAGAATTTAAAAAATTTTCCCAAACACCCACGGAGGGCGTCTTCCTCTCCGACCCTCATCTCAGCACTATATGTGCCACAAAGTGCCCTTTTTATTAATTTAGGTGCCTGAACCAGGCCTTTTACAAATCCTAAGTGGAGTACTGCTATGAAATGATTGGAAGGTATCATGGAATTTAGGACTCCAGCTAAAGAGTATGCCTCCTGTGTAACAAAACCAATATTCCTGCCAGGAACTTTCAATGCTTTTATTTAAAGTTTAGAGAAGAGCACACAAAATGCAACCAATAATAATCTTTACAAGATCAGTGTTAAAAACCAAGGGAAAAAAGTACACCCAATGTGGGACTCATCTTTTACTGTGCCAGATGCCAAACAGTGAAACACTATGTTCTAGGAAAAGTATCATACACTTTCAGTCAGGTCTAGACTTTTAAGTTACAAGCAATGCCATCTTGTACTGAAGTGTTACCACATGACCCCAAGATTGTCTAATAGTTACAGGTTCTTGTATAAGAACTGTTTAAAAGTCAGGGTCACTTTGAGTGGTTAAAGGTAAACAATTAGCGCAGTTTAACTTGTCAGGGCTATAACGCTGTCATGCATAGAGTGATTCAATATAATTTTTTACAAATTTTACATCGGCAAAACAGAGTGTGATATTAAAAACCAGGTCCCTTGCTCAAATGTCAGGGTCACACTTAGAGGCCAGAAGGAAACATTAAGTGCAGTTAGGCTTGTAATTTTAAAATTCATTTCAACAAATGCTTCCCTTAAGGAAATGGATTGTTGCAAGTAAGTCCTCTGTGGCTCAAATTGTTATGTCATACTGTGATGTCAAAATAAAGTAGAAAGGACTCTTGATGAAGGTTACACATACAGACACAGTGATGTGCTGTAAAATCTGCAGGTAACATACACCTTGTTTAGTTTAAAGTGGACATTGCAGCAGTTGTGGAAAGAAAAAAGAAGTTAAACTTTTTTTTTTTTACTTTGAAACTAAGTTACTGGCAATTAAATTGACTTTGATGCTAGTCAGATTTTACATATATTTTTCCATCAAATTTAAAAGAATAAAGTCTTTTTTTTTCAAAATATAATGAAAAAATAGAAAAGGTATTAACATCTTTTGTTATAGTGAAGAATTCAAATCCATTTATTAAGTTGATGCTGAAGTAGCAATACCTATGTCAAGCTTAGTGACATAAGTATAACTGTTGTTATTTATTCTTGCAGAAGTCATGTGACTTTTGGACTAATGACAGCTGACCAGATGGGACAGTACTCCCATCTTCAGGTGGTCAGTAAGAACCTGTACTCCCAGGATGGAACAAGGAAGCCAGTGCCCTATGGTGTGCTTGATCATAGAATGGTAGCAATTATTGTTTATGAATAAAGTTGATTACTAGATACAATAAAATATGAACTTCCAAAGGGAGCTGTTTTTAAGTTTGTGTGGCATATAGTAAAATAGTAACAAAGTGTTTTTTTTTTTCTTGTTTGACTTTGAACTGTCTTTATTGATCAGATTTGTTGGCATACTACATTTAGATTTATTGTAAATGTAGTCAAATTCATTATTGTCAGGAATATAGTGAATTCCATAACTGTCTGATTTCTTATCTACCTTTTGTCTACATATTGTGATGTACATTCTGAAAATGTCTTCCTGTTAATATATTTCCCAGATTTAACAGCAAATGAGCTTGGTTTAAGATTAAAAACTGTACTCAGACATTTATTGTTTAGCAGCTGGGTATATTGATGTGGTCTCAAAACTGGCTTTTTTCAGGGAACCAGTGAAAAGAGTAATGATTGTGAAACATGTGGCCGGTCCCTGGCTGATTGTATTGGACACTACGGTTTTGTAGATCTTGAGTTGCCGTGCTTTCACATTGGATTTTTTCGGACCACCATTACTGTTCTTCAGATGATTTGTAAGGTATGAAGAAAAATTAGCATTGGAAAATGTTCTCTTATAAACAAGTTTTCCTTTAACCATTGCAAAAAAAAATGTATAGAACTGAAAAACAATTTTGGTTCTGTTTGATATACAAGGTATTTCTTTAGTAAACACCTCAGAAAGATACTGTTTTAATCTCTCATTGATACAACTTGTTATCAAGACCTTGATTATATTATTATAAATAGGTTATATTATTATATTATTATAAATATCGTTTGATTTGCACAACAAAGAAAGCCAATTTTTTCTGATTCTGAAAAAATTTTGATGGCATTTTGGAACTTGAGACTGTCGACTGTTTTCATTTGTATGACTAATCAGAGTAGATAAAGATACAGATATAATACTCTGTATCAGTTTATTGCCATGACTTATGTTAAATATCTTTCCAGACATGCAGTAGGATTTTACTGCCGCCAGATGTAAGGCAGACTTTTCTTGACAGCTTTAAGAGGCCTATGACATATCTACAGAGAAAGTCGGCCAAGAAGAAAGTATGGGAGAAATGTAAAAAGGTGTCTATTTGCCCATACTGTGCAGCCACTAATGGTAAACATTTTCATGACTGTTATATTAAAATGTAACCAAAATCTTAGCTTGTAAGATTAATGGCCGAAATAACAGTATTCTCTTTTTTACAAAACAACATATAAGTTTATCACCAAAATATGAAGTGTCAAAGGTGTAAAAGTCTCTTCTTTGGTCTCTAGTTCATGTGGAAAGAAAATCCCTCTAAACCTCTTTCAGATTCAGGTAGATCCTTTTGGCTGGAAAATCGACTGTTTTCTTGCAGTGCATTGAACAGTGTGGTTTGCTAGTACATGTAGTTTTAAGCTGCAAATTGATACTGACACAATATCCATGTCATCTTTGAAATGGCTTCACCTAATACCATTGAAACATGATCAAACAAATGCATTAAACAAAATTAAGATATGCTTAACAAGCATTCTTTGATCTTGTCAGCTTGGAACAGAAAGAACAACAAAAAACATAATTTGTAAGAAAATCTGTTAGGGCTGTTGATAATTTAAAGAAACACATGTCGACTGTAGTGTCACAGGTATGTAATTAGCACATCTGATCTAAAAAACAACAGGTATGGTGAAGAAGTGTGGCTTACTGAAGATCATGCATGATCAGTTCAAGAAGATGGGAAAGGGAGAAAACACTGTCCTGACCGATTACCTCGGCTCGTTTGAAGCAGCATTAGAGAGTAACAAAGACCTGGAACCATTACTGGGCAAAAACCAGGTCAGTTAGTGTATTCAAGTGGACTTAAAACTACTGACTCACAGATTTAAGCTTAAAAATATTTTCTTTAAAGTTAAAGATAAATAAAACAATAGAGTGTCAGGAACAATTAAGTGCTTCTGCATGACTTGAAAATGAAGGAAAATAATCATGTCATGGAGCCTTTCCATTTTAGTGCACTTAATTTATGATATAAAGAAAGCCTAGTCTATGATTAAGGGGTGTAAAATATTTACTGATAAAGATCTGAAAAATTATTAATTCTGACGTGATTTCATGAGAAAAGTAAGACAGTAAGTTTTAATAAATACATCACAGAAACAACTAGAATTATTGTTTTTGGGGTCAGTTGGTCTAAAGTCAAGGTGACCTTTGACTTTCAATATGAAAACTGTTCCTGCTCAATAACTGGAGTACCATTTGACTCGGAGCCTTCAAACTTAGGATGGTTTCATAAGTAGTTTTGGGGTCAGAAGTCAAAGTCACAGTAACCTTGAATGTTGCAGGGGGTGGGGTAGACATCTGTTGTTTCTTTTTTACAAAAATCATCTAGTTTTATTATGTATTAATATATTTCTCTGCTTTAAATCTTTTGCCTCCCTGAAATGCCTTGCATATGCTCTTTTATCCATTATCTTTTGAATATCAGTGAGGCCAACTGTAAATGATTGTGAGAAAATTGAGGCCAGGTGTAAATGATTGTGAGAAAATTCAGGCCAACTGTAAATGATTGTGAGAAAATTCAGGCCAAGTGTAAATGATTGTGAGAAAATTCAGGCCAAGTGTAAATGATTGTGAGAAAATTCAGGCCAAGTGTAAATGATTGTGAGAAAATTCTTGTTAGTACAGATTGTTTCTGATCATTCTTTCATCTTTCTTTTTGTTCAGTAATTTTTCATATAATGTGTTTTATACTTTTATAACATACTGAATTTAATATGTGAATGTTTTATACTTACAGGCTATTCTTAATCCATTGTTGGTGAAAAGACTGTTTGAGAGAATCTGTAATGAAGTAAGTTATATTTTGAATTTTTATCATATGATTTTTAATTGTATATTAACTGCATAACTTTCATGATAAATCTGAAGTTTATATCTGTTACAGTGTGTTATTTATTTGTGTAAAATTTGTTTTATAACAGGCTGTTTTAATAACATTTACTTTGATATAGAACTTTTTTTGTCAATTTGGTAAACAAAAATGTCAAGAGGTTTTTTCAAATCCCTGATGTTATCACCATAATTATAATGTATATTTGAGCTTATATTAAGATATATGAAGAAAAAGTAAATTTTATTTTCAATTGGCAGGATGTGCCATTGTTACTGATGAACTCGAGTGTAACTCATCCAAAAGACCTGATTCTCACAAGGATATTAGCCCCTCCCCTCTGTATCAGGCCATCTGTCGTGTCTGATCTCAAATCGGGAACGTAAGTACCGGTATTTACAACAAGTAATCATTTTATTTTCAATTTAACTGTGATAATGACATTAAGTTAAGTCATGTTTGTTAAAGCAACTGACTCACAGAATTTTGCTGAAAATTTTTTTCTTTAAAATGTAAGAGAATTTAATATACTATGGAAAAAACATAATATTATGCTTCTATACACCATGAAAACTGAAAAAAAGTTTTGACCTAACCAGGATTCGAACCCATGACCTTCGGTCAGTAAAATATAGAGCGACGATCTAGACCACTGAGCCACGGCGTCAAATTATAAGCTTGCGTCAAAATTAATGTTATAACTTAAGTATCTACCCCGTGACTAACAGGGTTAATTTTTTACCAATAAAAGCATGTGTAAAACTTTATATTTTGATGTTTTTCTGTATCAAAAAGTGAATCAGTAACTTAGTTTAAATATGTTCTTCGCAATTGTAGCAAAAATTTCAAGATGTAAGAACATTTTCTTTTTTTTCATCGTTGACCCATCTGTGAGTCAGTCGCTTTAAAGATGGGTATTACATTAAGAAAGACTCTTTTGTGTTTTATGTTCACCTGCTCCAGCTAGGATTTAAAAAGGGCAGGGTGCTTCTGGAAGAAAGGGCAGCTGAAAACATGAAAACTGTAAAAAAAAAAATGATGCAAAGATTTACTGATTCTGAATCAGATTTATTTTTTTTTAATTTAGAAATATATTCTCTCCTCCAAACTATTGATACCATACAGTTTAAGACTAATACCTGTTAAGTTATAAAGTCCACAAGAAATACTAGGTAATTGCAAAGTCTTGTCTTAAAGGGCACAGCCAGAAAAAAGGGTAGAGTGTACCATAAAATTGGCAGAATGCTGCAACCTGCTACTTTGTACTCGCTTAAGCACTAAGGTTGTATTGAAACACAGGAAGAATATAGACATAAAAAGCTAAATATCAGTCTCATTTTGTTTTGAATGATGTAGGAATGAAGATGATGTCACCATGAAGCTGACAGAGATTATCTTCCTTAATGATGTCATACAGAAACACAGGGCCACAGGGGCCAAGATGCAGATGATTATGGTTTGTTTAATTCTACTTTCAGCATTTGATCTTCATTTAGGAAGATATTGACCATTGTCTTTTAAGCCTGATAGGAAGGCTTTGCATGATGTAAAGTTAAGTCCTGTAGATTCTAAAGTGAACTGTTCTGAAAATGTTCTTCTGTATCAATATTTTTTGAGAGTTGATACTTAAATATTGGTTATATTAAGTGGGCATGTCTTCATTCCAAGAATGTATCTATGCGATAATTTTTTATTGTTAGGATGTTTTTTAGGCAGATTTATCTGCCTGTCTAGAGAAACTTGAAAGAAGATACCTTCTCAGGTTTTGTCAATGTTGATTGGTTTTGATTGTGTATTTATCATCAAGACAAATTATAAAAAAGGGCTTTTTATAAATCTGAGATTAACATTTTTATCCTGTAACTTAAAATTATATATTGTTTTTATGATGGGAATCGAAAAATTCATTTATTCCTTAGTGAATTTCTTCAGAAATATATAAATATACAAAAAATATTTATAAAGGGAGGTAATAAAACACCTGAAATTGAAAGGGAGATAACTTTGTAATAAAAAATCAAGAAATTTTAAGAAGTCTGTCTGCTGTTCAAAATGAAATAGTTATATACAGTTTGAAGTAATATAAAGAAATAGAAATGTATCATTAAAGGAAGGTAATTCAGTACCTTTAATTATCAGGGGGAGATTTAATATTTTAAAAATTGATAAAAAATTTTAGCACTTGTATAGTTCATAAGATATTAGCTGCTCTTCTGTCTATAATATAGTTAATCAGTTCTTTCATTCTAATGAAACTTACTGTAGCTGTGTTTGGGAAAAATGATGGCAATGCTTATTCCCCTTACTTAATTCCATATTGTTGGATGTTACAGGAAGACTGGGATTTCCTACAATTGCAGGTGGCTCTTCTCTATAACAGTGAGACTTCAGGAATACCTTTACACATGCAGGTATTATTTTTTTTACATATTGATAATTGAATGTTGTAAATACCAGAAGGAAAAGGGTTTAAGAGTATGTTTTGCTATGAGTGTGTATATTTGAAGTGATAAGTGACAGAAATGTGACAGAAATTCCATCCATATACTACTCTCTTTAGGAGCTGTTTTTATAGGCATAATGAATTTTTTATTTAAGAATTGGTGAAAAAGAAATGGTGTTACAGGTACACTTTTAGGCTTGCTGCTAAAGACAGTTTGGACTGTATTCTAATTCTTTAATTATTTATTTATCTTTACAAATTACAATCTTTTTGCCAAAATATCAAGACAATGACATGAAACTTAGTTCTACCTTTAAGTTTACAATATACAAAATAGTATAGGTATAATGAATTGCTTCCTTTTCTTTTCTTCCAATTAAAACTACTTTTCAATTTAGAGTGTCTGTGGGTTATTTGCTTAGTCTAAATTAGTAGTATTTTGATTTGAAACACTTTGGATGTTTTTTTTTGAAAGTATAGTTTTTCTACCTTATAAATTTAATGTTTGTGAAACATTTTGAAAATATTTAGTGGTATGATTTCAGCCAAAGAAATACACAAGAGGTTTTGTGCAAAGGCTGAAAGGGAAGCAAGGACGTTTCCGTGGTAACTTGTCAGGCAAGAGAGTTGACTTCTCTGGGAGGACAGTTATCTCCCCTGACCCAAACATGGGCATAGATCAGGTAAGAAATATGTTGTCAGTCAATTAAAATATTAAGATTTCTAAAAAGTTTTCTCACTTGGCAAAGCCTTCTTATACATGTACATACTAGGTTTTGTTCTAATCCTAATAACTTGTTGCCTGAGTTTGCTTATGTGTACTAAAAAATATGGAAAAATAATTCTTATCCTGGCAAGACTAGTCCATCATTGAATTTGGACAGATCCATTTATTGTAGGGGAATTACTTGAAATCTTAGTGGCTGAATTTTGAACAGTACAATGAATAGATTGCACAGACATGCATCATTGATCATGGTGTGCATCGGTGGCAAAAGAAATCAGTTCTCACCACCAGAATAACGGGTTATAATAACTCTATAAATACTTTGTAGGTTGCTGTTCCAATACATGTTGCCAAGGTGATGACCTATCCAGAGAAGGTCAATCATGCAAACATTGAGCTGATGAGAAAACTTATTGTAAATGGATGTGATGTCCACCCTGGTGCTAACTTTGTACAACACAGACATATGAATATGAAGAGGTAGTTTAAGCCAGTATCTTTACATGAAGCTAATGTAAAGGGCTGTTAACATTAGGGATTTTTTTGTTCATTTTTTTAGTAACATTTTTCCTGTTTTGTTTACATCACAGAAATTTTGTCTGATATTTATTCCTCCCTTGTACTGACTTGGACAGAAACAGTACCATAACCACAAAATCAAACCTATAATCATGAAATATATGGCCCTGACAATAAACTCCATGCTTATCTCAAAATTAATGGGATAAACAGTTCGTTTTATATCCTAAAATTTTGTCTACCAAACAAAACTCAGAGTAACCAGAGGTTTAACAAAAGGGATTTTGTAACTCGCGATAATTTCAAGACATTTTACTGACTTTAACAGTTGTTTAGACTTTTTATTTACCATATGATATAAGTTTATAAGTATATTCTTTCATATCTCATAAATTATGCTCGGGAATCTGATGGAATTTTCAGTTTTAAATGGTCTGTTAGAACAACAATAGGAAACAGAGTTTTGACCAAATGTGCTTAAGAAATGGGAGTCACTTTCATTTACCAATAATCATACTATGTGACATTCATAATCATGTAATTGTTCGTTCTCACACAGCGTTACTCTAAGCATTAAGTAGTGATTTTTATTCCATATGCATATCATGGGTTTTTGCTCATACCCTGTACCTATTAGATCTTATAAATGATGATGCATTACCTATTCATCTTGCATAGTTACATAACTTTTAGACTGATGAAGTGATTTTTCTGTAGATTTTTACGGTATGGCCAGCGTGATAAGATAGCCAAGGAGTTAAAGCCTGGTGACACAGTTGAAAGACACATGATGGATGGAGATATTGTCCTCTTTAACAGGCAACCATCCCTGCACAAACTCAGTATACAAGCCTTCTATGTAAGTTCATTATCAAAAAGGCTTCCCATGCTGGATCAAAATAGTGAAAATATTTTGTGTGTGTCAAAAAATGAGTACACTTTGTTTTGAGATGCTGTCACATCAAAAATTAGTCAACAGAACAGGATTAAAGTATTGTCATATTTATACAGGCTTAGAAATATGTTTGGCCTGTATTGTTTGACAGAAATTTGATCATGTAATGTTCAAATAAGATGTTAAAAATAACAGCTGATGGTAATGATCCTCCAAGGGTTTTTGCAATGGCACAAAGAATATTAAATTTTTAAATGTTGTTTCTGATGAACTGTATGATAAATATAATGGAAATATGTTAGATACGAGGTTTTGAATTGGAGAATTTTTTAAAAGAAAAATGCAAAGTCAGCCAGAGCAGACATAATGATTGAGGTCATACTATCTACTCTGTGTCTGTGTTTTCTGAATTATATTTTCATCATTGTATAGGCGAAGGTGAAGCCACACAGGACATTCCGATTCAATGAGTGTTGTTGTAACCCATTTAATGCTGACTTTGATGGTGATGAGATGAATCTGCATCTTCCACAGACAGAGGAAGCAAAGGCTGAAGCTATCACACTCATGGGGGTAAGAAAGTCTACACTTTCAGACTTGTGACGTCCTAGGCCAAGGGTACAAAGGTTTTTGTTTCATTTTAAAATATCCAGCCTCTAATTCTGTGGAGTGAGCTTGGTAGCCGATCACAGATAATAGGTCAGAAACTTAAGATTCAGTCTATGATTTTTCTAACCTTAAGAGTATTTGGAAAATACTTATGTCAGAATCTTTGTTTTAGGTTTGCTGTGAAATTTAACATTTCTGTATTACGTGAACAAACATTTTATGATATATCCTTACAAAATTTCTGTTGCCACTTTATGACTTGAAAAATTGTAGAAGATTTTTCATCTGTACTTAAATGGTTCACTTTGTTTTCTGTTTCTTTGCTTTTCAGTCCAAATCTAATATTGTTACACCAAGAAATGGGGAACCATTGATAGCTGCCATCCAGGACTTCATTACAGGTATTTTGAGATTTTCCTGTCCTTAATAAATGCTACAGGTTATTACTTACTGTCTGTAGTACAGTGTTTACCATTGATAGTTTATTGCAAAACATGTTAAAATGACACAATTCTCTGACCTGAGTTCTATAAGGTCTAACGAAATCTTGATATTACTCTGTAATTTAATAAACACACAATTGCCATGGAATGGAAGTGTAACAACTCCAGCCTCATCTATCATGTAACTTATATCCTGTAAAGTGATCCAGCATTACCTTATTTTGCAATGTATCGTACATTTAAATTCTAGTTTTATATCTATTGATGACATTGTTATTTTGAGAGATCATGTGATTACAGGTGGCTATCTGATCACCCAGAAGGATGTTTTCTTTGACCGTGCTCGGACCTGTCAGCTTATAGCTGCCATGTTGGCATCAGATGATGAGAGAGTAAAAATTGATCTACCACCACCCTGTATATGGAAGGTAGGAGCTTTCCTGCATTTTAAAAACAGGCATGTTTCCATGTTACTACTATACAGAATGCAGCAAGTTTTCATATTATTTAAGGTCAAATTGAATATTCAGTATAGTAAAAATAATCTATTTCCATGTGCAAATTGTACATTTTAAAAGATAATGAAATATATTTATTTTGTTTGTCATCATTCTATTGAAGGCACTTTCATATATAACCACTGCATTTAGATAAATGATTTCAAAAAGATATTTGAGCTAGTAAAAAAATGCAACACTTTTAATCTTCTAAATACATTCCTTTTAAACTGATAAAAAATATCTTTATTTAAAATAAACATGGTTACATATTCATGTTTACATATAAATCTTTGATGTTTTTAGCCTACCAAGTTATGGTCTGGGAAACAGATATTTGGTGTATTACTACGCCCTAACAAACAGAACCCAGTCAAGGCTAACCTTAGAACCAAAGGAAAGAACTACAGCTCAGGAGAGGATATGTGTGTTAATGACTCCTGTATGTTCACTTTGTTTTTAACTCACTTGAGCCTTCAATAATTGCATTCAAAAGATCACCTTTGAAACCAGTGAGCCTCTTCCAACTTGCCTTTACCAGAATGTTACTTCTTTTTCAGATTTGTGAAATTTATTTAGTTCCATGCAGAACTTTTGCTTGCTATGGGAACAAAAAGGAAACAGTCCAAAGCTCCTTTTCTCAGTAACTCAGTAACCCCTTGACCAGTTTGAAAATAATCTAGCACAGATGTTCATGTAGTGACCCTCTCTTTAAATGATAAAATTTATGTCCATCCATTAAAAAACTTAGCTGCTGGGTTTATTTTCCTTATAGGTCTTAATGGGTAAAATAGAAATTTTCTTGTTAGAAACTGCTAGCTTGATTTGAAAATAATTTGAAACAAGTGTTCCATAAGTGACCCTGCTATTATGGTTATTATTTTTGTTGTTGTTGTTGTATGGAAGATATTGTTTCTGCTCTTTTTCTCAGTTGTTAAGTTTGTATTGTTTAAAGGAAGTTATGTGCTCCAATTTGGAGAGTTCATGAACCCAAATAAAGATCAGATAAAACTGATCATAGCCAGGAGTGAAGGCAGAAGATTTCTAAGTGCCATAAAATAAAAACGCAGATAGGACTTTTTCACATTCACAGGATCTGTAAAGATGGAGGGAAAAATGTGCAATATGTACCTGTTTGCCATCTGATTTTTCTGTTTTTGATAATCTTTCAAGGCTCTTTAAGAGTCATAACTGAGAGAGCTTTTAATAGAGTCTTTATCTCTTTTTGGAACTGTTTGCTTTCATTAGTAGTAATTAAGACTCAGAATTATGGAAAAAATATGTTTTAATATAAAAAACTAGCTATACAATATTAAGGTAGTCATTTGGAAATGAACATGATTGTTGATGTTGGCACTGTCTGTTGTTACTGTTTCAGTTGTTGTCATCAGGAACAGTGAGTTGCTGTGTGGGTCTATGGACAAGGGGACACTAGGGGGAGGGTCCAAAAACAACATCTTCTATGTGGTATTGCGGGACTATGGGGAGGTCTACACTGCTAAATGTCTGGCAAGGCTGGCCAGGCTTTGTCCAGCATATCTCAGTAAGTCTGTTAATGGTATTTGTTGTACAGAGTGATTTCTTTATTTGAATCAATTTATTGTATGCCTTGCATGAGTCAAATATTAGTTTATAGTAAATTCAAAAGTTTGTGGTTTTATTATGAATTACATTGTGGAAAAATTTATTCACATTGCAGAATGCAAAACAGAATTCTAAACCAACTGCACAGAAGAGTGCAATAAGTTTTTTATACATATAATTTTCCAAACAAACACAGGAGTATTAGCTTTTCTGTAAGAGGAAGTAATGGTGTGAAACAGTTTAAAGAAAACAGTCTTCAGTAAGAACAAAGTGATAGAAATTGAAACTGATATTTCACCGTCCCATTTTTATAGGTAACAGAGGATTTTCCATTGGCATTGGTGATGTAACACCAGGGGATGGTTTATTGAAAGCAAAGTATCAACTGCTGGAGGATGGGTAACTTATTAAAATGTTTTATCTTTAATATTTCTTAAAACCTTTATTTTCTACAGCAAATCATTGTCTGCACAAGGTTACATAGAAACAGTATCGATATAGGACATTGTTCAGTAAGTCTTTTGATGTATTAATACATTGACTATAGATTGACTATAAATCCGTTAGCCTTAAGACTGTTCTTAAGTGTTGTAAGGGTGCTTAATAGTGGTACAAATTTCAGTTTCATAATTTAGTGTGAAGAGTAACAGGTGGAAATGAAATACATTAGAGTCTCATGTTAGGATCTTTCTGGAGTGAAGACCAGTCTGTTAATAAGACTGAGTTTTAAAAGAACAGAAATTTTTGTATTGAAATCCAATGAATATTTGTTCAAAATTATAATCACCCTGCTAATCCACCAATAAAACCACGATTGTCAGGCCCATTCACATTTTTCGCTTTAAATGTTCGTAAATAAGACCACTGAAATGTCTTTTTAAGTCACATGCCAAGAACCACAGGTATACTTTCACAACTTTCACATGTGCTGAGCAGACCCAGTCTATAAATGTATTTGGGCTATTTAGCAGAAACAGGCAATGAATAGTTGTTTTTTTTTGTCTGTTTACTTCCTTTTGTTAAATTTAAAATGTGTCTTAAATGAAATTTATCAAATTCAGATTAATCCTTCTTTAAATTCATGGTGAATTCATAAATGCCTTGGTAAGATAAGTATTTTATGTATTTATTTACGCTTGCAATATATTAGTGCTGAATTTAGACTGTAATCCATACAGAGGGATATTATGCTTTTGTCTTTATTACTTGTATAACCAAAATAGATTTGGCTGTATAAAACAACTTTGCTTCTGCACAAAGGCCTGCCTCTGTAACATTAAAGTGACTTACATACTTCAGTATAAGAAGGCTTGACATTATAGTCTCCCACTATTAAGACCTTAAGATTTTAATAGTCAGATTCAACTGTATAGAGAAAGTGTGTATTTAATGTGAAAACTTAATCATTCAACTACAGCTGTAGTTTATGTGTTTTCAGTTATTCCAAGTGTGATCGTTACATAAAAGACCTTGAGGAAGGCAAACTGACCACACAACCTGGCTGTTCTGAGGAAGAGACTCTTGAGGTATTATTTTGCCATCTTATTTGAATTCTAAAAATGGCAGACAGTGAAAAGTTCTCCTATTATACCTTTTTGGTTATAAATTTGCACTCGGGCTAATCATTTCATCTGTCATGAAGTTAATCACCTGGTTTTATGTTGTTCTTTGGCTTGAGGTTTGCTAGAACGTCTTGTTCATATGCCATTCAGAGAAGGACATGTTTTGTCCTTAGTTTACTAAGAAATAACTTCACATTAAAGATATACTTAGTGATGGGACATTAAAACCTGTTGAATTCTTTAATGCGTTTTATTCATTAGAAACTGTAATGAATATTGAAGGCTCATTTCAGTTTTAAATTTCTAATGAGTCTTTTTGTTAGAATTATGGTTTTAGATTTTTCCTTTTCAGTTTTATGTTAATTTGCTTTTTCCAGGCTGTGATACTTAGGGAGTTGTCTGTGATTCGTGACCATGCAGGAAAAGCGTGTCTACGTGAGTTGCACTCCACTAACAGTCCTCTTACCATGGCTATATGTGGCTCTAAAGGATCGTTTATCAATATTTCCCAGATGATAGCATGTGTGGGACAGCAGGCCATCAGTGGAAAACGTGTACCAAATGGCTTTGAAGACAGAGCATTACCTCATTTTGAGAGACATTGTAGGTGTTAAATTTTATTAAGTCTGTTCTTAGCAATGATTTAAACATATGAAATGCTAGACAGTAAATGGTAATCATTTATTAGTTTTTCTTTACTGTATTTTATTCAGAGATTACTGAGAATTTGTTGTTTGACAGATCTAATCACTGACTTGATTATTTTATCACATTTTTCTGTCTGAAATTATTTACTTAACACTTTATAAGGCAAATATTTCCTAATGCAGCACTGTACATGCGGATTAAGTCTTATTTTACAGTTTGAAAATGAAATTAACATCCCTACTGAAGTATTTAAAAAAATGTCCTGCTGTTTTCTGTGTCATGTAAACAGCTCGAGACCCATCAGCCCGAGGGTTTGTACAGAACAGTTTCTACAGTGGTTTAACACCTACTGAGTTCTTCTTTCACACTATGGGAGGTAGAGAAGGTCTTGTAGATACAGCTGTAAAAACTGCCGAGACTGGCTACATGCAAAGACGTCTAGTCAAGGTAAGTAACTCTATAAGAGCTTGTATGTCTCTATAGAACATGTATTAAAAACCTAAAGGACTAACATAATCACCACCGAGGCATTGAATTGCATGTAGACAGAAGGTTGTACTTTGTTTTAGATTAAAAAAAAAAAATATCTTGTGAAGTAATAAGAAAACTCCAGGAAGGTTTGAACTCTGAGAAGTGTAGATGTTACCTCCTATTATGATTCATAGTCTAAAGATAGTTCTTTATTTGATGAACATTTAACCAACATATTTCTCTTCATTATCATCTGTCTGATTTCTGGCATTTATAGAGTTTGGAGGACTTGTGTTCACAGTACGATCTGACAGTACGCAACTCTACCAGTGATATTGTACAGTTTGAGTATGGAGCAGATGGCCTTGACCCAGCTTGCATGGAGGGAAAAGACAGACCTGTAGACTTCAGGAGGGTGTATGACCATGTCAGGGTAAACTGTTACATACATGTACTTCAAGCTGTTGCTAGATTATTGTTGTAAGACACTGCTTAAGAAGTTGGTATTGATAGATTTGTCATAATAAGTAATGTGTTCTCCTACATATTGTATACAATCACTATAAAACAGTTTGTGGTAGAATGAAATTATGGTTGTATTTAGGAAATCTTTTTTTCCAAACATCCCAGTACTTTTACCAAGAAGAAAAGATACAATACGATGAAAAATTGTAACACTATGAAAACAATTAACAGGTTTCATTTTGCATAGCATATCATATCATCCAATTTATATTCTTCCCAGTTACAAATGTACATCATGTTTTGAAAAGAGGAAAGGTATGCTTACAAAACTTATATTTATTCAATAAATTTATGAACACTGTTAAAAAGCATTTTTTGTTTTTAAACAATTGTCTTTGTAGGCATGCACTACAACAGAATGCAGAGAAGAACCTTCTTTAAGGGGCCAGGAGATTATTGTAGCTGTAGAGGACTGTCTAGCCCTGCCAAAATACGATATGTGCAGTAAAGACTTTAAACAGGAAGTAAGGTAGGAATTGAAAATCTTATAGTTAGTAAGTTCATTTCAGCGTCTCACTGTAGGTTCAGCCGATACTACCAACCTGAGTGTTCACTTCAGAAAATCGGCAGGAAATAATTCAGGGCAGGTATCTTTACCCGAGCATTCAAGAAGGCTTTGATAGTATTTGTTTCTTTTTTTATTTGTGAAATTACTAGGTTGCTTAAAAGAAAAGAAAACGCAGAAGAAAAAGCTGTGTAGGTTTTACTTGGCATGTGGATTTCATTAGGACTAGTGCCTTTATAATTTCAGAGATTTTGCTGCAGATGTAGCAGGGAAGATAGACAAACTGAGACTTAAATTTCATGTTAATACTGCAGGACCATCTTGTCCAGGTAAATTACTATTTTTAGATACATTGTGTTGCTATTTAGTTTTCATTTGCTTTCACTATCCCTTCATTGGTTTGGTGTAGGAGGTACATTATTGTGAGCAAACCTACCTTGTAATAACCATCATACCTCACTACTAATTTGATTCTACGAGCTAGAGAGTTAGCAGTTTCTATCAAGAAAAAGTGTAACAGTGGGTAAAAAATTATGTAACTGAATAAATATCTTCAATAGGTTATACAAAATGTTCACCAAAGGTTATATGTTTAAGCATACAAATTTTGAATAGAAGTACGAGTTTACACATAGGGTTATATCTAATGTCATGTTTTTGAATGCTATATTTTTGCAGTTTTATATGAGTTAGAGAGGATAACCAGAACACAGGTGGAGAAGTTCCTTGACTGTTGTAAAGACAAGTACATGAAGGCTTGTATAGAACCAGGTATGTTACTCTCATTGCATTCGTTAGTTCTTCCATATGATTTGTTTTGAATTAAATGCTAGTAAAATTGCCTTAGAAGTGTGTAAGAGAATTTCAACATTGTTTCCATTATACATATATGGATGTATAAAATTTTCAGATAAATTTGTTTTGCTTACACTTCAGTTGTTCAGCTTTTTTTCAAGGCCTGGGCTTTTTGACCTCTATAGAAGAAGAAGTTTTTAATCTCTCAAGAAAATAAAAATCTAATACATATAACCATTAGAAAATATTTACTGGACCAAGCAGAATTCTGTCCAGTTGTAAACAGTTTATTTCTGCTATGTGTAAGTGATTGAAATTTATAGTGTTGTAACATTACAAATATTTTTTTCAGGAACTGCAGTAGGGGCTGTGTGTGCCCAAAGTATAGGTGAGCCTGGTACCCAGATGACCTTGAAAACTTTTCACTTTGCTGGAGTTGCCTCCATGAGTATCCTTTTGTAGAATTTGACTTAGAAAGTTCTTTGATTTTACTGGCAAAAACAGGTTAATTCTACACCACAGTGAGGTCATTTCTGATGTCTGTCGAAAACACAGTAATAAACCTGTTCATATATAATTCATTTAAGGCCAAACTGATCAAGTTCTGATGACACAGTTTAAATATAAAGATTGAAATTTTCAAAACAACTTTCATTTCTTTTAAGTTATCTTAATTTAATTTTATTTAAATATTGGAGGAAAAAAACCCATCTGATTTACTTTAAGGCTGAAAAAAAAGTTTAGATAGGGTCAAAATATGGATTTTCAGGTCAACAAAACCAGAGTACCACTCGTCAAGAAGATGACATTTAGTGGCAGAAATCAGATGAAGCTTAAGAAGAACAAACTATAGAGCAGTTTGTTTGATCACAATTTAAGGTGGTCATTTTAAAGGAAGATTGACCTGTCTCCTGGATAAAGAGGTTAAAGTCACTGACTTTAAATCACTTATCCTCTCATTGGTTGATGGTCATAGGTTTAAGTCCTACTACTGATCATTACCATTTATGTGAAAGAGCTGACAGTTTTTTACTTCTTGTAGTTAACGGAGCATGCCCAGGAATGATGGTGTTGTTAACTGGGGATTCCCAGGAATGATGGTTATGTTAACCGGGCATTCCCAGGAATGATGGTTATGTTAACAGGATAACTGGGTATTCCCAGGAATGATGGTTATGTTAACGGGGCATTCCCAGGAATGATAGTTATGTTAACTGGGCATTCCCAGGAATGATGGTTATGTTAACTGGGCATTCCCAGGAATGATGGTTATGTTAACGGGGCATTCCCAGGAATGATGGTTATGTTAACTGGGCATTCCCAGGATAATGGATATGTTAACGAGGCATTCCCAGCTATGATGGTTATGTTAACTGGGCATTCCCAGGAATGATGGTTATGTTAACTGGTGATTCCCAGGAATGATGGTTATGTTAACTGCTGGTTTGGTAATAATGTAAGCATTAAAGGGCATTAAACTGGATGAAACCAATAGAAGGAAAATAAATTTTGTTGACTTACAATGATACTTGGTCACAGGTAATTCAGAACCATTGAATACCTAAATTACAGTCCATTAAAAGTATGTACTAGTATTGTCAAATGTGTTATACAGAAATACAAGCCTTAACCAATATAAGATATCACCCAGGGTGTACCTAGGATCAAGGAGATAATGAATGCGTCTAAAAACATCAGTACACCCATCATTACAGCCCAGCTAGAGGTCGACAATGACCCAGAGTTTGCTAGGATTGTCAAAGGTCGTATAGAGAAAACAGAACTAGGGGAGGTAAGTGAAGAGGTCATGTTCTGTTCTGTTGTACAACTCTGTGTATGACCTTGAATTTTGAAATACTGATTCACGTAGTTAAATGATTTCAATCACAAATTACATAAAAGGATGAATAGAAGCTACAGATGCATGTCATTCTTGATTACACACATGTCACATTGTGATGAAATACAACACTTAGGAATACTTATGTATGTAATGTTTATTTCAGGTATCAGAGTATTTAGAAGAAGTGTTTCTGCCAGATGATTGTTTCATTCTTGTCAAGCTCGATCTAGAACGTATCAGGTTACTGAAGGTGAGAGGAACCTTAGTGATATCTGCTGATATAATCTGATACAGACATTTTCCACGAAATGTCTTTAAATTTTCTTAAATGAAATTTTGACTAAATACAAATCTAAGGACAAAGTCTGTCAATGCTTATTGATGTGTCAATTCATTTTTTTAACAATTTTTTTGAAAAATTGACTTGTTCTGTCTGTACAAAATTGTTACAGTCAGGAAGATTTGCTTACAATTACTTCTTATAGAATTTGCATTCAATGAGCAGCAAATTCCTTGAGTTGCAGATTCCTTGTAGGTTATAGTAATAAAATTCTATACTGTGAAATTTATCATCATAGAGCTTGAAGGATAAATTGTTGAAATTTGTCTTACAGCTTGAAGTTAGTGTTGGCTCCATTAAAGATTCAATTTGTGCATCAAAATTGAAGATCAAACCAGAGGTAAGTTCTGTTTTCTGTAAAAAAAAAAATGTCTTCTTATTTTCAGCCTTTTGTGAAAAAAAGTTATTACTGGACTTACAGAAATTCAGTAAAAGAATGAAAAAAAAAAGGAAGAGAAATTGCATAGGTGAATTAATCGTATGAAATCCCTGGGAAAGTATCTGTATTCATCTCTTTAAGATGCCAAATAGTGTATCAGTGGTAACACACAGGACTTGTAATGCCGGGGGTCATGAGTTCAATCCCCCACACTGCAGTTGTTTTACAGACAAGATGTTAAACCAGTTTCATGTATAGATGCAATATGCTGAGCATGTAAAACTACCAGGAGTGTCTCTGAAATGAGAGGCTTTCTGTATCTTGCCATATTCCCCACCAAAATCTACTTTAATTCTCCTGGGGGCTTCAGTCATATGGACAACTGTTACGGGCAATGATTAATTCAGACAGATCAATTTCAGATCCCAAAAACAAAAGCAGAAATGTTTCTCTCTAGGTTGACAAATATGTCTGAAACAAAATATCAGAGTTTTATTTCTGTTTTTACTCTATTTTTTTTTGTAATAATTCATTTTCCAACCAAGTCAATTCCTAAAATATCTGTCATTTTTTAAACGTTTTATATTTCCAGAATGTACATGTACACAGTTCAGCTGTATTCACAGTTCATCCTAAAGAGTCAGCAAAGAGTTCCATGTATTACACACTACAGGTCTGGAAGAAGGAACTTCCCTATGTCAGAATTAAGGTCTGTCTGCTCTAGATATACATGATACCAGTTCATTAACTCCTTGGAGACATATAATGTTTTTAATGCAGGTTCATTTGTGTGTTAAAGCACAATACAAAAAATGCCACTTCGTTGTACAAAGCCGAGCCAGTTTTAAGCTTTAGCTCTTTTGGCTTACAGCCGGAATGATATCTGATCTTGAAAATACATTTTTCTGAATGAAAGTTGAAAGTTAGAGCCTGCCACACCCGTTAAATTTATGTCTCAGTGAGGAGATTTAATCCAGAAATTCTGAATTATTTAAAATCACCAATGAACGTCACAAGTCATTGATTTTAAATAACTTGCAAGTATGGTAAGCTGATTCAAAAATGTAATTCAGTCATTGATTTTTAATTACAAGTGATTTTGGCAGGCTAATTCAAGAACATACTAAAGTCACTGATTTTTTATTATGAGCAATTATGACAGGCTGATTCAAGAAGATAAGATTTTGTTTTTGTGATCATTAGAAACTGTAGGTAAGGCACTGTTGTGTGTAGTCTATTTCTTCAGAAGTAAGTCAGGTTTTTCTGTTTCATCAGGGTATACCATCAGTGACTCGTGCAGTGATACATATAGATGAGAGTAAAGGTGATAACACATACAAGCTTCTGGTAGAGGGAGATAACCTGAGAAATGTCATGGCTACACAAGGTAGGTTACTCAGTATGTCCTCATTACATTTAAGCAGAAAGGAATAACCTGGTTAACCAGGTTTTCAATTTTGAAAATCCTGGTTATTAGATTGGGGTATGGCGGGCGGATGGGCGGGCGTCAAACGAAATTGTGTCCGCTCTGTAACTCTTCAACCCTTTGAAGAATTTTGATGAAACTTCAGACAAATGTTTACCACATCAAGATGACGTGCAGAACGCATGTTCCGCATGGCTGGCTCCAAGGTCAAGGTCACAGTGACATTAACATTGAAAATCCTGTCCGCTCTGTAACTCTTCAACCCTTTGAAGAATTTTGATGAAACTTCAGACAAATGTTTACCACATCAAGATGACGTGCAGAACGCATGTTCCGCATGGCTGGCTCCAAGGTCAAGGTCACAGTGACATTAACATTGAAAATCCTGTCCGCTCTGTAACTCTTCAACCCTTTGAAGAATTTTGATGAAACTTCAGACAAATGTTTACCACATCAAGATGACGTGCAGAACGCATGTTCCGCATGGCTGGCTCCAAGGTCAAGGTCACAGTGACATTAACATTGAAAATCCTGTCCGCTCTGTAACTCTTCAACAGGTTTTCAATTTTGAAAATCCTGGTTATTAGATTGGGGTATGGCGGGCGGATGGGCGGATGGGCGGGCGTCAAACGAAATTGTGTCCGCTCTGTAACTCTTCAACCCTTTGAAGAATTTTGATGAAACTTCAGACAAATGTTTACCACATCAAGATGACGTGCAGAACGCATGTTCCGCATGGCTGGCTCCAAGGTCAAGGTCACAGTGACATTAACATTGAAAATCCTGTCCGCTCTGTAACTCTTCAACCCTTTGAAGAATTTTGATGAAACTTCAGACAAATGTTTACCACATCAAGATGACGTGCAGAACGCATGTTCCGCATGGCTGGCTCCAAGGTCAAGGTCACAGTGACATTAACATTGAAAATCCTGTCCGCTCTGTAACTCTTCAACCCTTTGAAGAATTTTGATGAAACTTCAGACAAATGTTTACCACATCAAGATGACGTGCAGAACGCATGTTCCGCATGGCTGGCTCCAAGGTCAAGGTCACAGTGACATTAACATTGAAAATCCTGTCCGCTCTGTAACTCTTCAACCCTTTGAAGAATTTTGATGGCTCCAAGGTCAAGGTCACAGTGACATTAACATTGAAAATCCTGTCCGCTCTGTAACTCTTCAACCCTTTGAAGAATTTTGATGAAACTTCAGACAAATGTTTACCACATCAAGATGACGTGCAGAAATTGTTGTCTCATTATTAAGTATACTCCTTGCAGACAGTATTGTTAGCCGAAATTTACATCCTACTCATTATCATGTATTCTCATGAATATTATCTTTAACCAGGTTTTCAATTTTGAAAATCCTGGTTATTAGATTGGGGTATGGCGGGCGGATGGGCGGGCGTCAAACGAAATTGTGTCCGCTCTGTAACTCTTCAACCCTTTGAAGAATTTTGATGAAACTTCAGACAAATGTTTACCACATCAAGATGACGTGCAGAACGCATGTTCCGCATGGCTGGCTCCAAGGTCAAGGTCACAGTGACATTAACATTGAAAATCCTGTCCGCTCTGTAACTCTTCAACCCTTTGAAGAATTTTGATGAAACTTCAGACAAATGTTTACCACATCAAGATGACGTGCAGAACGCATGTTCCGCATGGCTGGCTCCAAGGTCAAGGTCACAGTGACATTAACATTGAAAATCCTGTCCGCTCTGTAACTCTTCAACCCTTTGAAGAATTTTGATGAAACTTCAGACAAATGTTTACCACATCAAGATGACGTGCAGAACGCATGTTCCGCATGGCTGGCTCCAAGGTCAAGGTCACAGTGACATTAACATTGAAAATCCTGTCCGCTCTGTAACTCTTCAACCCTTTGAAGAATTTTGATGGCTCCAAGGTCAAGGTCACAGTGACATTAACATTGAAAATCCTGTCCGCTCTGTAACTCTTCAACCCTTTGAAGAATTTTGATGAAACTTCAGACAATTGTTTACCACATCAAGATGACGTGCAGAAATTGTTGTCTCATTATTAAGTATACTCCTTGCAGACAGTATTGTTAGCCGAAATTTACATCCTACTCATTATCATGTATTCTCATGAATATTATCTTTTCCTTCATGTCATGTTATAATCTTTTGAATATTCATAGCAATCTTCATTCCAAAATTCATACTATAGTATAGAATCAGAACAACATTTTTGAAAACCTGGTTTCGTGGCATTGCCATGTTTCTTGTTATACTTATGTCATATTTTTATTAATTTAGAAGGCAGTACTTCAATATTCATTTAAAACTGGATTGTAGCAAAGAGTTAGAATTGTATTTTTGCCACTTTCTCAAAATCAAGGGATGTACAGCATTTCGGTTCTGGGTTGAATGAAATAAAGACAGGGTTTTACGGTAATTACCTTCTTCCCTAAAAAAAATGGAGAATAACCTTTAGGTGGTCTTTTCTCAGTAGGAGAGTAATAAAAGCAAGAAGTAGTTTCCTGAATATTTTATGACCCAGTGGAATTAAAGCTTCCACATTGCTGTTTTTAATTCTGGTTTTCTTTGATAGGAGTAAAAGGCTCACATGCGACCTCCAACAATACAATAGAAGTAGAGAAGACATTAGGTATAGAGGCTGCTAGAACGACCATAATGAATGAGATTAACTATACAATGAGCAGTCATGGGATGAGTATAGATATCAGACATGTTATGTTGCTGGCAGATCTAATGACTTACAAGGTAATCTGTCTACCTCGATTCATAGTTACTCCCTGTTTCTATACTGACTTAAAAATCAGCTTGAATGTTGTTTGTTAAATTTTACAAGTAAACTGACTAAGGTTACTTACGTTGCTGAATTTCTAAAGTTATACATGTTTTATTTACTAAATCAGCTTGTCATTGGACTCATTTCTGCTGAATTATTTGAGGTACTTAATGCTTAATTGTGACTGTTCCTAATATGTAAAAGAAAATAGGCCCTGGTCATTGTGTTTTCACCTTTGACATTGTTTTTACTGTTGTCTACGAGTGATAGATTACTTCCTTGAAGGTAATAGCATCTGCTCTGAACACGATAATTACCTACTGACAAGTTCTTTTAATATATAATATTAATATATTTTGACAGCACTAATAGCAGTTGTTTTGGTTGCACAACTTCCAAGAGATTGATACATAGAATACCATAATTTCAAACTCCGACATTCATAAAATTTATCAACAAGATGACCAATCATTTTGGTTTGTTTAACAGGGTGAGGTGTTAGGAGTGACAAGATTTGGTCTGGCAAAGATGAAGGAAAGTGTACTCATGCTGGCTTCTGTAAGTTGTCTCCCTTGATTAAACTTTCAACTGAAATAGGAAAGTTTTCATAAATTACAAAATATTTACTAAAAAAAATCTGAGAAAGTACCTTTTTAGTGCAATCCTTGTTTATGAGTTTTGAATACAGCACTAGATGATTATAATTATATTTAAAGTTAAATGGTAAAGTTACCTTATGATAAATATATGTGCAGGTTACTCAGGTTAATGTCAATTCAGACAGTAGACATACTTTCGAGGGTTTCAGAGTATTCTACTTAGAAGCTGATCATGAAGTTTATGCTGCTAAAATTGTTACATAGAAAGCAATGATTTAGGCGTTTATTAAACCTGCTGTTTTACAGTTTGAGAAGACTGCTGACCATTTGTTTGAGGCAGCATACCATGGACAGAAAGATGTTATATCAGGTGATTTCAGAATCATTTTAACTTCTAAAAAATTGCACAAAATCCTGTTACATTACTAGAATGTGTATAACACATCCTGCTTAAAGTCTTAAAGTTAAAGGCATGTCATCACTTAGCCTCTCACTGATGGTAGGTCATGGGTTCAAGACCAGCTACCAACCATGACTATTTTTGTGGGAAAGTTGGCAGTTTCTTCTGAAAAATGGGTTACTTATCCCTTAGAGAACTGTGTTTAGATAAACTGCCTGCCTTGTATGACTTAATGTAATCTCAACTGAACCAAGCAAAAGTTTTTGTTCAACTTCTTACATTTTGTCAGGTACTTCTGTGGTACTGTACATGATTTAGATTTCAGGGGGTGTAAGTGCATATTTTATCAGACTAGAATTTATATCACACTAGCAGTCAGGCAAGGGCGATATAACATTTAATCTGGTAATATTTCTACATGTACTACTGCAAAAACTTAATAATAACTTTATTACCCTTCCTAGCATTGAATTGGAAGAATTTCTGTTCATATTCAGTTAATTCTCTGGCCATATGTGATAAAAGGTTTTAAGTCTCCAAACTAAGCTGCACCACCTTTGTAAATGGCCATATCAAAAGTGAACATTAGTAATGTTCAAATGAGAAAACAACAATTCCCAATTTAATTTTATGTTTATTTCATGATGATCTTTGACACAATTGTAGCTGTACTGTTGTCTGTTTTGGTGTTGGTTATAAGCACTTAAAAAAATAAAAAATGTGTCACCAAAACTGAAATATTGAGCATGGGGTCCTACTTGAGGAAATTTGTTATATATTACCTGTCTGGCTTGTAGAATATAAACCATTGACTTGTCAGAATGATAGAATTTTCTTGGAAAACTCAGTATCTTAACTTTTATACCTCAAGATAGAATACATGGGGGCTGTATTGGATTCATGTGTGTTGGTCAGTCTGTTTCCTAGCAACTATTATTCAGATTATAATAATACTTTGCAAGAATCTTAAGTACCAAGCCTAAATGTGCATGTCATTGTCACATTCCACTCTGATTATTTTTCGCTGAGTTATGGCCCTTTGATTTTTGTTTTTACACATCAATTTTTCCGGACTGTTCTCATCAACTATTATTCAGATTTTAATAATTCTTTGTAAGAATTGTAAGTGCCAAGCCTAGTTGTACATGTTGTTGCCACATTCAGCTGCCATGATTTTACACTGAGTTATGGCCCTTTGATTTTTATAAACATATACCTCAGATTGATCAGATTGCTATGTCAGGGCAGTATCTGGGGGTATTCATCTCATTTAGAAATAGCTATTGTTGATGTTCCACAAGGTTCTAGTTCTTACCAGTTGTTATTGGTTGATGCTTAAGCAATCTAAATACTGAATATTATTATTATGTTTACTTGTTTACTTCTTAGGTGTGAGTGAATGTATAATCATGGGGATCCCGATGACTGTGGGGACAGGATTGTTTCAGCTGCTTCACAAGTATCCTTTCACAATCAATACTGATATACTGATAACATTCATTTAGATAAAAAATAGCTTCTTCCTAGTGACAGATGTTTGAAATCTGTTGCTGTGTTTTAAGAATAATTTAAAAAACCCATGATTTTTTGTTATCTTGGGTTTCTCATATGTTCAAGTTAAAGTAAGTATGTATAAATGGTCTGTATTTTTTTCCCTCACAGTTATCTTCAAAAATGTTGTTTCAGTGAGTTTGTCCAAGAAGCATTAAATCTCAGCTTGATATTTTAAAGTTAAGCAGTTTAAGATAATATGATGTATTCAACTTGGATGACATCACAGCTCTGAGGTCATACTGCTGTTATTATGACATTGTGGTAAAGCATCCCTTCTGTGCATCATAGGTCATGTGTTCAAGTCACAGACATATTATGACAGACATGTCTTGATAAGGACAATAATATGATTGATTACTGCTTTGCAATATTTACAATATGTTTACATTTTAAACAAAAGCTCACTTTTGATTGGTCAATACTAGCCTTAAGTATCTTCAATTTTTGATTAAATGATTACATATTCTTAATATTATATCTAAAATGGCTTTAAATCTGATTTTATGTCTTGGATATTTTATAAACTGAATCTTGATATTGAATCATTTTTATTTAAATTTGATTTTGAGCCAAGATTGTTCAAATGATGTTTAATTTTAAACAACATTCCAATTTTAGATGAGTAGCTTGATTTATGTTGAATACGTAGCACTTCTCAAAAGTTTTTTGGCAGGATTCCCTTGGTAGATCTGTGTTTTCTAATACAGAGGTATGAGCTCATGGTGAGCTGTTGTGATCAGGCTGTGTCCGTCAGACTACGGGCGTCATTAGTTGTCAACTTTTGCTTTAAACAACATCTCCTCTAAAACCACTGGGCCAGATATGAAGAAACTTTCTGGGATGGTCCTTGCATGAAGCCCCACCAAAGTTGTCTAAAGAATTCAATTCCATGAAGAACTTTAGATATTATTACTGCCAGTAGGAAAAATTTAAAAAAATCTTCTTGTCTGAAACCACTTGGCCTAAAGCTCTGAAATTTGATGTAAAGCATCCTTTAGCAGACCTCTACCACAGTTGTTCAAATTATGTCCCTGGGGGTCAAAATTAGCCTCGCCTCCGGGGTCACATGTTTTGTATAGAATTATATAAGAAAAACTTTCAAAACCTTCTTGTCTGAAACCACAAGGTCTAGAGCTGAGATATTTTGCATGGAGCATCATCTTGAGGTCCTCTTCCAAGATTATTCAAATTATCTCCCTGGGGTCTTTAATGGCACTGCCCCTGGGGTGACTAAAAGTTTTATAAAATACATACATGTATATAGAAAAAACCTTTAAAGTCTTCTTCTCTTAATGACATAGCATTGAGTGTGAAAATTTTGTGTTACTTTGTCTAGTAGATCTGTACCAAGATTGTTAGAATTATATTACTAGGGTTAAAACTGGCTTTGCCCCAGGGGTCACATGTTTTACATAGAATTACATAGGAAAAACCTATGAAAATCTTCTTGTCTGAAACCACAAGGCCTTGAGCTGAGATATTTTGCATGGATCATCATAAAGAGGTCCACTACCAAGATTGTTCAAACAATACTCCTGGAGTTATTAAATAGACTGTCCCAGGGGACACTTTGTTTTATAGAGACATATTGTGGAAAAACGAAAAAAAAAACCCACCTGATCTGGAGTCTAAATATTTTGTTTGTCTCATTGTCTAGTAGACCTGTTACAAGATTGTTAAGATTAAACAAACCACTAGAGTCAAAATTGGGCTGCCCTTGGAATCTCGTGTTTACATAGGCTTATATAGGAAAAAACTTTGAGATGTTTAGGAAAAAAAGATTGAAAATCTTCTTTTTTAAACCACAAGGCCCCCAGCTTCATGATTTGGTATGTAGCATCATCTAGTGAATCTCTTCCAAAGTCTTCAAATTAATTCCCTAGGGTCAAAATTGGCCCAACCTGAGGGGTCACTTGATTTACATCGAGTTATATAGCAAAAACTTGGCAACTGAAAGGAAAAACTTTAAAAATCTTCTTTAAACCACAAGGCCTAGGGCATAGATATTTGATTGATAACATCATCTAGTGCACATCTACCAAAATTGTATAAGCCATGGCTCTTTGGTCAGAATTGGCCTGAGCCCAGGGGTCACTTGTTTTTTCATAGACTTACATAGGAAGAACTTAAAAATTCTTCTTCTCAGAAGCCATAAGTCCTGCAGTTAAGATGTTTGGTATGTATAATTCTCTAGTTGTATACCAAGTTTATATAAATCATAGCCCCTGGATCAAAATTGGCCCTACCCCAGGGGTCACATAGAGATATTTACAAAAAACAGTTTAAAAAGATCTTCTTGTCTGAAACCACAAGGGCTAAAGCTTACATATTTGGTTGATAGCACCATCTAATGGACCTCTACCAAAGTTATAAAAATCATGGCTCTGGGGTCAGAATTGGCCTGAGCCCAGGGGTAACTTGATTTTACATAGATTTACATAGGAAAAACTTTAAAAAATCTTCTTTTCCTTGTCCTCTTGTTCTTTTTTATTTTAAAAATCTTCCTACCATGATATAGGAAAAAACATATTGCTTTTAAAGAATGTTATCTTCAATAAAAAAAGCAAAGACAAAAAAAACACCCAACTACAAAAATACAACTCTGGTCATTAAAAATTTCCACTTTAAACCTTCATCTATTTCAACATATTGATTTAAGAAAAAAAGTTGTATTCAAGAAAATAGAGCAGCCGTGATCCACTGTGTTTTGATCTAATCAATGCATGTGCAAGGTTCTTGTGCATGTGCATAAGAGGTGTCAGGTTACATGATTGTTTGAATATATAGTCAGATACAATACTTAAGAAAGCAAGTTGCACAAATTGGTTGTCACACCAGGGTCTTAATTGAAGGGAATTGGTTGTCTACTGAAGGAATAATCAAAATATGCTGTCATTCACTCTTCTGTTTATCCAGTAACGGAAAAACAATTAAGGCCGTTCCCAAATAAACAGAACAAAATGAAACAAAACAGCTGATATTTTTGTGTACTTTACATAGAGCACATAATTACATATTTCGTGTGTTTACCCCTGTGCACAGAACACTTGAAACTTAATTCATACAGATACACTAACTATACAATACCTTAACATTGATCTAGAGCAGAGAAAAAAGCCCCAGTACAGAGGCCATTGTTGTTTGATGTCCCAGAATTCCATCTGCCAGGCTCGTGACCTTAACCTTGTGGGAGAGGAAAAATAAATACAGCAGACCACAACAGTGCTACATTAGGATTTATACAAACAGAAGCAAAGTGTGCTGCCATCTTTTAGAGGTGTTACGAAATAAAAGAAGAAATTACTGTTAAAATTATGTGTTCAGAAAGCATTTGGTGTCGTAATCTAAACATTGAGACATAAAGAAGATAAATGCCTATGTGCAAAGAAGCCACTTGCCTTATGTAGCAGTAGTATCTCAGTTGTTCAGAAGTCAGCCAGAAAGCAAGACCAGCAAAGTTAAGTTTCTGTCTCTTTATATTTCAAGGTGAAAGGTTATTTCCCTTAAAATTATCAGTGTCGATTGTAAAACTTGGTGATTTTCTGTTTATGAATAAAAGATTTAAACTGTGGTTATTTGATTTTTTTTCTTATTAAAATCACTAAAGTGATAGTTCTGTGTATGTAAGTACCTCTTCTTTTGTAGAGTAACTGTGTTTGTCTTCTGTTCAGTTGTAAAGTTATACAAGCGTGTTTATCATTCAGTCCTTAAGTTTGCCTCAAGCTTCTAAACCAGATTACTTGTCAAGGTAAGCAGGTCGTCTCTTGCTAAATTTACTTTTGTAAAGATGTAAACTTGAAATTAGTACTGATAACTGTTCACTGAGGCAACATAGAATAAAACTTTGAAAATCTTCTTATCTAAAACCACAAGGCCTTGAGCCTTAGGATTTGGTAAGTAGCATTGTCTAGTGGACCTCTACCAAGTTTGTTCAAATTTGTCCCTGCCCTTGGTGTCGATTGATTTTACATAGGCTTGTATAGGGAAAACTTTGAAAATCTTATCTGAAGCAACAAGGCCCTGAGCCTTAGGATTTGGTAAGTAGCATTGTCTAGTGGACCTCTGCGCAGTTTGTTCAAATAATACCACTGCGGTCAAATTTGGCCCCATCCCGGTCAATTGATTTTATATAGGCTTATTTCGGGAAATCTTTGAAAATCTTTTTTGTCTGAAACCACAAGGCCCTGAGCCTTAAGATTTGGTATCTAGCATTGTCTAATGGACCTCTACTCAGTTTGTTCAAATGATGCTCCTGGGGTCAAATTTGGCCCTGCTCCAGAGGGTCAGTTGATTTTACATAGGCTTATATAGGCAAAACTTAAAAAAAAAAACTTCTTGTCTGAAACCTAAAAAGCCTAGAACTTAGATATTTTTAATGGAGCCTCAGCTCGAGGTCATATACCAAGTTTGTTCAAATTATGCTCCTTGAGTGAAAATTGGCTCTAAGCTTGGGGTCACTTTTATTCATATAGATTTATATAGGGAGAATCTTAAAAAAGCTTCTGATGTTTGTTCAACAGCAGACCCAAAGGCAAAGTATTCAATTTCAGGTGAGTGATCTAGGGCCATGATGGCCCTCTTGTTTCTTTCTTTCTTTTATTTTCTATATTTTTTTCCTGATTATTGAAAAAGAGCTCAGAGATGAGTAGGTCATTGTTTGACTTTGTTATTGGCGGCGCCGAGAACGGCGACGCCTATATTGGAATAGTGTTTCATTTTGTACCATGCACTGACGTAATCAATTTGGGAGAATCTTGGATCATTATCTATGTAAAAAAATCCAATTATTCTGTACATCACTTAAAATATGTCACTTCATAAATCGTATTTATTAGTTTTAAAAATAAATTGATCCAAATCAGGTAAGTTTGTATTTTTAATCAAAAGTTTTTGATGCAAAAATTACAGATTTAATTACTTTTCCCAAAACAAATCAAAGCGCTGCAAGTACTTGTGTATTCACAGCATTTATCTAGCAGTGTGTTGCTACTTAATCTGAAATGCAAATCTTTGTTAATTCTTTCAACTATAGCTATATAAAGAAAGGTGAAGCCGAGTGGTTAAAAGGTCGGACTTGTACTCTATGGATAGCTAGTCAAGACACGAGTTCGAACCCCGTCAGCGGCCGTGTCGGCATCGGTTATTTCCTTCAGCAAGAAACTTTATTCTCATTACTTAGTACTGGTTGGTTCCAGGGACGGATTTGAGAATGATTCTATTAGCTAAAAGTTTTCGTCACAATCGAAATAAAATTGTATTGTATAAACTAACTTGAAAATAGAAATTGTACAAAATCTGTCGTTTTAATGCAATAATAAAGAATGAGTCTGTCTTTGTGAATACAGACACAAGGATGAATTTGAAGAACACTCTTACTTTGCTGGAGTCAATTCAATCGTTATAGTTACAAAAAAAAAAACATATCTTTTCACTACGCCACTAAACCGCTAAACCATGAATATGATAGAGTACCAGTTGTACTTCGGGTGTTATCTAGTGCAGACAAATTACAAAATATTTGAAATGATGTAATACCATACTGTGAAATGTGGAATTCGAACAAAGATGTTACATGTAAGGTTTTATTTTTTGGATGTCGATAACATAGGAAATGTTATTTCAAAATCGAGGACACACCTTCAGAGACAAGTATCTTGGTATAGTTTTCACCAAATCTGGGAATATTATGCGTACAAGAAAATATTTAGTAGTAAAGCCCTTCATCTATTATAGGAGAATGTGTACTCCATACTTGATTACCCATCGGAAGCACTGTCAGGTCGGCAGCTCTCTTTGTTCCAATTTCAGAAATACACTCACACTGCTACTGCTACACAAAAATTCGTTTCCCGTTTCCTACCAGAGACGGTAATTCCTTAGATATAATTTTCTCTTAAAAAACAGACCGGGGAAAAAACAAGATTAGGAGGTGATTTTAAATAATTTATAATGACTATTCTCTTCTACAGTTCTCTTCTACAGAAATAACCGTCCATGGATCTCAAATTCTCATTCTCTGTGAGAAGAAAACATATTCTTGGAATTGTCATTCAAGGTTTAAATTTGAAATTTTGACATGTCTTGGGCTGCCTAGAAACTTTGGACAGTGAACTTAGCAACCCTTTTGAAACTTTCCGATCACTGAAGTCATCCTTGTTTCAATTTACTTAATGTGCTATCGATGGTTCCAAATTGTTCCCTTGGTCAATCACAGCAAATCTATATAAAGTATAGTATTTAATGTACGTTGAAGGCTTATGACCACTGCATGTGCATGTGTGATGGTATTTTCTTCATGCATACAATATAAACAATGAAAACATAACATTTCTTCAAGAAATAGATTGAAAATCTGAGTTTGTAAAAATTGGATTATATCCTGTCTATCATGGTTGCGCAACCAGGATAGAACAGAAAAAGACACAAAACAGTAGGATTTAAACAGACTAAAATCATTAAAAGGGTATAGATTGTTGAAATAAAGCAAAAGTAGACATTTGGAATATTCAAGTGCTGAATTGTGTCGCAGGCGAAGAACACTTGATTATTATCCTAATTTTTAATTTTAAAGGGAGACAATATGCAATTTTCAGAAAAAGTGAAAGATCAAATGATTTTTTATGAGAATATAGTCATTCATATCTGGTCATTTTGTTGAAGAAAAGTGAATTCACATGATTTCACATCTTTAATAAAAGTGATTAAAACATGGATATAATTCAAATGTCCCCCTTTAAAATCTTTTTACATCACATCTGTAAATAACTTGATTATATCATCAAAATGTACAACATGTACTATACACGTGTACAATTGTTTAGGTTAATTTATACACTTACTATTTATCTTATTTCAAAACCATGTGCGCCGCCTTTGATGCTTTGCATCAAAATTAATCGTTTGATCCTTAGAATAACAATGTTTACATGCGCGGTTGATTTACTTTAAAATCTCTTATTACACTTGATAATACAGTATATCAAAAATTTTCCGTACTTAATGTTTCAAAATGTTTACTGACATTTCGCTAATACAATATGTGGCTTAGTTATTGGACAACACCAGTTGTTGTAAATAAACCGATCGATTTTCGCCACGGTAATTTTCCAGAAATATTCACTTTTAATATAATCGTGTGAACGGAAGTAGCTTTGCTATTTATATCACAGTCGAACAAATTACAGGTAGATGTGTTGATTCAAATTGTTTTTATCAGCTGTTTCTCCCCAAAAATGCGAGAAAATCCTTTGTATCACAGAGAATTGACGAACAATTTAAAAATGACTGACTCTTAGCATTGCTTTGCAGCAAGGACCCTGTTTGCAGACAACACCCAATAGGTCATTTCTTGTTTGAAGACCGTCAGTACATTTCTGGATTCGAACATAAGTTAAATCGGATGTCAAAGCTAGAATGTTGAGCACCTTTCTATTGAGCTTTTAACTTTTGACCTATGAATGGGTCACTAATGCGTATAAATCATAGTTCTGGAAAAGATGTACTAGTACCAAGTCAGTGCTCTAATTTGATCAATACTTTGCCTGATCCGTTACTATGGCAATGTGATCAGAAAAAAAATCAGCAGCCTTTTTTTCTGGTATTGACCGGAGTTTTCCAAATACTTAACTGATTCATGACCTAGTTACATGGCAAAGTTAGAAATAGTAAACAAACTTCAAGTGGATTTCGCAAGAGAAACTGTATTAACAACAACAACAAAACAAACAAATAAAAAACGTTTTTACCCCCTGTTACTGAAGTTCTGTCGTGAATAAATTTCAGTCAGTAGTCTGTCATAGTGAAAATACCTACTGCAGAGTGGAATGCGAAAGGAAACAGCTCGCAACTTATAGTAAACATCACTTTTAATTTATTTTTCATCACGAATGAAATAACTTATCTGCATGATGGAGACTATAGCTTGCATCATTTATTCAAAGTTGCCCTACTTTCTTGTCCGATCAGGCTTTTCACATTTTTATAAACCTATCGCGTAAATGTTCAGTAAATCTCTATTATGTCGAAATTAGGAACATTAACGCTTTTATTAGACATAAAGATTGTCAGACAACTGTTATTTCAAATGCCTCTTGAAGTTTTCGGTCATATTGATATATGACAAATAACTGATAATACATTTCAAAGTTTCATCTTCAATACAAACGTGGACGTGAATTTCATTGACTCCATAACAGTCTGACGGCACGACGTTACGTGACCGGAAAAAAATGGATAAAGATTTCACTTGATATTTTAAAGGTAAGATAAAATATAACCGGTTCAAGTAAATAGTTCTGCCACAGTCAGAAAAACACACCGATAAAGAAGTGAAAGACATAGAAAGATACCAGATTTTTAGAGATATGCCCTAAAATTTAGGGAATTCCATTTCTGTTTTGAAATTAATATAAATATGTCTTATTGAGCAGGAAAAAAAACCTGTTGTCAAGGTGACTGTGAAAAAGTCTTGGTACAACAAGTAAACTGAGTGAAGTAATATAAGTATTGGTATATTCCTTGCAATGTTTCTTATTGTCTTTAGGCTCTAAGGAAATATTTTTGAACATATGTTCTTCTGTTTTTCATTTTATAGAGAATGAGCCGACAAAATATTTATGCTGTGTGTCATCGGTTAATTTTTGGGTATATTTTTTAAATAAAACGAAAATCCACTGAAATTATCAAAAGCACACGATCTTGTTTAAAGCAGGCTGAAATCATAATATTACCCAATCAGTGACGGATGATTCGCTTGCTAAGTAACCGTATAGATGTGATTTCCGCAGAAATAGAGAAGTTTAAAAAGAAACATTAAATATATCAAAATGAGAACGAGGATACGACATGTAGCTGACTCCAACTAAATGTTTATCAAAATGCGGTTAAATGTACTTAAGCTGTTTTGTAAACAAAAATGGGGTCACTGCCTTTTTCCCAATCAATACTTCACTGGATGTTATTGTATCGTATACCGTCTAGGAATTTCTATTTAAAGATCTGACATGTGACTTGTTCATTACCTCTTTTACTTCATCTATTTACTTAATGTCCAAATCTATATATTGTGGTCAAACCTAATCAATATCGTGACAGGAATATAGACGTTCGTCGATTTCGCAAGAACAGCGCAGAAATTTTCCATCAGAGCAAGTCGGTTGTTGTTTTTTCTTCTATATCTGTGATGTTCTCAAGACTGATAGGAAGATCTTTCAGCTTCGTGCTGCTTAAACATAAACAAAATACGTATCTGTTACAGTAATTTTAAGCGTATTCGCAGACGTAACGTTACATACATAAACACATACCAGCTGTATTTACAATATTGTAGGTCAGTAGAAAGATTCTTACTTTCTTCTTATTATTGTCTTCACGACGAACATTTTAACGTTATACTGAAAGTTTCTGAGGCAAGCAACTGATAGCTATCTGACATCTCCATAATTTAACAAAGAAATACAGTTGTTGTTTTTTTCACCAAAAAGAATTATAAAACAAAAGCGAGAATGGTATTTTTTTTGTCGATAGTATCTGTTGTTATCAGATGTAGAGGTCATTCTATGGAACTAGGAATTATATAATAATATAGAATAGTAAACACTATCATACAGTAATAAGACGTAGAAAATTGTGTTCTTGTCTGATTGACGTCAAGACGTAACGTGGCAGATTACTAAGTATCAAGATTACTAAGCCACAATTATTTTTCGTTTTATATAATTATACACATCAGTTGCGGATTAAGGAGATACATTATTTCTGATAAGGTATTTATATTTTTGTCTGATTTATTTCTTGGAATCGTATAACAGCAGTGTGTTGATTATTTTCTTTTTCTTTTGTTTTTATACTTAAAAAAGAAAATATTTTAATATTTTGTCGGGGGATGTGGGAGGGGTCAGTCTACATCTAAAATAATTTCAGTTCATGCTTTCATTTAGATGTTAATGGTTTTGCTCTATATCCGTCTTTTATCTAACTTAAGAAATAATAGTTCATGTTATTTATTTCTAGACAGCCCCAATAAATCAAAGCAAACCAATTTTTTCTAGACAGAAAATTCCTTTGAAGAGTATACAATGTGCTTAAACTTTTTGTTGTTGTTGGCTTTCATTCCAAACCCTCTGTGTATGTTCGTATATTCGAGTGGTTAACAGAATCAGCAGTTTACCAATACGGACGACGCTGTTAGTCTGTGTGTAACTTGACATTTCCATTTCATGATAAAGGGGATTAAATGGCGTATTACCCTTTAGTCCGTGCGTACCAACCCCATCATATCTAAAGTTTTAATTTTTTTTTATACTTTATCAAAGTGACCATTTTCAAGAGTGTGTTAAACTCTTTAATAAATGATTCTTTTAACCCGGAGAACTCGTTATTTCAAATCTAGATTTCATTAACGACAACGAAATTTTGACTTATTTCTATTTTTGAAAAGAATGTTCTACTAAAAATAACTTACTGACAAAAAATAAGTCAAATAATTACATTATAAATTGATTTTTTTCCTTTTCAAAGTGCTATACCGTAACGCGACGGTATAACTATATCGTATAAGATTTAAAGTAAATATCTGTAATATCACATGCGGCGATGGTGGTGACAGTAAAAGCGTTGGAAATATTTTGTTAACATGGGGGGTCCAGAGTTCAAATCGGGCTGGAGCGAAAAAAATTTTTTTTATTATATTTTGACTTTTATAATCAGTTTTGAAGTAAAATATTATGTTGTTATAATCTCACGGCATCTAAATATATAATTTTTTTTTTTTTTTTTTTTTTTTTTTTTTTTTTTTTTTTTTTTTTTTTTTTTTTTTTTTTTTGAGGCCCCGGATCCGGGTAACCCCGTTTATTTTCCCCGTCATAGGTTAAGAAGAGGTCGGAGAACCATCCTCAACTAACCTTACAAGAACAATAATATAACATATTTATCTATAATTATCTAATTGTCAGTGGCATAAAAAAAGATATTCTTACAATATATATAACGGAGAAAAAGAACTAATTAAAGTACCTTTTGCCTCAGGGGCCAAATATATGCATAATGCAGCCATTAAGGTATCATATATCTGTAAGTGTAAAAAAGATTAAAATTTTAAAGTTGTAGGAAATTTTTAGGAAGTACATAAAAGATCTACAAGTGACCAATATTTTTGGTATTTATCAACTTTAATTGTCTTACTAAAAATTGACGAGGCTAGCGTAAGGCTTTTTTTTAGACCTATCAAAGATGGTATGACCTGCTTTCTTTTACATAAAAACAAATATCTTTTCATTTCTATACATAACATATTATAGTGTTCGAAACCCTTTTTAGTAAATCCAAGTATAAAGCATTTTCTGTCTATATTACAACTAGTAGATGTATTTTCAATAATTCTTTTTACATTTGTTATCAAAGCTTGGCTAATGTTACAATCCCAGAACAAATGAAGAAGTGTTTCATTTTCCATTTTACAAAAAGTACATAACTGTGTTGTTACTATATTCATTTTATACATCAGGAAATTTGTTCCTAAGATTCTATGTATAATTCTCATTTGTAGCCACTGAAGATATGTATCATCAGTGATGTTAAATACCCAGGTATATATGTATTTCCACTGTAAATCTTCATTTTCAAAAATAGTATTCCACTTAGCTTCACATGTTGGCTTTTCTTTGTTCTGGATAAAAATACTATATATTGTTCGTTTACCTTTCATCTCCTGAAAAAAAGGCTTAAGATACAACGGTATTATGGGAGCAATGTATTCAGTTTCAATAAGTACTATGTTCGTTTTAAACTGATGTAAGTTCAAAAAAAATTTGATAACATTCTGGAGCCCCAGATATGTTAAAAAATTAATTCTTACACCTGTTCTGTCTTCGAGTTGATTTCTGTCAATAAAATTCCCATCTGAAGTTAGAATATCTTTTACAAATCGAATACCTTTATCATACCATGATTTAATATACACAGGTTTACTACCAATAAGAAAATTTCTATTGTAGAAAAGGGGCAATTGTGAAAATTCAGTCATATTCTGAAATAATAATCTAAATATATAATTTATGAAAAAAATTTGTTTATGTCAAATCTGGAGTACAGCCTCTTTAAGTAGCTTATAAATATTAATTGGTAAAGTACTTCAGTTTTGTTCTCACATGTCCTTAAAGCATTTTTTCTCGTAACTTTCAGTTTTGTTTTCATGTCCTTGAGTTGTTTTGATACAGGATTCTGAGTCAACAGTAAAATCTTAAACAATTAATTAAAACTAAGGTTGACTTCCACTTTGAATTACTTACTTCCTTAACTTGATTATCAGTAAGTTATCAACACATCAACATTTTTAAGTTTCCTGTTAGAAAATTTACAGAAATACTTACTTCAGGAAGTTTTTGATCATCGAAAAGCGAAACAGATATCGAAACTCTAAACTGTTAGACAAGAAACATTCCTACACATAGCAACAAGTTATTTATCATTTTTGCCGGGCAGTAGTAAATAGGTACTTCGGAGTTGCAAAATGACATTGAATGTTTTCCCCGCATGCCAGTCAGTTGTCGGTTTATTTTTTTAAAACCTAAATGTCATTTCAGACATAGATCTTCTAAAGTACACGCAACTATTTTCAATGCATTACCAAGAAACGTTGTGGCCTTGAAAACTTCATGCCTAAATACACTACAGATTTTGTTATCGGCATAATACTTTTAACAGCTTTATCTAGCCATGACGAGATAAATTTGTGTATTTATCACGTGTTCTTCTGAAAATACGGAAAGTCATTTTCGGCGTCTTGTTACGGAAAATTAGACAGATTCTTGAGTCAACAGTAAAATGGTAACAATTAAAACTGAAAGTGCAACAAAGGCTGATTCACCCTTTAAAATGACGTATTTCCTGAAATTATCAGTATGTAAATCCCACATGAATACATGTATTTCAAAATTTTCCGTTTTAAAATTTACAAAAAATACTGAAGAAAGTTTTTGGTCATCGAAAAATCAAAATAAATTCTTTTTCTAAACCCAATACTGTCAGACATTAAACATTTCTATACAAAGCAATTTATTATTTATCTTGTTTGCCGGACAATAGTCAGAAGTTGCTTCTGTGCAAAAAAAAGAAAATGGTCTGCCTCGCATGTCAGTTAGTTGCAACTTCCTTGATATTCTAAAGTACAGGTCAAACAACAATTTATATAAGTACGTTTAATTAATGCTCTACCAGGAGAAACGCTAAAACCATGAAAATTTAAACCACGTGGACCGATTGGGTCTGTTACACTGTAAGGAACAACATACACCATAGAGCTCAAATTGAGCAGTGGTTAACATCATGGCATATCATTAGCTGATTAGCCAGTGCTGATGTAAACCAATAAAATAGCCATTAGCACATCCCAACTGACCCCATGTGGCCTAGCATCCCTCCATGTAACAGATGTTACTTGCTCAGCAAAATACATAAATACATGAATGAAGTTAGATGATTAGAAGAGAAAGGTGTTTTCTGTGATTCATTCTGTGGATGCCAAATTTGAAAGGGTGAGTTTATTTACATTTTCAATATATACTTATTGTTAAATATACAAAGTAAGTAATAATAATATACTACCGTTACACAACTTTTGAATATAAAATATTTTTATTTAACCTTTTACAAGGCAAAATAAAAAAAGACGCATCAATGTAAATAGTATTTGCGTACTTGTGTTAAATCTATGACAAAAACTTACACTTTTTATTCTATTTATACGCATCTTTAACTTTTTCCTCCATTTATACTCATCGCCAAATTTCAATTCGGAACCCAACATTGAAGAACCAACAACAGGTTAGAAACCCACAGACATGGATGCCGCCTGCAAGTGCAGTTGAGCATTTGGCTAAAAATGTAAACTGCCTAATAAAGTATTACTTCACAGCCGGAAAGTGTGATGCGCAACTACCAAACTTCCTACAGGAGGGTTGTTTGAAAAGATTACAGAATGGCGAAATAGAGTATAACCTGGGGGATGAGGTCTACATAAATGACATTTCGGAGTGCTTCTTATTTTCCAATGAACACCTGCTGTCTAAAATGAAACCTGCAAAAAGAAAACATGCAGAAACACCACAGAAAGGACGACGAAGAAAAAGTTTAAAAGTATCTATGAATACATAATACAAAATTATGTCATGTTATCTATTTGATCACATTAAAACTTCTTATGCTGGATATCATATGGGTATTAATTTCACCCAATTTGTGAAGAACATTTTAAAGTTGTGTTTGGATAAATTGGCATTACTACCTCTTTTTCAGGAAACCAAAAGATGAACAGAAGCAGTATGAAGACTTCAAAAGTAATATATGATCAGAAAAAATCATCTGTTGAACTGTGAAATCTCTATGTGAACTGGCTATTCATTGTTTGAAAGTTTTAAATAACTGTGATGGAAATATAAGCATGTGTTTAAAAATATTTTTGCAAATGGCTTAATCTATATTTGATTTGTACAAATTAATTTAAGATGTGTGTCTTTTTTTTTTTTTGCTTGTTTTATTTGTTTTTGTTAAATGAAGTTTATTGTGCAGAAACTGCTAATAACAAGCAAAACAAGTAATCGTAGCTCTTGTTATTAAGTGCACATACATGATTAAATTATATATAATATAAGTGAAGTAGAAGATGAAACTCATTCTTGTTGAAGTGTTCCATCTATCAGGACATCAGAGACAATATTCTATACAGATCAATTGCTACTAATTAATTTTTTCTAACGCTTTAAGATTTAGCGGCATGATTAGAAGAAAATCTACATTGTACAATTAATTATCTGCACTTTTACAAATCTCTTGCTTAAAATTATAAATAACTTTAAGTAATATGTACTTATTTCTTTTCAACTCTCTTTCAGACATATCATTTGTATATATTTTTGTTACTATTGTGCGACTTAAAGTATCAATAATATACATACTTGTTTAAAATGCCGTACAGTTATCACTATATGCATTCTGTTCTAATGTTTAATCAACTAAAGTGACTTTAAAACTATTAAAACTATTTGTTATTATCATAATTTTTAAATATTATACACAATATCACTATGATAAAATATACTTACTTACTTACAGTGTGATGATTTTAATTGATGTTATCATGCGGTATTACATAATTCAATATTTCATTATTGTAACGATTTAAAACATGTAGAAAAAACCAATACACTGCCATTTTTATTCCCTGTCAGAATTATTATAATAACTTTGAACAGTGTTCAACCTAAAAAGATAAAAAAAAAAATTCATGTTTCATATTGTGTACATACAACATAGAATACCTCATTGACTATTCACTCTCATAAAATCAAAGACCTTCATTCCCTGTCTAATCCATGTGCAATAAATTAGCCCCAAGTGATCTGATAATCTCTATTTTATGACCCATCAATTAGCTACAGATTATGATGCGTGAAGGACCAACATTAAGAGTATTCCAGAAACTGTAGTTTGTTCCATTGAGCTGTAAGGAACAACATACACCATAGAGCTCAAATTGAGCAGTGGTTAACATCATGGCATATCATTAGCTGATTAGCCAGTGCTGATGTAAACCAATAAAATAGCCATTAGCACATCCCAACTGACCCCATGTGGCCTAGCATCCCTCCATGTAACAGATGTTACTTGCTCAGCAAAATACATAAATACATGAATGAAGTTAGATGATTAGAAGAGAAAGGTGTTTTCTGTGATTCATTCTGTGGATGCCAAATTTGAAAGGGTGAGTTTATTTACATTTTCAATATATACTTATTGTTAAATATACAAAGTAAGTAATAATAATATACTACCGTTACACAACTTTTGAATATAAAATATTTTTATTTAACCTTTTACAAGGCAAAATAAAAAAAGACGCATCAATGTAAATAGTATTTGCGTACTTGTGTTAAATCTATGACAAAAACTTACACTTTTTATTCTATTTATACGCATCTTTAACTTTTTCCTCCATTTATACTCATCGCCAAATTTCAATTCGGAACCCAACATTGAAGAACCAACAACAGGTTAGAAACCCACAGACATGGATGCCGCCTGCAAGTGCAGTTGAGCATTTGGCTAAAAATGTAAACTGCCTAATAAAGTATTACTTCACAGCCGGAAAGTGTGATGCGCAACTACCAAACTTCCTACAGGAGGGTTGTTTGAAAAGATTACAGAATGGCGAAATAGAGTATAACCTGGGGGATGAGGTCTACATAAATGACATTTCGGAGTGCTTCTTATTTTCCAATGAACACCTGCTGTCTAAAATGAAACCTGCAAAAAGAAAACATGCAGAAACACCACAGAAAGGACGACGAAGAAAAAGTTTAAAAGTATCTATGAATACATAATACAAAATTATGTCATGTTATCTATTTGATCACATTAAAACTTCTTATGCTGGATATCATATGGGTATTAATTTCACCCAATTTGTGAAGAACATTTTAAAGTTGTGTTTGGATAAATTGGCATTACTACCTCTTTTTCAGGAAACCAAAAGATGAACAGAAGCAGTATGAAGACTTCAAAAGTAATATATGATCAGAAAAAATCATCTGTTGAACTGTGAAATCTCTATGTGAACTGGCTATTCATTGTTTGAAAGTTTTAAATAACTGTGATGGAAATATAAGCATGTGTTTAAAAATATTTTTGCAAATGGCTTAATCTATATTTGATTTGTACAAATTAATTTAAGATGTGTGTCTTTTTTTTTTTTGCTTGTTTTATTTGTTTTTGTTAAATGAAGTTTATTGTGCAGAAACTGCTAATAACAAGCAAAACAAGTAATCGTAGCTCTTGTTATTAAGTGCACATACATGATTAAATTATATATAATATAAGTGAAGTAGAAGATGAAACTCATTCTTGTTGAAGTGTTCCATCTATCAGGACATCAGAGACAATATTCTATACAGATCAATTGCTACTAATTAATTTTTTCTAACGCTTTAAGATTTAGCGGCATGATTAGAAGAAAATCTACATTGTACAATTAATTATCTGCACTTTTACAAATCTCTTGCTTAAAATTATAAATAACTTTAAGTAATATGTACTTATTTCTTTTCAACTCTCTTTCAGACATATCATTTGTATATATTTTTGTTACTATTGTGCGACTTAAAGTATCAATAATATACATACTTGTTTAAAATGCCGTACAGTTATCACTATATGCATTCTGTTCTAATGTTTAATCAACTAAAGTGACTTTAAAACTATTAAAACTATTTGTTATTATCATAATTTTTAAATATTATACACAATATCACTATGATAAAATATACTTACTTACTTACAGTGTGATGATTTTAATTGATGTTATCATGCGGTATTACATAATTCAATATTTCATTATTGTAACGATTTAAAACATGTAGAAAAAACCAATACACTGCCATTTTTATTCCCTGTCAGAATTATTATAATAACTTTGAACAGTGTTCAACCTAAAAAGATAAAAAAAAAAATTCATGTTTCATATTGTGTACATACAACATAGAATACCTCATTGACTATTCACTCTCATAAAATCAAAGACCTTCATTCCCTGTCTAATCCATGTGCAATAAATTAGCCCCAAGTGATCTGATAATCTCTATTTTATGACCCATCAATTAGCTACAGATTATGATGCGTGAAGGACCAACATTAAGAGTATTCCAGAAACTGTAGTTTGTTCCATTGAGTGGTTACATGCCAAGATACATGTTATTATCAGCTGACAACGGTTTAATCTAGCCTTGAACGGATAAACAGTTTTTGCATGTGTTTGTGTGTTAATATTTTTCTCAAGATATGGAACGTCATGTTCGACTTCGTTTTACTGAAAATAAGTCACGTGATGAATGTGTCCTTGGGCAATTTTAACCTGGTCCCACGTCATTGGTTGGGCCTCCTATAATCCTCCACTTCCTTGTCAGCGCTTACGTGCGAGTACACTCTTAGCCCTAAGTTTGATGGAACACACATATCGATTTTCTATTTAAAAAGAAGACAATGACCTTTGAATCTTTCCAGTTACGCGTCTGTTATCAGAGAATGATTATACGGTTAAGGTTGTTGACCCCAGGACACCTGTAATTCTGCGGACCACGAATAAGTACAATACTTTTATTGGTGGAAACTATTCCTAACTAAAGAATTTAAACTGAGTCTGTTGGGAAAAAAAGAGATAAATATTGTGAAATTTTGGGATATCTGATTATTGAAAAAAATACTGATTCAAATTTCACTAAAGTAAAAAAAAAATAATATGCGTGTTGAAAAATGTTAAAGAATGTCTTCCTTCACGTCAGTTAGTTTCTTCTTTCTTTCTTCCTTTCTTTCTTTTCGTTCTTTCTTTCTAAAATCCAGAATGTCTTTTCAGTTATCGTAAAGTACAGGATGAATAATTTCTACTCTCAATGCATTTCCAGCCGAGGAATGTTTGCTTCTGTTTCATGCCAAAACACATAACATGTTGATGTATGGTTCACATAATTGAAAACGGCTTAAACTTGTCTTGACGAGGTGCCTTTGCGCATGCGTGTTTTTTCAGTGTTTCTTTGCTTGTTCTTGTTGTTTTTTCTTTTTTTCGTGAATTATACTTAAGATCGGATGAATTCTGCTCTGCTTTGTTAATTCATAATAGGGCAGTTATATTAGAAATTGTGTCTATAGTCTTTTATGTAAGTAAGATTCGAACCAGGTCCCTAGTCTTTGACTGGGGTTTCTAAGTCTAGTGATTACGTGCGAGCGCACTCCTAGCCCTAAATTTGATTGAAGACATTTTTTTCTCTATCTTGAAAAGAAGACATTGACATTTGAATCTGTTCTTTTAAAACACACAGCTGTTATCAGAGACCTGGTTAAAGATAAAAAATATACCGGCACAGTTATGTAGTTTAAGGTTGTTGGCACCTGTACGCCTGTAATTCTCAGGATCAAGAAATAATTAATACTTAAGTACACTGCTTTTATAATGTGGTAACTATTCCTAATCAAAGAATTTTAAACTTTTTCTGTATATTCCTTTTTAACAGAAATGGCGAAATTTGGGGATGGCTGATCATCGAAAAAAAAAATCTGATTCAAATTGCACAGTAGCAAAAAGATTACGGTATCGTAAATTGTTAAAGCATGGTCTTCCTTCACGTCTTTCTTTCTTTCTTTCTTTCTTTTTCTTTCTTTCTTTCCTTCTTTCTTTCTTGTCTTAAAATCCCAAATGTTATTTCAGTTATCACATATTCTCTAAAGTATTGGATAAACAGAGCCTTCTCCCAATTCATTACCAGAAAAAAATCGTCATGACCTGGAAACTTATACCAGGTGAAATGATTGGCTCTGTTACCTGTCAAAACACACCATGTGTTGAGGTATGGTAAGCATAATAGTTAACGTCTTAAACTAGTCTTGCCGCGATGCCTAATTGCGCGAGTATTGTATTGTTTATGTCTGGAGATACGGAGAATTATGTTCCGCTCTCTTAACCAAATATAATTTTAAAGCAGGTACGTTTGAAATCATATATCCATGGCTGTTTGACGCATATTGTAAAATGCATATTGTAAAATGCATATTGTAAAGTGCGTATTGTAAAATGCATATTGTAAAATGCATATTGTAAAAATGCATATTGTAAAATGCAGGTTTATGTGAAAAGGAAAGAATATACAAATACAGATTAAAGGTTGTTGACCCCTGTACGCTTGTAAGGCATTTTCAAAACAGTATGTACCAGAAAAGGAGGAGCGTTGTTGACAGTGAAACTAAATCTTACCAAAAATAATAAATAAAAGATGGCGTTCAAGATATCCTGGAGTTTACAGCGGCTGTTTCTATTGCAACTAACAGACGATAAGAAAAAGAGGCAAGAACAGGAAATCAGGATAACAGATTAAAAAAGTTAATACTTGTGTAACAGATATTCACGCCTGATTGTGTTAAATTACACAAAGTATAATACAATCCGCTAGTCCAATACAGGTTACTGTATTACAACAACTTCGGTAATGGAAAATTACAGACAAGGAAAAAAAAAGTATCTAGAATTTACCAATTGCAACCATTGTCGCGATCCTGTGCGTAAATAGACAGTCCTGTGTATTCTTCCGATATTTCTATATATTTAAAGAACCGTTCGCGTTTTGATTTGTTTATCAACAGATCTAGAAGCCATTTATTTATTCACACTAACTGATAACAAATTCGGGTTATCAGGCATTTGTCGCAGCAAAATTATTTGGTACCCAGGTACTCAAAGCTTTTAATGTCTTCTTTGACAAAGAGAGGGTTCTCATTTCAAAAGGAGGGAAGAACTTATTATAGTGGTTAGGAAGGGATATTTAAAGGAGTATTTTATTTTTAAAGTGACCAAGAAAGGAAGAAGAAGGAGAGACAATGGGGAAAGAAGAAACTACAGGTTGCCAGCGGACAGAGTTCACATTAGCTCGGAGACCAACTTATGTCAAAGTGAATCTAGACCAGATACTTGAAAATTTAAAAAGACTGAAAGAACATCTTGCTCCACACACTGGTAATGTATAGAATGTTTCTTATTATTTTTGTTTATATTTTTAGCATGAAAATGTATATTTTAAAAATCATCAACATTTGAATTCACCAGTTCGACACTGCACCAGTTAGTGACGATTTATTGGAATGAAACAAAATACTGTTCAATATCCCAATTTCTAGTATTGTCGCACAAGAAAAACGTGGTAAAACTCGCTCCGTGACAATTTTTGAGCAGTATTCGCAGATTTCTCAAACTGTCTGGAATACGACCTTTTCTAATAATTGAACAAGACCACATGAATATGTTCTGATATTTTCTAGCATATTGATTGTTTAGCAGGATTACTTTGCGACATAATATCATTACTGTTTGTGTCTTGTGAAACAAATACCTGCGTCCAAATATTAAGGCTAGATTGAAGCATTTTCTTTCATATGGCCAGATCTGAACTTGACAAAACTACATAAACAAACGTATAACAAAAATGCAGAAAAAATGATCATTAGAGTTAAGGAGCTATGTCTTTCATAAATCAATAAATTTCAAATGGGTACAATTTATTTTTCACCCGCATTCTTTTTCTCTAGTCGACGACCACCTTTAGTTAAAAAAGGACAAAAAACAAAAACAAAACAAAACAAAAACAAAACTTACACTACATTTTTTTTGACATGATTAATTTTGACAGTTGTTTTCATCTAAAAAGTACTTTGGCTCATAACATGGAACTAGATTTCTCTTGAATTTCGTGCACCCGTTGGCATAAATCTCCAATGACGTCACGAAATTAGGGCAGGCGGTATAAATTACAGGCGTTAATGAAAGTGAACACTTCGAAATGGAAAATTTTCTCCAGAAAATCGGGTTTTATTGAGAAAAAATCTCTTTCGTTGAAATATTGTCGAGAGAAATGCGACTATTGTTGTATGATGTGCGTCACATCAGCTTGCCCTGTTTTTATCAAGTAAACATACAATGAAGGAGGGGACATCTGTATTCCTTTTCAGAAAAAGATGAGAAACTGAATTAAGCTTAATACACAAAAGAATGAAAAAAAATGGAGTGAGTTTGAAAGTATAAGAGTTAAACATTGCAGTGTTGGTTTCTTCACAATATGCAAAATTTATAGCTGATCTAGTTTCGAGTTAGTCCAATATTGACATTCGTCTTCTTTTTAACAAATTTTCAATAGAAGTTTCTACGTGTTGCGACATCAAATATAATTCACGAATTTGAACAAGGTTCTTTTGATAATAAAAGTGTGTCAGCAAAACTAAACACAGCTTAAAATACAGCCCTCTTATTTTATAAAAGACAAACATATAGCAGTTTAGACCGAAATGACAGGGTATAAAATCGGTTGAAAATGTCAGTGTGGGGTTTTGAAGTAACTTGACGCGACATTTCTTTTTTTAACATTGTAAAACTGGCAGATTTTTCAAGAGAACGCTGGAAATTTTTGTCCTTGAAGTCTTAATCGCCTTGACTTTTCCCATGTAATATAAATGTTAAAAATCTTCTTCCTAGTCTATCTAAACATGTTACAATTGGCAAAAATGGCAAAGCCAAAACTATTTTGTTGTTGTTGTTATTTTTGTCTGTTAACCACTTCTTCGTCGGTGACAGATTGTACACTTTTCAAATGAAATCAATATTTATTGGAAGCATTTCTGTCCCTCACTGTGATTCCTGCTTCGACCATTATGATGTTCAGAAGTTTGTTTTAAAAGATCAGCTGTACCGTATAGTCATTTGATATTCTAAAGTTTGGCCCAGAGTCAAACAAACTAATCTTAGAGACTAGCCAAGCAATGTTATCCTGACCAAGTTTTTGAAGGCTATATCTGAATTGCAATCCAAATAAAAAAACAATAAGACAATGGTGTCTTTTGTTTTACACAATTGGATTATGTTTCGAGATCTTTGGAACAATAGCTTGCATGGACAATTAATCTTCTGCTTTGTTAATGATTGGGTAGTCTCACTACTTCGCTTCCGAAGGTGAACCGATTTTATAGGTTAACATTCCTTTTTCAGTGTTTTCAATGTGGTTCTAGGTTGCTGATCAACCATAATTTTGTTATTTTATAAGTTCCTTATTTAGATATGAATAAGGAATCAGGAAATAGTTCCCTATTCCTTATTTGAAAAAGGAGTAAGGAACTTACTTTATATACATGACATTTTATTGTTGTTCACCTTCTAAAGGTTGAAAACAACTAAAAAACATCAGATCTATAAAAGCGGTTCAACACTTAAAGCTTTATACATTAGGCTAGATGATAGGGTGGAGAATTTCGGAAAAAGAATGTCAGTTGTGCAAAAGTACACACCCATCATTGAAACAAATTTGTAAAGATTTTAAGTGTCTAAAATCCCTTCAGTTGAGTTTCGTTTTCCGGCGTAAATTTCCATATACAAACATACACGTGTTCGAAACAAAATATATCACTAATAAGTATATTCGACCAGGATTAACTTTGTTATCCGATTATTTTTGCAAATAAAAGCATTGTGTATATAACAGATAAAACACTATATAATAAACTTAATGTGGAAAGTTTCTTGTCATGGATTTGTCCTTAGGTCTTAATTCTATCATCTGAAAATGTCTATAAATGTACTTATCATTGTTCAATAAAATCATTTTAAATGTCATTCCAGAGTTCATTGCCGTGGTTAAAGCGAACGCCTATGGGCACGGGTCCGTGGCGGTATCACGGTTCCTTGAGAAGCACGGGATCACACACTTTGCGGTCGCTACGGCGCTAGAAGGCGAGGAGCTAAGGAATGCAGGGGTACACTGTAATATCCAGGTGCTAGGTAATGGCGTTGACAGAGTAACTGCCCTTTTTAAGGAAAATTGAAAGCAGAAATTAGAAATCCAAACAAGCTTAAGAAAGTCAATGCACATACTTAACAGTATATAAAACGTAAACAGACATCGTTAGATACCCATGGCCGATCCATTAACATTTATCATTACATGTAATAATGAACCGTGGGTATCCGACGATGCTAATCCGAAAACAAATCAAGATATATATTCTGACAGTAGAGCTATAGTAAATAACGTGAAAATCAGTCCTGTATATCTAATTTATAGGAAATGCTTGTGCAGATGACATTCCTACTTTGTATGAAAATCGTCTGATACCGACAGTTGCTAATGAAACATTCTTAGCGGAATGGTTACGTCACTGGCGACAGCGACAGAGGAACACACTTGGCGGTGAGGTATGGCAAAGTCAACTTTTGACCAACTTACTTATCAGTTTACAATAAAATACGTATGCCCAATATACGGTAAAAATGTTTGTATCCTGAAAACTTTATTGCTGAATATGACAATGTGAATGTTCACCAAGGCAGAGGCTGAGCTGATCACGCGGAACATGTATGATTTCGACAATAAATACTGTCCGGGCAGTCCAGTTTTCCCCCAACGATCTGATTCTTACGACAAAACACGGGTCTTTTTCTTTTTGTCCGTCCATGTCCCAGTGTAAACGCATATGAGCTAATAGGATCCTTCGTATATGTTATTATACAGCGGGGGCACACTTTTCATGGTGTGGATATGAGATTGAGCAGAACAATGATTGTTTTTAATGGCATTTAAGGGCCAGATTTGGAAGACAACGTTTCCCCTGGATCCGGGATGTTCCTTTCTTGCTTTTTGGGGATTCTGATGAGGACAAGTGTTTTATTCATATTTTGATCATGTAAAACAATTTATCATTATATCATTATTTACTTTTTCAGAATGGTCGCCGAGCTGGTACCGTTGCTATCAAATTAGACTCCGGTATGTCTCGAAATGGCTGTCAACCTGAACAGTTGAGATCCCTAATTGAGGTATGAGAAAACGTCTGTTTCAAGAGAGATAACAAACGAATTTATAAGATAGAAAACTTAACATAGTTACTGAACATCTTTGCACAAAGTACATCGGTTAAATATGTTTTGAACGGTATCTGGAAAAGCAATCAAGAGATTCGTGTTCTATTTTGTTTTATTTTTAGATGCAATTCGTGCCAACAAGAATTCTCTAACACAGAAGTTATTTAGGATACATTCCTTCTGTACTTCTGCGTTACAGGTGTCAGCTATAAATGATTTGGGGTTGTTTGTGAAATCTAGGCCCACACAAAGTACCAATACAAATAAACATAGTATGAAGTAATTCTGGAAAATTGTAAGGATTGCTAGGTATAATAAAAGAGTATTCTCTGCTATTTTACAGAAGCAAATTTTCCACCAATATACTAGTATTTGTTTTTGCCATTTCTTACTGGACATTTATTGCCAAATTTACTGTTATCATGTATACGTATTTTTTAGTATTGTGAAAACAACAGTATACCAATACACAGCATTATGACACATTTCGCACAATCCTGGGACGATCCTGAATTCACACAGACACAGATGAACACATTCATGGAAACAGTAGCTCCATATAGGTAAGAAGTATGCATTTAATACATTAGCCCTTACACTGCTGGAGGCACCTGACTCTTGCCTTTGCGACAAGTGCAGACCAAGATCAGCCTGCACATCCATAAAGTATGATCATGGCCTGCACTATTCGCCATTTAGTGAGTTAATTTTCATTTAACACCTTCCCCCAACAAACAATTAAATGATCGTCCAAATTGAAAGATTGAGAAGTCAGGTTTAGAATTTAGCATAGTAAGGGTTAATACAAGGGCTAATGGAAGGATGGAGCGGTTTTAAGCTCTGTTTATTGATACTGGAGCTCAACGCTTCCTGAGTTCTTGTCTTTGTTGAGTGAACAGTAGTTGTTAATGTATACTTTGGAAAAATGCCGGCACACTAGTTCTGCAGTTTCTTTCGAAGAGTAATGTTGCTGCCATCATTAGTAAACAAAGGGATTAAATAACCGTTTGTATTTTTGTTGATGAAGATAGCTCTCAAAGTGTGTTATAATCAAAACATGTCAGCATGACCTGGTGCTTCCGTTACCCTTTATGACAAGAGAGAGAGAGAGAGAGAGAGAGAGAGAAGGACAGAGGGTCGGGCATGCATATATCTCTAACCGTGTTAACGTTATTAACAGTGAGTGGGCATGGACGGAACCCAAGGCGATGGTTCCGCAACACTTCACACATATGTATGTACTGTAACGAAACATTGCCGTAGGTTCCGACGGTGGGAGCATGAGTATAACCCATTTACTGATACAAGCGACATAAACTACTTACTAGACATTGTTAGTGTTAATGTTTTCTTCATATATCTAGACAAACAGCTCGTAACATTTGTGAAGAAATAATGATTATTTTAATGCATAATAGGTGGAGGTAAACAAAGGCATTTGTGTCTCAATTGTTTGTGTGTTCTGTTAAATTTACCATATATATTTTAAAATGTACAACGTATCGATATATCATTCTAATGTTTTTGTTTTCAGGGAGAAAGGGATAAAGTTACATGTAGCTAACTCAGGAGCTATTCTGAACAAGATTGGTGTAGATCTAGATTACGTCAGGCCAGGAATCTCTATGTATGGCCAACCACCGGGTAAATAGATGTCTTATCTTGTTTGATAATACATTCGACATAATTTCACATATTCCACGATGAATTACTAGTGCATTTTTGGACGTTTCGCTCTAAAACCTTAAGTCACTAAATACCAACATTTTCAAAACAAGGGGATTAAAAAAAAACATAAACATAAATTGGCAGCTAAAAGAACACAAGAGACGGATAATATAACAGCGTGTAGAAAAAGGTCTCACGATGGTACAGCGCAAGATAAACATGTTTTTGTAACAACATGATAGTATTTTCATACAATTTCGCTCCTCTAGCATTTTTCTCTTTAGACGATGTTACATGTTGGTTTCTATAAATTATAATATCGTTATGAGAATTCACTGAATGTTATAACACAAGACGTGTATACAGTGCCACTGCTTTTCATACTCATACAAAGTTAAAAAAAACAACTACAACTGATAGACAATGCACTGGCTTTAATACATGCAAAGAGAGACAACTCTAGCTATATGATAATAATCAGAAACAACAGTTATTCTTTCATACTACAACAGTTGATATAATCTGGTGTTATTATCAAAGGGTTAATGTGCGTATACCTGTTTATTTCTATTCAGACACGAGTGAGTTTGGTATCACCTCGACCAAGAACTTTGGTCTGAAACCTGCGATAAAATGGTTCGTCAAGGCTAGCAGTGTTAATGACCTTGCTCCGGGCAGAGTTGTCGGGTACGATAAAACATACAGGTATGTACGCCCTATATCATACGATTAACAAGACTGTATTTGACTAGGGATTTAAAAGGTCATAGAAGCAGTGTGGTCATCGGGGAACACCTCACTTTTCACCTTTAAATTCTGTAAAATGTGATATTCTGTGTAGCTTGAATGTTTGAAACACTTTTAATGCTTTAATGGACTCGTGTTACCATTTTGATAATTTTGAACGAACCTTTATGGACGTCACCAAAATAACAGAATGATGAAGAAAAACGGGTCTTTCAAAAGACCAAGCATAAAACTGGAACAGTTCCCAATCCGTAGTTTAACAACCAAATCGCATACCGTCGGAATGCCACTTTGGATTTTTTTAATCACAGTTTGCTTTTTTACACATTTGCCGGCTGAAGTGAATTAGTTAGTAAAGCATTCCTTACACACAAAGGTACAAACAGTTTTTCCGCAGTGGGAGGTCTCGGTGCAATTTTGTTTTTGAAGGTCAGAATTACACTGCACATTTTCTCCTGCATATATAATATTTTCTTAGCAGTCATTCTTGTACATTAATTGACCTTTTTTGTACTTCAGATGTACCCAGTACGAGAAGATTGCAGTATTACCAATAGGATATGCCGATGGTTACCTTAGAAATATGTTTGGAAGTGGTTACGTCACAACTTTAGATGGTAAGTTTTTTTTCTGAATAGAGCTCTTGTTGTTGAGATTTTTGATATAAAAAGTTGTCAAGAGCATTTCGGCTGACAAAACTGTTCTAGAAGGGTGTTCCAAGTTTAAAAGACCTTTTTGCGGTCTTGATCAGCTGAAATTAATCACTTACTATAACAAAATTCTATATGATAGCGTTTTATGCATTAAGAAATCAGCAACTTCAAAAGACCGAAAATTTACTCCTATCGAATTTGTTTAATATTAACAGGTGTTCCTTGTCCCGTTGTTGGCCGTAATCTCCATGGATGCGATCACCATTAAACTCCCGGAGGAAGTGAAGGATTGTCAAGAATTTCTTTTGATGACTTCCGATTTCAGTGACACAAACTCATGCGTAGCTATTTCAAAAATCCAGAACACTATTCCATACGAAGTGTGTACAAATATATCCAGTCGTGTTCCCAGACTATACGAAATAGGCGGAGAAACAGTGACGTTGAGTGGAGTGTAAATTATTCAGGATGATGTAGACTTCATCACCATTCCGGTTTGATCTCTGATGACTGTAATTAGATGTCGTGCATTTCTGCAAAGCCTTAAAGGAAATGTGTGTTCGGCTATATGCAAGTACATATATATGACTCTCTGTGTATGGATGCAGCCAAATTTTTTATAAACTCATAAAGGGAGGTAAAATTGCAAAGGAGTTTGCTCTGTGCCCACTAACTGTTAAAGTAGGGGAGGGGGGATAATGAAATTACTGGTCTTTTCCAGAACATGGATAATCACTTTGGAAAAAAAGAGCAACTCTGTCGAACTTGTGGAACGTGTAACGTTTAGACTTGTGCTGTTGTGCAATATCCGGTGGAAACAGCATTAATGAATGTATCAGCATTATGTTATTATTTCAGATAAATTTTATTCACATATCAGTATTACACAGTATTACAGGAGTACAAAGTAAAAACTGGATTTTAGTAAAAGGCAATAATCCAAACTGAGTCTTAGCTTACTCAAGAGGTTATGCTTCAGAGTATGAACGAACAGATAAATTCTTTAGTCTGCCTGATAATTAGTGTCATTCGAATTCGCTCAGAGCTTGTATCATTTAGAATACTGGATTTTAAAAGTACCATTTAATTTATTTTACCATTTTCTTCATGAAGGCTTTCGTTAGGATCGGTATATCGGTGACATACTGCTTGGAAGTTAGAGAAAGTCGTTCAAAGGAAATACTAATGCATTCAACAGAATATACTAATCTTAACTAAGATGAAAACAAGTATAAAGACAATATAACTTTACCACTCAAATACTGGATACACAAGTATGATGAATACGAACTTACTTTCCGAGTTTTACACTGAACAGTTTGGACGCTGTTAAAATCTTTCCTATGCAGCTTTGCATGAGTGGTCATGGTCTGCATTGTTCGAATTCAGCTTTTGTACAGGTTCATTTCAAACATTTTAGCCGGATAAGGGTTCAACTCTTCATAATGGTAACACCAATTGTTAAAAATACAAGTAAAATTGCAATAACTTGTATACAGGTGTTTACATTTCTGAACTTTGTATGTTTATCTTTGTATTCCTTTAATGATGATATAAGTAAGTTTGTAATTATTTACATTGTTATTTAATAGAGACTTATTTTCATCATGAAGACACACCAAAAATATGCACTTTAGATAAGTAACCATGCGTAGAATCTATATTTTTAGTCGTGGTTTCTATATCTTGAAAAAATAAATGTTATATCTATAAACAGCTTTCTTGCAATATACGGTTGGATTTCTGGGCAATCTGATTAAAATCTTCTCCTAACAATCGCTATGCTAACCGTAGGGAGATCGTGAACTTCAGATTGGATTTCTGGGCAAAATATGTGAACCTTTGACGAAAGCAGTTGGTACAATTTAATGCTAATTATCAACAAAAGGGCCATGATGGCCCTGGATCGCTCACCTGAGTACTTTGCCTGAGGGTCTACCGTTAAGCAAACATCAGATGCAACATTACATTTTCTAACTGAAGATATTCAGATCTCATATTTTATACAAACAAGAAGATTTTCAAAGTTTTCCCTATGTAAAATAAGTTGACCCCCGGGGAAGACAAAATTTTGCCCCAGTGGCATAATTTGAACAAGAAGATTTTTAAAGTTTTACTATATAAGCCTATGTAAAATACATTGACCCCCGGGGCGGGGCCAAATTTGACCCCAGGGGCATATTTTGAACAAACTTGATAGAGGTCCACTAGATAATGCTACATACCAAATGTTAAGGCTCAGGGCCTTGTGGTTTCAGACAAGAAGATTTTCAAAGATTTTCCTTTAAGTTGCCATAGCAACCAGAGTTCTTGATGGAATTGAAATCTTTGAACAACTTTGGAAGAGCTTCATGCAAGAAACATCCCAGGCAAGTTTCATCAAATTTAGCCCAGAGGTTTCAGAGGAGATGTCGTTTGAATGAAATTGTTGACGGACGACGGACAAAGTCCGGTCACAATAGCTAACCATGAGCCAAAGGCTCAAGTGAACTAAAAATCAAATATTGCCCGACCTTGTGGTAAATAATTCTAATAAATGTCTAGATTGGACCCAAAGACTATCACCAATGAATCACAGAAAGCCATACGTTCAAGTATGTTGAGAACTATTTTGTATCGTTTACATGGCAAATATGCATGTAATCGTTTCAATGTTTTCAACCAGAAAAGGGACCTTTTCTCACCTAAAAGTCGGAAAGAACTATCAGTGTGTGACTGAAAAATACATAGGAGATGTGGATGGCTCCCACAGTTAGTAGAGTACAAAATTCCATGTATTGAAGAATGTTAAGAACCAACAATATCTAAACTCATTTGATTTTATTATGAAGTAAAAAATGTACAAAATACATACAAATATTACACATGCAACTGAAAAATACAATAAATGGATTTCATGTAAAACTTTTAGTACAGACTAGACATGGATGACAAAACAAAGATCTGAAAGAAAATCGAAGTGATTTGTCCACTTTCGATGTAATACGATTCTATAAAAATATAAATACTTTAGGCAGTGATAAATTGAACACAGCTAGTTAACGGTGCCCATCATAGAAACAACAAACTAATCCGCACAGCAGACGATTGTTGAAAATAACATCTCTGTTTCATACACTGAATTACTGACAAAATAAATCAAGTAAGTACATTCAAACCTCTTGGTTAGAAATACTTTTATGTATTTGCTTGCTAAAGAAAATTCTCTCTTCATGAAGGAACCTATTCATCAGAATGTAACAGCAGGTACCCTTTCGCACAGGGTTTACTATTCTCAACAGCATGATGTAAAATGATCACTTTTACCATCGAACTTTTGCTTCCACCATTAAAATCACGCAGAACCAGAGCTTCCGCATTCCTTTCTCGAGGTGCGTAGTATGTGTGACTGTAGGTCCCTTTTTCGACATGGAACCTCATAACAAACATTCCAATCTCGCGCGAGGCTATCCACACTACTCAAGATTCTAGACATACTCGTATGGTGACTAGATTCCATATGACCTTTGTTTCTAAAGGTGAATCAATACCATCAACTCTTTATCTCTTCCCTCCTTTTTTTGCCAAGTAACTCTTATGATTTTGTTACGTACATGTTTCCCTTGCTTGTATATACACGCGCAAGTCGTGCAGCAAGGCTTGTGGTGACCTCGTATGTGATTGTATGCAATTGCTTGGAAAGTTCAACGACAGAATTTGGAGAGGTAAAGTCATCTTTGATAATGTAGAAATTACATTTTTCTTCGTTACACGGCAACCTTGCTGAAATGGCATCCATTGACACACGGCCGATCACCGGACATTCAGAACCTAAAATTGGTAAGGTAGATTCGAATTATAATTGAGTAGATATCACCAAAGTTTCGAATCACTGCAAATTCATTTTCTGATTTAATTCGTATAACAACAGATACTTGTTTCTTTAATATTAATTTTTGTGAATCTCAAACCTACCATTTTCTGTGGTAATAATGCCTTTCCCTGACAGCAGCCGGTTGTAACCGTCCGCGTATCCAAGCGGTATAGTAGCGATAACCTCCCCTTCTTCGCATCTGAAAATAAAAAGGTAAATGTGTTAGACAATAGAAAACTACAAACAAGGAAATAGTGTGTTACCATTCACTAACCAGCTAGAGGCAGATTAAGCCGTTTTTACTCACACTTAACATGTCAACGCTTTTCAACAATTGTAATATATCTGTCAAAAACGTCTCGACATGAAAACGCATTCTGTTTTTGCGAACAAAACGTATGTACATGCACTAATTTATGTAACGGAACTGATTCTTACCTGTATGTGTTGTCATATCCGACTGTACGTCCTTCTTTCATGATTTTGACGAGATTTGGCTTGGCCATCCAAGATAATATTGGCCGCAGTCCAAGGCGGTTGTATAGGTCAATAGCACATTCTGTTGTATCTGTAAATGCGATATAAATCAACTATAAATCAACTGGAATATGAGATGATACAAAAAAGGGTCTTACCTAACCTTTAATGTAACAAGCACCAAGGGCGGACAATGTTTAAGATGGTCAATGGTTACAAAACCAGTTGGGCGTTTAACGTAGTTTGTCTGTCCGTCACTGCAGTTAATTCCATGCTTCAAACGAAACTGTAATATTACCATGCTTTCGTTATGTTACCCTAATTCACACATAAAAAGGATAGATAGAAGAAGGCTGCGTACATCATTTCTACCTGGCCGTTAGTGGTTGCCTACAGAACACATACGTGCTGCTTTCGTATATATTTGGTCATTCATTGCTTGAAGCCTGTTTCATTAACTGACCAAATGAAGCCACTTTAAAACGGTTCGGTTACTTGTGCTTAGTATCAATAACAACACAGATCTACAGTTAACATTATGAGCAATGTCCTGCCTTGTTCATCTTTCAAAAGGTCAACAATTTTAGCTGTCCTTATGTGAACTCAAGTCCGATTTTGTGTGAAAAACCATGTGACCGCCTATACTACTGACCAGCTTTTGATGCTTGTTACGCATGCATACATAAAGAAATAAACATGTCAGTAATTACCATACCTACCGTATTTAAAATACTCACAAATCCAGTTAAATAAAAAAATTGGTTCCCTTTTTTCTGTCGATAATCTTGACTCGCAATGACAGCTGGTACCTTTGGGGTGGAACATCAATGATTAAATATCTGGAAATAGTACACCTAAGTAGAAATGGGGAAATTAGCCTAGTTGAGTCCAACCAGGTGACAACTTATTAATAGAAGTAGCATATATTAAAACATTTAAATGCTTGAAAGGTCTGTGCAAGCCTTGACATTGTCTCGTTGAAGCTGAAAATCAACTTTCTTGAATTAATGGCAAAGTTAAGATAACAGTAATTAAAAAAACCCACAAGAATTTATTACATCATACGAGACAACACTGTTTTAATTAAAAATCTTATAGACTACTGAACGAAATTAAAAGCTTAACACAGAAATAGTTTTATACAGAGCACGATAAATAATACAGAAATATTAGTTTCCAGCTTTAACAAAAAGAATAAACAAAGAAGGAGAGAAGTACACACCTGGTGGCAGTCCATACATAGCTATTCCTGGACGAACAAAAGTCCAAATCTGTGCCATAGCCTAGCAAGGTGCCAGCTGAATTTGCCGCGTGAAGTTTTATTCCTCTTAATCTGAAAAAGAGTATTTAATTTTTAAGAATATGTTACAGTGCTCAACACGTTTTCTTAATCAGTTTAAAACGGTCATCGACAAGATATCGGTCAGTAACCTTTGCGTAACCTCTCCGTGACTTGCATGCTATGAACGTTTGGTGTGACTGATTGATGTATGTTCATCCTTTCAATGTCTAGATATAAATGTAGTTTAATGCATCCGTTATTTTCAAACTACCAACATTTAACATGTAAATAAGCCTTTTTACCTGTATTTTCCAGCAACTTTTACGAAGGTTTCAAGTTGCCCGGCTGTAAAGGTCGGGTTGTCCCAGGCAGCGGCGAAGTGAGTCATAATGCTATGAACTGCAACACCCTTCTCATCACAAAACTAAAATATATTCACATAAATGAAATAAGTTAGAGCTGATACAGTGTTATTTAGGACCTACTTTATACACTAAAGATAGTAATTTTCACATGAATAAGTTTCATGAATCTTGCGATAACATTCTGTAACATTGATATTAAATAACTAAAGACAAATATGATAAAGATTTGGGGGCATTTCATTATTTATTTAACAGATAATACTTATCAAAACATAACATAAAGTTGAGAGACGCTTACATTCACTACGTCATCTAGTTGTTCCGGTTGGAAATCCATTTCTAGACATCCAGTATCCACCTTGATTACAACTGGTCGTTGGAAACTGTCCTGTATATTGGTAAAATGAAACTTTATTGACATATTGCAAAAACTAACTTATTTTACTCTTTCGAGAAAAATATCTTCTTCAACAACAACAAAAAACCCGGTATCTTTGAGGATATTTGATATAAACTCGGAAGCCATGGTCAAGTTTTACTGAGTCGAGGGTATTTGATTTAAACTCGGAAGCCATTGTCAAGTATCACTGAAGAGAATTGAGCTCGGCACCTCTGTGTAATAATTCTAACACTTAACTTGCACCAAGAGCTCCAAAAGAGTAGGCGAAATGCATTCGTGATTACGGGCTAGCTTGTACGTGTGTATTAAATTTTGCAAAATAATTCAGAAGCTTCAACAAGGCAGTAGCACACAAAGTATCTAAGGATATTGACAAATGTTCTAACCTGATAATTTTCGGATAATATATATTCCGGATAGGGATTCTTTGTGCACAGGGCCCATTCCTGAAGAAACTCGACGGAACCGACCGTCGGAACGAGATCATATTCTACTAAATCTGGAATTTCTTCTTCGCAAGCGTTCCCTGAAATTGAAATAAAAGATGCAATAAATCGTTTCAAGTTAAGACTTATCTGGATCCTCGCACCAGCCTAAACTAGTACTATAAAGTGTAATTAATAGTAATTTATAAAGCAAGAAATATGGACAAGACAATGACGGATAGCTTTCTTTTTCATTCTGGTCCAGCCACTGCATTTATATATGTATACATGAAATTTATGTTAAAACTTACCAAATACTTGTATGTAACACTCGATTCCTGCTTTCCTAAGTTCAATCCCCTCGCTGGGAGAGGCCACAGAGAAGTGCCGGATGCCGATGCCTGTCAAATGTTTGGCCAACTCCACACTGCCGTGTCCATAAGCATTTGCTTTCAACACAGCGATAATATCTGAAAATACGAAATGAAAATTAGACATGTGGTTTATAGCATTTGTCAATGTCAACTAGCATATTGACGTACGTGGGGGTTATAAAGCCGCCATTATACATTTTTCTCTCACTTTTTTCACATTCAGTTACACATGTAATTAAGGCGTTCGTGATCGGTACAACTTGAGCACAAAGTGCGTTTGCTTAATATCATTCGAAATCTAGGTGACCATACGTATAAATGAATAACTGTTTGCTACTTTCACAACAAGTAGTCTTATTGAAAGCAGAAAAAAGTGTAACCAGCTCTTTCGTAATGTTAAATTCACTAATATTTTTTTTACAAATATACAGTCTTACTGTCTTTTAATTTAAAAAGCACCTTTGAAATACCCGGAACAATATACCAACTTTTCGAACAAAATTAAATTTAAAATAAAAATTAGCAAACCTGTATTTGCTGAACAAAGACTCTTTAAGATGCCCACATTATTTGTTAAAGCATCCAAATCAATCCTCAAGTAAGTTCTTCGTCTTGCCAACTGATATTCATTTTCATAGCAGCTCGCATATTTTCTCCAAAGCTCCATATCGTGTCCTGCAAAAGTTGTTTGTAGGTCGAGAATTAGCTTGCTCTCCTTGTAGCCTTTCGTTGATTGACGCTCGCACGGTGTTTAACGGTTTTATAATGCTGTTGTATTTCACACAGCGATGTGAATCCAGAAAACTGGGGGAAACTAGTTTCAGCTAGCTTGAGCTGGTCTAACAAAATAAAATGGCCATGGTCATCACTGGTTTGCAAATACCTTGGGAACGATGACCTATTGAACTAACGCTTTCTTGGATTTTAAACGATTGTTTTGAAATTTTTATTTCGTTCTTTTTATCAAACATGAATTGCTTGTTCTGTACTTTGTTTTATGTGTCACGTGAAAAACGTGTTCTCATTATTTCTGTGTCTCCATCGGTCATAAAACAGTACGGTGACATAGCAATTAAATTTTGACAATGTCATTGTGTAGCATTCACCGTTTTAATTCAACTAGACGGTACAAGACCCATAGGACAATATTAAACAAGCCGTCTGTATCTTCAGTAAGGATGTTGCATTTTCATTCACTTCTCTGTTAGATTTAAATTCACAGTTTTTTGATTGGAAAGGCTAGTGGTCTAATATAAGTGAAATAAACGGCCACAAATAGCATCATACCATGCAAATATAATGGTATATTGGTATCCATCGGACTAGATCAAAGTCAATTTGTACTTTTATAATCAGCTGTTAAGAAATTACGTCTAACTTTGACAATACAATGTGATCAAATAACCACCAAAAGCTTACTACAAATTGACCCTGTAAGATGCTACAACATTAATATCTTATCAGTTATTTGTTTTCAAACCTTCTTAAAAACATATTTAACCATAAGTAAGCATTGTGTGTTGGCATATTTCTGCCGTAGGTTCGTGAACACTGTCATTTTGTTTTCGTCATATTAGCGTAATTAACTAGTAATCTCCCAATCAAGTTTTACCGTATGCTAAATTTACGTCTGGGAAAATGTCGAGCGGGGAGGAAATGCGCGAGGTTCTAACATGTAGTTATTTAATAAAATTGTCGATAAATAAGTGATGTGATATTGGCACTGTTATTTGTCCTCGGGACAGTCAAATTGGCCCTCGGCCTTCGGACTGCCCTCGGACAAATAACAGTGCCAATATCAAATCACTCATTTTTTAACATATAGTATAAAGTCATACACAGTAAAACTGTGAGAGGATTAGCAGACATTGTCCAACTTGTGTAAAACCTAATTATTACCTAAAATATTACATAGAAATTGTCTTACATTATAGCTAGACAGTATTAAAATTGTCTAAAAGATTTATTGTACAAAGTATTGAATTTTATTCTTGTTAGTCGATAATCAAACCTTTTGAAAAGTAACAGGCTGAAAGCAAGTGATTATTTGCAGCAAAATAGATTTAAATATTGTTTTTGGCGAACGTGTTCTGATAACCTTCCTAACTGCAACTTCTCAAGAGGCGGTAGGTAATTGCACTTTTTATTGATCCATTTTTTTCTTAAATTCTGCAAATATAAATGTTCATGGTAGGGTATGTTAAAATCTGCTTCAGATTTATAAAACTAAACGGCTAAGATATGTGTTGGAAGAAGGGTCTATTTTATGTTGACCGATGTTTTCGGCCCTCAACCACAACACAAACTTGGGCATAGAACGAGGTCTGTAATGTATTTTCGTGACCTACTAACCGTTTTCTCCGACTTTCATACGGATGAATGTAGTTTTTTTTATAGTAAACATGATATTTTTTCTTTTCAAAATAGTAGTGAAAAGATGGATGGCGCTTAGTCAACTTTATACAACGACAAAGTTATTTTTAAAAGTCACGTTCATGCCCATTAGTTATGCAGCTGAACAAAATAAAATTTCAAAGCATTGTATTGTTTTCCTCGTTATTTAATCTTTTGACAATTGTATGTTGACATGTGCTAGATGATTTGTGGTATTTTTGTACCAACTTGTAACAGGAGATCTACTTCATAGCTAAATAGAGAAGACTTAGAAAACGCATGCTGTATCATAAAACATGATAGAATGCACTTATTTGTTTACTCTTTACGAGTATTTTCTTTATTATTTTTCCGCGTAGTTGTCTAACCAAAATTTCGACATACTTAATGGACCAGATTTGTAGGCGAGATATGAATCCCTTTAAATAACTGTAATTACTTCACCGGTCAAAAAACAAAAAAAATGTTACATGTACCGGTCTTTTTGTATTGGTTTTCCGTCACATGCATATTATATAAATAACACACATCAGCGAGGGTGAAAGAGGATATTGACAACCCGAAAAAACAATAACACCCGAAGTGACAGCCGAGGATGTTATTGTTTTTTGAGGGTTGTCAATATCCTCTATCACCTTCGCTGATGTATGTTATTTATTTTATTATAACGAACCATACATGTGATCATTGGAGAGGTCATCAGACCTCTCCACAGTGTTGGCTTTAATTGCTGGCGGCATCCATTTTTGCGTATCAAATTTTATTTAATGATCACATATTAAGCCTAAAATCATGAAAACCAGTCTACAAAGATAGTTATGCGCATGCTCCGAATCAAAATACGAATTCATTTAAACGAAACCAAAATTTATCATCGGGTCAAAACGGCCCATAGTTAAAACGGCTCATGGTTAAAACGGCCCATGATTAAAACGGCCCATTATGAACAGATCGTACAGAACAATTTTGTATTCCCTTAACTAAACACAAAAAATACAATTATAGGGATGCATTTCTTATTATGCATGCTACTTTTTAAAAACTACAAATTCTAAAATGCATTTTTTTTTTCTGAGAAACTCATCAGCTTGTTGAACAAATTATTAATATTTAGCCAAGGTCATGAAAAAATGGTAAATATTTTTTACGAATTTTAGAGCATTTTTGATAAGTCCATTTCCTCGATTTGGATCAAATTTACGCCCTCTTAATATTTAGTCCAGCTTAACAGATACTATCGCTGATTATTTTGTAAAACATTTGGACTAAGAAAGGTGTAATAAAAGCTTGAAAGGGAAAACAAAACTTAATGAGCCTAAAAAAAGCAGCAGCTTAAGATGGGAGTTCTGGCTTCAACAACTACATGCATTGTTGTAAAAGAGGTGGGGGGGGGGGGGGGGTGGGGGGGGGAGTAAAGCCTTAGGGGCTTATAAGAAGATCCCCAATATTCTACAAGGTATGAAATACATGAGGTTTATTAATTTGTTTCATTTATCTAAATAATAGATACGCCACTATAAAAACATTTGAAATAACTAAATTATAGTCAGTTTCGGTCATTTTGCCTAATAAGGTATTAACTATTAATAGTAGTTAGGTTACTAGTTTTTATAATTATTTAAGTCACAGAACGTTTAAACAATTCAAAATGATCTTGGAAACAAGTAGATTCATTCTTTCAGTGACGACAGCTGCTGACCTCTCTTTGGCTTACTTTTTAAAGGAAGCCAACTTGTGTTATATATACTTTAGGACTGTTTTCGTTTGGTACGAGTCGAATCAAACTCAACTAAACGCTTACAGACAATATATTCAATAAGCGCCTTCGACGTCATCAGGCGCTTGAAATTTCTGCAGGGTGTGCAAAAAAACTATAACACCCGGAGGGTTTTTGAAAAAAAATGTTACCCTCTGAGCTGATGCAAAATGTAACATTAGTTTTAAAAGCCCGATCGCCTATGGGAATTTAGTATTGGCAGTTTACGTGAGGTATAATAACACAAAATGTCAATTGATTAAATACCGTGGTTATATAATTATTATGTATTAATCTTACTTTTTTTACTATGAAAAATTGAAAAATGTCAGTCAGATCTGAAAATTTAAACATCTGGCAAAGAAGCGCAAAAGAAAAATGATTTTCATGACGTCATGAAAATTAGTGTTGTTTGGTGCAAATTATGACAACATAGGAAACTATAGAATAAAAGTAAAATAAAAAGACAAATTGTTTTAATGGATATAGACTATATTTCACTCACATATGAAAATGTTTCGTGCTCTTGAAAATCTATAGAAATTAAGTCAAATTCACCTAATCCAAGTATCCACTATATATAGCATGGTTTTAGGAAGCTTACAAAATGCAACAGCAAGCGACATATATTTTGATAATGTCACAGTCAAATTTTGATATGAAATATATGAAGTGAGAATTTCTGATACCTTCTACAGATAGTAAAGATGTCTAGAAGAATCTATGAAGTGACGTATGGTCCATCTTTATTCAAAACAATCAAACTTTCCATCGTACGCCACATTCTATCTAGGAGGTACAAACTATACCATTTTATATGTGTGATACAAGCTATACCCGGTGTGTTTACAAACCTTATTGGCCCCTTTAATCAACAAATACAGGATAAATGAAAATTAAACTTTCCTTACGTCGGATAAAATATGATAAATAATGAAGTAATAAAGTAAATTAAAACCCTAAAATCGTTTTTGTCAAGAACATCATATGATGGACGACCCTGGCTTTATGCACTATACACAAGGAATGTCCAGAAAGAAACATTTAACTCAATAGTTGGTAGCAACGACGTACTAAATATCCAGTTTGTACATATTTGAAAGTATAAATATATGTAAAATTAACTCTATATCTTGTCATTTATTATATACATATAAGTTAAAAGTTATATTTGCAATCATCGATTGCATAAAGTTGTATTTATACCTCACCATGCGGGCTCGTCAGAATACAACTATTTGTAATTGACTATCGCGATACAACCCATAGGAATAGTACATTCATATAATATTCCTTATTTATTTGATTTTTGTTTCTTAATTTATTTTTCTTTCACCAAACACAAAACGGGATTTCCCCGCAATTCATTCGCTGGAGTAACCCATTTTAAATGTACTGAACTAGGACATAATTATCCCTGGATTATTTGCAAGCGTCTACGATGTAAAAATTTGCTAAAATTTACTACATACACTCAAATCTGTGTACAGCAGCCACTGAAGGGAAGGCATAAAAGTTGCTGCAGTTCACAAATTTGGCATCTGTTCCGGTGTGGGCCTTGCATCCTAGAAAACCTGGACTGGATTCATGGACTGGACTGGACTGGAACCATGGACTCGAAGCTGCTTTCTCAGGTCATGAACATGTAGGGCAGTGTGTGTCGGAATAAAATTTTATCTCTTGTCTTTGCATATGCCAGAGCAATTTCCTCAAGGGACTTGTTCTTGCTCCAACTGGGGGAATCTGTTTATTCAACGTAACTCATTTATTTTTTAGGTTAATAGGACATTTTGTCATTAAGATGAAGACAAGTCACATGGTTCTCATCTCACCATAAAATAATAAATTTAGGCTGTAACGAGATGTGGCTGTTACATGGTGGGTTATAAACCATATATACTCTACCATATATATTATATTTTACCTGCAGCTGAGAATATCAAAAATAAAATAAATGTATATTCAGTTTATTCTTAACTTTGTTAACTGATTGTTTATCACTTACACTTAATGGCATAGGATTAATTAGTACTCTCTTTTCGATTAAGATTTCTGTAAAAGGGGCCTCTCATTAATGAAAGAAAGTATCTGACAGGCATGTGCCAAATGATGTAATATTTCATTTAACAGTTCATGGGCTATAGCTGTTCTTAAACTTTAGCTAATCTGGAATGTAATTTCAAATGTTACCACAACAGGAGTAAAAAAATAATTTATTGTATTACCTTTAAAAATCACAATTTAAATTCGACATGATAACTAATTATAATTGAAAAATAACCTTAACAAATACTTTCCGACAGAAAGACACTCTAAAATGCACGACAATAATGTTTAATAAAGTATTCAACACTAAAAGAAAAGTTGTTCCAGACCTTTAAGACGTTCTTTCTTTTTTAAACTTTCTCCTGTAAAATATTACAACTTTGCAAACATATTTACATTTATGTTCCGTTTGACCCTTACCTGTTTCTATAACCAGTAAAACAATATGCAGAATAAAAAAAACTGAGACATGTTTTGATTTTCATTTATAAAAAAACATGTTCAAACAAGTGAAACAACTATGTAATGTTTATTGCGCAAACAAAAGAAATCGCTTATGATAAGAATTTGTCCTTATTTCTTTTCTTCTTCTTTTTTGCATATTGCTATAAATTACGTTTTTCATCTAAATGAACGCTACACAATTATTTCCTTTATTTCTGTAACCCAGAATGACCCCATTAGTTGTTACAGGTAGGAAAGTACTTGAAGTTTTATGGCTTCAGTGCTGTAAATCTGACACTTAGAACAATTAAGGTAATTATTATGATAACCCATTAACTTTAGAATCTCAGGTACACAGCATGGCATGTTGAACAGTAAAGAGTTCAAGGACTCACTGATATGACCCTTCAGTCTCAGGTCAAAGTGCACTGCTTAATTACTACAACAGTGGCAGAATTATTCTATGTTTACAACACCTATCCTGATTATTTGGACTGTTATATCTGCTATAGTAACTACATCATAACTTAGCATAGTGGGCGTGGTCTGAGTTTAAATATCAAGTCAGTTATACAATTATTGCACAGCTTTTCAGGGCTGCTAGATATGGCACAATGTTTTGTTATGATATATTATGTTATTTTTTTGTCAATGGGCCTGGTTATTACATATTTCACCTTTGGTTTGCCTGCATTAAATTTTTGGTAAAGAAGAAAACTTTAACTGATAAGAATTTTGATTTTAAAGTTATAATACCACCTGTCAACAAAAATATGATATTATATCATCAATTGTTCAAATTTTCACACCAATGCCTACACAAATTGCTAACAAGAAAATTTGCTATTTATTTTCAATTATAATTTGGCTATGTTCGTGGATGTAAGCCAATATAGAACCACTTTCGTTTCTGTAACGTGTCCACCAATGACGGTAGCTCGGATTTAGGCGGAAGATGCTAATTGGCATGCTAGTTATTCTTAAAAAAACACCTGATAAATTTAGTATTGAAAAGTATTCTCGACAGATCATACTTCTTCCTCCGTAATTTTTACAGTTCTTTCTGAGTAAAAGTCTATCTGTCATTTTGAATTAATTTACATTTCAAATAATCTACTTATGTTGTTGTCTGCATCACATATTAAAAATTGATCACGTGACACATGACGATTCGCTTTATGGTCATTGGCGAAGTGGTTCGTCATTTCTAAAGTAATTTAGCAGGTCTTAAAATAATTTAATAATTCAATCTCAAGCAAATATTGCCATCCACAAAAAATAACCACGCAGATAATATGTTAATAATGTTTTTAAGCATTTTAGAGCTCTTATTTGGTTTATTTTTATGACGATTGTGTCCATTATTATAACTTTTTATATTTGCCGAGAAAAGGTTATACACTGCTGTTTGATACAACCGGAGCAATAATCCGTTTTAAGCCGCCTACGCATTACGCTCATTAACCGGAAAACTTGTATATTGGTTAAACGAGTTTATGATTAAATGGCATACAAGTCTTTTTTTTTTATTGTTTCTTTGAACAAAATACAGTAACTGGTACCAGCAACCTGGCAGATCGATCAGAAAAGTTGAAACTACACACTGAATTTTTTTTTTACTCAGTATTGAAAAATCTTTTTTTCTTTATGGCTCTTTTTATTGCACATTAATTACAACAAAGATTGTCACTGTTAGATGAAAATGCCCCCGAAGTGGTGCTTTGACTTTGGACTGAGGACCAGTCATTTAAGGGTCAATGACAAATAAATATAGGTCAGTGGGAAGGTCTTGTCCACAGGGGTGTTGTGTCCAAGTATGAAGTAATTCGACTTTCTTATAAGGAGGTTATGGTCAATGTTAAAGTTTTGGGCAATTGGTTCTTCAGGGTAAAGGTCACTCAGAGGTCAATGTCAAATAAATATAGGTCAGTGAGACAGTCTTGTCCAAAGGGGTGTTGTTTCAAAGTATGAAGTAAATCCACTTACTAATAAAGAGGTTATGGTGAGTGTTAAAGTTTTTGGACAATTGGATCTTCAAGGTGAAGGTCATTCAGGGATGAAGGTCAAATATATATAGGTCAGTAGGAAGGTCTTGTGCAAAGGGATGTTGTTTCCAAGTATGAAGTAAATCCATTTACTAATAAGGAAGTTGTGGTTAAAGTTAGGTTTTTGGACAATTGGATCTTCAAGGTGAAGGTCATTCAGAGGTCAAGGTCAAATATATATAGGTCAGTGGGAAGGTCTTGTCCAAAGGGACGTTTAGTCCAAGTATGAAGTAATTCCACTTACTAATAAGGAAGTTATGGCCAATGTTAAAGTTTTCGGACGGACTGACGGACGGATTGACGGATGACGGACGGACATTTTAAAAATTATATATGCCTCCCTTCGGGGCATTAAAAATATCTTCAATTTTAAAAAAATACCATTTTACCATGCATGCAGAAACATGTAAAACATGTCAACTTGCTTTTTTTATTTACCACAAATTTTGAAAAGCCACTTTATTATTTTCTCTGCAGTAAAATGTAATTATGTTAACTTTAATTAACATTTCCATCTGTTCTCAACCCTGAAATACAGGGATAGTTTCAAAGAAATCAGAATTCAAATGGTACAAACAGAGTCTTCCAGACCCTACAAACAATTAGCCCCTTGAGTACAATAAGATGGCATTGTCTTGAGTTATTTGTGTAAACAGATGAAAGGTTATTATAGGACACCCTGCTTTAAATGAATCGCACCTTTCGGGTCCATGGGTCCAGTCAAGTGTCCAGTGCAAGGGTCCAGTCCATGAGTCCTGTTCAAGGGGCCAGTCCATCAGTCAAGTCTAGGAGTCCAGTCCAGGTTTTCTAGGATGCCCGCCTTCTATTAGCAGTGTTTGTCGTTATCATTTATTTACCAGCAGTGTTTGTTCGTTTTCATTTTATTTACTTCGAGCTTTATTACATTATGATTCCTGGACAAGTTGAATAAAAGTTTACATCAAAAGTTAACGAGTGTCAGATTCTTTTTATCGCATGATCAAAACAACCGTAAATTGTTCTTATTTATTTAACTATACTGAAAAAGCTGTTACAAAACATCCATCAAGAAAATAGTTCCAAAATGAAATGTCAAAGTAAAATGTCGGAAATACCGAACATAGAAGACGTTTCTTTGTAACAGTACGTCTTTAGAAGTGTATAGTCACAATTTGGTAAAATGACAGAATAAAATATCAATTGGAAGCAAGAAGTAAATGCGTAATGTTTTCTTCAACGTTATATTACACACATATAATATAAAAAGCTATGTTATATTGTATTACAAACAACATTTGTCATGTGAAAAATGATAAACTGATCTTAAGATGGGAACTACCAAGGCGTTGAAGCTAAACACAAAATGTTATTAAATGTAAGTAAACAGCTGATCTTCTTCGGTAAAGAGGAACCTCATGAAAAACCACACCTTTTCATACGGTTTTAGGGTACTGAAAGTTTCGAGAGTATAGAAATGCACTGACATTTCGTTTCTCTCATAGATAAAATTTATCGCTTCTTTGTAAATTTTCAATAAACAAAAATCTCTTGCTGCACGTGAGATTATGGTTAACAATTATTTATGTTAACTAAACGAAATGCACCGGCCTCTGTGATGAGCAGTCATGACCTACACGTGTCTATATGGGATAGTAGGGTCAATTACAATGTCGATGTAAATGAGGACCTACTAGTGATTGAGGACAATAGTTTCAATTTTGCAGATATACGGTTTGTATAATTAAATTAGTTTTGTTCAAGAAAATATTTACTTTCGATTGCAATTCATTTGAGTATTTTAGAAAGTTTATGTAAGAAACAAAACCTCCGAGACAAATATACTATCATTGTTTTCTTCTTCTTCTACTGAGACATTCCAAATCTCCGTTATGCCTGATCCGTATTTGAGTATATCCGCACACAAGTGATGAGCTATTCCGTCTATCCGTAAAAGCCAGTCGAACTGACAACGTTAGACAAATTACTCATTAAAAATACATAGTCTGAAAAGGATCCATGTCTGGTATAAAACTGTAGAAAACAACAGACATAAAAGATTAACTTTCTTTAATATGGCCTGACATATTTCTGTATGAAATATATATAGGAAAATGAAAGAATATCACGCACGAGCATTTCATATACTCGTAATCGACGCGCTATACTGAAGTTTGTTGTTATGCAATTTCAAACAGAAGCGCTTGCGCACCAAGGAACAGTGGAATGCCACTGTAACAAAGTAAAATAATGACAGAAGCCTTTATTTTATAGAAAAGTTACCCCTTTTCCATAGCAGAAAAAAATACTGGCTCCTTCTAAGAAAAGTAATGCCCGCCCTCGTCTGTAAAATACTGACACAACCACCTCTTGATCACTCACACACTTTTTACTATTACAATCGAATCGTTACAATGGCGGACAGCAGTGGATTATCTACCCTGAATACACTCTGATATTACATTGGTCTTCCATTTGGATTCCTCTGCTTTCATCACTATTTTCTTTTTTGATATGGTGATAATTTAGTCTAATTATCTGCAACAATGGTAGTCAGATTACACATTTAGCAACATGTTTTGTTAACACCATTATATTAGTTTTTTTAATTTATTATAAAAGTGACATTTTTCACAACTGAAAGTCATGACTATCACAAACAGAAACAATGATAAAGTTAGAGGATTCCAAATGAAAGGACCAATGTGCAATTTGGTCTACCTTTGATGTTATCTGAGTAAGGGAGATAATTTATCAGGAATGTCCCTCAATGCAATTCCACCGTTGTTGTTATTATAAGCCTATGCTGCTGCTGGTTCTGCTGATACTATTACTTACAAACTATAGCAAAATATGTTTCCTTTTTTATTATATTTCAGGAAACTTTGTTTAACGTGCACGTTATATACAAACAAGTTAGTTTATATATGTGTTATTGATTCAAATACCATATTTTAATTCTAAACAGAAAGCAACTGTTAAACTGTATGTATTCCTGATGACTGAAAGGATATATAGCTTTCATAAAGATAAGCCCAAATACGTGATATGAAACAGGTATGACTGTTGAGATGGGTTAATAAAAAGGTCGAGCGCGCTGCTCTTGAAAGTACAAAGTATTTCATCTCCCCGGTCATAATGTTATGTCAGACCACCATTACTTTAGGAAAACATCATAGAGAGTGAAATTCTCTGAAACTGAATAAACAAAACTGCATCTTCACTTTTCATTAAGCTTAAGTCCAGAGAAAAAATCATATTAATAATCATGTATAGTTTACCAATTCAAAGCATTTTTTTTTCTAATAGAAGATCTATTACACAAACTACTCATATCATATGTAAACTGAGTTTTTCCTATCTTGAAAGGTAAGTTATTATTATCAATTTTACCTAACTTTCCTATAAAAACAATTTTTGTTTAATGGTACTAAAATAACCTGCATGTTCATGAACGATATCCATGTAAATTGAAAAAAAGACCTATAGTACCGTATATTTTTTTTTTACAAAAAATCAGGAAAATTTCATGTATAGGTGTAGCAACGAGCAAACACAACATGAAAAACTCAGAATGCCTCCTTTTATTATATGACCTATAAATAGACGAGATCCCATTGGTTCAAAGCGCAGTCGGCAACCAACAATATATCGTTATATTCATATGTATATGTATATAAAGAAAACCTATGACCCACAGGGCAGGGCCAATTTTGACCCTAGGGCCATAATTTTAACAATCCTTGTAGAGGTCCACAGTGTCTCATGCCAAATATCTAAGCTCTAGCCTTTGAAGCTTCAGAGGATAATTTTCTTACAAGTTTTTACTATAAGTATATAATAAAAATCTATGATCCCCAGGCTGGCCCAATTTTTACCCAAGGGATATAATTTGAACAGACTTGGTAGAGGTCTACTAGACAATGCTTAACACCAAATATCTAAGCTCCATGCCTTGTATTTCTTACAAGATTTTTAAAGTTTTCCCTATATAACTCTATGTAAATCAAGTAAGCCCTTGGCGGGGTCAGTTCTGACCCCAGGGTCATAATTTGAACAATCTTTGTAGAGGTCCACTAGATGATGCCTGATACCAAATATCTCAGCTCCAGGCCTTGTGGTTTCTAACAAGAAGATTTTTAAAGATTTTCCTTTATAACTCTATGTAAAACATGTGACCCCTTGGGCGAAGCCAATTTTGACCCAGGGGCCATGATTTGAACAATCTTGGTAGAGGTCTACTAGACAATGCTGCATACCAAATATCTAAGCTCCATGTGTTTCTGACAAGAAGTTTTTTTGAAGTTTTCCCGATGTAACTCTATGTAAAATCAAGGACCCCCAGGATGGGGCCAGTTCTGACCCCAGGGTCATAATTTGAACAATCTTGGTAGAGGTCCACTAGATGATGCCTCATACCAAATATCTAAGCTCCAGGCCTTGTTGTTTTTGAGAAGAAGATTGTTAAAGTTTTTTCCTTTAAGTTGCCATGGCAACCACAGTTCTGCATGGAATTGAATTCCTTGAACAACTTTGGAAGAGCTTCAAGCAAGGAACATCCCATGCAAGTTTCAGTGAATTTGGCCCAGTGGTTTCAGAGGAGATGTTGTTTGAATATGTTGATGCCTCACAATGCATGACGCACACCGGACATTGGGGTAAGAGAAAAACTCACTCTGGCACTAATGACTATGTGCCAGGTGAGCTAACAAAACACAAGCAGTCAGTATGCTTCAGCCACTAGAATTTTTCTAAAAATGATAAAAATTATTTATTTTTTAAAATCCATTAAACAACAGTTTTGAACTTCTGATGTATCTACATTTCTAAGAATTTGTCCCTAATGTAGACAAGGTTTAACATTGTTCCGCTTTACATATGTATGACAGTTCTATTACACATACACAGAACTGAGCAGCGAAATTTAAAAACTTCTGTTCCATAGTTCATGGGTAAATTTTGTAAATTTAAAAGCTCTAGCTTGTAAAAATATTCCAAGAAAATCTAGAGGTCAGTCTTCTTTCATAGAATCCCACAAAGAGTTGGTGATGAAAAACTGAGAACATTTCCTCTTGTCGAAGTTGAATGGTTTCACATCTGTCTTGTTGCTAATGTCTGAGCATGACAGTTAAGGAAAAAATATATTATATGGTGTATGTATCATCTAGTTTATTGATCTTCAATATAGAAACCTAAGTGGTTCAGTAAAGCCAACAGGTATTGTAACTGTATCTGAAGAATTATATAAACTATGCATTGTACTTGAATATGGAAAGCTCATTATTTGGTTTAAACAAAGGAACCTCAATCATTGGTAACACAGTGGTTTATGAGTCTGTGATCTCACTCATCTAGTCATACAAGCTTTAGAGAATTAAAACCAACAGCAGTAACTTACCACAAATCTTCTTAGTAATATGTCTTACTGGCCTATTCACTCCAACAAAAAATAACCGATGTTGTAAAGCAGAAAATATGTTCAAAAATCTTTCATAATGCATATAGATGCACAGAAAATGTTCATTTGTAATAAATCACCAACCATCCAAAAATTGTACAACAACTCTATATGATTAAAAAGGCTTATACTTGTGCATTCAGTTTAGAGTACCTACTGACACTGTTATAATTTCATAAAATATCATTCACATGTAAATTATTTTGAAGGAAATGGACAACTCTAAATTTTAGGGTATGCCTCTTTTAATGTCATTGTAAGAGTACCACTGACTTTTTTGCACCATCATCTGTGCATAAATTTAGGCTTGAATTCTGCTTGTCAACAGACCAACTAATATAGGTCCACTGAGTATATTGCTGTGTGCAACTATGGATAGAAGATTATCGGTGACTATTTTTTAAAACTCTATCAATTTCATCTACTGACCCTAAGAAACAGTCTACAAGTGAACCTAGCAAATTATCTCAAAATAAACAGTCAGTGGTTTCGTTTTCCTAATTTCATGTTCTGGCCAAAAAAGGCCAACTCAGTATGTCCATAATCACAACAGATCCTTCACTTGCAGTGCCAAAACATACAGACATTACCAAATCAAGGGATAATGTGAAAAACTTCCAAGTGCTATAAGATTAAGAAGTAGACAGCAATTTTTTTCCATTCACCACTTTGTTTTCTCTGCCATGTCAAAATGTTACATGGCTTCAAGGTACTTTTGATCTGACATTTGACTTACAAACTGATAGATACAACTCCCCATCTTTATGTTACAGAATTAAACTAAACAAAAGGATACAGCCTCTGACATCATTTTTTGAACCTTCAAAGTCCCAGCGTATCCTTGAGATATTGTTGAACAAACAAAGCTCTTCCCTGAAAAATAATTCAAATTTTTTGTCATTGCACCAAATATTTCCTACCTATGAGGAATTATGACACAGTTCAGGTATTGCTTCAGTCATCATGTACACTATTTCAATTGACATATGTATTTCATTTTTTCACAGCATCAAAAGTTTGCTCTAACTAATATCTGCCAAATACTATAATTAGTATCTTGTCAAAACTTCCACTCTTCATATGTGTATTATAACTTTTTGCATGCTAGGTAATTTACTGTCTGTTCAAAATGTCATCTGCTTAGATTTTAAAGTTTGTCCAATTTTCACGAAATTTAGTGGAAAAACTTTCTGAATGTCAAACAGCTTGGAACCTGCCCAGACATCAAGTTACTCGGTGCCTGGTCTAGTTTGAATTTGTTTGCAATGGCTGGTGCAATCGCCCTTAGCATTGTAAGGGCTAATAATTGTAAAGCTGATCTTAAACATAAATCTTTTAACTACCATTGATCTTTGTAAGAAGCAAAAGCCAACGATTTCAATCCTCGTTGAGTAGGAAAATTATTATCAACTGACAGTATGTGACACTAAGTCAAGAAATTTTTTAAAATGTATTGATCTTACACTGAAATTCATTCTATAGTCCGATAACTAGGTTTTATTCAAGTAATATAACTTTTCATTTACAGTTTCTGAGAAGCAAGTTCATTATGAGAGTGATCAAGATAATTCACACACATACATTATCTTTTAACTAACAGATATACATGTAATGTAATTATGTATATGATTTAACTTTCATTTGAAATAAAAGGTGCATATCATAAGTGTTCATCATATAACACCTACAATACTTGTAAGTATATGGCACTCATGACATCTGTACTTCATAAAGGTCTTTTCCAGCCAGCTCCCCCAGCCTTTACTGTACACATACCTTCTCTTTGGCAGGCTAATCATTGTCTCATTAGCAAGCCGGTCTTTCTCTTCAGCCAGTTTTTTTTTCTCTTCCAACAGATTTTCCCTCTCTTTCTGAAGAGCCTGACACTTAGTAGACAACTCTTGCTGGTTTTGCTTGACTGACTGATGTTCTTGACAGAGTTGCTGTTCTTGTTTGATCATTTCTGTCACTTCTCTTTCTCTGTCTGGCTTGTCAGTCATCTGTCTGTGTTCATCAATAAGAGCTGAAATACATGAATATGTTAACTTTATACTACTGTATATTAAGTTCACAGCCTGACACTATTCTTTATTCATTTTTCCTTCAAAGGTTTTATCTTTTCTTAATGTTGTGAAAAACAACTAAATGTTCAATTATCTATGGAAATGTCATCAAGTGATATATCAGTGAAAATGTCATCAAGTGATATATAAGTGGAAATGTCATCATGTGATATATCAATGGAAATTTCATCACGTGATATACATGTAAACTAAAGAAAGAAAGAAATACCAAAAGATATGTGTAAATGAGCTAGTGATATGAACCAAAGTTTTATGGTATACCATTCCTGGGCCAACACAAAAGCCCTACGGCAAAAAATGTCTATCTTTTACTTCTGAAATACCATTTTTTACCCCAAAATAAGAAAATAAAGCAGACACATGCCTTTATATTAGACAAGAACTGTATTACTAGTAGACTAGTGAAGGACCATGGTTTAATTTTTGGTATATTTGGGGAAAACTAGCATCTTTTTAATTAATTTTCTAGTTTTTAAGTTTTACTATACTTACAGGTATATGGCAGCAATTATCTGTTTTCCAAAAGCTCCATAAAAATTCAAATATCGGAGGCAAAACCAATTTTTCTTTGACAGAATCTAACTCTAATAAGAATGAAACATAAAATGATCAGCCTACAGAATTACTTCAGAAAGTTTACTGCTTCTGTCAAACTTATTCCAGTTCTTGCAATCACTAACAAAATGACTTTTTCAGAGTAAGAAAGCTTGAGACAGACAGGCCTGAAGTTAAAGCTGGTCTCAACAAATAATAGCTGTTTTTTTTATAGCTCATGGTAAGCCTTTTAGACTGCCCTGTGTATTTGGGGTGTTGGCTTTTTGCTTTAAACAACATCTCCTAAACCCTCTCCTCTTTCTTGTTTACCTTGTAGATCATTTTTAACTTGCTCCTGAAGCAGCTGTCTAAGCCTGTTCACCTCTAGATAGTTGGATTTTATGGCTTCAAACACCTGAAGATTTTTTGCCATGTAATTATCCTGCTCCTCCATCAGGCTCTGACCCACTACTAGAAATTCTTCAACCTCACTCACCCCATCAACCTTAAAAGTGCAAAACACATGTTACAATATTTTACAGTTATTTGTTTCTTCACAGTATTAAACTTATTTTCTTTAAGCGTTTTTGTTTTATTGAAGCCCCACTGTTTTTAAATATTTTCAAATTTAAAACAGGACATACTTTTTTTTTTGAGAATAAATAAATATCATCAACAGGACTCAAAAGCCCTGTATTTTTATATTATTAGGGGATGAAAAACAAAACTAAACCTGACTGCTTTTAATTGGAATCAAAATTAATACATCAAAAGGCAAAAAAGCCACAAATAAACTACCTCATAAACATTAAGAAACAGTGATTATGTATGTTTCATAATATACACCTGATGACTAACCTCTGCCACGACATTCATGTTTTTATCAATCTTCTACCAGCAGCTTTGTCTGAAAAAAAAAATAAAAGCACATCAAAATAGTTGTAATAATGTATCTTCCAGAGTCATTATTAAAAAAAAAAAAAGAAAAAAAAGTTGTACAATACATGTAAGCGAACTTACGACTTCTTAATCAGCATCAGATCGTATTTTATTTCAAATCTTTTGAAATAGTAGATTTTAGTTCAATCATATTTTATTGTATATATACACACATGCATTTTCAACTTTATAAACTATAATGAATACATAAAAATAAATTGAGCCAAAAGTTACTGCAATGTTATCTAGAAAATAGTGGACATACATTTGTAAATTTAGCTAAAAAGGTCTACTTGGGACAGTCTATTTCTCTTCTGATCTTTGGAATTTTTGATGTGTTGCAGCCTGAGGAACAGTGGAATAATTTCACAGCACTTCTGATCGATTTCTCAATACAAACAGCATATAAATTGAGTAAGTTTTACCACCTGACAAGATATGATTATATAACTATCAAAATCTATTAAATGCTTTTTAAAAATTAATGTGGTAAAAAAAGGGCAATAAACTGGCATTATTTAAATGTCTTTTTAACACCAAGTTAAAACCTGAAGTAGGCTTTTGATTGATATTGTAGCTGAGATTTACCAACACTACTCAGATTTTCTACAGTTCTGATTCAGGCAAAATCTGTTGTTGTTAAAAATCACTATGACAAAAACAGTAGTAAAAATTCAAAATCCTGCAATCTTATTTATTCATTAGAACCTAATAAAAACTGGTTTGTTTGCTTTTCTGAATGTTTGATGAGAGTAAAAATATTGCCTACACAAATTTAGCTCAATATTTTTGAAGTTAGGATCATGTCCAGCAAGTCTTACTATCTGTGTAACATAAGCCTGTGAAATTTACCGTTTACGATCTTACAAACAGGTTTAGGTTTAGATCACCAGAAAACGAATTATTTCTGACCACTGGATCTTTCAACATTTTTTTAAGATAAATTATTTGCATGTATTTGTCTTTTCTTAAAACATTTGAGAGATTAAGCAGACCTATTTATTTTAATTATTATTTTTTCCACTACAATTAGATCTATTTCTTTTTGTTCCTATTTGGACCTGAGGCTGTGTTTTGACTTTTATGCATTTTGCATTTGCTAGGCAACATCTAGAGTGGTCAGACCAATGCTTGGCGTAAAATCAAAGGAATTTCTTTCAAGAGACTAAACAAATTACTCATTTCATGTTATGAACTAATTATATTCAAGAGTAAACTTTGCTAAATCCTTACGAGATTTCCCCATGTGAAACAACCGTGACGTAAACAATAGGGCAGGCTTAAATAGACCGTGTAAAACAAGTGCGGTTTGCACAAAATTGTACCAATGCTCGGCGTATCGTAGATGACCTGATCGGCCACTTTTCAAAAAGAAATCTTTTGTAATTATGCAAAGAACACATTTCTTGAACACAAAATGAATAAACTATTAAACAGATTGTTTCTATTCATTGCGGAAGTACATGATCTCGTGTAGAAAACAATGCGTTTTGTCTGTTTTATCCAGTGGGATCAACTTCCGTCTGCTATGCTTAAGTCATGTGATGATACTGGAAGTTCAGAGAACAGTGAAAAGATAGATGAAATGACACTTAACTTGAATTAAAGAAGAGTTTTAAATCACTTCTAAGAAAAAATATCAATTCCGTGAAAAAAAAAAGATTTACGCCAAGCGTTGGTACAAGCACTCTAGGGTCTCTGGTACAAAGGATACTTATTGTCTGAATAACCGATGCCGCCTGAAGGATTTTGCCTACTTCAAGTTGTTGAACCGAGTTGTAGAGGATAGTGAAAAAAAGAAACTGAGAAGAGACACTAATTCCTGTTTATATACCGCTAACCAAGGAAATGAAAACCAATTTGGAGTCAAAATATTGGAGGCCAAGATAAGAGACTGTGTTTCATCAGTGGTATGCTTAAAATCATGATTATATATGGAAAATGTAAACATATGTTTAAAATTACCGCTGTTTACAATGTTTTCTTTTTCAAATGTTTCTTAAAACCTGTTTTCTGATTAGTCATTTAAATTAGTTTGTATCCAATAGAAAGAACCCATACATATAATTGTAAGAGTGTTAAAGGGCGATAACAAAATTTGGACTGGAACTCGTTCTTTCGAAAGTAAGCTTGGTAAGTTCCTGTAAAAGTTTGAAGACCAGTCCGCAGGAAAACATGTTTTCATCACCTTGGGGACGTTTACACAGTAGAAAGTGACAAACTGTTGAAAATGGGTCAAGTTAGGTATGAAGTTTATCAAACTTGTTACAAACGGGTCTGTCAGTTTACTTTCATGTAAGAATGTCATCATATGCCTAAATGTAGATCAAGAATTGCGTTCAGAGACAATTTTTGTCATTTCATTTTTGTGAAACATGTCAAAGTTTGCCCAGCCTCACCAGGGATAAATTGTAGAAGTAGACCAACAAGTAGCTTTTAATAAAAAAAGGCTTAGGTTGTTTCATTATTGACTAATAAATAAACCATTCTGCTCTGATTATCTTAGCAGACTATCTAGGTATTCCTTTTAAGCTGTTATTCTACAGTCTGTTCGCCAGTTTTGCCGCACTTTTTACATAAATCGGTCAAATTATATCAAAGTGCAGAAGAAAGAAAACATTATTGTACATACAGTATGACACAAGTCTTAACTTGAACTTCGTTAAATATTTACTCAAAGTTAAATTAACTTATTACGCTGTCATTCTTGATTTCATATGGACCGATTTCACCAGTTCCGAAGCACGTTCACCGGTTTCGGCGGACATCATTTTTTAACACTTTTGTGAAAATACATAAAGAGGGGAAATCTACGGTATATCTGTGAACAGTAACAGACATACAATAGTCCACAAAAATTAACATAGATTATAAAATTTACATCATGTCTGGTATTAAAATCGAAAACAGGGTTATAAAAGGTTACCACCATTTGAAGTGTATTATACCACCTGAAAATCAGCCAAATCATGAATAAAAAAACTGTAATGGACATAGCACATACTATTGCATGGAGAAAAATAAAAGCATGACCCACGTAAATCATGTCAATATAATAAAATATAAATAAAGAAATAGTGTTCCCCATATGGCACCTCTTTAAAAAAAGTTGTACTCAAATCCATCGGAAATAGCTAATTGTACCCCCTACCGTTATGATCTAATTTTTATTTGAATAAATGGACGGTACTGATTAAACTTTAGAGCATGTGTTGCTGTTAATCTGACAAAAATTCAGGACCATAAATTTTTCCCATCCTCTCCAAGCGTATCTGGTAACTTGAAATCAAGTTCTCAAATTGACATTTTCAGCCATTTTGTTTTATCTGATATGAGAACCCCTTCACATTTGATTGGGACATTTAACTACATCAAAGAACAATTTCATCAAACCTAGTACAAAATTTAGATTGATACACGTGCAAGAACACAGCTGATTACTTTCGCTTACGGATGACCTAATTTTGGTGAAATAATATTCGTATTCCTTCGGAACCGGTGAAACACCGGAACTGGCGAACAAACTGTATCTGATTAAATTTTGTGTCAGGCAGTATCCCCACTCCTATCAAACATTTATAATACTAAAATGATGGACTAATGTTGTGACAAGAGACAAATTTTGGTTTTATATCTATTTTTCATAACACAATAGATATATCTTGTAAACTTGAATCATTTGAGAAATTACTCATCTTACTTAATTTGTAAAGATTTTATTCAGAACTATCAGAACCTATGTGAAACAAACCATGTCATGTTGCAGAAATTTCACACTGCCATTGCATGCAACAAGGTTATTGAAATTAATAATATGTTGTGTAGTTCCCTCCAGTGTTTTTGTCCTTGCACTTCCACCATGATCTAGTCTCAATATTGGCAACTTTAGGCAGGATGGCTGCCTTTACATCTTGGAATGTTGATATCAACCAGTCAGAAAAGTAGAACAATATTCATCTGATTGAGTACAATAATTTTCACTGGTTATGACCTAGGTAACAGATTTTACCTATATCAAAGCTGTCTAGAAGTAATGTATTTTTGCATGTTTAAACTATGCACACTGCAAACACATCTTGCAGCACACACCAGGTTTGCCTGGCACCTGCAAGGTAAAGTAAAGTTTCTCACATGATGCATTAAAATACAGGTCCATATAAAGCTTCACATATGTGTCTTCTTGTATATACATTTTAATACTCATGATTAAAGTTACTTTTAGCCAAATTTTCGTTACTTACATCTTGAATATTGTTTCAGAGTGTCAGCATGATCTGTCTTAGTATCAGATCTATTTTCAACCTTTAAAGTGCAATTTGACTATCTTAGAGCACAGAATACTTTATCTGTCACAGTGTTTAGTACAGCCATATGTGAATTGCATTAAGAAGAAATTTTCATTGAAATCACCATTGTATTTGCATAACTCCAAGTTTTGGTCAGGTTCTGTGAAAAAAATAAAATTAAGAAATGTATGTTTTCATTGATAAAAATTTAAATCGCCGTTGTCATTGCATCATTAAAAGATTGTGAATGTTATGCTGTGTGAGAGATATTTAGTCTAATATGCTCATTGCTCACTAAAACGTAAGTGCAAGGTGCAAAATCAATTACTTCAGGTTTCTGTATTGCTAGATTGTCTACCATTATGCCATTGAGAAAAGACTCTGAGAAAAAGTGTCATATATTAGCAAAGATAATGACTTTTGCATAACTCTTGTAGGAACTATGACCCTTAGTTCAAGTTGTTTAGTTTAGTTTAAAGTATCACTAAAATACTGAATGGGAATTTCAAGTTTGGATAATGATAGAGTATAAAATCAGTAAAAGAGCAAGTGCTCATGGTGAGCTATTGTGATCACTCACCATCCGGTGTCTGTCTGTCCATCTGTACATAGTAATAGATACTTAGGTGGCTATGGGAACAATAGGTAACTGTTAATTTTCTTTGATGCTTTTCATTCTGTAAGCTCTATATTGGCTATAAATGCTCTTACGTGGCTAAAAGAACAATGGGGAGAACAATAGACTAGACACTAAAGTAGCAGTTTGTTAGGATGTCTGTTCGTCTGTTTGTCTAGCATCTGTTCAAATCTTCTTGTGAAAAACTGATTTTGATGAAACCTCACAGGAATGTTCCTGTGATGGTTCTCATTCATATTTGTTCAAAGAATTCCATTCCATGCAGAACTCTGGTTGCCAAGGCAACCAGTGGCCGGTTGCTCAAAATTTTAACAGTCTGTTAAAGTAATGGTCGGTTAAATTTTGACCAAAAATAACTTAATTTTTTTTCAAATATCTTGTTCAAATTTCTTTTTTATGTAAAAAAGTCTTTTTGCATGGAGATACTTTCTTGAAATAGTGAGTCACTTTCTTAGAAAACTGACTAAAAATTTAACCAACTGTTAGTTTAACAGGCTGTTAAAGTTAAAAAAAAATTTAGCAACCGGCCACAGTAGGAAAATCTTTAAAAATCTTCTTTTCAAAAACCACAAAGTCAAAAGCTTAGATATTTGGTTTGTGGCATTATCTAGATAAACTTTACCAAGTTTGTTCAAATCATGGCCCCATAGTCAGTATCGGCCCCACCATGGGGGATCACTTGATTTAACATATACTTATATAGGAAAAACTTAAAATAACTTCTTGTCTGAAATTGCAAAGTCTAGAGTTCAGATATGTGGTGTGTAGCATTGTCTAGTGAAGCTCTACCAATTTTATTCAAATCATAATCCCAGGATCAATATACTGGCCCCACACTGGATGTAACTTAATTTTACATGGACACTGTAGAGGGGAAACTTAAAAAATCTTCTTGTCAGACACAACAAGGCCTGCAGTTTTGATAATTGGTAAAAAACATTGTCATGTAGACCTCTACCAAGTTTGTTCAAATTATAGCCTTAGGGCCAAAATTAGTTCCATCCCTGGGGCCACATGATTTTACATTGGCTTAATTAGGGATAACTTTCAGAATCTTCTTCTATGAAACCACAAGGCCTAGGCTTAAGATATTTGGTACGTATAATTGTCTAGTAGACCTGTACCAAGTTTCTTCAAATCATGACTTTAGGATCTAAATTGGCCTGGCCACAGCTGCAACAAGAGTTTACATTGGCTTATATACATGTAGGGAAAACTTCTTCTTGTCTGAAACTGCTATGCCTTGGGATTTGGAATTTGGTATACAGGTTCACCTCCAGCTCCTCTACAAAGTTTGTTCAAATTATGCCCCTGGGTCCCTTGATTTAGTAAAGGCTTACGTAGGAAAAACTTTGAAAATCTTCTTCTATGAAACCACAAAGCATAGGGCTTAGATATTTTGCATGAAGCACCCTCTAGAGGTCCTGTATCAAGTTTGTTCAAATTATGCACCTGGATTCAAAATTTTCCCCACAACAGGAGTCACATAATTTTTGTAAAGAATTGCATAGGAAAAATAATTTAAAACTCTTCAAGTCAGATACCGCAAGGCCTTATTTGATATGTACCATGGCCTAGTAAATCTCTGCCAAGTTCATTAAAATCTTGGCCCTGGGGTCAAGATTGGCCCTGCCCATGGGGTCACCAAGACTAAAAATAGACTTTTCAGCTTTTGATCATAGAGTATTTATTTATTGTTTGATATAGATATTTTAGATATAGACACCTTGCATGAATGTCTGCCATTCACTCAATCGGGGCATTTGCAAGGTCATTGAAGCTAAATATAGATTTTTGTTCTTTTCCTCATAGAGTCTTCATTTATTGAACGATATCGTAAATATTTGGTATGAAGGTAACTTGCAAGGACTCCTGCCCTTTTTTTTGGGTTGGAGGACATTGCAGTCAGTGTCAAGGTCATTGAGGCTAAAAATAGATTTTTTTTCTACTTTTGGTAATAGAGCCATCATTTATTGACTGATATGAGAGATATTTGATATATAGACACCTTTCATAAACGTCTTCCATTAACTGGGGTCATGGTCACCAAGGCTAGAAATATATTTTTCTTCTTTACCTGTTAGAGCCTTCATTTATTGACAAATATCATAGATATTTGTTTTGTAGGTTCCTTACCTGTACATTAACCCTTTGATGGGTTTTGAGGTCACTGGGTCAAGGTCAAAATCACTGATGCTAATAATAGAATTTTCTACTTACTGTCATAGAGCCTTTATTTATTGACTGATATTAATTTTAAATGTTTGTTAAAAGGAACTTTAATGAGCCTCTACCATTCATTCTGGTCAAGGTTAAGATCTCAAAGGCTGAAAACACATTTTTCTTATTTTCTTATGGCGCCTTCATTTATTGACCAATATCATAGATATTTCTTATGTATCTACTACTGGGTGGGGTTTGAGGTCACTTAGGTCAAGGTCAAGGTCACAGATGTTAAAGACAATTTTTTTTACCTAATGCCATAGTGTTAAATTCCTATTAGATTCAGTTTCAACAAATAGTTCACAAAGCATTTATAAACAATAGATCTCCTATCTTTTTCTGTGTCATAGATTCCAGAGGTATGGCGGCCAAAAGAGGCATATTTTGTCATATCTGCTTGACACTGATTTCACAGTTTTGATAATCTTACAAACCAATGACCTGATTTCAAAATAAACTTACACAACTTTGATTTTAATATGAAACTTTAGCAGTGGGACTCAGGTAAGGGATTTTAGGGCCATCATATCCCGCTTGTTGTTTTTTATCATGGTTTATTTCATTTTCTAAAAAGAAATACAGCACTTCCTTTGTCAAGTGCAGTACTGAAAAATATAGAGAACTATTTTTTCTGAGAGTAAATAGAAATGCTTGATGGCATTGAAATTCTAAAGGCTTTAGCAATAAGGGTGGTGTCTTTTATACAAACGGATCATACTTCATGGGGGTTCATGTTGACTGTTCGTTCTTGAGTTTTCAGTCCTTTGTTAGAAAATATTCATATATAACTCAATGAAACATTTTGTGGTAAACTAATTAGACAGTTTTATCTGATTGAAATTAAACTTGGTACACACTGTTACATAAAGAGTATGTGTGAGATGCATAATAATGTTTTTTTCTGGAGTTATCTGTCCCCGAATATAAAAAAAATCATATAGTACTGGAAGAGTGTTGATTATAAAAGCAGCGATTAAATCAGTTACAGTAATTGAATTTTATAACTGCCTGAATAGTGTTGATTTATGAAAGCTGTGATTAAATCAGTTACTGTAATTAGAGGGAAGAACATACTGTTGTTTGGTGAGATTTTATAGGTTTTTAAGTTCATATTTGCATGATACAGATAATTGTGTTCTCTTTTTGCCTAATAAATATATGGAAACCATTGCTTACGGAAGCATGAACGCATATCAGCAACTCATGTTTCACATAACAGCATTCTATTTCCAAGTGAATACATTTTGTAAATTAACCGAGTCACCAGTAATGCCCACAGACTCAGCAGTTTTGTAAAGAAAATTCTCAAGGAAAGTTTCATATTGTAAAACAGTTATAATTATATATAAATCAACATCTAGAAAGTATATTAAAGGTTTTCAATGTGCAAAATGTTTTGAAAACATGCCACCTGAGGAAGAATTTAATAAAAAAGAACTATTTTTAAGTAAATACTGTCTTTTTTAATAGATACACATAATAGATCAGTGTTTTTGTCTTGGCATTCAGTCAGTGTGAAGAATTCTGTCAACCAGTAATTATCAAAAGAAAGGGCATAATGGTGTATTGTAGTACTAAAAGTTTTTTGATAATTCTGTTAAAGTCTGACCAGTCCCACCATGAAACCCCAATTTTGACGCAACCTGAATAATTCTGATAGCTTTTTGTAAAACAAATACAGTATGTACAGTTGTTTAATGTAGAAAATATAACCCTCCTGATTTTCAAGCATTTCTGTTAAAGTTTTGTTATATTGCTGACTTAATTTTTCTCTCTGTGAGAAAATCACATTATCACATTGATGTCAATTCGGCCTTGACTTTTCAATTTTTTAGTTTTATTTCTTGAAAAGCTTATGTGATTTCCAAGAAAATGCAAGAGGCTTTAATTGCAAGGTTAATTATAATTGTAAAGGAGGCACCATGGTCCAGGGGTAGAGCGCAGGGCTCCGGATCCGAAGGTTGCGGGTTCGAATCCCGTCAGAGGCGAGGTTCTCTCACGATCTTCACATTCCTCCACGCTGCGCGAATACTGGTATGGAAACCAGGAAGCAGTCATCGAGCGTGATGAATCTAAGTTGTACAAACTTGTATCGCAGTTGATTTAAAATAAATGAGTCTAAACTAATTATAATTTTTCATGATGTATTTCCTTTAAGGCATGTATCTTTCTAGAATATCATGCCTCATAAATTCTAGTTTTGATACCTTATCAATCATAGTCTCATTTTATCTTTATTTTTTTACCTGAACACATGATAATGTAATAGGGAAAGTTTGTGTCATTAACTAAAGGCCTACCAGAAGTGATAGACATCTACGGAACACAAAATTTACAGAAACTCCAGTAATTAATGACCTCTCAGTTGAAATATTGTACACCTTCCAAATTCCATTATTGTATGCTTTAAATAAACTAATTTTATCTCTAAAAGAATTGCTGCTGTAACTGAATTAAAGATCTTTTCTAATGTCTGCAAATGTCTACAAAATATTATTTTACCAAAACATTAGCGGTTAAAAATATCAGTTTTGGAGTGTGCAACATTTGTTTTTAACAGAGCATAAACTTCATCAAAGAGAGGTGCTATATGCCAAAATTCCAGTCCAGGGGTATCTTTTAGTTACTTTCATTTGGAGTAGTTCTATTGTCAAATGATACAGAGCAATAAATTAATGAGAGCAGGTGAAAATGTTTTAGAGCTGACATGTTATAGAATAAACAGGGCTTTAGAAGATACTGGGTCTTGTTTCAAATGATTAATGGACCATTTAACAATGAAAATCTGAAATGTATGCATCTTAAACTATATCTGTAATGAATGGTTATGGGCAAAATAAATATATTATTGTGCATTCTGATTATTTTCAGCTTTCTGAAGTTCAGTTAATTTGTGATGTTGTTATAATTTTTTAAGAGAGCTCAAAATAAAATCCACGAAGCTTTTAACCTCTCTTCAGTTCGACAAGTGAGCTATCTGATGGGTTTAATTATTCAAAGAAGCTGCAAATATTTGAGTTTTTCTAGATTTGGCATGACATTAGCATCACTAACCTTTAATATTGACAAGAAGCAACTACAGAAAAATTGCCTTTCAGGCCACATTGTCTTATAGCTTCCTGTAATAAAGAAGCATGGCAAAGCCAGTATAATTAAGGGCTGTTTGAAAATTGGACAGACTCCCCATCTTATCTCAGTCCTGTCCTAATTTATGCTCCTGTACTGTCTGCGATTAGGATTCAGTTGGCAAAATAAGAATATTATGAATCTGACTGGACTTTCATTCAAGTAAAAGAAAAAAGAATATGTATATAATGTTGCTATTTGTTTTGCCTTTTTTAGACAATTTCAACAGTTTTGGTAAAAAAAAAACCTTCTTGTGAACCACAGAAAATTATTAAAAAATATTAAAAAGACTTCTTAAAATGAAACCATATGATGAAGAACTAATAGGCAAAAATAACTGTAACAAGTTTCTTTCATTCTTTTTAGTAGTTTATAGACTATGAATATTGATCATTCTGTTTGGTCAATAAAAAATGCTTTCCTGTTATAAAAGAAACAATCTAATTGTTTTTTGGTTTTTTTTTAACATTTTGTGTATGTTTTATTTGTAAGCACCAAAAAAAAGCACTCTTTGCTTAGGCACTGGTTAAAATATCATTTTTGGTGCTCACTCAGTGAAATATGTCTTCTTACACTGAAACAAACAGTTATCCTACAGGCATGCAGTTCACTTTACAATTGTTTAAGATGTGGGTTTTAAAGATTTAACAGAATTGATATGCATGTCTTGTTTGATTAAAATTAAAGACTTGAATCAGTCAAAGTTAAAATAATGTTAGGGAACTTCCATTACCTAAGCCGAAATAAATACCGTCTCGATCTTCCCTTAATCTATTTATAATCCTTTATTAAACCATTGCTAAAATCAGTAATACAGAAGCTTAAAGATTGTTTTGAAGTGTTTTTCTAAACGTTTGTCTATGCATGATTTCTTTGAGGGGAAGGTTACAGTAAATATAATTCTATAGTTGACAAACTCGTAAATGAACACTTTCAAGGCAAATACTTCAAACTGATGCTATTCAACTTTTTTCTTACGTATATAATATTTCAGCCGAGCAAATCAGTTTAACAATTACTGCTCATTTAACCTTTTGGCTTTCATCTAACGTAATTTGTCAGTCGTGTAAAAAGTCCGGTGAAAGTCAAAAAGGATCAATCAATAGAGTCAATACAGGCTTACCGATATTTGAAAGTATGTAATAACTTTGTCAGTGTAACACATTGGATGAGTGAGCGGGTTTTTGATGTTAGATTGATCACAGCTAGTGTGAAGACTTGACGAACTTATTGATTTGAAAAATTTTATCTGATTGGGCACACTTGTTGCTCAGTTTATAAATTCTAAACCTTGAAGTGTAGAAATTGGAATATTTATTAACTAATTTGCTGATTAGTGATATTTACTGTGATAAAAACTGGATATAGACTCAACACATAAATTTGTTATAAAACATTGTGGTATTTTATCTTGGAATAAATTACACATATTTAGAAAAATGGTATGAATGTTTTCATATTGATTTAAAGTGTTTGAAAGACAAAACAAGATTTCAAAACCCAAATATACTTTGGTATGCTTGAAACAGAAAATAAATAATTAGAGAATAAAAAGCTTTGAAAAAACTGTAGAAGGTTGCATAGCACACTGATATGGTCTGTTTTTGACCAGGTAAATAAAAAAAACCCACTGAATATTTGTTTGATGTTTCTTCGAATATCTTAAATTTTTCAGTGACTGCTTTTTCATTTGCAGCAGTATATATCATATGGCCCTTTAAAATAGAAGTTATTTGGGAAAAAATTGTTCAATATACATCACCATAATATTTAAGTTGGTACTAAAAAACAAGTCAAAACAGTATTTTAAACCTTTTTCATTTTTTTTATTTCAGGGAAACTGTAGCCGCTTGATTTATCATTGGTGCTCAGCAATAACTGAGAATGATGTTAGAAGTATGTCGTTACAGTGATGCGTCCAGCATCCCAAGTTTGGACGACATCGACGAAATCATGATGAAGCACTCGGCTCCTAATATAGAGGTGTTTGAGTTTAACCTAGGTCAAGCCCCGCTACTGAGATGTGTAAATACAGAGAAGTCTCCTACATGCACAGAATGCGAAGCATGTAAACTCTCGGTAAAGATCAGAGAGATCAAACAATGGTTTCCACGGCTTGGAGACCATTCGAAAAAGCGTTTTATGTTAGGATTAATGCAACGGACCCATAGTGCTGAACTTCTGAAACAAGTTGTTACACTTTTACAACCTGTGCTATGTAAAGATTTTACATACTCTCGTAGTAGAACAAATCCGAGTCTACCGACTGACTGCCCGACTTTGAGTTCAGACCGAGCTCTTCCATCAAAGAAGGTAGAGAACTACATAGCATCTTCATGGCAGTGGTATAATGAAGCTAATTACTGGAGCAAATCAAACTTTGCACTTGTTCTTCTGCAGATGTGTGATGCTCATTTATTACACACGATTGGCGCTCAAGCTAGGACCCTGCTCATTTCTGAAGAACGGGCAGCTCAGGAATTTGGTGGTAGGTTTAAGTGATGAAACTGTCAGAATTCTAAAAATACTGTTTAGTTTTAACTTTGATTTTGTTACAGTCACGCACTTCCCTTTGTAAGTGGAACAAGGTTTTTGTTTGTTTGTTTATCAGTCTTATTTGTCACTTTTAATGCATTTGCTTTCGGAAGAGTTTGCCTTAACAACTTGCAGCATGCCATCCATTCACAACACATTCAAAGGAAATTATTGATACCAGCTTAGAAAGTTCTGTCATATTCTTGCCAGGGTCGTTTTTGGTTTTGGTGTTCATTCCCATAAATAAGGTGAATATAGTAGTCTGAAAAACTGACACTTTGAGCTTGTAATTCTTTTCTTAAAAAGTTGCCAAGAGGTAATTCTTTACTCTGACAATAATGCACAGTAAAAAGTGCAGTGAAAATTAATTTGGGTCATGTCACAGATTTTTCTTGGGTGTTAAATGTTACATGTAAAAATTTTGTCGAGCTGATTAGTTTAGCTCTGATCAAAGTAAACAAGAAACAGAATAACTTGTCAATTTTTTAAGATAATATAGTTGTATTTAGATTGTGATTTTAGTATCCTAAATATCTAAATTGACATGACAACCTCAACGGTCCAGTTGTCTGCCTTGGCAAAATATTCTGAAGTGTTTTATAACGCAGTGTTTACTAAAATGTATACACTGAAAGACTTTAAATCCATTACACACAGGAAAAACTCATTAAATGTTTACCTACATGGGATGATTAAGTTTTCCACTGATTAAATTGATATAAAGAAAGGGATTAAATAAATCACCCCATAAGATGATATATATTTGTATACTTATAACAGCAAAATGCTTAATCATAGGGCAGTTTCAAACACAGTTTGTCTGACAGTTTTATAAGTGCTTTAATTTTCAGCCCTAAGAAGGCCGGTTCTTTACAACAAACAAACTGAAAAGATTTGTTTTTAATCCTGTATAATTATGCAGAATTGAAAAAAAATTAACCACTTTTTTTTTGAAGTGCAATATACAACAATTAATTAAAAGAAGTGAAAGCAGATTTTTGATAATTTATTATGTTCTCATGACTGTGTTCTTTGGAACAGTTTTGTTTTTGATCTGAAAGATTGGAAAAAATATTGCAATATCACTGTTAATTTATCCTATAAAAGCATGTTGCCTGAAGCGTTTGTGATAGCAAAGCAACTAAAGTGACAGACAATAGAACACCTGATTTGAAATAAATCTTAAACGGTATTGTGCCAGGAGGGTTACTTAACAATTCAACACATAAAAGGTGTATTCCAAAATCATGACTATAAATCATTTTTAGTTTTATTCATGCCCGTTTGAATAATTGTTGAATTTTATAGAAATGATTGTGCATTATAATTGGTACACTGAGTAATTGGAGCAACTAAACTCTTCTTGTGTAACAGACAGTGAACAAGGTCCTTATAAGAAAATATGACACGTGCTTAATTCTTCTATCTGTGTAATTGAAATTCGACAGACAGCTGAAACAACCATTTAAACTCAGCTTGAAAACATTGAATGACTGAAGGCATTTTTTTTAAATGAAAAACTCCAGGTCATTTCATTCACACTTTGCAAGTTTTCAGTAATTGACCTAGTTCTGTATTCTAAAAAGATTTTGGTCTATGAAAGTTATAATAAATCGAATTCCTCTTGTCACCATTTAAGATGACAGTTTTCAGAAGGTTGAAGTCACCAGGTCAGAAACTGCTGATGTTAAAGATTCTTAAAAAAAAAAAAATACTGCTAAAAGCATTGACACAATTGATTTAATACGTTTTAATGGTACATCTGACTTTATTTTAGCAATTATGCTTTTGAGCAATAACTTACTTGATACAAATTTTCTTTTATATGGCTGGTTCTATCAGACATGATTTATACATACATTATTAACTAGATAACATGGGTAGGCATTCTTTTTCCTGCGGATGATGCATTTTTCTTTATATACAATACTTGCATGTTTTACATCAGGAGGCTGTGAACAGATTGGATATTTTTGGCATTATTTTTCGTAAAATGGTTTCACAATTTTTTTTATTTCTCCAAGTAAATCATGAAATATGTTTCTTGTATTTATTCCTGTTGTCCCTTCGTCTTTTTCACTGAGTAGGGATGACTAAAGAAATATTGTTGGAAACAAATCATAGAAATATCTTGCATCATATTATGTTTTATTTCTCTGCATACAATAGAATTAATTAAATTGTCAGTCGTACACAGGTTGATATTGAATTGTCCGAAATTTAGTAGTATTGTGCAAGTAACTTCAAAGGAACAGCGAAATGTTGACATTACGGCAAACAATTTGTAATGCTTGATTTTTAATGATCGTCAGAAGATTTGACAATATCTGCCCAACTCTTGGCTATATTTTATGGGAACAGATCCTTCAAAAGGAGAACGACTGAAAAGCTTCTAATCTTTGATGTATTTACTTAAATCTATGTGGTGATTATAGTTAATACCATGCAAATCCCTACATAACAGTTACACAATAGACGGATTTTGAACCATAGGTTTTTGTCTGCCATAACTTGTCATTGTATTAAATGCTAGTCTAAATTCTGTGCAAATTTTGTTTGATAAATTAGAAAAAGTTTATGATTTAATATTTTTAGTTTGGATTTTCCTTTTTGTGAACTATGGTATTGTATGTAAAAACTTAAGAGTAAAGAATTTAATAAATAGATAACCGTCTTTCATGTCAAACGAAAGCTAAGTCAAACCTTGAAATACCAGGCCTGCAATGCCTAATATAGAGTTTTAGCTTATTGTCCTGCCTGAACTTTTTCAGGAACTACCCAAAACTTTGGTACTGTTTGTGTCTGTCTGTACAGTAGTAACGTGCAACAAACTGGTTCTGCGATAACGTTGAATAAAACTGAAGCCTTGATTTGGCAAGGGATGGTAGTCAGGCATCATATTGCAAAATGTTCTTGTATGGGTGTATGGTCTTTTGGTTGAATTTAGCTCTTTTAAAGCTCTCTCAGAATTTAAGGAAAATTAGCAGTTATAATGTACCAAAGTCTAAAATTTAGAATAGATGAGACTCGCTACTTTTTAAGACCTGTTCTTTTAAAAGACCACTTTTTGAATGGACCTGCTCTTTAATGTTGACAAAATATTCTTTGTTGTGGATTAATATTTTCATCAAGATACCATGGGCTATATCCATCTGAACAACTAAATTAGTAATAGTCACTTAATGTAGAATGTTGTGCCACTTCACAGGTACAGGCTAGAAATTTCAATTATTGCTTATGTACTTTCAGTATTTGTTTTTTTATTGTTATATATACATGCCTAAAATGCTCTTTATTTACCTTCAATATCAATACATTAGCTTTGAAAATTTAAACTTATGTGCAAATAGAATCCAACTTTGAAAATCTATTAAAACTATTCAAGTGAATGTACAGGGTCGATATATACATGCACTCTAACATTTCCAGTATTTTACAATCAGTTAATTAGATCAAGAAAGGCTTGTATCAGTTTTCAGTCATTGCCTTGTAGAATCAATTGAAGATTGTATCATCTCATCTAGGTCACATTGTAGCTGTCATTAGTTCCTTAGAGTTCCTTTCTAATGAGCTACAAAGACCTCAACGAGTCAGAGTTTCAAAAGCATGTCCTTTGTTTTTGCTGGTTTTACATTTCGTGAAAAAAATCCTATAACTTTCTACATGGTACAAAATCCTTTAAGGGTCTTGGTAAATATTTTATTAGCGAAAAGAGTTATTATAAAGGGAGGTAATTGAAATAAATAGGACATTCTATAGTTGTATTTCTTGTTGCAAAAGAAATGGTTTGGAAGTTAAGAAGTATCGTTATAATTGTCAGGTCAAATTATTTTTCAGAATCAGCCTATACAGAATGTAGTTCTATAGCATCCAGTAACTTTACATATAGAACAGAAGAACACCCTGAACTTGACCTTCTGACCACAACCAGCCTGCAGTATGGACAGGATAATGTTAACCCCTTCACAGGTGAGCAGTTTCCAGGTTTTGATAGTGGAGACGAGCTTGAAAATGGTGCCAGATATGAAGCTTATGAGGAAGAGTTTTATGAGGACACAGCTTCATCACTTGACCCCGCTTACATGGTTATACCGACCTCAGCAAAGGCTTACGTTGGAGTTTCGAAACATTGTGATCTGATACGTATGTTACCCGTACACATCTCAAAGATGATACTAAGTCTTCTTGACAAGACGTCACTGATGAACGCGCTGTGTGTGAGCTCATCTTGGCGTATCCTGGTCGAAGAGGTTCATCGTGATGCCTATGTTAACCAGCAGCTCTGGGAGGAAGTCATGCTCATGCAGGTTCGTAACCATTTACTGGCATTTACTTCGTTTTACAGTCTTGCATTTAAAAATTCTAGAATGTTTATTTCAGTGTAAGTGAACTAAGCTAATGCTAGGAAAGAACTGATCTGAAAATGACAATGGGAGATTTTATATGCTTGATTATTTCAAGTATTTTTCTTGTGTCCAAAGGCATAGCATTTTGTTTCTTGAAAACTTCTACAGAAGGAAAATGCCATCAGGTACTTCTTGGCCAGCCAAGGAAACAAAGAGAATTGAAGGGTGAATGCGAAAAGTTCTAAGTTCTTTTAAATAAAAAGCAGATAGGACTTTCTCACATTTACCCCTCAAAATATAACAACACAGAATTAAGTACATTTTTAACATGTTTCTCTTAGTCATCTTAAGAATTCAGTGTTTGCATTCTTTGAACAGATTTCATAAAAACACCATTAATTTTGTGTATATCAGCTTGATAAACTGAAGTTGAGCTGTCATGATATTTACTTATTTGTCAGTCTCACACCTTCGTTGGTTTTGGCTGCGTAATGTTTTAGTTTATTTTTGAGACGTTATCTCCTTAGAGCTTACAAAGTTCTCCAAATTGATTTGAAAACACTTACATATTGATTACACTTATTTTGAAGTATTTTGACTACAGTAATTTTGAAAAACACAGCTGTGAATGGGTCGCATAAATACTTCTAGATCAAAAGTAAACAATCAAATCAATTTTCAATTAGTTACTTTTATTTATGGCAGTGAATAGAATAATTAAATGTTTGCAGATCACGTCAAGCCAAAAATGACATTTGTTAATGCAGTCACTCTCATCTACCACTTTCCTTTATATTCCAGTGCATTTTCATTGAATGTTTAAAAACAGAACAATTTAGGCACAATTTAGGTAAAAAGTTGTCAACAGTAACAAGCTTGAAAAAAAAACAAAAAACATTTTACAAGCTCTGTAGTGACATGAAATCCTATACAACTGTCATGGTCTAATAAAATATGGTTTGTGTAATTATATGCTTGTCCTTCACTCACTTGTAAGCTATGCATGTAATCAGTTCCAATGTATCATGCATATCTGTTGTAAGTAAGAGTGATTAACATGAAGTCATACATGTACCATTAAGTATGGTATAAAGGGAGATAATTTCTTAGTATACAGTCCAACCTTACTTAAGCAGCCAGCAAAGGGAAACAGTAATTTTGGCTGCTTAAGCAAGGTGACCGCCTATTTAGGGGTAATGTTGGCTCGCTTTTTTAGTACTAGTAGGCATGTGGTTACTTTGAACACAGAATCATAACACTTTTTTAATTGTTGTATCTTCATTAACTTTTTAATATGATAATTCAAGTTCAAAATACAATCCAAATAGTATCTTGCAGTCATCTAAATTCTATTAGATATTATCATTATTATCACTGACTTTCTGACGAGCGGTCTCATCTTTACTCCAAGATTGTCAAAACATTTGTTTCTTAAGTGCTATCTTAAGTAACATACGGCTCAGTAATAGCATGTTTGAAAATTTCTTTGTTCTAAGTTTACATTTTATCTTTGAAAGTAACAAAACATTCTTAAAAGACAGAAATTGATATTGATTTGATTTTAGGGTGAATCGCAAAAATTCATTCATTACATGGTTAACATGGTTAAGAGTTCTTCCCTTCCGCGTAATCGGGATGATTCGCACATGAAGGTGTTCTCCTAACAAGCCGAGATATAGAATAAAGCATAGTATTACTTATCGTTTTCTTTTACTCCGTGACAGATTTAAAATAGAGTTCAATTAAAAAGCATGTTTGTAAGGTGCTTATATTCATTTTAATTTCCGTTAACCGCTGAAATCAATACCTTTTGTAATTATAAAACAAACTTCTCAACACCTAATGAGATCAAAGGTTAAATCGACCGTTTGCGTAACAAATAGTCGCCGAAATTAACGCACTGATACATTCAAGCACTGTGTATTGTCACGTATTTGCCCTTGAGGGTTTATTCTAGGGCTTGTCAAAATATATTCACACCTTCAGCAGACAATACATGACCGCTAAATCGGGTCGAATTTTGGCAAATTGAATGCTGTTAGTGTGGCCGCTGGCCGCAGACGTAAGGTGACCGTTTAATTAACGTGTTATTTAGAAGGATTTTCGACGGGAGCGTCACGAAATGACCGTTGACACCAGGTGACCGCCGATATAAGGTGACCTTTAGGGCAGGTTATACTGTACTGTACTCTAAGGCTACAGTTGTGTTTGTAATAAAGAATATCTTATCTTGTACTATACTTGTAAAATAATTTATGTTTTCGTTGATTTTAACAATTGAGACATGGAGAACTTTGATAGCTCATAATATTTCTTATTTAAGATAATGTAAATCTACTGCCTGCCTAGTATAGTCAGTATTGACTTTTGGCAGTAATAAGTTGAAGTTGATCTATGGTAAGTTGATGAAACTGGTCAGTGCTGCTGCAGTAGTAAAAACAAATATGAAATGAAAAAAGTGGGCCTTATTTGTGTAGTATTAAGTTTGTACCTGTGAAGCTGTTCAGTGCTAGACCTCAAATACAACCTAGAAAGATTAGGTATTTTAAACAGTTAATTTTGTACTAAAAATAATTAGAAAGGGAAAGTATTAATTACCTGTCTTTGAGATAGTTAAGATTGGTCCTCATTAAACTCCATCTTTTGTCATGGACAGGATGGAATGAACACTTAAAACTGTTCAGTCATAAGCCATGACAGGTTAAGGATGCCAATACTAGAGGAACTGATGTAAGGGTGAAATTGTGGTGTTACTTGCATCTGGTTACAGCATGTCATTTTTCATGATTGTTTAGGCTTATCCACCAGATTGCTCAACGTTCTAACACACAACAAAAATACAACATACTTCAGAAAATGAATGTGGGTGAGAGACAAACAGCAAAAAAGGTTTAATGCTGAAGCCTTACAAACCATTGTATTTAAAGTACCTTATATCTTTATTAAAAAAAGAAATGCCTTTTATTCTTCCTGTTGAATTTGTCTAAATGTCAATGCCTCCATTCATGTAGCATTTCACTGCATGTCCAACTGGAAGAAAAGATTATGAATGATTATAAAAGAACAGCCATAAGCTATTAATTATTGGGAAAAGAATTTAAAGATTGCTTTGTTATTTAATTGTATATAATGGTAGGGCATTCATCGTATTCCATATATGGAACTGAATATAAGTTCTTTTATTATAGAGTTTCAGAAAAACAATTATTGACCTAAACAGGAAATTAGCTACTATTGACGGTCTATGAATGTATGCCATAATAAATTATTATTGAATGCAAGGAATTGATCTAGCCTAGGGAACAGTGTTTTCATTTTTTTGTCACAGCGTTGATACCTCAATTTAGTGTGCATACGATTCAGAGGTCATATATAACATAAAGAATTGGTAACAAGAAAGTAAAGGCAGTGTATGCAAAGTTTAGTTCAGTATATTTTAGATGTACTAGAGTTAAATGCCATATAACAGTCGGAGTCATATCAGGCAGGCAGTTTACCTAACCATCATTCCTGGAAAGGACCAGTACCAGACCCCAATCCTCTGTCATCTTTCTTTACTTTTTAACATTCTCAAATAAAAAGTCATGGCTGTTGGCAGGGCTCAAAACCCATGACCTTCAATCAGTGAGAATTTAGTGTGTTTGCAATGTCTCAATGAAGGAATGAAAACACCTGTATATTAATGGAAGTCTGCAGTAACATTGTAAAGCTCATGTGACTTTTCAGACATTACTGATATATTCAGTTGTTCATATTCAGTAGACTCATGAATTATATGAAAGACAGAAACAAGGTTGAGTTTTCCTTTAAGAATTGTTTAAGGTTTCTTTGTGTTTTTGTTTTGTTTGTTTGTTTGTTGTTTGTATTTTTGTTTTTGTTCTAAATGAGAGACATTCAGTGCTCAGCATTTTTCATAAGCCAATCTCTCTACAGAAGGAAGGACTTCCAATATTGTTCATCTTCCATGACTCAAATTCTGAAGACTTTACCCTTGGAGGTCTGTTAAAAAAGGGACGGTTTCTGTGCTAAAGATTGTAATTTGTAGTTCTGTCAGGGTAATTGCATATAAACCTGAAATTTAAAAAAAAAAAAACTTTTTTCTTTGTGATTAAAGGGAGATACACTGTGGCAAGGAATGCAGGTAATGGAGACACTTTGTCACACACAGCATGGTACAAGGTTTCTGTAGCAAGGAATAGGGATGTTTTAAGACTTATAAATGGAAATTTTGAAATATATTTACTGCATTCTGCATTTACAGGGATTTGTTTACAATAATTTTGACACATTATGATCTATTACTGGTAGAAGGTGACCACTTCTTTTTGATTTGGACAGAGTTATGTCCCCTTGATGCACCTGTATATCTAATTTCTGTTTTTATCACCAGTATAATCATTCTTTGCCACTTGATTCTTTTCCAGCACATTGTTTCATAACCTGTTTGGAATTGGAGTAGATTATGTCCCTTTGATTTACTGTTTCATTTGTGTAGTGTTTCTATCCATCTTAATTCTTCCAAGATATGAGGTTTGATTTTTAGGTTATCATTTTCAGTTACATTTTTTTTGGCTGTTTTCAGACCATATTGGTTCACTTCGTCTACATGACACTCTGACAGAATTATGTCCCTTTAGGAGAGCTTTTATCAGTCAACAGAGCAACTTTTGTTTGCCTTAATTCTTATCATGATCTTTGTTGACCTTTAATAGCTGAGTTATCATACAATAGAAAAATCAGTTATTTCAATAACACTGCAGATGTAGTTTTTGTAAGATTTAGTATTATTACAATTGGAAATTTAAAAAAATTGCCCAAAGCGGAGACTTTAGTACAAAATTATTCAAATATTTTATATAGTATTACTTTACTACAGTGATACACTAAAGAAACAGTTCATGCTTTTGCATTTATTTTCTTTATAAATAAGTTTTTTTACTGAGTGAATGTCTTTATTTAGCCCAATAAAGCTTTATCTTTTTATAAATCTCGTTACGAATTTCAACACAAAAGACACAGTGTTTAATCCATTTAGACAATAACAATATTTAGCTTATGAGTGATTTTAGATTGTTTTATAAAGCTGTTTTTCAATAACATTTCAACGTTTATCATCAAATAGACCATTGTCAACATGTATTGTCTTGATTTTATGCATTTGATTTGGTTTTGGCTTCAATCGCTGGCAAAATTATCAAAAGATGTTTTGAAATAAAAACTATCGACCATATTGAAGTATGTGTTTTGTCATGAATATGATTATAAGTTATGAAGACAAATATTGTGTTTGTATATGCATTATGACTATTTGTACTATTTCTACATTTGGATGGAAAGTTCAACAATAAATGGATTAGGACATACTCGACTTTTATCATAGATATCTTTAAAAGGCAATTTTGATTTGAAGGACAAGTTTTTCACCATGAATAAGCACATTACATGATATAGGTTAGATTCAAATGAAATGACAGGGATTTAATGTATTTACCAACCTTTTAACAGATATTTCAATATATAGATTCAGTTTACTAAAAATATTTTCTCAGCAAACGGATATTGACATCCATTAGGGAATCAAGATGGCACTCTACCCATATGGAGAGGTGAAATTAATGGAAAATTACGAGTTAGCTAGAGCATATGCTTGGGACATAAGATCTGCTCTTAAACTTGTGAAAATAGAAATGCATATGAAACTCACTGAACTAAATCAGAGTGTTATTGATGTTATAAATGAACACAGTTCAGAGATAGAAAACTACGAGAAGTTTCATAGCGAACTGTTCGGTAGACATAAAGACGATGAAGAGGATAAACATGAAATTGAGGCTGATGGAAGGGAATTAGAGGCTATAGCTGAAGAAGATAAGGATGGTGTTGGTATTGAAGTGTTAGATCAAATGAAAGACAAGGAAGTGGATTACCTAGATCTGATTATGCCAAATCTTAGTTTACCAAAATTAGATCCAGAGGGGGCTAATAAAAAAGTACAGTTTTCTATAAAAAAGACTGTAAGTTTATGGATCAGTTTTATGTTGGTATTAAATTGATGTTTAACAAGAGAAACATTGTTTAATATTGTAATGTGTCAAGAGGTTACTCCATGGTACTTGAGTCCTTTTTTTTCAACTTTATTGGTGATTGGATTTCTAAGTCTAATTTTTCTTTTATAAACACAACATTTGTATTGAATGGTTTCGTATTTATGCACTAGCTTGTTATTACCTCTTGATTTAAGTGATAAGATCTCATGTGTATACTGTGATGGAATAGCTCTGTCTTTTATAATGCTGTTTGCAAAGAATTTAGGTCCACATCTTTTTCCATCAGACAAAACATTGAGGTATAAAGTAATAATTGTCCTTGTAAAAAGGTCTCCCTTATAGAGACCTCAGAGTTATAGGACCATAATATACACCAAAATAAGCACCTTTGAACCTTTAAAACCCCATATCTTTATATTTAACATGTTTCACTTTTTAAAAGTTAACCAGGTTCATAATCTGTTACATTCTCATATTATTTTAGTAGCATCCACTGACTTTACTGTTTCATTTCACGTGTTTGGGCTTCTGTAAATACACACAGAATTATCGCATGTTAGGTTTAATACAAAATATTTATACCTTACAGGGAGCATCTGCTCAAGGGGTCAATCCAGCATATGCCAAGGATATTGATGTACTTGTTCCCAACACTGACCCCAACACAGGTCATGTGATCAGAAATAATGATGCAGTCATCAAAACAACCTTTAAAAGTGAGGTCAGTTTTGACACTGCGTACAGTGGTGTATCCACACGTAAAGTCATCATGGAGGAGAGAAATGTATATTGCGGACCCTACAATGTTTTGGTGCTCTGTGACAAGTATGTTCATATCTGGATTTTGTTATAACCTTGTTGCTTTTAAGAGAGTTATCTGTCAACAAGTAACATCAGTTTAGCTGGCAACTTATAATGGCATATTAGAATTTTTTATGTTATCTTTAAGATTTTGACTATTTAGCTTTGAAAAGTCTTCAACATATATTTATCAGGCAGCTGAATTGAACTGTATGGTAGATGTGAATCTACAACATTTACTTTTGTCAGAAAGATCCAGTCAGTCATCAGCTTGAGTGCATAGTGGTATTTTGTATTTTTCATTTACTCAGTATGTCTAATTGTCTTTCAGCGAGGACCCTCATAGAGTGTTTCATACTGATGGTGGGAAGTTGATAGCCATTGGATCCAAAGATAGAAAGGTAAACCTACTTTCATAGTAATCTGTACAGTTATATCATATACCCCACCAACTCATCTACAACAACATTCAAAATACTATTGATTTCCCTCGTTATTTTTTGCTTACTAGTTTACAATGCCTCCTTTCTTTAAACACATATCAGTAATCTACAGAGATTACTTACTCTGATGATTGTTCAGTGATTCCATTTGAGGAAGCTAGTCTTAAATAAGGAAATATAACTTTTCTGCTCTGCAAAGTACTCTGCTGGTTACAAGTCACGGGTTGGATTTAATTTTCCAGTACAGAGAGTAACCATCAACTGAAAATAGCCATTTAAATGTAAACTTTTAATATAAAATTTAAACATAGAAATATAGTCAAAGGAACATGCACAAAGTACGCAATTCTTGTAGTTTCGGCTTTTTTTTACCTTACATTTTGTTTATTTGAAATGGTTTTGATACCCACTAAATATTTTTCAGGTCAGGTTTATAGACAACACATCAGGTCGAGAACACAAAAGAATGACAAAAGGGGAGAGCACTGATGATGAACTTCCTGTTATAACAGGTCATGCAGGTTCTATACGATGTGTCTGTATATTAGAGAAGCAGGGTATAGTCCTCAGCGGCAGCTATGATACCAGTATTAGGTAGGTTTTTTGGCAGTCTACACTATATACGGTTATAATGATTTAAGAAGGGATCAATGAAAAATATGAAGGCGGGCTGAATTTAACAAAGTTGAGGCCAGCCTCATAATGCCTAGTAATATATCCTGTGTAGGTAAGAATGTAGTGGCAGGTACCTCTTGAGTACTGAATTTGTTAGTGTTGTCTGCTTTAGAAACAAAACAAATGAGTGCCATATACACAGGAAGGAATGTCATTGTCATTGCTCACACGTTATTATTGTGTAATCTTGGGTGATGTTTAAGGTGTTAATGGTTAGGAGGTCCAGCATTGTGTAACACTGCTATTAAGGTTACCGCTTGTCATGGTTCCTATTGCAACATACTACACTGCATTATACTAAAGATTAGTACCAGCAATGGAAGTTACAGACATTTTCTAGGGATAATGTGTTGAATGCCAAATATCTTAGTTGAATTAACTTATAATGAATTCAGTATAACATTAATATGTCCTTAATGGTAACCAATGTGATACAATGGCATTTTAAAAGATTGCAGCCTTGAATCTAAGAATTAAAATTAGGTTATTATTGTAGTGAACATTCCATTTTGTTCACCCACACACTAACTTTAATGAAATGAAGTTTAAAAATCAAATAAGAATTAAGTGATTAATGGTGACAGTACATTGACAGCTTGCTGAGTTTTAGACACATACTTGAGAATGTTTAAACAGAACTATTATCATGCCCCCAAAAAAGTACAGTTTAAGTATGCAGGGTTTTTTTTGTTTAGACTGTAAGAAGATACTGCCCTCTAATCTACAAATTGCACAAGAGATTTTTATCTCACAGAAACCTGTTCAAACCTTTTTGAGGCATTTACAAGTCAGAACAGAGTTTATGAAATGGATACCTATAACACTCAGGTTCAACCAAGATATGTCAGTAAAAGATCAAAGATGGATAATAAATCAGAATTTCTTCTTTTTCACATACACTATTCTAATATAGCGCTTAAGTGGTGTCTGGTAATTTATAACACTGTGAAGTTGTTTTCAAATAATTTTTACAATTACATGGTACTTTTACGAGGATGTCCTTATCATGACAAGATGCAATAATCTCTCGAGCAAGTGTTTACTGTAGATATATATAGTGACTTAATTAAATTTTTTATGAGAGGTATCATTTTACGATCTTGCACTATATAAACTACTAACGCAAACAGACAGTAGAGAAATATTAAAGTTGAAAACTTCAAGTATGTTGTTTATGTATTTTCTAAGATTATCATACTACATAAATATTTCTCATGTTAGTGAATCGAGTTCATTTTGCAAAGGAAAGATGTTTTTACCAAGTAAAGGCCCTTTTAAGGAATATTGCTGTTTTTTGTTGTCTTTCTTTCAGATATTCTTGTTAATAACATCATTGGATACCCACGGTTGTTGATCTTTGTCAACAACCATGGGTATCCGACGATTGTTAATAATAGAACTAGCATAGAATGTCTTAGGAAATGTTTCTATTCTTCCTTTCTTTAGCATAAGTTTATAAAATCCAAATTGCAGCATACCTTAGATTTTTTCAGTGCTTAAGTTTTATTGGGCCTTTTTTCTGTAGTTGATACAAACGTAAAGTGTTCTTATAAAAAAAGGGTAAATTTATGGTGTGTGAGAACAATTTTTTTATTATTGGTTTTCTGACTGTTACCGGTACATAGATTTTGTAAATTTTATCTACCAAGTACAGAGATCCATATTTCAACTGCCATATGTTAAAAGTTTTGTCTGATCAATTCAGGACATGTACAAATGAAGGTTTTGAATTCAGCTAAGGCCCCACAGTTTTTGAGATTGAAGAATAATATATTATGTGACTCAGATGACTAATATCTGATAACAGCTTACATATTGTTGCTTAAAAAAATTAATATAAAAAAACAGCTTTGTATTTTTGGATGGATTTTAAAATACTAAATATGTTAACATTTTTAATCTGCTGTGTTCCCAAGAATGGTCTGTTAGACTTTGATGTTGTGCATAGATAAATGACATCATATGAAATAAATTAAAAATGACAAAACGGTTTACTGGAGGTGTAATATGTCATCAAACTTTGCCTTCTTTCTCTTCATTGCATAAATTAATGATTGTTATATGGCAGTGATGGTTACTGTCCAGAAGTAAACAGAAATAGTTATTGAGGCTAGAAATCAGAACAATTTTCCAAGAGTAAAGCATTAAAAATATCTGATGTTGAACAAGTTATCAAGATTTCTAAAATCAGTAAATAACACAGTCTGGCTAACCATTTTATGTACTCAAAATGATTGTTTTTAAGAGATAAAGGGACTTTAAGATAGCCTTTTGGCATAATATTTCTCCAAGAAGCCCAAGCATTTTATGTATATGTACATACATATAAAAACCAAAACCTTGATACAGAGTGAGTGACATAAGTGAGTAAAATAAGTGAGTAAAATACACTGTGTACTTTAATTAAAAGTCAAGTGTTATCTTATCTGTAGTTGAAATGTGTATTAAACTTTTATACTGTTTGCTAGGACAACACTTGATTGTTCCTGTGCCACTATAGGACCAGCAATCTCAAATGACTCATAAGGATGATATACACAAAATATTAAAAGATTTTGTTTGGAGAGTGATTGGTTAGTAAACTGGTTGGACACCCAGAACACTTGTTAGGACTAACCACTGGGATGTGACTTAAGAGGTTGAAACTGGCATTAAACCCCAATAAAAGCAAACAAACAAACAAAAAGATTTTTCTGAGTGTCTTTAAAATAAAACGTGGTTCTTTAATACTGTAGAAGCAATTATTATCTATGTTTCAAGTTTATTTTAGAAGTCAGTTTAGTGTTCATGTGTATTGTTGATAAATAAATAGCATAAAATTATGTAGTTCATTTGATATTTATTAGCTTGTTGGGTGATCTCCCTAAGAAACAGACAGTGAAGTTAGCTGAAGAACTTTTCAGTCCAAACTAAATCAAACGATTTGTTTTCACTGTGCTGAATAAGGAGATTGAGCTATAATATTGCCATTAATACATCTTTTTTTCACATCAGTCATGATCTTGAAACTTGACATTGGTAATAGCCCTTTCTGTGTTAAATGAAAGAATTCAAGACTTGGAACTTCTTACATTGTTCTGTGTGGTACTTAGCTAACTAATGCAAAATGCTACACTCAGTAAATGTTGAAAACTTATATAAATGAACACAACAAGATTTATATAGCTGCAAGTTGTAATATAACAATATATTTTGCAGAATGTGGAGTATAAATACAGGCCATTGCCTTAAGATATTTCGTGGACACAGAGACACTGTTCTGACCATTCGAATCCTTGGAGATCTCCTCATATCTGGCTCCAAGGACAAGTCCTGCAAAGGTAATGTATATTCCACCTGTAACATCATCTCATACATATTCATGTTACATTGTCAGTTTGTATCTTATTGGCTTTTTCATGCTGTGCACCTGCATGACGACATGGTATATCATGCTTGAAAGTCTTAATATTTTGTCATTGTCGGGGTTCTTGGTGGGTTACATGACTAGAAATTTCAGTGGTCTTAATAACATTCATTAATTAAGAACGAAAAATCCAAATGGGACTTACAATGGTGTTTATATTAGTGGTTTAGCATTATGGTCATAATTTTTAACAAATATCATTTGAATTTAAGTTCGAAATATTGTGTTCTTTTACGATCAGACTGTTTTAACCTGCTAGAATCAAAAGTGATTAGCATTTGGCATCAGTATAGAGCCAGGCCAGCCTGCACATCCGTGCAGTCTGACCAGGCTCTGTACTATTGGTAGCTCCATTTTGGTATTTTGATATTGAAATCCCTTAAACTTTGAATGGACTGTTCCAAATTCCAGGCTGGGCAAATCCATTACAAAAATTCAGCAGGTTAAGATTCTATTGAACGTGTATAAAGCACCACAGAAGTTTAAGTGGAATTGTTAAAATCTTTTACAACTATGTATTTTTGACTCTGTTTTGAAATGTTTTAAGGAAACTAATCACTGCACTATACATTGTCTGAACTTGAATAACTTTAAGGAATATTAATCACTTGTAATTACCTCTGACTTGCAAAATAATCCATTTCAGTTTGGGACATGCAGACAGGAAAGTGTCAGAGGTCATTCCGACATAGGCACCCAGTTACAGCAGTTGCCATGTCAACAGAAATTGTTATTTCTGGATGTGAGAGTGGGAGGGTAAAAGTATGGGAGCTTAGATCAGGAAACTTAATTAAGGTTTGTTTTATTTTGAAAAATTAACAATGTGCTGCAAATATTTCTTAGTTTCACCTGTTTGATTTTTTACAGCATCGCAGCAATTCTGCGATCAATGTTTTATAAAATTGGTTGATCTGTACTTAAAAGCCTTTGAAAAGCATTTTAATAAAGATTTTTTCACTGTTCACTGTTACATGTAGAGCTTACGGTTTAGAGATGAATATCGAGTTAACATATTGCTAATATTACATTGCATTTTTTCAGGTGTTAAATGGGCATCATGAAGGTGTGACAGCTATACGGTTTGACCGTTACCATATTGTGACCGCAGGAAGAGATGGTTATGCCCTCATCTGGAGTGCCATAGGAGACCACAACAGATGTCTGTCTGCTCTAAGACATCCAAAGTAAGATGTCTCTGTTGATATTATGAAAGGATAATGAATTATTTGAATGTTGATACTGATTATCATTGGCAGTGTTTACTAAAAGTTAAAGTAACAATCAATCTAAAATGGAGGCTTTGATGAAGTCTTTTTTGAGACTACTTTTAGATCTGAACTTCTCTTCCAGTCAAGACCAATTCAGTCACATCCATTTTTGAATGTAATAATTAGCAACAACTTAGTACATTTTTATGATAATACAATTATGTTTAAAAATAAGTTTGCTACCTGCTGATGACAGATGCCAATAATGTATTGATGAATGACCTTATCTGTACTGTCAGTTGCAGATAGATTTCAGAAGTACATGCCCCTCTCTTAAACAAAATCACCATTGCTAGAATGAAATTGCTCACTGATACCTTTGAGATAGACATGTCTTTAAAGAGCAAATAGTCATGATTAAACTCAAAAATAAAATCCATGTACCTCTGATACGATTTTATGTCATTTTTTGGTCAGATTCAGGTCTTGTTGCTTCAGTGAGAGTGTGCATGAACCTGAAGAGAGACATTATATTAGCATTTTGAATCATATATTTTTCTGAAGATACATTTAGTTATGGTTCCTTCTGAAAAGCGGAAGCAAAAAATGTACATTCTATTCATAATACTAAATGGTTTTGTCAGGGTCTGCTTACAAATAGCATTACGCTTAGAAATCAAAATGGTTAAGTTGAAATACCAATGGAAAATACAGCTACAAATGCACATTCAAATATGAAATTATCAATGAAATAATAAAGTTTTCTGACTAAGGAAAGGAAACTACTTTAGCTGTAAATGGACAGCTGCTAAATCATTATTGATGTTTTATTTGGTTTCTGAGATGGTTCAGTATCTCACTGGTCTTACCAGTCTGCAAGAAGTATAGATAGCCATCTTCGGTCACATTGTAATTGTTTTATTTCAGGGAGGTGTTGTGTCTTGAGTTCAAGTATCTTCGCTGTATCACTGGCTCGGCTGATGGACGTATCCGTATCTGGAATATAATATCGGGACAATGTTGTAGAATTATGAGAGGCAACAGTCGCAGTGATCCAATACTGGACATCATCGCCATTGACAACAGGTAAATTTTTTGTGAAAATAGAATATGTCTGTTTTAAATTATAACCAGTGTGCCTTTTTAGACAAAAATGTTACGAATGAAAATTTCATAACAAAAACCAAACATAATTGTTGGACGGATTAACTCATACTTTAAGTTTGAAATTAAGGATTTTAGGATGTTTTCCTGGTTATAAGTTCAGATGAGCTGGAGGCTCAGGATGAACTATCGTGATGACATTCTGTCATCTGGTGTCGATCATCCACCATTTAAACAACACTTCTGAAACTACAGTGTCAGAGTTGATGAAACTTTCAGGGATGTTCCTGGCCTGATGCTCACATATTCCAATCCTTATAGAACACTGGTTGCTACTTCAAAAAAATTTTTATAACCAGGTGTGTCGGTACAGTATGGATACAGGCCCTAGTTAAAATCATGAGTGGTAAAACTCATCATGAGAACACAGTTTCTTGTGTTGAGAGTGGGAAAAAGGCAGAAATAGTTTTCCACAAAAATGGCTTGAAACTTGGTTAGAGTTCCTTGAAAAAACTCCTAGAAACTCCTTGAATTAATGTCTTGGCTGTTTGAACATTACAAATTATATTCACAAAGTATAAAATCTGGTCAGGTGATATAGGTCAGGGTCATTAAATGATCATAAATGAACATAATGTTGGATGTATGAGTATGATGAACTTTAGTTGAGTGTCCTTTATTGGCCTTTGCACTCAGAACAATAATATTGTACCCAGGTAAGCAATATATGGCTATCATGGCCCTCTTGTATATTTCGATGCTGTATAAATTAGAAAAATATAGTATGTCTAACCAAACAAAAAGTCTTTTCTTAACACTGTTCCTTTTATTTTTAGAATTACAATAAACACCAATGTGAACTTGTTAGTATTAAACTTTGAAGAAGTAGAATGGAACTACGACCTGGAAGAAGACAAAGTACCACCTCTAGTCCAGTATTCATCATACACTGAGGCACCTGTGAGGCAGCAGCCTTATCCCTATATTAGGTATGTCATTTATAGACAGGAACAAGGATTGTATTTAGAGAGTGTAAATGTTCTTGCTTCAGATATTTTCATGTTAATGAATTTTAAATAAAAACGGTGTGATTCATTTCTGCTTTTTACTCATAGCTCTTTGGAGGAAAGTTTTTCTAATTTACCGCTTCTTTCTCTCAGAAGATGCATACATTTTTACTTTGCCTTTGTCAGTCGTGGATATATGTGCAGTTCCTTCTACAGATAGTATATTTTCTGTTATAAGTTTGTAATTCTGATTGTCTCATTTTTTCTACAGAGCCCAGAGAATGAAGAGAGCAGGAGCAAGCAACACAAAGATTCTGCACAAGGGTGAGCATGTAGATACAGCCAAACCAGCTATCCCACAACTGTCTTATAGAGCTCAACAACTTCCACATAGTGCTAAAACCCTATCTGCCAAAAGTCTTGGAAGTGCAAGGGCTATACAAGTGCCAACAGAAAGCTTGTATTCAAAAACCAGAGAAACTAAGAGTGCGGTCTATGCTGAAAGAAGCACTCTTTCTGGTAAAAGGGCTGCTACAACTTCTGCACACTCTAAACCACCGCTACCTGGCTCTTCCAAGTCCCGCCCACAAACATCAAAGTCAGCACAGTCTGGCTACTCGGTTACAATAATGGATGATGTTGCAGAACAGGAATTGGAGGAAACAGAATTTAGAGAACCAATCAGACTGCAGAGAAGAATTTCATGGGCATTTGAACATCCTTTAGTTCCAAAGTCCAAAGACATTTCACTCTCCGAAACTAAAGCTCTATTACGGTCACAAATGAGAATGAAATCTGAGAGCATTGTTCCTCCTGACTTTATCTATTTAACTGTAAATGCTATACAGAACTCAATGAAACCCTCTGAGACTAATGCTAATACAGAACTAAATATCCTGGATAGAAAGTTAGATACTAGATTACGTCAAAACAGACCATCTTCTTCACCTAGTAAAATTGACCCAAGGACACGAGTGCCTGTTGAAGAATTAGATCTGTCACAGTTCCATGAGAAAGAAGAGGTTGATACTCTTTCAGAAGTCTCAGAACATAGATCGATCAAATCAGCAAAGTCACGAGACTCTGTCCCTGCAACACATGAAAGGGAAGTTTATTATACAAAATGTCAGGTCAAACCATTGAAAACATCTCCTAAAGTAAGTGTACATCCCAAACATATTCGTACTACATTACCTAAAGGTAGAGTCATCCGTCCAATATCTGCCTCTGTAACTAGAAAGGAACCTGTTGAACCAGAACCAGTTCATTCCAAGCCAGGACGGCCAATCACTGCCCCTTCTTTGAGAGTACGTCCAGATACTGCATCAACACTGCCTTCACACATTGCAGCATCAATGCCAGGAGTACAACCACCAAGACGGAAACAGGCGAACATTGCAACCACTGGCTATGAAGCTAATATTGTTCCTATGTTGATGTATCCACCTGATATGAAAGAAAAACTAAAAACGTTACTAAAGGAGAAGCGTCAGCAAAGACATGATGAACTGATTGAATCGGCAAGTGAAATGGGACTGGGTAAAGTCAGTCAGTTTAATGATCCAATGAGATCGCATGTTAGATTCGAACTGAGGACACATAACCAAGAAAGAGATTATATTACAGAAACAGAGAAACATTACCAAGAAAAACAGAAGAAAGAAGAAGCGGTGATAGAGAGGAAGAAAAGAGTGTTGTGGACGGCAAAAGCAAAAGGAGGCAACCTGGAACGTATCAATTCTGCTCCAGTAGGTTCTAATAACTGAAGAAATGGTACTTCTTTAGTATGTGTTAATGACTTGAACAGTCTGTTATAGAATTTGAATGAAATAAGCACTTGATTGAATGTGAGATAAAGTACATTATATGTGTAAGTCAGTGAAAAATATGTATAAGTCAATAAGAAAACACCAGTGTAATATAAAGTTGCTAGAAGTTACAACTTTCATATTTTAACTGTCAGGTGATGAAAAAAAAAGCCTAAAATCAGTTGGATTTCATCTGTATGTGTTAGTAGCAGTGTTTTACAGAATTGTTGAAGTAGGAAAGTCTAGTCCTTGGTAAATGTCAATGCTGTTTGTGCAACCATGTTGAACTTGCTTCATACACGATTTGAATATGAAAAGTGTTTCTGAACATTATATGTTGAATTTGAGGAAAAAAACAAGGTTTTGTTTCATGTATATTAAAAATTTAAACTGCCTTTAGGTTTCATGCTGTAGATTTTGTTTTGATCACCATAATCTTTTAGCATCAAATAAATGTACGTACATACTGTATGTATTATCAGATGCCATAAAGTATAGTTATTATATTTTTCTCAGATTTACTGGTGTTGAAAAATGCTAACACGTGAATGCATGTTTGCTTTTTTAAGCTGTGAAACAGTATTACATTTCAGTACCAACTGCAAATAATGAAATTCAGTGTGTATATAAATAGCTCTATTTATATGACTTTGAAAGTGGTTTTTTTTTTCGGTTAGTGCTTTTTTGTCATAATAGTGACTGATGCAGCCTGTAGCCAAATTGTTCATATTCTGTAACTTGTGCAGGATTGAATCTAAGTGTTGTCTGTTATCCACTTTTATACCAAGTATTTTACACCCTATAGCAGTATTGATATATCTATTTTTTCTTTTATAAAACTCTTAATTACATGATATCTGTGATAGTAAATTCAGCATTATAGTTTGTATTGAAACAGTTGTTGATGCGCCAAAAATTCTACAATTTTTTATCCAAAAAGTAATATATTGTGTATGAATTGAATCATAATATGCCGTATTTTTGTGATCATCGTAAATGGCTTGAGTTTTAGCTGCAGCAGTTGTGATTATATCTTTAAAGGGGCTGTGCTCCAGATGACAAAAAAAGAAAGTTTTCTTGTATTATAAATTTCTTGTAATATTTATGACTAATGCTTAAAAAATAACTTACTGACAAAAAATAAGTCAAATAATTACATTATAAATTGATTTTTCCCTTTCAAAGTGCTATACCGTAACGCGACGGTATAACTATATCGTATAAGATTTAAAGTAAATATGTGTAATATCATATGCGGCGATGGTGGTGACAGTAAAAGCGTTGGAAACATTTTGTTAACATGAAGGTCCAGAGTTTAAATCAGGCTGGAGTGAAAATATGTTTTTTAATTCTATTTTGACTTTTATAATCAGTTTTGAAGTAAAATTTTATGTTGTTATAATCTCACGGCATCTAAATATATAATTAATGAAAAAAAATTTTTTTTATATCAAATCTGAAGTACAGCCTCTTTAAAGTAACATGTAATTGAACTTGCATTTGGAAAAAAATATGTATAAGGTAAATTTGCATGTTGTAGTTCAAAAAAGAACATTGGATTTTCATTTTTTTAAAAAAGGGATACATGCATGTTAGTAAATTAGACTTATTTATTTACAACATTTTATTCGAAAGCAGATTAATATCAGAAGACTTCCAGATACACGTAAATCTATTAGGGGGATGAAAAGCTTAAACCTTTACCATATTGTGCTTAAACTTGTTATAATTTGTATAAAAAACTATTTTTGTTGATGGTTATATTGTATACTTTCTTAAGTTAGAAATTTCATTTTCTCATTTAGTTTATGCAAAGTCTGTGATAATGAAAATTATATAACTTTTATTTATTAAATGTTCAAGTAATATTTGACTTGATTGTTAACCTATTTATCCGTGCCTTCTTATATGGATTTTGACACTTTTGAATAAGATGTACATGTTGATTGCCTAATCCCCGAGAATCAATTGAACAGGTCGATTCCCTGAACCTCGAGAATAAGTTATACAGGTCGATCCCCTGGATCTTGGTATAAGTTGTTTCGGGCGATACCCTGTGCCATGAGAATAAGCTATACATGTCGATCCTCTTGGCGGTGAGAATAAGATGTACAGGTCAATCTCTTAGACCTCATCTATCTATCTATTTGAGCTTATTTAACGTCGGTACCGGTTGCCCATATGACCGACGCCCCCTGAAGAGATTAGTTATTTTATGTTGTGGGGGTAGTGCAAGATACAGAAAGCATCCCATTTCAGAGACACTCCTGGTTCTTTTTCATGCTCAGTGTATAGCACTGATACATGGGACCTCGGTTTAAAGTCTCATCCGAAAGACTATTAGTAATGTTAGTGGAGGAGCGGGGGATCGAATTAGGACCCCTGCTTTACCAGTCCAGCGCGTTACCACTGGACCACATCCGCTCCTTCTTTGACCTCAAAAATAAGATGTAAATGTATATCCCTGGGCTTCGAAAATTAGATGCAAAAATCGACCCCCTTGACGGTGAGAATAAGATATACAGGTCGACCCATATGGCCTTAAGGATTATTATGTCTCCCCCCAAAAATGGGGGAGACATATTGTTTTTCACCTGGTTGTCCGTCCGTCCGTCCGTCCGTCCGTCCGTCTGTCCGTCACAAAATCGTGTCCGCTCTGTATCTTCCAAAGCCCTTGAAAGAATTTTATGAAACTTGGGTCAGATGTTCACCTCATCAAGGCGGCGTGCAGAACCCACTTTGTGGGTGTGGTGTCTCAAGGTCAAGGTCACACTTGGAGGTTAAATGTCAAATGCCACAAAATCGTGTCCACTCTGTATCTTCAAAAGCCCTTGAAGGATTTCTATGAAACTTGGGTCAGATGTTCACCTCATCAAGGCGACGTGCAGAACCCACTTTGCGGGTGTGGTGTAGTACTGCCTGCAGCAACTGGCTGGGGGGAGACATATGTTTTTGTTCAATCAAAAACCCATTTCTAGTTGTACAGGATGACCCCTTTTTCTCGGAAATATGATGTTAAGGTCAATTCTTTGGGCCTAGAGAATAAGCTGTGGAGTTCGATCTCCTGGGCCTCAAAACTTAAATGGTCATATATGTATTAACCTGGGCGTTATTGTTACGGATGTTATTGTCGATTTCTTAGGGTTTCATAATAAAATGTAAATTTCGATCTCTTGAACTCAAGGAATAGATATAAATGTAAATTTACTGAGCGTCGAGAATATGATGTAGATGTTGATCTCCTAAGTATCGAGAATGAGGTGTAAATGTCGATCTCCTGGGTCTCAAAAATAAGATGACAATGTCGATCTTCTGAGTCTCGAGGATAAGTATAATTCGTAAATGGCAATTGCCTGGCCCATGGGAATTGGATGTAAAGGTCGATCGCCTAGGCTTTGAAAATAAGGTATAAACGTTTATCTTCTTTGCCTCATGAAAAAGATGTAAATGTCGATCACTTGAGCCTCTAAAGTAAGATGTTGCTATCAATCTTGAGAAATCCACGTAAATGTCGATTCCCTTGGCCTCGAGAATAAGATGATTATTTCAGTTTCCTTGACCTCGAGAAAAAAGATGATTATGTCAATTCCACTGGCCTCAAGAATAAAATGATCATGTCGATTTCCTTGGCATCGAGAATAAGAATATTATGTCGATTTCCTTGGCCTCGAGAATAAGATATAAATGTCGATCTACCGGGTCTCGAAATAAGAAGTAAATGCCGATCGCTTTGCCTTGTGACTTAGATGTCAAAGCCCTGAAAAAGAGATGTTATTTCGATCCCTGGACCTCGAAAATAAGATATAATTGTCGATTTCTTGGACCCGAGAATGAGATGTACATGTTGTTCCATTGACCTCGAGAATAAAGTGTACTGGTCAATCCCCTTGGACTCGAAAATAAGATCTCGATGTCGATATATTTGGCCTTGATAATTAAATAAAGGTCATCGCTTTTGGTTTCAAGAATAAGATGTTTAGGTCGATCTCCAGGGCCTGGAGAATTAGAAGTACAGTTCCATTTTCAAGTCCTGAAGAATTTAATGTTCAGATCGATCATCTTGATTTAAAAGAATCAAATATAAATGTTGATCTCCTGGGTTTAGAGGATAAAATATAAATGGCGATGTCCTGGATGTAAATGTCCAGGGCATTGGAAATAATATGTAAATGTTGATTTCCTGGGTCTTGAGAAAAGTAGTTAATGTCAATCTCCTTGACCTTGCAAAATAAGAATAATGTAGGTGTTGATTTCTCGAGCCTCGATGTTAATGTCGATCACCTGAGCCTTGAGAATTAGATGTTCATGTTGAACTCAAAGATCTCGAGAATTCACTCTTAATATAGATTACTTAGGCCTCGAAAAGTAGATGAGATTTTGATCTCCTCGGAATAAAATGTAAATGTCGATCTCTTGAACCTTAAGAATAAGTTGTAAATGTCGATAATCTGGCCTCAGTCAGATTTTGACGCGATCTCCTTGGCCGTGAGAACTTGATATGATGTTGATTTCCTTGGCCATGAGAAAAAGAGATCTCATGAGCCTCGAGGATTAGATGTTAATGTCGATCTCTCATAGGCTTTGAGAATAAGATTTTAATATCGATCTCTTTAGCTTTTGAAAATAAATGTCAATGTCGATGTACTTGGCTTCGAGAGTAATATACAGATTTCGATCACCTTGGCCTCCAAAATGAGATTTAAATGTCGATCTCCTGGTCTTTAAAACTTAGATGTAAATTTGGATCTCCTTGCGTTGAGTATGGGATGTTTATATGGATCTCTTTGGCCTTGAGAATCAGATTTGAATGTCGATCTTCTGCGCCTTTAGAATAAGTAGTTAATGTCGATCACCTTTGCCTCGAGAATGAGATGTTTATGTCGATCACCTAGGCCTCGAGAATAAGATGTTGATGTCGATCTACTTGGTCTCGAGTGTAAGATGTAGATTTCGGTATCTTCGGCCTCGGGAATGAGATATAAATGTCGATCTCCTGGACTTCAAGAATTAGATATAAATGTGGATCTTCTTGGTCATAAGAATAAGATGTTTATGTGGATCTCCTAGGCCTAGAGAATAAGATGTAATTGTCGATTTCCTGAGCCTCGAGAATTAGATGTGAATGTCGATCACTTGGGCCTCAAAAATTATGTGAGATAAACAGAACTATATTTTCAAGCACAATACAACGTAAATTTCACCAACACGAATTTTCCAGTGGTTTTAATACAGGGTGTCTCGTAATATCTGATACCATTTGCGTGTGCATTAAATTTTTCATCGCAAATAGTGCACTAGCATTGAACAAACAAGGTTATAGTATACATTATAAAGTTTTATCTGATATATAAGATATACATGTACCTATTTTCTGCCTGATATGATTTTATTTTCAAGGTTACAGAATATGTTCCAGATGACATCCTTTTTGTGAGATCACGACGTCTAAACGTTCCCTAAAATTTTGGATAACAGATTTGCAAGTTGCCGTGCTGATGTTCCTAATCTCTCTGCGGATAGCCATTTTTAGTTCATCTATGGTGTTTGGTCGGGGTTTATAAACTCTGTCCTTCAAGTATCCCCAGAGATAAAAATCCAGAGGACTAAGGTCCGGGGAATGGGGCGGCCACTCATTTTTCGTCTTAAATGAAATTAAATTGTCTCCGAATTTCTCTTCAAGCCAAGCAAGCACACGAACTGAAGTGTGTGGGGTTGCTCCATCCTGCTGAAACCATAATTATTTTACTAGTGTCTATTCCTTTTCTGCGTAAGGCTGATATAAATTTGCTTCTGATGATATTCAAATAGCGTTCACTGTTGACCGTTTCAACCTCCCCAGCCCGTTTTCAAAGAAAAATGGTCCAACTATTCCAGTAGCACTCATTGCTGCCCAGACAGTAACTTTCTCACCATGTAATGGTTTCTCAATGTAAATATTCGGTTTTTCACTATGCCAGTATCGACAGTTTTTTATTAACTTGAGCATTTAAATAAAAATGGGCTTCATCTGAGAACCATAGAACATCTGTGATGTCAATATGCTCCTTTATCCAAAGAGCAAATCGTAGTCTACAAGAAATATCCGAGTCTTTAAGGTGCTGCATAATTGATACTGTGTATGGAGTCAACTTCAAATCAAACCTGAGTATTCTGTGAACACTACAACGACTAGGATTGTTGGTAATATCACACATTATTTTTCTAACAGACTTCTGGGTGTTTCCTGAATCACTTGCCTGACTTCCTCTATGCTTTCTGAACTTCGAACAGATTTTGGCCTTCCACTATTACCGTGTCGTCCATCTAAAACTGATCCAGTTTGCTCAAAACGCTTCACTATCCTATTTACTTGCAGTTTTGTAAGTCTCTGCTGGTCAGGATATCTTTTCTGCAATTCTCTTATTACAGTTATTGGTGAAAAACATGAATAATACAGCTTAACCACTTCAGTAGCCACTATTTGAACAGACGCCATCTTGGATAAACAACTAACGTTTTATGAGTCATTATGAAGTCATGACGTCAACGTTTTCCCGTAAATTTCAATACCAGCAAAACTTCATAGTGTCATCTTCAGTTTGATGCATCATACGTCTAGAATCGGTTAACAGCAGGATTTTAATAAACATCCGTAATGGTATCTCAGCTAGAGATCAAATATTCTTTAAAGTCCTTTATTGGACGAAGCAGCTTTGAAGAAATAAAAAGTTCTCTTATTTTTCCAATGCAGTTAGTTTTTAGCGCCTATTTCAAGTATTTTGATTTTTTTTTCAGATAAGATAATCGAGTAAAACAATTTATGTTAATCTAAATGTATTTTACCTTTATAGTCTATCACCTTGAAATGAACTGAAGTCCAAGGGAGTTATGATTTGAAGAAATACCCTTTAAGAACTTTGATCTGACACATCAGAAATGCCTGTTTACTAGTTTAATACTAAATGTTTTTTTAACAAGTCCAGAAAATTGTGATAAATGTAATGCTGATTTTACAAAATCGGTAGAAGATAAATGAACCGCAACCTCTACACCATAGAAAATCAGCAACTTTGTTAAGGTGATATGAAATCTTACTTTTATATGCCGTTAGTTTAATGATACCAACTGTTGAATAAAGTCGTATCATTATCTGAAGAATGTTTTAAGTCATTCACTAAGGAAAAGTGTCACTGTCTCAAAATTCTTAACAACGATTTTTAAATTTGTTGTCCAGACAATCAATTTAAGCTCGGATAAGTAAGGCAGCATCTGTACTAAACAAAAGAAATTAAGGGTCAGGGACTTATGACAGCAGCTCTTAAATTCATACCTTTTTTACTTGCTGAAGTTTATATCCTACAAAAATTCATTATATCTGTGACCAATTTAAATTAAAGTAATACGTGTTTCACAAACACAGTAGCACGATTAATCCTCAAAGAGAACCCCTATCAGTTTTAAAGTGTTTAAGACTTGGTGGATGGGGTAAACACAATGGCTTGTCATAAGAAATATGGAAACCAGTTAAATTTTAGAAACGGGTATGACCTCCTCGAGCTCGGATAACCTCTTTTACATGGGTCTGGAAGCTGCGTATGAGCTTTTTGAGGTCCCTTTGTGGTATGAGACCCCATTCCTCAGTAAGGGCAGCAGCAAGCTCATTACTCGTTGATGGCTGACGTTGTCGTGCGGAAACACGGCGCTGCAGCATGTCCAAGGCATGTTTTATTGGGTTCATGTCTGGAGATCTATCTGGCTATTCCATACGTTCAACACCTTGGTCGTCAAGGTACTGATTGACGATTCTTGCACGGTGAGCTGTAGCATTGTTGTCCATTAACACGAATTCCCGGCCGATTGCACCAGCATATGGAATGACGTGATGTCGGAGAATCTCGTCAATATAACGTCTAGCAGTTACTGTGCCGTTAACAAACACGTAAAGGACTGTACGCCCGTCGTAAGAAATGCCTGCCCAAACAATAACAGAGCCACTACCCAAATTATCATGTTCGGATATGCAACACTCGCTGAAGCGCTCATTTCGTTGACGCCATAAACGCCGACGTCCATCATGGAAGTCCAGGCAAAATTTGGACTTGTCGGTGAATAATAGCACATTACAAAAGTGCCTGAGTTGCCAATTAACGTGATCTCTGGCAAACTCCAGACGGGCTGCACGGTGTCTTGGCGTTAAAGGAGGACGTACCACAGGACGGCGATCACGTAAATTAGCGTCGTGGAGTCTGCTGCGATATGTTTGTGCCGAGATTCGAGCACCCGAAGCAGTTTGGAAGTCTCTTTTTAGACCAATAGCCAAGTCAAACCTATGGCGTTTTGCCAGGACAACAATGGCACGGTCTCCCCGAGCAGATGTTGACCATGGACGTCCACTCTGAGGGCGTCTGGCGACGGCGCTTTTGTCCAGGTACTTTTTCCAAAGTCGTTGGATTACACTTTGGCTAACACCATCCTCATAGGCCACCTCGCGCTGCGTTTGTCCAACCACCAGACGACAGACTGCTCTGGCTGCCTCAGCCTCCGATATGTGTCTTCTAGGCATCAGAGATTTTTCACACTAATCAGTTCTATAGTGTAACAGATAATTCGAAACCAAAATTCAAATTAAAACCTGCTCACGTTGACTTTATTCTACACATTTGACTTTCATTTGATTTTGAGGGGTGGGTGTCTTTGCAGGGACATACACGGGATAACTAAGATGTTACGGGTAGATAAACAGATATACATCTAAAGCAAAACACAATTTAACTTTTAAATGAACATTTTTGCATTTCTATGAACCGAAGTCTTCACCCTTAATTTATTTTGTTGAGTGTATGTTGACCATATAGCGTGTAGCATTGAACAAGAATGTCTCGTAGGAGCTGATGGAGCTAAATGGGATGCACGTTGTGCTCGCCAACACTAACAGATATTTAAACCCGCCATATCCAATAATCGTATGGAACCAGGACACAAGAACAGTAGAATGTTACAGTTAAAGATCGGACGCATTTACTAGTATTGAAGGGGAGACAACACACGTACAAATACTTGGTATTATAGCGTAGCAGTTCACTCCATGACAGTTGATTCTACAAAATCAAATGTAGGTGTCGATCCTTAGAGAAATACAGTTGCTTATGAGATATCTGTACTGAACCATTCTTTTTCTGCTAAGCCTCTGCGCTGAGAGGTAAAATGACGTAAGCTGCACATCTACAACGATTCGTCGTCAGCAGCTAATACATGTGGTCCCAAGAAACATTCGAAAATTTTACATAAGATACAAAACTGTTCTGTGTACTACTTCTTTCCATATGTAACCCGAAAAAAAATCATCTATCCCGATTTGGGTTTGAACTCCGGTATCTTCTGTTACTAAGCACACACTACCAAGTCGCCATACAGGCTAGCTGATAAGCAACAGGGTAGAACTGCCGTACTACACTTCTGCTACACATATGTAGAACTCCCAACCATATTTTACCAATTACTTTTAAATAAAAGTTAAATATTTTGTTTGAATTACATTTGTTGATTTATAACTTATAAGTAATGTAATCAGAATTTCAAAGTTTAATAGTTCTATAATGCGAAAGCAGATTTCAAAATGAATTATGATATTAGAAGATATATGAGTCAAAATAAAGTTATAAATGTATTATGAGGACAAAATTTCTACCGCCTGTGTTTACAGCATTGACATTTAATTACATGTTTATTTGAAATTGGGGAAAATGCAATGTTAAAGAACTTACTTGTTGTTATCAGCAAGAAATTCAACTCAACTGACGTCCTAGAAACCAACGTCATTACGTCACAATGTACGTCATAGAAGACGTCAATTATATTCCGTATAACTCGATGTTCCGAATACGGTTAGTATATCTCCGTTTATTATATACTTATAAATGAAATATTGAGAAATATTGATGAAATAAATTGCGTATTTTCATTTTCCGTATTTTCACTGTAAAAATTTATTTTTCACTGCAGTGAAACATATTTTCCGTATTTTCACTGGTGTCTTGCCGGACTACTTTCTTCTAAATTCAGCCAATACACTAAATTAAAGGGGAATTCTTTCGAATCTAAAGGTCAAAAAAGAGAAAAGTATATAATAAACAGAAAAATCAAGTTTTTTCATTAAATACGGGATTTATTTTCATCTCATGGTATGAAAATTATCATATTTTACTCGTGGCTATCGCCACTCGTGAAATATTTATTTTCATACCACTCGATGATAATAAATCCCGTATTTATAGAAAAAACTTGAATATCCTCTATATATCATACGTATACGTGATGTAAATATCTAAAATATACGCGCCGTACACTCCCGTATGATGGCGTATTTATCGCGTTGTCAGTCGTGAATCAAATTTATTGTGGAGGTATTGCAAGTCTAGAAATAATTATATTTATCGATCTATTTGAAACAATAACTTTCCAATTTCATCATTTTGTTATTAAGATTTTTTTTTCGCGAAGAAAAGTGAAAACGACTCATATTTTTGCTTTCAAGACTCGATTTGTCGGCAACCAATAATTACTCTGTTTCTTTCATGCAAAGAAAGCACTTTTTGTTTCTTTATAGTCATTTTTCTTTAAAATGCCCGGGACAATATTCGTGCTATATAAAATGCCCGGGACAATATTCGTGCTATATAAAATGCCCGGGACAATACTCGTGCTATATAAAATGTCGCACTGATTGTATCCTGTTCGCCATAACGCGAATTCGAAGGATTACTGACCTAGCTGGACTAGAGCAGAGGATGTCGCTGGCGAGATATTCCGTTTTTTTTTATTCATAATACCACAGTTTTCCAGCTTTCTTTAAATCTTTCACTGTGCTACAAGTAATATCTTCCATTCCTCTTTTACTGACATCTGGTTTCATATTTTCCAATATTTGCATCATAACAAGGTTAACTTCAAGCTCATTATCCCGGTTCATCTGGTCTCTGATATCTTCTGTCCAAACACAGTTCCCATTATTATCTTTCAAACATCTTTGGATTGATTTCATCTCCTTCTTCTCACACCTCCCCGTATGTTCTTTTCCTCCTTCTGATCTGTTGATCTGTCTGGATTTACAACAGAACATTTAACCTTGTCATATGTTTGAATCCTTTTGATCCTATTTCAATCCTTTTGATCCTATTTCAGTCCTTTTGATCCTATTTCAGTCTTATTATTAGTGTGTTGCGGAAGACACGTCTTTCATTTGTTTAAACACCTAAAATACCATTGATATCACAACTAAAATACCATTGATATCACACCTAAAATACCATTGATATCACACCTAAAATACCATTGATATCTTAGGTCTTACAATTGATATACGACGGAAGTATACAATAAACATCATTCTGTCATATACTAGTCTACCTTTAAGGTCAATACTTTACTTGTATAATATTCTACCTTACATAAGTTTGTTTTGCCTTTTTCCAAATAATAAAAAGCGGTCACTAAATCAGTGTGGTTGATTGACAAATTCATCGGCCCGCTCAGAAGGTCAACTTTTCAGCATAGCTTGTGACATTTAAGAAATTCTCAAATTGTTAATGATAACACAATCAACCTAGAGACAAAGTTATTGCGAGCGTGTCAGTTCATTTGCAATATACGCATTTGCTTTTATCTTCCATGTCTTTATTTAATTAATTAATTTATTTATCATTTATTTTTTTAAATTCAATACTGTCTAATATGTTACTTCAACCCTTCTGTAACAAGCTATTTTCATCTCTAATGAATTTCCGTTGATATTTTAATCCCCTGCCGCGTGGGGGGAAGGGATTATAGGAATGGCTCTGTCCGTCCGTCTGTCAGTCTGTCCATCTGTAACTTCGTGTCCGCTCTATAACTTTTAAACTGCTTGAAAGTTTTTTAAAATAACGTGTCAAAAATGCTCACCAGTATGAGACGATGTGCAGAGCGCAAAAACAAGGTCGCTACCCCCAAGGTCACATTTAAAGGTCATGTATAAAAAAAGTCCACATTTCGTGTCCGCTCCGTTACTATTAAACTGCTTGAAAGTTTTTAGAATAACTTAGCACAAATGATCACCATTATGAAATGATGGGCAGAGTGAAACAACCAGGTCGATACCAGTTCGTGTCCGCTCCGTTACTATTAAACTGCTTGAAAGTTTTTAAAATTACTTGGCACAAATGATCACCACAACCAGGTCGCTACCACCAAGGTCAATGTCACATCAAAAAATCATATATAAAAAGTCCACATTTCGTGTCCGCTCTATAACTTTTAAACTGCTACAATTGTGATGTCCAAATGTAGCTGCCCATTTTCAGTAGAAATCATTATCCTATGTCATATTGGGAGGTCTAACCTTGTTATCCATTCCAATATTCTACTGCAGCAGAGGGATATAGCTGTCCTCCAGACTACCTTGTCCTTATTATTGTGTTCTGTTGCTTTTAAAAATACTGTGCCAGGTAACTTATCTAGGCTATTGGACTGATTGTTAATGGTGATTTCCCTTTTACTAATACATATTACCCCCCCCCCCCCCCACACACACACACACACACACAAACACACACACAGAAAGTGCAAAGCAAAACAAAACAAACCAAAAAAAAAAAAAACAACAAAAAAAAACTAGTGCAACTCGACAACCTCAGATTCTTTCTTGAATCAACCTTCGTGGAGAAAAAGACAGACTAATTCTAATTCAGTGAGACTGAGCAAGCTCTCAGATAGACCTTCGGACAAACAATGGCAGTTTTGATGTGCCAGTTTGAATGACGAGTTAAGACATCGAGTTTACCGGTATATATCGCGGTTAAAATGCTATTAGTGTAAAGACTGTATATGTTAAAATAAACCTGCTAAAATAAAATTATTAAATATCTTCATTGGTCATTCGCATTTGTTCAGGACACACACGTACACACGCACACCCTATTCACACCTGTAAAGTTGCTGTATCGATGTATGAAAGCGAAACAGTACTATTTCATTCAATGCCAGTTAGAACCTTTTACTTTTAGCTTTCACCGATATCTTCTCCATCTGTCAATTAAGGAAAATTAATTAGTTATAAAAGTTACATAGCTTGCTTATAAAGGAAAAGGTAATTGGAATCTTCTTTGATCCAAATGTTTGACTTACCTTTCGGTATCCACTGTAGCTTTTAGATGGCGTCTTAGAAACCGACGTTATACGTAACGTCACAATAAAGAAACATCACGTGATATCGCCAGAAAAGAATTTGATTGGTGGACACTAACTTTAAATAAAAATATATCTTGAAAATCACATCAAATCATTAATAAACATTTTTGTCAGACATTTCTTATTTTTCAAATAAGGTGAAAAAAAACTGAGGTTTAAAATTCATATAACGATCGTGTAATCTATAAAAATAAATCAGACACATAAATATGTTAGCACGTGACAGAAACAGCGTCAGTTTCATGTTAGCAGCAGCAGCAGTAGTTACAAAAACAACAGTAGCAGTAACATTGACAACAGCACCGTTTTCGTTAAAATTACAATGATTATCTTATTATTATATAATCAGTTCGTCGTCTTTTTTTTTTCAAGATAATTTGTCTAAACTATTTCGATTTTCGTTTTTACATGTACCTATCAAGCCTTTTTATTCTTCCCAAAAAACAGCATATTTGTAAATTATCGGCAAAATCTAAGTTATTTCAATTAGCCACGCGAAGTGAAACCCCTACAAAAATAGACAAAACAGATTACAAAACACTGTAAAAGGAATAATAGCCAATTACAATGATCGTTAGCTAATTAAAATAAAATATCTTTGTTTAAACGCTACAATATAGATCTGATGTCACTGTGTTAACAATGGATATTAGAACGGTACCCCAGTGTACGCGGTTCGACAGTGTTTAAATGTTCAGCGTTGCAAAATGACTTAGTGGAATTAGCACCGGAATTCTTTTAATAGTTTTAACAAATCTGTCTAAAATGTATGATTTATTTTCGGTGACTTACATATTCGTTTCATTCATAATTCACTTTCATTTGGTGGGATTTACTGAAGGAAGGTAAAAGTGTGTTTATTAATCAACTGAAAAAATAATTTTTCTTGTTAATACATATGTATGGCATAAAATTTATTCACGTGTTCCTTATTTAATTTACTCAATGAAGACACGTGGGTTTTCTTTTCTTTGGGGTGTGCGGCTGTGTTTGAGAAGCCGTCCGATTCCATTATCGACGTCGTTTTCAATATTTTCGTTAGAGTTAAGAAAACTTACCAAGGTTATCCTCAATTTCTTTCGTTTAAGTTATGGCCCTTGATGATTACGTAAACATTGCTGTAAATGACAGTACTTCTATTAATAAATCGGTGGATTTATCTCTGTAAAAACCCTCTACATTAATTATCAGTAAAAGCAAATTTTATTCTTCATTCGAACACTTTGATTTCGACGAAGTTGTAGATTTAGATATACTCAATCCACAAAATGACGAAAGAACACCACAAATGCTGTACATTCTATGCCATGACATAGAAAGTGCCATACTTTTATTAACCATTATTTTTATCAAGTGATCATTTAGGAAATGAGTTAAATTGAAATTATACTTTTTTTTTCGAAAATACAATACTGACATTGCTACAGTTTTCATTTCTTACCAAATACATGGTGATGTATCTCTTTAATCCGATTGTAATTCTTTTTGTATCAGTAAAATAAACATAAAATAAAGAAGTTCTCAGTTCAGAAAAGTTTAAAAAAAAGGATATGGAAAAAATGTGAAGATGTGAAATGTGAAACCAATGTGGAAAGTAACTAAAATTTGAAAAAAAAAAAAGAAAAGAAAATTTCTTTTCTAGTTAAAGAAACTTAACGATTTGTCAAAATAATATATTCTTATTTTCATTTTTTTCTAATGCCTCACCAAACTTTCACCGTAAACAGGTATTTAGTTCGTAGGTAAATTGTTTATTAACGTGTTATGTTTGATACACTATATTATATATTTTTTTTGTACATTATTGTACATTAATTTTTCATATTTGTTTTCACTGATGTAATGCTCATGAACCTTGTTAATATTTTTTTCATTGATAAAGTTTTTCTTTTTCTTCATGTTTTATACAATGTATAATAATATATAAATATTTTGAATATATATAATAAATAAATATTTTATAGATAATATTTATTACAATGTGACTAAATTCATTTAACATATCACCCAACACACTGAGTCAATATTTCACCTGAGAAGAGACGTTGAAATCTAACTTCCAAATGAAAAAAAAAAATACAAGAAGAAAATATTGAGAAACGCTCTTTGGATAAGAACCAAGTATTTTTGGGGGTGTTTTTAATTACTTTTCTACTGAACATAGATCGATTTTAATCCTAGCTGTTACAACAATAATAACAACAACAATCTTACATTCCAACCTGTCGACAGTTTGGGTAACATCACAAATATGACATGTCCGTCCTACGAAAAAATGTAGCTTATGTCATGCGACGTCTATCTTGCGTGACGTGATAAAACTCTCTGCTTGCGCTGTCAGGCTGGCTCCTCGTAGTGCTAAGGGCAAGAAAGTCATGCTGGATTCCACCATGCTTTGGTCTTCTCATTTTTCTTTCACGACATCGTTATTGTTTTATTGACAGATTTTGCCTGCCTGATGCACGTGATTTTCATGCTTTTTTAAATTGAGTTCACGAGATTGAACTTTTCTCAATCTGCAATAAACAACTTTTTGATACTCTTTGACTGCGTTTTGTACCATGTGACAATAGATTGTTACATTTCATTTATTCCAACATTTCTTATAACAGATACTGATCAAAATCTATTATGAAAAATTTTCCGACTGAAATAATGATTTGGTTAACATTACGCTTGATAAACGGCGGTGGCTAATTAATATTTCAACAAATGGAAACGACAATGGGATGGCCAAAGTATGTGATATTTTAGTCCAGTGCAGATGGGATCTGTACTGTGTACGGTTAGCAGTGATGGACGTGTGATCAGATTGAAGTGTTCCCTAGCTGGTTATCTGTATACGTTTTTTTGCCAAGACAGATCAGGAGATAGGATGGCCTGTCAGCTGACACACTTGAATATTTGTAAAATCATAATTGCACAATTACGCCAATCATACACGGATAAAAATACAATGAAGTCTTAAACATGTGTAATATTTGGGTAAAACTTGCATAACAAAATACAGAACAGAAAAGGGCATTAAAGATAATTGTAATGTCGCTTTAAAACAAACAGGTTCTGTTGAATAAAAAGTTGTATCAATAGAAAAAAAGTAAGATAAACAAAAATGAAAAAGATTTCATCTCATCGAGTTAAAAAAAGAGAATATTTTCAAAAGTCAACAATCATAAGTTAAAAAGCCAAAATACAGAAATAAACAATTTGCCATTTCGACTTTATCAAAACCAAAAGGGTTAAATGTCAACTTAAACGAAACAAAATGGCAAAAATGCATGTATCGAATACCATAGAGTGTGTTTAAAATTATCAAGATATTGACCTAAGACTGTTGATAATTTTATAACATCAACTAAGACATATATATTTTTTGAAATGAATATAACTTCAATTTACTAGTGGTTTATGGTGTTAGTGTGAAATATTACATGGCTTTATTTTCAGGTCATCCTTTGACAAAATGTTGATGCCCGCATACGAACGTAACACCCACCGCAGACCACATGCGGACTCGAACACAGACGGGTTAAACACGGTACGTTTATTATTTAACTTTAAATATGGAATTGAAACAATAATTCAATACACCACTGAAAGTGTATGTATATAACAGTAATGGAAGTCTTAAGTGCTTACTGTTTCTTTTCTGAATGTAACTGCATATGTCAAAGATCAGATGAAAGGTCTAATTATCGGACTTTCTTTTTTGAAAGAGGTCGCGGGATCAAATTCCAATGGCGGACTATGACTGTAATTTCGAGTTCTCACTTTACTTCGAACACTAGTATCAAATTGCAGGAAACAGTCATAGAAAAAAAACAAGCGCAAAATCACCTCAATGCCTTAATCATCTATTAGTTGAAAAAAAGCGCTAGTTTTCGTGATCCAGAATAAGAAAAGTGTGTAGAGCCGTTGTTCAGATGATTTTTTTTTTTAATTTTTATCATTTAATTTTCTTTTCAAAGTTTTTTTTTTGCATTATATCAATAATTCGAAGCTTCTTGTTTAAAAGTAAAGGAGATTTTCATGGCAGTTTTTGTTCAGTGAACGGGCAAAGAAAAAGTTTATCAAAGTTTTAACATGTGTCTCTTCCTTTAAAAAATACAGAACATTTTTCCGTCTAATTGAAAATTTACTTCTAATCAATTTGTTTGGACGAAAAATGAAGTCAGTATGAAAATCATGAATGGAAATTGATTATGTTGCAGTTTTTATGACTGAAATATTGTGTTGACTTTGATCAAACTTTAATCCTATTAATATGTGTCTGCGTGGAATGCGATCTTTTGTTGATCTAACAGTCAGTAATCACATTTGATTTTTACGCTGCACTGTTTCAAGTCATTTTAACAATTGGTTTTAAGATTACATTTATCTATGGTCATGATCACAGAAATTCCCTTTGAAGTACACCTACCCGAATTAACATTTTAGCCATTAAGGTTTATTTGTCGAAAGACGTCCATTCAGAACAAGTGTGGGAAATGTTAGATAATGCTATATTAACACTTGTTTTTATTGTAACTTTTGACCTCCGGTGTGCTTGATTTCCTCCTGCAAAGATGTTCTGCCTAAATCAAAGCAAAATGCACATTAAAAATGTAATGTTGAACTCGGAATTTCAAGCACGCTTAACTCAAAACTACACCCATATCAAACAAGTTTGAACGTTCCGACACTAATGTTTCTATATATTTTGAACTGGATATGACGAACTATATATTTAGTACAGTCTTAAGAAAGTGACATCGACGAAGACATTGTTCATCTCTTAAAGAGACCGACAGACAGACCGACCCACCGAACGATCGACAGACAGACGGACAGATAGACAGACAGACATATTTAAAAAAACTAACAACTGACAAGACGCATATAATGGCCATTTTAAATAGATGCGAGTAATATTTTCTGGTTCAGCAGCTACAATCTTTTCATAAGTAAAAAAATAAATATTTAAGTAATCAGACAGATTTATTAGTTTTAAAATATATTTTTTAAAGAAATAAAACAAAATAATCAAAAACAAAGAATAGAAAAAGAGTCTCTTTTCATGTTCGGTAATGAACCAACATTCTATCATTAACCCTTTTCTGAAAGTATAGTAGCATACTCCAAGCAAGACTATTCAACGGGTTAAAGAAATCAAATTCAAAAAGTGCAAAGAAAACCGGAGCTTTCTAAAACTACTAATACATGTCTTCAGACATTTAACCCCCAGTTTAGTGATGTAGTGATTTCATTCCTACAAAACTGTTTTGCATAAATGATTGTATATCAACATTTTGTCTCTGCAAACTCTAAGTAATCATATTTTGTTATACTTTGTTTCTTTGGGCAAACTGTAAACTTGTGAACAAACTGTGAACATTAAATTTCAACGAAGATTTATTTGATATTTCAGGGTTACTTTCATGTTGTAGAGGGTATATCTACTGGTCTAGAGCTGGCTGTGGAAGAGTGTAAGCACCAGTTCTTCTGGGATCTCTGGAACTGTCCTGTTACAGAGAATACCATCATCTCGAAATCAGCCAACAGCAAAGGTAATTTGAACAACAAATGCACACTTACTTGATTGCTATATGCGGTAAGGAAACATCTTTCAGCATGTGTTCTTCTTCAGATAATTTTTTTTAAAGAGAATGAGTCTGTAAAATTCATATACAGCATATCTGTAAAACTCATATACAGCATAAATTTTAGGTGTGCCACATATAATGACCATTATTAATGCTAAACATGAAAAGTACTTCTTTCTTTTTTATTTTTAGAATTACCTTTTTCATTTCCTAAAAAAGAGATATTTCTAGTCTTATAGATTAGTTTGAAAACGTAAGTGTTAAGTTATGTAACAGTGTCTCGACATTAAGCAAGGATGAAATACCCCTTTTTCGTTAAAAAGGCATTAAGAAACCTTAAACAGCTATGGTCAGCTATCTTTCTAAAAGAAATAACATCTCAAAGTCAGAAAACAGTCAAATTTTTATGTAACAAATTTTCTCGCTGCGAATACTTCTTTCTCGAAGCGTGCAGAAGATAAAGGTACTGTATGATATAAACTGGAAAACGAGATACAGTCTGTATCTCAGGGATGTATAACACTGCCGTATGCTAAATTATTAAATCTTAGGCCTCGTGAAAGTTTAAGCTTTACAGCTAAGTGAGCTTTGACATCTACAGACGAGTGTGAGCTTTGACATCTACAGATGAGTGTAAGCTTTGACATCTACAGACGAGTGTGAGCTTTGACATCTACAGACGAGTGTGAGCTTTGACATCTACAGACGAGTGTAAGCTTTGACATCTACAGACGAGTGTAAGCTTTGACATCTACAGACGAGTGTGAGCTTTGACATCTACAGACGAGTGTAAACTTTGACATTTACAGATGAGTGCAAGCTTATATCTTCACACAGCGTGGTTATTTGCATCTATCCCAAGATGGTTAAATCTACTATTTCGAAATGAACAAACAAATTAGTAAATATCCTTATTACATATTTTCAGGAACACGTGAGGTGGCGTTCTTGCAGGCCGTATCAGCAGCCGGTATTATGTACTCTGTGACCAAAACCTGTAACCGTAAGGACAACAATCTGTGTGGGTGTGGCTCGGTTGATAAAGACCCGTTCACAACAGGTAAAGTATTACATCTAGTCATGCTTCTTCTTTTCTGCCGAAAGTATTCCACCATCTGTACCTCTGTTTTCTTCGTTGAAGTTCTCGCTCTGTTAATATAATGCTCAGAACGACAAATGACTGTTTCTTTGTTCTTCATGTATAGATGGCAAACGTATACATTATCAACATTGTGAAGATAAAATTTCTTGTAGGAACACTTAACTGGAAATGGGGAGGTTGCAGTCACAATGTTAAATTTGGCGAAAAGGTTGCAAAGCTTTTCTTGAGGACTGAAACAGCGGCCACCAATATTAACCAAGTTCTCAAAAGCCACAATGAAAGAGCTGGCCATAGGGTATGAAATCTTCTTTGCGTTTTGTATTAGAATAAGTACATACGTTTTGAATTCGTAAAATAAGCACACATCTCACTTTCTTCGCTTTATGAGAAACGTTGAATTTCGGATCTGAAGTATGTACAGATTTCTTTTATTTATGCACAGTTAACAAATCTAAAAAGCCATTCGAGGATTGTTGAATTTGAAATAAATCCATTTTTTTGCATTATCTTTTGGACAAGTATAACAATCAGTGGTTTCCAACAATGCATTTTAGCAGCTAAACTTTAAAGATTTGCCACTGTATCATCATACTATTTCGTTTTTAAGGCTATAAAACGGACAATGAAAACTCTTTGCAAGTGCCATGGTCCTACCGGAAGTTGTACTATGAGGACGTGTTGGAAGACGCTTGCGGAATTCCGGGTCGTCGGAGCGGTTCTAAGGAAGAAATACAAGCGTTCAAAAGATATTCGTCACATGAAAGGTTTTAGACACCACAGTAACAAAGTAACACATCCACAAGTGACAAGAATTTCAAAACATGATTTAGTGTATTTTGAAGACTCTCCTAATTATTGCGAAACCGATAACTCCATTGGCTATCTCGGAACTCTTGGAAGAGAATGTTTGAAGCTAGAAAAGGGTGCTAATAAAACTTCGATGAAGAAATTTCTAAGAAACAGTTGTAAAAGGCTGTGTAAGAATTGTGGACATAGAATTGAAAAGGTAGTTTATGAAGACATTTACAAATGTGACTGTGAGTTCAAATGGTGCTGCTCTGTTGATTGTAAGAAGTGTAAGAGAAAAATGTCCAAATACTACTGCAAATAAAATTATCAAACAATGGTGAAATAAACAATCACCTAACATTTCGAACGCTTGTGCTATTTGAAGTTACACAAATTTATCAACTAAGTTATATTAAGAATCACATAACGACGACGTAGGTTAATAAGATTTCAGACTCAGTACATGCTGATTTCAAGACACTTGTCTGAAGAACAGATAGATTCTTTAATTACTGTTACGCTTTCACAGCTAGGTGGGCTGAGATGCGCAGTGTATCTGATGTCTATTCAAAAGGCTGAGCCGCATGCTTGTACTTGGGTTCGAATCCAGGACCTGCTGACCTACCAACATAATCACTACTGAGTTATCGAGGCTTACATGTTGTAAGAACAGGGACCGTTTTTTTATTGTTATGTACGACCATATTTTCAAATCCATCTGTACTAAGTCATTGATTTCGAAATTGTATTTTAATTATCGACGATCGTTTAGGTTTTACTGAAGTTTGCGTGCATAAAAATCACGTGGGTTTTGCTTCATTGACGACAAGAAAAAATCTCTTTTTGAATAGAAATGTTTGGATTGTTATTAAACGTTTGTATTGTATGCGATAAGTCATTGTTGAACGAGCGTAATGCATATTCTTGATTCATTTCATCTGTAAAAAACCAAATGAGATTCCGTGGACAAGTTTTTATTAATCTTAATTTTGTCATTGTCATATTTGTAATTACAATTGCAAAAATGAGACACAAATATTTTGACCATTATTCACATTGTTGACCATTTATGTTTGTTATTATAAAGGCTAGGTAAATGAAACGAACGAATACTTGATAATATCGTTGTAATCAACAAATATTATCAGTGCTTAAAGACAAGTTTCGTCTATTTTCATGGATTCTGTTAAACTGTATTGCACAATTATGTTGTGCTGTTGTTATAATTAAACTATTTTTCTGTGCAAGATACTCATTGCATTTCATATCGCTATGTCTATTTTGTCTTTAAACTTTAATTGTAAACAAACCAAAAAACAAACAAAAACACAAAAAACAGTAATGTCGATTATAAGAAAACAAGAGCCATCAAATGAAACTGTCTCATACGTTTCACCAGGTTGTTGACAGCAATAAAATTGTTTATTTTTATGTAAATAATAATAACGAAATATTGTTATCATAAAAACACATTTACAGGGATATGAGAATGCTAAATAAGATGGACTAGAGCTGTCCACCTTAATTGTTTACAGTTAAGGGCCTGCCCGTTAGGCGTTTGTAAAGGGTCTGTGGTCTGTTGGTGTCCGCTCCCCACCTGAACTTTCTTCTATCTTCATGAAAGACAGAAATAGGTCTCTTTCCATAGAGATGATTGATTGACACGATAACTTAATCGAAAACCTTCTAAGGAACGTTAAAAATACAAACCAAACTGATATCCTGCAGAATATCAAAACAATAAACTACTGAAACCCTACTGAGGCACGTTATATTAACATGGATAACTGAAATCTTACTGGTGGATGTTAAAACAACAAACCTAACTAAAACCCTACTGAAGCATGTTAAAATAACATACCGAATTAAAATCCTACTGAAGCATGTTAAAATAACATACCGAATTAAAATCCTACTGAAGCATGTTAAAATAACATACCGAATTAAAATCCTACTGAAGCATGTTAAAATAACATACCGAATTAAAATCCTACTGAAGCATGTTTAAACAATTAACCTTTCTGAAACCCTGCTGAGGATGTTAAAACAACAAACCTAACTAAAACCCTACTGAAGCATGTTAAAATAACATACCGAATTAAAATCCTACTGAAGCATGTTAAAATAACATACCGAATTAAAATCCTACTGAAGCATGTTAAAATAACATACCGAATTAAAATCCTACTGAAGCATGTTTTAACAATAAACCTTTCTGAAACCCTGCTGAGGATGTTAAAACAACAAACCTAACTAAAATCCCTACTGAAGCATGTTAAAATAACATACCGAATTAAAATCCTACTGAAGCATGTTAAAATAACATACCGAATTAAAATCCTACTGAAGCATGTTAAAATAACATACCGAATTAAAATCCTACTGAAGCATGTTTAAACAATAAACCTTTCTGAAACCCTGCTGAGGATGTTAAAACAACAAACCTATCTAAAACCCTACTGAAGCATGTTAAAATAATATACCGAATTAAAATCCTAATGAAGCATGTTAAAATAACGTACCGAATTAAAATCCTACTAAAGCATGTTAAAATAACATACCGAATTAAAATCCTACTGAAGCATGTTAAAATAACATACCGAATTAAAATCCTACTGAAACATGTTAAAATAACATACCGAATTAAAACCCTACTGAAGCATGTTAAAATAACATACCGAATTAAAATCCTACTGAAGCATGTTAAAATAACATACCGAATTAAAATCCTACTGAAGCATGTTAAAATAACATACCGAATTAAAATCCTACTGAAGCATGTTTAAACAATAAACCTTTCTGAAACCCTGCTGAGGATGTTAAAACAACAAACCTAACTAAAACCCTACTGAAGCATGTTAAAATAACATACCGAATTAAAATCCTACTGAAGCATGTTAAAATAACATACCGAATTAAAACCCTACTGAAGCATGTTAAAATAACATACCGAATTAAAATCCTACTGAAGCATGTTAAAATAACATACCGAATTAAAATCCTACTGAAGCATGTTAAAATAACATACCGAATTAAAATCCTACTGAAGCATGTTAAAATAACATACCGAATTAAAATCCTACTGAAGCATGTTTAAATAACATACCGAATTAAAATCCTACTGAAGCATGTTTAAACAATAAACCTTTCTGAAACCCTGCTGAGGATGTTAAAACAACAAACCTAACTAAAACCCTACTGAAGCATGTTAAAATAACATACCGAATTAAAATCCTACTGAAGCATGTTAAAATAACATACCGAATTAAAATCCTACTGAAGCATGTTAAAATAACGTACCGAATTAAAATCCTACTGAAGCATGTTAAAATAACATACCGAATTAAAACCCTACTGAAGCATGTTAAAATAACATACCGAATTAAAATCCTACTGAAGCATGTTTAAATAACATACTGAATTAAAACCCTACTGAAGCATGTTAAAATAACATACCGAATTAAAATCCTACTGAAGCATGTTAAAATAACATACCGAATTAAAATCCTACTGAAGCATGTTAAAATAACATACCGAATTAAAATCCTACTGAAGCATGTTAAAATAACATACCGAATTAAAATCCTACTGAAGCATATTTAAACAATAAACCTTTCTGAAACCCTGCTGAGGATGTTAAAACAACAAACCTAACTATAACCTTACTGAAGACCTTAAATTACCAAACCTAACTCAAACCCTACTGAGAAACGTTAAAATACCAAACCTTACTAAATCCCTACTGAAGACGTTAAATAACCAAACCTTATAAAACCCTATTGAGGACGTGAAATTACCAAACCTAACTCAAACCCTACTGAGGACGTCAAAGTACTAAACCTAATTTAAACCCTACTGAGGGACGTTAAAATACCAAACCCAACTAAAACCCTACTGAGGATGTTAAATTACCAAACAATATTAAAACCCGACATAGGAACGTTAAAATACCAAACCTAACTAAAACCCTACTGAGGACGTTAAATAACCAAACCTAATTAAGACCCTACTGAAGACGTTAAAATACCAGACCTAACTAAAACCGTACTGAGGACGTTAAATTACCCAACCTAACTAAAACCCTACTGAGGACCATAAATTACCAAACCTAACGAAAACCCTACTGAGGACGTTAAATAACCAAACCTAATTAAAACTCTACTGAAGACGTTAAAATATCAGACCTCACTAAAACCGTACTGAGGACGTTAAATTACCAAACCTAACTAAAACCCTACTGAGGACCATAAATTACCAAACCTTACGAAAACCCTACTGAGGACGTTAAATAACCAAACCTAATTAAAATTCTACTGTAGACCTTAACATACCATACCTAACTAAAACCCTACTGAGGACGTTAAATTACCAAACCTAAATTAAACCCTACTGAGGGACGTTAAAATACCAAACCTAATAAAACCCTACTGAGGACGTTAAATTACCAAACCTAACTAAAACCCTACTGAGGACGTCAAATAACCAACCTAATTAAAACCCTACTGAAGACGCAAAAATACCAGACCTAACTAAAACCCTACTGAGGACGTTAAAATACCAAACCTAATAAAACCCTACTGAGGGACGTTAAAATACCAAACCTTATAAAACCCTACTGAGGACGTTAAATTACTAAACCTAACTAAAACCCTACTGAGGGACGTTAAAATACCAGACCTAACTAAAACCCTACTAAGGACGTTAAATTACCAAATCTAACTAAAACCCTACAGAGGACGTCAAATAACCAAACCTTATTAAAACCATACTGAAGACGCTAAAATACCAGACCTAACTAAACCCCTACTGAGGACGTTAAAATACCAAACCTAATAAAACCCTACTGAGGACGTTAAATTACTAAACCTAACTAAAACCCTGCTGAGGGACGTTAAAATACCAGACATAACTAAAACCCTACTAAGGACGTTAAATTACCAAACCTAACTAAAACCCTTCTGAGGGACGTTAAAATACCAAACCTAACTAAAACCCTACTGAGGGACGTTAAAACAACATATCTGATTGAAGGGACGATAAAACAAAACTTACTGAAATCAAACTGATGGATATAAAAACAGTATTCCTAATTGAAATCGTAAAAAATAACATAAATCACTAAAATCTTACTGAGGGGCATACAAATAACGTGCCTAATTGAACCCACTGAAAGATGTTAAAATAAAATACCTATCTGAAATTCTAATAAAGGATGTTAAAACAACATACCTAACTAAAACCCTACTGAAGCATCTTTAAACAACCAAACCTAGCAGAAACCCTGCTGAGGAATGTTTGAAGAACATACCTAACAGAAACCCAACTGAGGGATGTTTAAAAACATACCTAACAGAAACCCCACTGAGGAATGTTTAAACAACATTCCTAACTGAAACTCTACTTAGGATGTTTTAACAACATACCCAACAGAAACCCTACTGAGGGATGTTTAAAAACATACCTAACAGAAACCCCACTGAAGGATGTTTAAACAACATACCGAACAGAAACCCTACTGAGAGATGTTTAAACAACATACCTAACAGAAACCCTACTGACGGATGTTTAAACAATATACCCAACTGAAGCTCTACTGAGGATGTTTAAACAACATACCTAACAGAAACCTTACTGAGGGATCTTTAAACAACATACCTAACAGAAACCCTACTGAGCGATGTTTTAACAATATATCCAACTGAAACCTTACTGAGGGATTTTAAAACAACATACCTAACAAGAACCCTACTGAGCAATGTTAAAACAACATACCTAACTGAAACCCAACTGAGGGATGTTTAAACAACATACCTAACAGAAATCCTTCTGAGCGATGTTCAAACAACATACCTAACAGAAACCCTACTGAGCGATGTTAAAACAACAAACCTAACTAAAACCCTACTGAAGCATGTTAAAATAACATACCGAATTAAAATCCTACTGAAGCATGTTAAAATAACATACCGAATTAAAATCCTACTGAAGCATGTTAAAATAACGTACCGAATTAAAATCCTACTGAAGCATGTTAAAATAACATACCGAATTAAAACCCTACTGAAGCATGTTAAAATAACATACCGAATTAAAATCCTACTGAAGCATGTTTAAATAACATACTGAATTAAAACCCTACTGAAGCATGTTAAAATAACATACCGAATTAAAATCCTACTGAAGCATGTTAAAATAACATACCGAATTAAAATCCTACTGAAGCATGTTAAAATAACATACCGAATTAAAATCCTACTGAAGCATGTTAAAATAACATACCGAATTAAAATCCTACTGAAGCATATTTAAACAATAAACCTTTCTGAAACCCTGCTGAGGATGTTAAAACAACAAACCTAACTATAACCTTACTGAAGACCTTAAATTACCAAACCTAACTCAAACCCTACTGAGAAACGTTAAAATACCAAACCTTACTAAATCCCTACTGAAGACGTTAAATAACCAAACCTTATAAAACCCTATTGAGGACGTGAAATTACCAAACCTAACTCAAACCCTACTGAGGACGTCAAAGTACTAAACCTAATTTAAACCCTACTGAGGGACGTTAAAATACCAAACCCAACTAAAACCCTACTGAGGATGTTAAATTACCAAACAATATTAAAACCCGACATAGGAACGTTAAAATACCAAACCTAACTAAAACCCTACTGAGGACGTTAAATAACCAAACCTAATTAAGACCCTACTGAAGACGTTAAAATACCAGACCTCACTAAAACCGTACTGAGGACGTTAAATTACCCAACCTAACTAAAACCCTACTGAGGACCATAAATTACCAAACCTAACGAAAACCCTACTGAGGACGTTAAATAACCAAACCTAATTAAAACTCTACTGAAGACGTTAAAATATCAGACCTCACTAAAACCGTACTGAGGACGTTAAATTACCAAACCTAACTAAAACCCTACTGAGGACCATAAATTACCAAACCTTACGAAAACCCTACTGAGGACGTTAAATAACCAAACCTAATTAAAATTCTACTGTATACCTTAACATACCATACCTAACTAAAACCCTACTGAGGACGTTAAATTACCAAACCTAAATTAAACCCTACTGAGGGACGTTAAAATACCAAACCTAATAAAACCCTACTGAGGACGTTAAATTACCAAACCTAACTAAAACCCTACTGAGGACGTCAAATAACCAACCTAATTAAAACCCTACTGAAGACGCAAAAATACCAGACCTAACTAAAACCCTACTGAGGACGTTAAAATACCAAACCTAATAAAACCCTACTGAGGGACGTTAAAATACCAAACCTTATAAAACCCTACTGAGGACGTTAAATTACTAAACCTAACTAAAACCCTACTGAGGGACGTTAAAATACCAGACCTAACTAAAACCCTACTAAGGACGTTAAATTACCAAATCTAACTAAAACCCTACAGAGGACGTCAAATAACCAAACCTTATTAAAACCATACTGAAGACGCTAAAATACCAGACCTAACTAAACCCCTACTGAGGACGTTAAAATACCAAACCTAATAAAACCCTACTGAGGACGTTAAATTACTAAACCTAACTAAAACCCTGCTGAGGGACGTTAAAATACCAGACATAACTAAAACCCTACTAAGGACGTTAAATTACCAAACCTAACTAAAACCCTTCTGAGGGACGTTAAAATACCAAACCTAACTAAAACCCTACTGAGGGACGTTAAAACAACATATCTGATTGAAGGGACGATAAAACAAAACTTACTGAAATCAAACTGATGGATATAAAAACAGTATTCCTAATTGAAATCGTAAAAAATAACATAAATCACTAAAATCTTACTGAGGGGCATACAAATAACGTGCCTAATTGAACCCACTGAAAGATGTTAAAATAAAATACCTATCTGAAATTCTAATAAAGGATGTTAAAACAACATACCTAACTAAAACCCTACTGAAGCATCTTTAAACAACCAAACCTAGCAGAAACCCTGCTGAGGAATGTTTGAAGAACATACCTAACAGAAACCCAACTGAGGGATGTTTAAAAACATACCTAACAGAAACCCCACTGAGGAATGTTTAAACAACATTCCTAACTGAAACTCTACTTAGGATGTTTTAACAACATACCCAACAGAAACCCTACTGAGGGATGTTTAAAAACATACCTAACAGAAACCCCACTGAAGGATGTTTAAACAACATACCGAACAGAAACCCTACTGAGAGATGTTTAAACAACATACCTAACAGAAACCCTACTGACGGATGTTTAAACAATATACCCAACTGAAGCTCTACTGAGGATGTTTAAACAACATACCTAACAGAAACCTTACTGAGGGATCTTTAAACAACATACCTAACAGAAACCCTACTGAGCGATGTTTTAACAATATATCCAACTGAAACCTTACTGAGGGATTTTAAAACAACATACCTAACAAGAACCCTACTGAGCAATGTTAAAACAACATACCTAACTGAAACCCAACTGAGGGATGTTTAAACAACATACCTAACAGAAATCCTTCTGAGCGATGTTCAAACAACATACCTAACAGAAACCCTACTGAGCGATGTTAAAACAACAGACCTAACTGAAACACTACCGAGAGATGTTTAAAAAAACATACCTAACAGAAACCCTACAGTGGGATGTTTAAACAACGTACCTAACTAAAACTCTTCTGAGGGATGTTTAAACAACATACCTCACAGAAACCCTACTGACGGATGTTAAAACAACATACCTAACAGAAACCCTACTGAGCCTTGTTTAAACAACATACCTAACAGAAACCCTACTGAGCGATGTTTAAACAACATACCTAACTGAAACCCTACCGAGGGATGTTTAAACAACATACCTAACTGAAAACCTACAGTGGGATGTTAAAACAATAAACCCAACTGAAACCCTTCCGAGGGATGTTTAAACAACATACCTCACAGAATCCTTACTGAGGGATGTTTAAAGAACATACCTTACAGAAACTCTACTGAGGTTGTTTAAACAACATACTTAACAGAAACCCTATTTAGGGATGTTTAAACAACATACTTAACAGAAACCCTATTTAGGGATGTTTAAACAACATTCCTAACATAAACCCGACTAAAGATGTTTTAACAATATATCCAACTGAAACCCTTCTATGGATGTTTAAACAAAATACCTAACAGAAACCCTACTGATGATTTTTAAACAATATACCCAACTAAAACCCTACTGAGGATGTTTAAACAACATACCTAACAGAAACCCTACTGAGGGATGTTAAAACAACATACCTAACAGAAACCATACCTAAGGATATTTAGACATTATACCTTACAGAAATCCAACTGAGGATGTTAAAACAACATACCTAACTGAAACCCTACCGAGAGATGTTTAAACGGCATACATAACAGTAACCCAACTGAGGGATGTTAAACTATCTTACCTAACTGAAACCCTACTGAAGCATGTTAAAACAACATACCTGACCAAAACGTTACTGAAGATGTTTAAACAATGTACCTAACAGAAACTCTACTGAGGGATGTTTAAACAATATACCTAACAGAAACCATACTGACGATCTTAAAACAACATACCCAACTGAAACCCTACTGAGCAATGTTTAAACAATATACCTAACGGAAACCCTACTAAGGATGTTTAAACAATATACCCAACTGAAACCCTACTGAGGATTTTTAAACAACATACCTTACAGAAACCCTATCGAGGGATGTCTAAACAACATACTTAACAGAAACTCTGCTGAGGATGTTTAAACAACATACCTAGCAGAAACCCTACTGAGGGATGTTTCAACAACATACCTAACAGAAACACCACCAAAGGAAGTTTAAACAGCATACCTAACAGAAATCTTATTGAGGATGTTAAATCAACATACCTAACTGAAACCCTACCGAGGGATGTTTAAACGGCATACCTAACACTAACCTTACTGAGGGATGTAAAACTATCCTACCTAGCTGAAACCCAACTAAAGCATGTTAAAACAACATACCTAACTGAAGCATTACTGAGGATGTTTAAACAATGTACCTAACAAACTCTACTGAGGGATTTTTAAACAATAAACCTAACAGAAACCCTACTGACGATGTTTAAACAACATACCCAACTGAAACCCTGCTGAGAATGTTTCAACAACATACCCAACTGAAACCCTACTAATGATGTTTAAACAACATACCTTACAAAAACCCTACTGATGATGTTTAAACAGCATACCTAACAGAAACCCTACTGAGGATGTTTAAACAGCATACCTAACAGAAACCCTACTAAGGATGTTTAAACAATATACCTAACTGAAACCCTACTGACGATGTTTAAACAATATACCCAACTGAAACCCTACTGAAGAATGTTTAAACAATATAACAACTTAAACTCTACTGAGGGATGTTTAAACAACATACTTAACAGAAACCCTACTGAGGGAAGTTTAAACAACATACCAAACAGAAACCCTACTAAGGATGTTTAAACAATATACCTAACAGAAACCCTACTAAGGATGTTTAAACAATATACCTAACTGAAACCCTACTAAGGATGTTTAAACAATATACCTAACTGAAACCCTACTGAAGAATGTTTAAACAATATACCCAACAGAAACCCTACTAAGGATGTTTAAACAATATAACCAGGGGCGTAGCAAGGACTTTTGAAGGTGTACGCAGAATCGTAGGGGAGTACGGGGGCATGCTCCCCCGGAATTTTTTTTTTCTGTAGATCGACTCATTTTGGCGGGTTTTTGGCATAAAATAAGCCATATTTTTTCACCATTTTTACTCGATTTTTGTTTTACTTTTTCTTATAGAACATCTACTAACAACTATTCAAAAAGATTTTCTGGACCAATGTTTACGCAGCTGCGTATTCTGCGTACTGGTAGCTACGCGCCTGATAACAACTTAAACTCTACTGAGGGATGTTTAAACAACATACTTAACAGAAACCCTACTGAGGGAAGTTTAAACAACATACCAAACAGAAACCCTACTGAAGCATGTTAAAACAACAAACCTAACTGAAACTCTACTGAAGGATGTTTAAACAATATACCTAACTGAAATCCTATTGAAGAACGTCAAAATAACATACCTAACTAAAATGATATTGACGGATGTTTAAAAAATATTCAACTAAAACCCTACTGACGGACGTTAAAAATAACATACCTAACTGAAATCCTAATGAAGGATGTTTAAACAAAATACCTAACTTAAGCCCTTTTGAAGAACGTTTAAACAATTTTCCTAAATAAAACCACTTCTGAAGGATGTTTCGACAACCATTTCGTAATGGGTTCAACACATTTACCTCTTCAAAGATTTGTTGGCATATAACATTGACGTTAAATTTATTCATAGCTTTCATTGACAACAATGGACGATAAATTCATTTAGGTTTACCATACATTTTATGTATAAAAGGATATGTCCTTGATTTCGATTCAAAAGTGAAACGTTTTAAAAGATATCGATACCATCCTCGAAACTATGAGTCCATAAATTGTTGCTATCTCTAGAGCAAGAATTTTGACAAATGAAACTTAAATTTTAAAAAGCAGCTCTGGTAAATTTAATAATGTAAGCTCATGAAAGGATCTCTGGTTCATTTGCAAATAATACAAGTAACTTTAATAATGACAGGAACACTAAACAGAAATATTTATTAGATAATGATCCTTCTGAATTGTCACCTGTTTTCACAACCTTGTCTGTTCAGATAAAATTAGAAGCCCCAAGTGACAAAAACTTACAAATTTATTCTCTCTAGAATCGCCAGAACTACCAAATTTAATCAATAATGATCTAGCATTAAGCTTGGATGTCTGGCAGGAACTTACTGCTGGGCGGCCATGTTAATTTTATAGAAACAGTATGCAAAAATATACAGAGGTGACCCTGAACATTTATGTCTACATGACATAAGGAACAGTCTAAGTCGGAATTCTGGGCAGAGATAAATGATTTTTAAATATACCCTTTTTGTTTAGTTGTTGAAACAAAATAAACTCAAACAGTGCCAGGGAAATGGATAGGAAGTTAAGTTAAAGTTTAAATATTATTAAATATTATTAATTTCCTCTAATAATACATAATATGAGAAAAAATAAGGGTATTTCCTGAGTCACAATTCAAGATTCAAGATACATTACATATCGACTACTTTTCTATTTGTTTGAAGACAAGAGCATGGCAGACGTTTCTATCACTTTAAAGGGTAGTTCAACAGCACATACCTGATAACACACTGATATATATACAAGCACTAAATTCAGATCATACAGAAATAACACCGTTTCTATGTTACCTGTTATAGAGGTGCACTCACTAACACGATAATTCAAAACCTGTTATCTGTTTTATTCTATATTGCGAGAAACTGTGCAAACAAACTTGACTATAAACACTGGTTGACCATTGCACACTACACTAAATTGGCATGCTTTCGAAAAAAATACATAAATATTTCTTTTTCATGTTGATTATTTAAAGTCATGGCACAAGCTGGGAATAGAAGACTTGTATATTTTCTCGTATTTTTGGTGATTGTTTTACCTGTCGTTGTTGGGATATTAGTGTGGCAGTTGCTTCCAGGATGTGAAGCAGACGATAAAAATGGCGGGAAAAAGGACAAAAATACAGGTGATGTGCAAACAACAGTGCTACCAGATATTAGACTAACTAGCACTGAAGAACCATTCGAGGACGGACCTTGGAAAACACTTCGATTACCAAAATCAGTTGCTCCTGTTCACTATGACGTCACTCTTTTCCCCGACTTTTACGCCAAGCGCGATACATTTTACGGAAACATTACTATGGAACTCAGTGTTACATCTGAAACCAACACAGTTATGGTGCATGTCAAGTACTTGAACATTTCGAACACACAGCTTTCCTACAAAGCAGACTTTTCCAACAATATACCGATCAAAAGGAATTTTGAGTATTCTCCAAATGAATTCTGGGTAATAGAAACTGTAAAACCGCTTATATCAAACTCCACGGTGTTTCTAAAAATAACTTTCAGCGGATCACTTACGCGATCTATTGTAGGTTTCTACAAAAGTTCTTACATTAACTCTATCACAAATAAATCAAGGTAAGTATCCCTCTTTCAGTATGTCCAATGTCTTTCTCTAAAATGATTTCTTTTGTCTTTTCAAAAATGTTAGCCATTAAAACGAAGAAAAATTCATAAGAGAAGGCTCACGTTTATTTCAAAAGCACTCGAAATCAAGATGACATCAGAAATAAAAACCCACACAGAACATTTATTTCTGTTGTTGTTGTTGTTTTGTTGTGTTTTTTTTGTTTTTATGGGTGGGTGGGCGTTGAAAGAGTATCTGAAAAGAGTATCTGACGTTGTGTAAAAAATGGCGTTAGAACATGAGTAGCACTTCAACGCAAGAGAATTATGAGCTAGAAAACCTACACCATAAAAGAATATTCTCCACTGCAAACAGAAATTAAGAATAGGTATGAAGGGTGGTAATCACACACATAAAATCAGTTTGTGTTTTGCCTTAGTTCTATAGCTACAACAAAGTTTGAACCAGTGGCAGCCCGTCGAGCCTTTCCTTGTTTTGACGAGCCAAATATCAAAGCAGAGTACACTGTCCATCTTGTACATCGTCAAGAGTACACGGCTTTGTCCAACATGCCGGCCAATGTAAGTTGTCTTTTATTATTTTTTCTGGTTTATATTTTCTTTTCTTAATCTGTTATAGCAATTGAAGACTTTTAATGCGAGATGATGTGTCAAGCAAATCATGCAAAAAGTCGAACACTGACATATGGTAATCTGACTCAACACACGTAGACATTTTGACGAGTTAACTCCCTTTTTGATATTTATTTTTATTTTTTATCTTTATTTTTTTTAAAGTACTTTAAAGAATCGCTACAACTAGGGTCTTATCAATGAATCGATCTTAACAAGAGGTCTCAATTGTTTCATATTTTAGACTTAGGTTCAAAATTTCAAACTTAGACTATTTCAAAAGCTAATTTTCGAATGATTTTAAACAAAAGTTGTCTTAGTAACGGGTCCTTACTGAATTATCATTTGACCGCTGTATCTTTGATAAATATGTGCCAAGTTCCTCACACGAAAAATCAGTCTGTAAGCAATACCTCGATCCCATAAAGTTTCCGAGGTTTGCATGCTATCTCTATGTGTTTGATCTTCTTTTAAGAATCCCGGAAGAAAATTATTGCGTTGCAGTTTTATACTTAGAGCACACTTTTATGTATTAAATATGTATGTAAACATATAAATATTGGTTACATAGGAATTGGGATGAAATGTCGCAAGTTTACGCGTATACAAATGTATACTTTTTCTACTGTCGTCTATGTTTTTATAAAGCAAAATGAATGTCACATTAAACATGTACATTCAGGTACAATTCACTTAAAGAAGTCTAACATTTGGAGAGGGATCATTTCATGCCTACACACGCTTTTCTTTCACTTTACTTAGTTGAGCAACGTTTCGAAAAGTTTTTCTAAGTGGTTGCATGTTTTTTTTAGTCATATATGTTAAGAGTTGTATTTTCAGGAAACAATCGTGTGGTCCAGACACTCGAGTTTGCGTGTCACGAGATTTGAGCGGTCTGTCAAAATGAGTACATATCTCGTCTGTTTCATTGTTTGCGACTTCAAGTACCTGGAAAATAAGTCTACAACAGGGACAAAGGTAATAACTTGATACCGATCCAGGTTGCATGATTGTTCAGTTTAACTTTACTGTTAAAGATCATTATCGAAAACAAATACAGTTTAACTTTACTGTTTATTATCGAATACCGACGTGCAGATTAATTGTAAAAACAAATACCCATGGGGAATAAACGAACATTTTGTAACTTAATCATTCAGTGTTTCTATAAATGTTTCGTGAAAAGTTGAAACGTCTCTGTAAAACAGTAAATTAATGTTAAGTAAAACCTGGTTTATTGTCAACAGTAGTGCTGTTTAGATATGTAATACATAATAAGTATATTTTATTATATATGCATTTGCTATGTAGCTTAAGTAATGCGTCGGTTAGATGTCTGTATTATCGCTGCAACTCGCATTTTGTTCGTTTTTGTTCTAGCTTACAATTCTAAAGTCATGTATGTAATGGCACGGTCACACCGCCCGAACTTTGTTGGAGCGTTCCTTGAACGGTTGGGAGAGGAGACCGAATTTCGACAACGCTCGTCACCGCGCACAAAATGGGGAAAAAATTGAAAACACGGGCGTTGCCTTAGCGGCGCACCGCTGAAGCCGGCGTTGCTATAGCGTTGGCTTAACGGTAGCGAGTGTTGGTTTAGCGGTGACGCGAGCGTTGATAGAGCGGCGTTCTGCGCATGCGGGCGTTGGTTCGGCGGGGGTTCAAAGTTGGTTTAGCGGCATACCGCTTTTGGTCCATTTCTCCCCGTATCGATTGCCAAATTCTGGTCCCGCTCCGACACCTCTATACCAACGCCAAACCAAAGTTCATCACCGCAGTGGATCGCTGCTTCAACGCCCGACGCCGTTCCAGCAATCCCGTGTCCGCTCGTAAAACGCTTACAACCGCTCCACCAAAGTTTGTGCAACTTTTAATCACCGCCCGGGCAAAGCTGGCGAAGCAGCGGTGGTCCAGCGTTCAAGATTTCTGCGTTGGCCTAGCGGACCCAAGCGTCCACGAACTTGCGTCTAGCGGTGCCAAACTTTGACTGGGCGTTGTTGGAGCGGTGGTGAACTTTGCCGGAGCGGAAAATTGCCCGGCCCGCTCCTCACCGCTCGCAATATTTTGTGCAGCTCAAAACTTTCGGAGCGGTAGAAGGGACCATAAGCGGGGGTAAACTTCTGATGAACGGTAACGAGCGGTGATGATTTTTTTTCACCGGTCCAGGAACGCTCCAGCAAAGTTCTTGCGGTGTGACCGGGCCTTAAACAACAGATAATGATTTAGTACTTCCTGTGTGATTTAGTACTTCCTGTGTACATGTCAAATCTAGTATATAAAACCCTCCAGGTTCGTTTATATGCACCATCTGATCGGGTCAACCAAACACAATTCGCTCTGGAAGTTGCCATGACGACTGTAGATCTATACACTAAGATGTTTAATGTTTCATATCCACTACCCAAACTTGGTATGTTTTGATATATGCAGATTTTGGAATCAATAGCGCCTGAAAGATTCATCGATATAAATCGACAAACTTACCTGGACTTTTATTGTACAAATTTGATCGAGTTCGTATATTTACACATACAACTACCCCATTAATTTTTATCGTACAAAATTCGAAATACATTAAAAACTATGCGCAGATCATAACGTAAGTGATTTTTATGAGAATTCAAGTCAGATAACATTAAATGGGCTGTGCTCCAGATGACAAAAAAAAAGAGAGAAAGTTTTCTTGTATTACAAATTTCTTGTAATATTTATGACTAATGCTTAAAAAATAACTTACTGACAAAAAATAAGTCAAATAATTTCATTATAAATTGTTTTTTTTTTCCCCTTTCAAAGTGCCATACCGTAACGCGACGGTATAACTATATCGTATAAGATTTAAAGTAAATATCTGTAAAACATGCGGCGATGGTGGTGACAGTAAAAGCGTGAGAAATATTTTGTTAACATGAGGGTCCAGAGTTCAAATCATGCTGGAGCGAAAATATTTTTTTTTTTTATTCTATTTTGACTTATATAATCAGTTTTGAAGTAAAATATTATGTTGTTATAATCTCACGGCATCTAAATATATAATTTATGAAAAAAAATTATGTCCAATTTGGAGTACAGCCTCTTTAATGCATACCTTTATATGTAAGTAAATGATTTGACATGATTTGTCTGCATAAAAGGAGGGAAATTACACAGTTCAGTTTTATGACAGCATCAAGACAATTTATACCTTATTTTTCCGTATACTGCATGATTTATACAATGAACCTGTCCATCATTCAATCGGGGGAAATTCTGTTATTTAATGGTTTTAATTGAAAACTAGATAACTCTGTTGCAAACAGTCCAGACCATGAGCAGACTGCATGAATGTACAGGCTGATCATTGTCCGCACCGGACGCAAAGCCACAGAACAATTATCGTCAGCAAGGTGAAGGTCGTAACTATGTGTTCTATTTTTAGACCTTATTTCTATCCCTGATTTTGTGTCCGGAGCCATGGAAAATTGGGGCCTGATAACTTTCCGAGAAACAAACATTCTGTATGACCCAGATCAGTCATCGTCTGCCAACAAGCAACGTGTGGCCACAGTTGTCGCCCATGAAGTATCCCACCAGGTAGCGCTTTAGGATTAAATAGTGAAACACATGCTGTATTTATTGAAATTGAATGATAATTTACTGCAGTACTACGTTCTTAATGATTATGCCAAAGAATTCTAGTTCGATGTATTAATGTTTCGCAGCCGATGTGCGTGAAGTTAGCTGCCAGTTGCCAGTTGACAGTTGCCAATTCAATTGGCAACTGGCAACTGGCATCTTACTTCATAGTCCAGCTACCAATTCAAACTAAAATGAAATTGTAACTAGAAGCCAGATCGCCACAGAAGGCGAATTGTCAATTGGCAGCCAGGTGCCAATTCAAAAAGTAGCGTGAATTCTGACAATTGAGTGAATTGGCAGCTGGCAACTGGCAGCCAGATGCCAATTCAAAAAAGCATCATGAAAACTGAACATTGAGTGAATTGGCAACTGGCAACTGCCGGTCAGGTGCCAATTCGTCTAAGACGTGAATCGTCAACTGGCAACTGGCAGCAAGATGCCAGTTCGACGAGTATCATGCATTAGTGATATTAATTGAATTGGCAACTGGCAGCCAGATGCCAATTCATTAAAGATCGCGAATTGTCAACTGGCAACTGGCAGCAAGAAGCCATTTCGACAAATATTATCAATTGGTGACATACACTGAATTGGCAATTATCAACTGGAAACCAGATGCCAAATCATTAAAGATCGCGAATAGGCAACTGGCAACTGACAGCAAGATGCCAGTTCGACAAATACCATGAATTATTGATATTAACTGAATTGGAAACTTGCAACTGGCAGCTAGATGTCAATTCGTCAAAAACAACGAATTGTCAACTGGCAACTGTCACCTAGAAAACAATTCCAGAAGTATCATGAATTATTGATATTAACTGAATTGGCAACTAGGAAACTGGCAGCCAGATGTCAATTCGTCAAAAATCGCGAATTTTCAACTGGCAACTGGCAGCTAGATGCCAATTCCAGAAGTATCATGAATTATTTATATTAACTTAATTGGCCACTAGAAATTGCCAACCATGTGCCAATTCATTAAAGATCTCGAATGGCAACTGGCAACTGGCAGCTAGATGCCAGTTCATTTAAGATCGTGAATTGGCAACTCGCAGTCAGATGCCAGTTCGAATAATACCATGAATTATTGATATTAACCGAATTGGAAACTGGCAACTGGCAGGCAGATGCCAATTCGACAAATATTATAAATTTGTGACATTCACTGAATTGGCAACTAGCAACTGGCAGCCAGATACCAATTCATTAAATATTGCGATTTGGCAACTGGCAGTCAGATGCCAATTCGACAAATACCATACATTTTTGATATTAACTGAATTTGCTACTGGTAACTGGCAGCCAGATGCCAATTCGACAAATATTATAAATTGGCGACATTAACTGAATTGGCATCTAGCAACTGGCAGCCAGATGCCAATTCATTAAAGATCGCGTATTGGCAAATTGCAACTGGCAGCCAGATGCCAGTTCGACAAATACCATGCATTATTGATATTAACTGAATTGGAAACTGGCAACTGGCAGCCAGATGCCAATTCGACAAAAATTTTAAATTGTTGACATTAACTGAATTGGCAACTAGCAACTGGCAGCCAGATGCCAATTCATTCAAGATCGCGTATTGGCAAATTGCAACTGGCAGCCAGATGCCAGTTCGACAAATACCATGCATTATTGATATTAACTGAATTGGAAACTAGCAACTGGCAGCCAGATGACAATTCATTAAAGATCGCGTATTGGCAAATTGCAACTGGCAGCCAGATGCCAGTTCGACAAATACCATGCATTTTTGATATTTACTGAATTGGAAACTAGCAACTGGCAGCCAGATGCCAATTCGACAAAGATTATAAATTGGTGACATTTACTGAATTGGCAACTAGACGTGAATCGTCAACTGGCAACTGGTAGCAAGATGCCAGTTCCACGAGTATCATGCATTAGTGATATTAATTGAATTGGCAACTGGCAGCCAGATGCCAATTCATTGAAGATCGCGAATTGTCAACTGGCAACTGGCAGCCAGAAGCCATTTCGACAAATATTATAAATTGGTGACATTAACTGAATTGGCAATTATCAACTGGCAGCCAGATGCCAATTCATTAATGATCGCGAATTGGCAACTGGCAACTAGATGCCAATTCCAGAAGTATCATGAATTATTGATATAAACTGAATTGGCAACTGGAAATTGGCAGCCATATGCCAGTTCGTTAAAGATCGCGAACTGGCAACTGGCAGCCAGAAGCCAATTCGACAAATATCATAAATTGGTGACATTTACTGAATCGGGAACTGACAACTGGCAGCCAGATGCCAATTCGTTAAAGATCGCGAATTGGCAACTGGCAGCCAGATGCCAATTCGTCAAATACCTTGAATCATTAATATTAGCTGAATTGGCAACTGGCAGCCAGATGCCAATTCGTTAAAAATCGCGAATTGGCAACTGGCAGGCAGATGCGTATTCGTCAAATACCTTGAATCATTGATATTAGCTGAATTGGCAACTGGCAACAGGCAGCCAGATGCCAATTCGTCAAAAATCGCGAATTGTCAATTGGCAACTGGCAGCTAGATGCCAATTCCAGTAGTATCATCATTTATTGATATTAATTTAATTTAAAATGTCTAATTGGCATCTGGCTACAAATTGACAGTTGACTATTCGCAATTTTTTACGAACTGGCATCTGGCTGCCAGTTGCCAGTTGCCACTTCACTCTCTGTCCAAAATTCATAATGCTTGTCAAGTTGGCATCTAGCTGCCGTATCCAGTTCTTGATATATAATCTTTAACGAACTGGCTTCAAGCTGCCAGTTGCCAATTCAGTTAATAGCAATAATTTATGGTAAATGTCAAATTGGCATCTGGCTAACAATTGACAGTTGACTATTCGTAATTTTTGACGAACTGGCATCTGGCTACCAGTTGCCAGTTGCCCATTCATTCTATGTTAGTAATTCATGATACTTTTTGAACTGGCATATGGCTTCCAGTTGCCAGTTGCCGATTTACGATCTTTAACGAATTGGCATCTGACTTCCAGTTGCCAGTTGCCAATTCGGTTAATATCAATAATTCATGATAAATTTTGAATTGGCATCTGGCTACCAATTGACAGTTGCCGATTCGCAAGTTTTGACATACTGGCATCTTGCTGCCAGTTGCCAGTTGCCAATTCCCTCTATGTTCATAATTCATGATACTTGTCGAACTTGCATCTGGCTGCCGGTTGCGATTTGCCAATTCGCAATATTTAACAAATTGGCATCTGGCTGCCAGTAACCAGTTGCCAATTTGGTTAATATCAATAATTTATGATAAATGTCGAATTGGCATCTGGCTACCAATTGACAGTTGGCGATTCGCACGTTTTGACGAACTGGCATCAGGCTGCCAGTTGCCAATTCACTCTATGTTCATAATTCATGATACTTGTCGAACTGGCATCTTGCTGCCAGTTGCCAGTTGCTGAATCGATTAATATTAATAGTTTATGAAACATATCGAATTGGCATCTGACTGCCAATTGACGGTTGACGATTCGCAAATTTTGAGAACTGGCAGCTAGCTACGAATTCAAATAAGTTTGAATTAGCAGCTGGACTATGAAGTTGGCTGCCAGTTGCCAGTTGCCAATTGAATTGGCAACCGGCAACTGGCAACTGGCAGCTAACTTCACGCACATTCGCAGCCGTCCTCAGGCAAGACAATCAATGAAAAACTTTTTTCTCTTACTTTTTTTTGTGGTAACCATGAGAGAATACCTAAAATTCAAGTTTTTATACGTAATATCTTACGTATAAGTTGATTTTAAAAAATGTATTTATTAATGCAGTGGTTTGGCAACCTGGTAACAATGGACTGGTGGCAGGATTTATGGCTAAACGAGGGATTTGCCTCTTTCATGGAATATTTAGGCGCAGCCGAACACGAGCCAGATTGGCAACTGGTAATATAAATTTCAAATCACTTGCATACCATGTTTTTCTTCAAAATTGCATAGAAGAACACAACGTTATACTAATAAATATATAATAAAAAAGCGATTACTTCCTGTGCAGTAATCTCCCTTGGTAGTGTTCGAGATTTGGTAGCGAGCATTTTTATTTATACTTGAAATGTCTCTTATAATTGTAATACTGCGCAATCAAAGTCACACAAATACTTTCGATTTTTTTTTTCAGTTAGAATATTTTTTAATCGGCGACCTTCAACCTGTGATGGTAACAGACGCTGGTGTATCTTCCCATCCAATCGTCGTACAGGTTGACGACCCGGCACAAATCAACGCCGTGTTTGACAGTATTTCATACAGCAAGGTTAGACCCTTTTTTAGACTATTGTTTGAATGTAAACAGTTCTTGTAGTAGCATTCGTGTTAAAAAAAAACCTACAGGTGCGCGTGGATATTAACAACAGTATCACTAAAAGTGACAAAAGGATTTTTTAAGGCAACAAGTAAAACATTCCGGTCTACTCAGAAAACAAGAAAAACACTGACCGAGATTTTGTGACCAAACGTTTATCTAATCATAATGAAACTTTCTAGGGAGTGGGGTCGTCTTTTAACTGTGTATCATTACGAGGTTATTCTTACAATGTTAACAGTTCCACTTCATTCATCAAATCATATACTTTTAGATTCCAGCTTTTTCACTTTGTCTTTACTGGGAAGAGCCTTTTTTAATGTTGCTGGAGCTAGTGGCCCAACCCTTTTGTTTCAAAACATACTCAAATATGGTTGTAAATGTATATATATGTAAAAAAGGTTGTAGAAATGAAGTGTGTTTAAAGTATATACACATTAATAAAGGACCGATTAAAAAATATATTGGTTATCGCAAACCAAAGCTCAGATTCCTGTAGTTAATTGTACGCACCTGTCGTCGTGTGTATATCACTTTTTCAATGCTTGTGTTACAGGGCTGCTCAATTATAAGAATGTTGGAGCAATGGATGGGCAGTGACGTGTTCTTTCACGGAATTTCAAAATATTTACAGCACTTCCGGTTCCAAAATGCCCGCACCGATGACCTCTGGAATTTCCTTGGAAACGTATGTCTGTATAAGTACTTAGAACCATATATGTAATAAGTTTCATCTGCCCAGTAAACAGTTTAAAGGTGATAGATAATTTAATGTAGCTGTATATAGTGTTGCCCCTTACAAGCATCTTTAGCGCAAAGCACATCTACATATAGAAATTTGTCCTTCTGCAGGATTTGCTGATTGTCTAATTCTTAAAACAGAACAAAATTTGTCCTCACAAATTGTGTATGCTCTGAAATATTTACAGCATAGTTTTATTTCAGCATTATTTTACAGATAACAACTTTGAAATGAAAATTGTTTCTTGTTTAGATAGAGCAAGGATTGAGTGTGAAGACAGTTATGGATACCTGGACTAAACAGATGGGTTTACCGTACATTAACGTTACCGTGAACGGGTCTCTAGTCACGGTTCGCCAACAGCGATTCCTCGCTGATTCGTCAATACATTATAACGCCAGCGAGTCTGAATACGGGTAACTTGTATAATGTACAATTTTTAGGCATTCGTAGAAAAACGCAACAACACATTTAAAATTTCAAAGAAGAATATCTAATGTGCCAAGTAGTTAGACTTCCTAAACATATATAGGCACATCAAAACAGTGTGTTTCTGTAACAGACATTTAGACATTTAGTTAAGACATTGTTAGCCGTAACTCTAAATATTAAAAACAAATACTTCTGGATTTTTAGCGAAAGTCATGAAGTCCGGTAGTAATTCCTTCATTATGTTCTTTTCATATCTGAATTCGAAGGAACTATTTTTTAAAAAAATCTTAAAAGTTTTGTAGTGAATCCTTCATTTAATATATGAATTTGAAATAACAATGCATGTGCAAATGTTAGCGTATGTTTTGATATCACGATATGTAAAGAAATCTGTAGACAGACTCGTTATGACATTGCTGGTTGGTTTGTAAAACTTAAATATGTAGGCTGGAATTTGTTCGAAATGTAATGATGTTTCTGTTATCATATCAAAATAGGGTTCTCCCGAGTGTTTTACCCTTACCATGCGATATGTCTTAAATGGACTTGTCCATCTTTCAATTTGGACAGATCCGTTAATTTGTTTATGGGTGTGCACATTGAAAATTTACTGTCTTAAAGGCGAGTAGTGCAGACCATGATCAGACTGCACGAATTTGAAGGCTGATCTTAGTCTGCTCTGGTTGCAAAGGCAAAGTCATTTGCCTCCAGCAGGATAAAGGCTAAGTATACAAAGAGTGAATGTTAAGTAGAAGAAGTGTATTATTAAGGTACTCACGTAAAGTGGAACCATAAATGTTCAAAACATATTTTTTAAAATTACTTTTCTATTATGTTGTTTGCATGTACCTGTATAAAATGTACAAGTGGGTGGCTTGCAGATACCTGTGGTATATAAAACTGAATTACATGACGAGTGATGGTCATACTAATAGCAAATGGATGCCGAAAACAGAATCAGGTACTGTAATCTGAACTTATATGTTGTCGTGTGACCCCTATATGATTTTATTAAAAAAAAAAAAAAAAAAAAAAAAAAAAAAAACCGAATTAACGTTTTACAAAGTCAAGAAAAAGGAGGTCAACCAGTCAGTGAGAAATTCTTGTTTCATTTGACTTATATTGAAGTAAGTGATGGTACCAAGAACGTGATGAGTTTGAATGATAATTCTGACATGTTTATGTTATTTTTAGTATTTCACGCTTTGTTATACTGTGTATTTAGTAGAATTTCTTTGTAGGTGAAACAAATTTGTAGTCGTTTGTTCCTCAGTAGCCTTCTACTTCTTAGTTCGTCTTTCTGTGTGGCGTTCTAACACACGGAATTGTACCATAATTTCGCGACTTACATGATCATATCTTTACCAGTAACCTTTGAGACCGGTGTCAACATTGAGAGCCAAACGGACAAGTGGATAAAATTCAATTTGAACGAAACTGGTTTTTACAGAGTGAATTATCCTGAATTCCTTTGGAAGCGACTGGCAGACGAACTTGCATCTGGCAATAACGTAAGTAATCTTGCGTCTAGAAAACACTCATTTTCAGGCGAAGTGGAAATTTGTCGGCGACGTTTGTGAGTGATATTTGTCAATGACGTTTTATATATTGTGATCATTCTCACTGACACAACACGTTCAGAACCAAATGCTAGCCTATTTACCAAAGAATTAAAGGCGCATATGATCGATTATTTTAAATAAATGAAAACAGTAATATTATTAAGATATTATCTGAAAATGTCCGTTACCTTGAGATTTTTTTTCAGATGCTAAGTATCTCAGACAGGGCAAACCTGATCGACGATGCCTTCAATCTTGCACGTGCTGGTCACCTTAGTTATGGCATAGCGCTGGACATGACGTCATATCTCGACAAAGAAAAGGATTATCTCCCCTGGAGGAGCTCAGCAAACGCGCTTTCGTATTTATCCACCATGTTGGAATTTACTGGTGACTACAGTCTTTTACAGGTTGGTATCCCTTGTACAAGGTGGCCATACCACGTGGTATATGATGTCATTTAGGCTGTCGCGAGCAGCATTATTTTGACTCGATTCGGAGGACAACTCTGCTGTAAGTATTTTATCTCTACATCAATATATACTAAGCATACTAAGCATAGTGCATGTGAAGCGGACATTTGTGCCTTACATACAGACCCTAATGATTCTTTTTTCAGATGTACACTTTTTCTGAAAATTCGGGAAATAAAGAGTTCGTAACAATATATTTGCTATCGCGATAGGCGCATCAGTTTTCCCGAATGTTATAAAATTCTGTACATTTGACAAAAGAATCATCATGGCCAATGTGTAGGACATAATATTCCACTTCGCATGCGCTATATATCATTAAAATTGGTGAAGAAATAAAATACAACCTTCGAATCGAGTCAAAATATTGTTGCTCGCGATAGCCTAAATGACATCATATACTACGTGGTATGGCCACCTTGCTTGTAGTAAATCACTCATATAATCAACATGTAATCATTGGAAAGAAGTTTTGAAGTCAAGTATACTTGAGTGTAAGTATACTAAATGCTTACTTCAAAATTTATCTGCATGATGGAACAACGTTTGGCCCATCGAAGGAAGTAAATAAAGGTTAAGGAAGGAAGAAGATCTATCATTCTGGTTTTTTATTTTTCCGTCAACAGAGGACGAAAAAATCTTTACCCAGACAGATAGGAGGTTATGGCTGTTCTTGACTGTTTCGTTCTAGTTTAGCTGTTAAAACTATTATAAGAAATCTTACACACAGCTGTACAACCGCACCTTTTGTTTTTGCTTTTTGAAGGAATACAAAGTAAAAAAGGTTTCACCTGTATTCGATGAAATTGGTTGGAATGATACAGGCTCACATGTTCAAAAGTGAGTATGGCTTATACTTCTATTTCCGTTATAATACTGAAATCTGTCTGGTTTACAGAGTTAATGAAATCTATTTTTATAAATGCGCATTGATATTTTTTTCATTTGTTAAAGCTCTATCACCTCAGAATTTTTTTAAAACGGAGATAATCACTCTAAATTTACTGATGCCAGAGCAGGTAACTTGAGTCACGTGTACTCTGTAATAGCGAGGTCGACATCCCATGAAACGGGATTGTTTCAAAACTGGATTAAAAATTTTACAATATTTTCACAGATTGATGCGTTCTACGATCATCTCGCTTGCATGTGGCAATGGCCTCCAGGTCTGCATTGAGACTGCAGAACAAAAGTTTAGAGATTGGCTTTACAACAGTACGAAGTAAGTGAAATCATTAATTTATTTATTTGTTCTATGATTTCAAAAAGATATTTAGAACTGTTACTAAAAGGTCCTTTTTATGTTTCGCGAGAGTTTAATTGTGTCAAATTTCCTTTGATATTGTAGAAATGGTAATAATTGTTTGTAAAGCTGCTACTTAGTACCATTGAGATAACTGTCCACTTTATTACGTTACCTTTACCAGCATGTCCTTTACCTTACAATCACTTATAAACCGAGATTATTTAGTTTCAATATTGTCACTTACTTACGGTCCCTTAATTACAAAATATGTCATAAATTATATAGATAAATTGTTTTGATTACCTATTGACCCATGGATTTTTATTTAAATTATCACTCTTAAAAAAGGATCACCTATGAAAAGAAACTTTGTCGACAATACTATTCACTTGTGATACTTAATTGACTGAGACTGGTTTGTTACAGACCTTAAATATTAATACGGGATGCTCCTTGCGTTAACGAACCGATATTGCACTGTTACAGTCTCGCTTCCCGCATGATCTCTTATAAAGCGAATTATTTCTACTATCGCCACTCAGTCTGTACTTGCGATCGCTTATGACCGAGACTGATTTGTTTCAGGATCGCTCCTAACTTGCAGTCGCTTAAAATAGAGGTTTATTTGTTTCAGTATCACTACTAACTTGCGATCGCTTATTACCGAGGTTTATTTGTTTCAGTATCACCCCTTCTTTGCGATCGCTTCTGATCGAGATTTATTCGTTTCAGTATCGCCCCTAACTTGCAATCGCTTATTTCCGAGGTTTATTTGTTTCAGTATCTACCGTAACTTGCGATCGCTTATGACCGAGGTTTAGTTGTTTCAGTATCTCCCGTAACTTGCGATCGCTTATTAACGCGGTAGGGTTGTCTCAGCATCGCCCCTTACTTGCGACCCCTTATAATCGAGGTTTATTTGTTTCAGTATCGCCCCTAACTTGCGATCACTTATTTATACGTATGGTATGAGGTCAGTAGACCGGTCACAAGAGTGGATGATGGTATGGCAGAGGTACATGGCGGAGTCGGTCCCTCAGGAGAAGTCAAAGCTGATGGCAGCACTATCACAGACACCGTCTGTATCTCTTTTAATGAGGTGAAACATTTTATCACGCCTACACTGTACAGATTAGATTGATCAGATTGATAAAGTTGATCTATTAAAAAAGATTATGTACATTACAATTCCAATAGGTCTCTATCAAAAGTTTGAATTTAGTTCTTATTGTAATGTGCTCTATGACATGTTTATGTTTTGTTGTCGATGTGTAATAATAATAACATCTTTATTTAAAGAAGGCGACATATTAAGGTTATACATGAAACATACATAGACCTTATTTACAATATGACCTTCTTAAACAATAGATTAACATATAAACATATAACATATGCATTTAAGCATCACATATGCACAATACACATCGACAGGCACTTAAAACTATATTCATTATGTAATATCAATTAACAATAGACCTTTCCCGCTTAAACCTAAACCAGTTTGCACGACAAAGTGGTATCAGCAAAATGCAATAATTTAGTAGTGCACATTCATAATATATCAGTTAAACATGTATCAACGTTTGACTGCTATTAAGTCTATTTTTGCTTTATTCCTTTTCTCACAGGTATATAGAGTTTGCAAAGAACGAATCGAATGTTCGGTCCCAGGATTATTTCACGGTGTTAACCTACATAGCCAGAAACCCTGTTGGACGTGGGCTGGTTTGGGACTGGATAAGGGATAACTGGCAATACCTCGTCGACAGGTGTCATGCGTTTTACATTTAACATTTGTGTTGATTTACCTTGTTATGGTTAAATGTAAATTAAAAACTAAAGAATATAATACAATTTGCCCTTAGAATGTGGTGTCCTGAAATAAAGCAAATTCTTTTTCAAGGTGCAGATACATGCTTCTTGAAATACATAAACTAATTTCTTATAAGAATCCCCTGTCTAGAGTAAAAGTAGATTTGAATAGAATAGAGTATCACAGGCTAAACAGAAATATAACTTTCTTAGGACTTAAAGAACAGACTGATAATGTTGTTAGCTTTCATAATGACCGTTATGTGATATCTTGAGTTTGTTTCTTTTTTCCAGGTTCACCCTTTACTCCCGATATTTTGGGAGAATCATACCCAGTGTTGTTTCGAGCTTCAACACCGAATATCAACTGGAAGAAGTAATGCCTTTATGTTAGAATAATAACACTTAAATTAAATAAAGCAGATTTCATCGTTAAAGTATTTAACTATTCTTATTAAAATAATAAACCAATTGAGGTTTTGAAAAATGAAGAAAACTTGTTTTTGGGATGGAATATTCCTTTTACAGTTTTAAGAAATAAATTATTCAGTATGAATTTCCTCACAAGGCGGCTGTTATAGGTGCTTATAGTGCTTTTTTAATAAACTGTAGCTTCGTCAATTACACAAAATATATTTTGAAATCATGTCTTTTATTCAAAGGTTGAAACGTTCTTCAAAAAGTACCCGGATGCTGGTGCAGGCGCCAACGGCAGAGAGCAAGCGCTTGAGAGTATCAGACGAAATATTAATTGGATGAAACAAAACAAAGATGTCGTGGTTGACTGGTTACGGAACAATGCGTGACAGACTCTGAAACATACTTTTGAATGCCTGCCTTGTTAAGATTTAAAATCTCTACTGGTGGTACGAGATGACGTATAACAAAGTTGTATAAAGAGGAAATCTGTATGTACATAGAAAACAAAATATATACGCAGAATGACAAGACTTTTATCATGGCAAAGAAGGCATGAACTGACTGAGAATAACTTTTGTTTGCAGCAGTTTGTATCTGTAATATTTTTCTTTGCTTTACATCTTGAACAGCTGTTGAACTAACATACCGAATTTTCAGTAAATGTGTGATAAGTGTTTTATTTTATGCCTACCAATGAAATATAGGGAAATATCAGTGAGATAAAAGTGATAATCCACTGTTTTGAATCAGTGAAATTACCATTTTGATAATCCACTGTTTGTGCAAGAACTACTTTTCCCCACCACGTAAATACAAGAGAATCCGCTGTATTTCAGACAGTGACAGCGAGTGAAATTTATTTACTTTGTTAAATCCAGTTATAATATTGAATTCCTGAGCCTAACTAGTTGTGAACAATGATGAAATTCGCCATAAATTATTTAAAATGTCTGATTTGTTTACATAACTCACATGGACAATATCCAATATGGCCGACTTTCAATTCAATTGATTGAATATTACTCGGTATTAATCCACTTTTATAATTAAAGTATGTATGGCTAAAATTCAATAAATATTGATAAGCTGTGTAGAGAAAAATAAATGTTATTTGATGAAAGTGTATTCAGTTTATTTCAGCAGAAGTAAAGTTATCATATGTATTGGAGATTGTCTGCACATTTTTTTGTGCGGAGTAACCAAAGTACGCATTAACTGATTTGCGGCTCACCATGGGGAATTTATTGAAGGCCCTGAGTAAAAATGTCATAAAATACCCATTTTTGACGTGTTGGCATAAAATAAAAAGAAAATTTGTTTGTTTTTTAGTGGAAGATGGGAATTTATTTCATCTCGTGAACACCATATGTTTATATTTTCACTCGTGGCTGCGCCACTCGTGAAAATATCACATATGGTGTTCACTCGATGAAATAAATTCTCATCTTCCACAAAAACAAACAAATATCCTCTATGTCATATAGCATTAAAAGTTATCCACCTGCCTTAATTTTCCCTTGTACCTTCTGCACGTGGCAGGTATGATCTGTTCTTTACAACGGGTTCATCTGATCAACTTCTGAATGGGAACGGATCTTGTGAATTTCTCGGTATGTCTGAGTTCTGATCATGCGAATGATTCCAATATATTAAGTCAGAAAATAAACTAGAAAAATATAAATGAACTAGAAGATATATGCAAAGACTTTCTTAAAAAGGTGAGCAATCATATCCTCATCAGAAAACTTTTCAGAAAAAGTATGCAATGAAAAAAGAATAGATATGCAGTGGGAATACCGTATTCTTAACTCAAGCCGACTTAAATCAGGTATTCAATATTATATTAATATACTAATGCTCTAGCAAGTGGAAGATGTATTCTTTGTCATTTAATGATTATCCATGTTGTGACTCATTCGTTTATTTTTTCTAGTTTTTATTTCAAATTTTTAGGAATTGACAGAGAATGTTATGAAGGTATAATTAGTCTGTTTTGTATAGAATCAGAACTGCTGTCTGTCTACGTGTCTTCTGCCAGATTCCAGACCAGTTATACTTCTTTGCTAATGTCAATACATTGTATATAAAATATATATATATTTTATCTTCTGTTAAGCGTATCGTCTAATCCTAGCACATCATATTCAGTCCTGGCTTGTTTGTAGTACAAGCAGTTTCCTAATTTCTTCCAAGGGATATAATCTACATAAAAGGCATTACCAGAAATGATACAGCGTTTTACGTTGACTTCTTGCAATCGACATGCATCTACAATTGTCTTAGAAGTACAGGGATTAGAAAATACTGTTTCACTGAAGGCAAGTTTTAAATTGATATTACCAAAGAAGTATGTTTTGTCTGGTAATCTGCAGGAGAGACGGGAATAATACAGCAGTTCTGAAAGTTTGAACGTAAACAAAACACATTGACCCACTATATCCTTAATAAGGTTTTCTGTCAATAGCTAGAAGCTCGCAATAATAAAAAGAGGAAAGTTGTGTGATTAGGTCGCAACATAATCGCACTAAAATCGACAGAGTTTCAGCTGTATCTTAACTGAAAAGTCTAACGAGTTTGAGGTGTTTTTCCAAGAAGCAAATGATCTAGTTTCTTAAAGAAACTTTAAATCAAAAACTTTGTTGCTTATGCTGGCTAATAAAACGAAAACGTCGATATGAGATATTAAGATTTCATCTCCTACATATAGAATCACATTCGGGCCAGTCTTTTGTCTGGCCATTTTATATACTAGTGAAATATTAAAACCTTCTGAATGGTAACTCGTAAAATTCTCTTTCGTCCACAGAACATCCCAATAGGTTTCAAATCAAACAGCTTTTGCGTTAAGCATGTCAAAGAGTCACGAATAATTGTCTTTGCCGAAGAGTTTCTGTCAATGCCCTGGCGGCGTTAACCATATAGAATCGGTTTTGGCTCAAAGCCTATGGGCGTTAAAACTTTCCAGCGAGATTCAGATCAGAGCCTTCCACTGCCTCGCTAAAGTGCTCTATTCAAATCTTTGCCTTTGCGGTTAAAATGATAAAACAAAAGCATATTGATATATTCTTGAGGCGTTTAAACTTTCCATCTTAAAACTGTCCATCATTAAAACTTTCCAAAGATTCAGGATCATTGCTTTTTGGACGTATAAAATAATAATAATAATTGCATCAATGCATTTATGGTGTTTAAACTTTTTGTTTAGTTTCGCATCTTACGGTGTCGCATCTACATACTTAATGGAGTTTATATTTTCCAAATAGTTATGTTACAATGCCACTGTGGCGTAAAAACTGTCTAAAGAGTTTGGACCAATCCCATGATTCGTAGACACGTTTAACAATTTCCTGGTCCAAAGTATTTTGCACCGTGGCTTTGTTTTGATAAGAGACATATATTTTATTTATAGCCTTAAGAACGTATTGTCAATAAATATACGATACCTAACAAACATCCTGAAGACTAACTCTTTTCATTTCCACGGATAAACTGTACAGGTAAAATTTGTTGTCAATTGCAGAAAGATTTGTGAAGAGTGAAAGTAAAACACACTACTATGTTTTGGTTAACTTATGGAAAAACTATACTGAATGGCCATGCCAGTTTTGTCTAAGGCCAGTCAGTATGCTAAAGGCTTGTGCTTGCCATGGTAATGTAGCTGAACATATTGATGTTGTGCGTGTGACTTGTCATGTCCGAGACTTTTGGACCGTTCATGATTGTTGTAGATCTGACTCCAGGGCTAAACCATTTAATCTCGACTTCATATTTTCGTAACCGATTTTTGCCAGCAAATGCCAATGCCGCCGTAACGTATGGACGTGTAAACAACATATACAGTGTCCAAACTCTCAAAAATAGGCTAACCGAAAATGGTTTTAGACCTAGATGTCTGAATGTCGGATCGCATTTAACGGATAAATGTCGACAGGGTAACGTCAGTTTGTACGTTGGACACAACGAGACTGGAATATTGTTGTGTTTAGTAACGATTGTAGTGATGGTCCGATGTGTTGTTACCGACGAGGAATGAATGTTACATCGACCTATGCGTCCTGAAGAGATCGTTTTGTTAACGGCATGGTTTGGGTGGGGTATCTAACAGCTAACGCTCACAACAGTTAGTTGTGGTCAATTTGGTAGAAGATATCGTAAGGAAATCTTGAGGCCAGTTGTTTTTTACATAGTTTGCCGCCAATCCTAGCATTACGCCATTTTAACAAGACAACGCTCGATGTCACACGATAATAAGTGATTTTCCTCGGGCTTCCAATACTGATTTGGTAACGTGGCCAGTTTTTTTCCCAGACCTGTCTCCTGTTGAAGATATATCAGAATCGTTACGTGTGACGGCAAAATCTGCAGACAAGCGAAGAACTTAGACATATGTTTGAAAAGTGAACTGCTTTAACATGTGGACACCGGTAAGTTCAAGCGACCTCGTTGTGTTGCTGTGTGTTACGTCAACGGTGGACATAAAGGTTACTGATCATTGTGCCAATTGTCTTTTTGAATAATTACGATTTTCCCGATGAAATGTTCATTGTCATTTTGTGATATTCTTTCGTTGTATGAAAAATTTAATTTAATGTTTGCTGTTTGTTGTTATCGTTTCTATTTTGGGTGAGTATAAATTGAACAGTCTGATTTTCTTTTATTCAGATTTTGGAAAGCAAACATACTCCGTATGTATGAAAAGAAATATTGTTAAAAGATTTGCTCGCATTTTCAAAAAAAAAAAATACATTTTCTGCGAAATACTTTTGCCCTTGGCCTGCTGAATGAGCATGATATATTTCTATTTTCTATAAGGTACACCATGATTTCTTTCATACCAAGCATTTTTACATTAGTACTTCGGTGAGACAATGATACTACACTTTATTTATATGTTAATGATATGCATTAGAGGTTTTGTTACTGAAAGAAAACTTACGTGTAAGAACTTAGAGATGTAGTTATCAGGTTGCAAAACTGAACTAGAGTGAGAAATCTACATTTGTATCTAAACATTCTGTGTTTTGAATTGATTTTGTTTACACTTCAAGTTTCATTTTAAATTTGCCATGAATTAATTAATAGCGAACTTCACATTTAGATATTTCTTTTTGGCAAGAGCGTGTTATATATTGAACGAGAATGGAATACTTATAGCGGCTTTGTGAAAAATAAATCTTGATTTTGAGCAATAATGCTTAAAGGAAATATAAAAAATAGAATTGGTTGGTCACAGTATATCACCAATAATGGTTGTTTACAACTCTGTTCAAAAATATTTCAAATTACTTCGCCATGGACAGGTCTTACTTGATCACATCCATCCATCCATCCATTCATTCATTCATTCATTCATATATGAGCTGAACAAGCCCGCCGGACGACAGAACTACAGCGAGCAGACGATCGCTGGCGCCGACGGACAAAGCTAGATGGTTGCTGAGACGGCAATGTCTCGCTGCAAAGCTCTGTTCGCCTGGAGAATGCCGAGGACACCCTGCTTCTTGGCTTGAGAGAGCTCGTTTAGGCATCGCTTCTCAGTCCACCAAGCTCGCAGGAAAAGCAAGGGTGCTCGGCGCGGTTGTGATTTGCTGTCTTTTGGCCGTGGAGATGCCGATTGTCCGCCTCGATAAACACGATCGAATCGGACGGTCTGACATATGCTTTGCCGGGATCTCAGCGGTTGAACGATTACTAACGTGTACATTATTTCCTTCCTATTTGTACTTTCAATGAAATTTTCAATGGAAAACATTAAGTTCAAATGTACCTTGACTTGAGAGTCCAGGTTTCTGAATTATCTTTATACATTTTAAATGATTTGGCTTTCAAAGTTAAATACAGATAGAATTAATGTGTTCATCCAAATTGATATAGTATGTTTTTATTTTGTTGGGAAAAAATTAAAGAGCCATGAATTTGACATTATATGAACGAATTACAAACAGATAAACGGTACTGAACAGAATTCCTGAAACATTTAAAAACAACTTACTCTTCATTTTCACGTGTTGCACGGGTTTACTGTGCACAATAAATTAACAGGTATGATTTTTTGTCACTAGCTGAAAGATTTGTGTAGAGTTAATTTCTTATGGAATATCTATATGTATGGTCATCCGGCCGGTCATTATGCTAAAAGCTTGTGTACGTCATGATGACATCGCTGAAAATTTTGATGATACGCGTGTGACATATCGCTCCTGGTTTCTCGATTCAAAGTCTTTGGGACCCGATGATTGTTGTAGATCTGATATGCCCCGAGTAACTACTACAGCGCTAACCGTTAAATCCGAACGTAACATTTTCGTAACCAATTCTTGCCTTCCACGACCAAAGCCGCCGTATCGCATCGACGTACAAAAAAAAAGAACTTCGGTGTCCAAACATTGAGAAATAGGACATCCGAACATGGTTTAAGACCTAGACGTCTGAATGTCTGATCGCATTTAACGGATAAATGTCGACTGGATACGTCAGTATTTTTGTTGGACACAACGAAAATGAAATACAGACCTGTCTAGTTACAGTCGTAGTGATGTTCGAATGCGTTGTTACCCATGTGGAAATGAACGTTACATCGACCTATGCGTCTTGCAGAGAGATCGTTTCGGTTGCCCTAACGTCATGGTTTGGGTGGGGAATCTCTCAGTTGGCGCTCACAGTTAGTTATGGTTCAGGGTAATTTGACAGGAGATGTCGTGACGAAATCTTGAGACCAGTTATTGTTACATTCTTTGCCGCCAATCCTTAATTACATAATTTCAACAAGACTATGCTCAATGTCACACGGTACGCGTATCACGTGATTTTCCTCGGGCTTCCAACATTGAAGTTCTAACGTGGTCAGTTTTTTTTTCTAAGACATGTGTCCTATTGAACATGTATTAATATTTCAATGGACTGTCACGTGCGACGTCAGAATCCACAGACAAGCGAAGAACTTAAACTTCTGATGCACAAAAAGTGGACTGCCATACTACACCAATTAGTATGCGGACACCGATAAGATCAATGCGATCTCATGGTGTTGCTATGCGCGAAGCCTACAGTGGACATAAAATTACTGATTACTTGTGAACAAGATTTGTCTTTGATCTTTTTCGAAAGCAATATAGGCTGTCTCTTTCTAAATTATTACGATTTTTCCGGATGAAAAGTTCTTAAAAACAAATGCAATGTCATCTGTGATATTCTTATTTGTATTAAATCTTTTTTGGGTGAGTATAAATTGCACAGACTGACTTTCTTATGCTAAGCTCTCGGAAAGCAAACATAATTATCTTTTTCGTATGCTTGTACCCAAATATTGCTAAAACTCTCTCGCATTCTTAGAAATACTTTTTCTGCAAAATACATTTGCCCTTTTCCCTGCTGAAGTAACATGATATATTTCAATTAGTTTTTAATCAGGTATGCCATGATTTCTTCCATACCAGACATTAAGCTAAGGCAAAGATTATGATATTGACACTATTCATACGTTAATGCAGTACTAAGGCAATGATACTGACGCTTTATTTATTTGTTAATGCAGTACTAAGGCAATGATACGGACACTTTATTTATATGTTAATGCAGTACTAAGGCAATGATATTGACACTTTATTAATATGTTAATGCAGTTCTAAGGCAATGATATTGACACTTTATTTATATGTTAATGCAGTACTAAGGCAATGGTACTGACACTTTATTTATATGTGGATGCACTACTAAGGCAATGATACTGACACTTTATATGTTGATGCAGTACTAAGGCAATGATACTGACACTTTATTTATATGTTAATGCAGTACTAAGGCAATGATACTGACACTTTATTTATATGTTAATGCAGTACTAAGGCAATGATACTGACACTTTATTTATTTGTTAATGCAGTACTTAGGCAATGATACTGACACTTTATTTATATGTTGATGCAGTACTAAGGCAATGATACTGACACTTTATATGTGAATGCAGTACTAAGGCAATGATACTGACGCTTTATTTATATGTTGATGCAGTACTAAGGCAATGATACTGACGCTTTATTTATATGTTAATGCAGTACTTAGGCAATGATACTGACGCTTTATTTACGCTTTATTTATATGTTAATGCAGTACTTAGGCAATGATACTGACGCTTTATTTATATGTTAATGCAGTACTTAGGCAATGATACTGAAGCTTTATTTATATCTTAATGCAGTACTAAGGCAATGATACTGACACTTAATTTATATGTTAATGCAGTACTAAGGCAATGATACTGACGCTTTATTTATATGTTAATGCAGTACTAAGGCAATGATACTGACGCTTTATTTATATGTTAATGCAGTACTAAGGCAATGATACAGACACTTAATTTATATGTTAATGCAGTACTTAGGCAATGATACTGACACTTTATTTATATGTTAATGCAGTACTAAGGCAATGATACTGACACTTTATTTATATGTTAATGCAGTACTAAGGCAATGATACTGACACAATATTTATATGTTGATGCAGTACTAATTAAGGGGATGATACTGACACTTTATTTATATGTTAATGCAGAACTAAGGCAATGATACGGACACATTATTTATATGTTGATGCAGTACTAATTAAGGGTATGATACAGACACTTTATTTATATGTTAATGCAGTACTAAGGCAATGATACTGACACTTTATATGTGAATGCAGTACTAAGGCAATGATACTGACGCTTTATTTATATGTTGATGCAGTACTAAGGCAATGATACTGACGCTTTATTTATATGTTAATGCAGTACTTAGGCAATGATACTGACGCTTTATTTACGCTTTATTTATATGTTAATGCAGTACTTAGGCAATGATACTGACGCTTTATTTATATGTTAATGCAGTACTTAGGCAATGATACTGAAGCTTTATTTATATCTTAATGCAGTACTAAGGCAATGATACTGACACTTAATTTATATGTTAATGCAGTACTAAGGCAATGATACTGACGCTTTATGTATATGTTAATGCAGTACTAAGGCAATGATACTGACGCTTTATTTATATGTTAATGCAGTACTAAGGCAATGATACAGACACTTAATTTATATGTTAATGCAGTACTTAGGCAATGATACTGACACTTTATTTATATGTTAATGCAGTACTAAGGCAATGATACTGACACTTTATTTATATGTTAATGCAGTACTAAGGCAATGATACTGACACAATATTTATATGTTGATGCAGTACTAATTAAGGGGATGATACTGACACTTTATTTATATGTTAATGCAGAACTAAGGCAATGATACGGACACATTATTTATATGTTGATGCAGTACTAATTAAGGGTATGATACAGACACTTTATCTACATGTTAACGAGTACTAAGGCAATGATACTGACGCTTTATTTATATGTTAATGCAGTACTAAGGCAATGATACTGACGCTTTATTTATAGGTTAATGCAGTACTAAGGCAATGATACTGACGCTTTATTTATATGTTAATGCAGTACTAAGGCAATGATACTGACGCTTTATTTATAGGTTAATGCAGTACTAAGGCAATGATACTGACACTATTTATGTGTTAATGCAGAACTTAGGCAATGATACTGACACTTTATTTATATGTTAATGCAGTACTTAGGCAATAATACTGACGCTTTATTTATATGTTAATGCAGTACTAAGGCAATGATACTGACGCTTTATTTATATGTTAATGCAGTACTAAGGCAATGATACTGACGCTTTATTTATATGTTAATGCAGTACTAAGGCAATGATACTGACGCTTTATTTATATGTTAATGCAGTACTAAGGCAATGATACTGACACTATTTATGTGTTAATGCAGAACTTAGGCAATGATACTGACACTTTATTTATATGTTAATGCAGTACTTAGGCAATAATACTGACGCTTTATTCATATGTTAATGCAGTACTAAGGCAATAATACTGACACTTTATTTATATGTTAATGCAGTACTTAGGCAATAATACTGACGCTTTATTCATATGTTAATGCAGTACTAAGGCAATAATACTGACACTTTATTTATATGTTAATGCAGTACTTAGGCAATAATACTGACGCTTTATTCATATGTTAATGCAGTACTTAGGCAATAATACTGATACTTTATTCATATGTTAACGCAGTACTTAGGCAATGATACTGACACTTTATTTATATGTTAATGCAGTACTTAGGCAATAATACTGACACTTTATTCATATGTTAATGCAGTACTTAGGCAATAATACTGACGCTTTATTCATATGTTAATGCAGTACTTAGGCAATAATACTGACACTTTATTCATATGTTAATGGAGTACTTAGGCAATAATACTGACACTTTATTTATATGTTAATGCAGTACTTAGGCAATAATACTGACACTTTATTTATATGTTAATGCAGTACTAAGGCAATGATACTGACACAATATTTATATGTTGATGCAGTACTAATTAAGGGGATGATACTGACACTTTATTTATATGTTAATGCAGAACTAAGGCAATGATACGGACACATTATTTATATGTTGATGCAGTACTAATTAAGGGTATGATACAGACACTTTATCTACATGTTAACGAGTACTAAGGCAATGATACTGACGCTTTATTTATATGTTAATGCAGTACTAAGGCAATGATACTGACGCTTTATTTATATGTTAATGCAGTACTAAGGCAATGATACTGACGCTTTATTTATAGGTTAATGCAGTACTAAGGCAATGATACTGACACTATTTATGTGTTAATGCAGAACTTAGGCAATGATACTGACACTTTATTTATATGTTAATGCAGTACTTAGGCAATAATACTGACGCTTTATTCATATGTTAATGCAGTACTAAGGCAATAATACTGACACTTTATTTATATGTTAATGCAGTACTTAGGCAATAATACTGACGCTTTATTCATATGTTAATGCAGTACTAAGGCAATAATACTGACACTTTATTTATATGTTAATGCAGTACTTAGGCAATAATACTGACGCTTTATTCATATGTTAATGCAGTACTTAGGCAATAATACTGACACTTTATTCATATGTTAACGCAGTACTTAGGCAATGATACTGACACTTTATTTATATGTTAATGCAGTACTTAGGCAATAATACTGACACTTTATTCATATGTTAATGCAGTACTTAGGCAATAATACTGACGCTTTATTCATATGTTAATGCAGTACTTAGGCAATAATACTGACGCTTTATTCATATGTTAATGCAGTACTTAGGCAATAATACTGACACTTTATTTATATGTTAATGCAGTACTTAGGCAATAATACTGACGCTTTATTCATATGTTAATGCAGTACTTAGGCAATAATACTGACACTTTATTCATATGTTAATGCAGTACTTAGGCAATAATACTGACACTTTATTTATATGTTAATGCAGTACTTAGGCAATAATACTGACACTTTATTCATATGTTAATGCAGTACTTAGGCAATGATACTGACACTTTATTTATATGTTAATGCAGTACCTAGGCAATAATACTGACGCTTTATTCATATGTTAATGCAGTACTAAGGCAATGATACGGACACTTTATTTATTTGTTAATGCAGTACTTAGGCAATGATACTGACACTTTATTTATATGTTGATGCAGTACTAAGGCAATGATACTGACACTTTATATGTGAATGCAGTACTAAGGCAATGATACTGACGCTTTATTTACATGTTGATGCAGTACTAAGGCAATGATACTGACGCTTTATTTATATGTTAATGCAGTACTTAGACAATGATACTGACGCTTTATTTACGCTTTATTTATATGTTAATGCAGTACTTAGGCAATGATACTGACGCTTTATTTATATGTTAATGCAGTACTTAGGCAATGATACTGAAGCTTTATTTATATCTTAATGCAGTACTAAGGCAATGATACTGACACTTAATTTATATGTTAATGCAGTACTAAGGCAATGATACTGACGCTTTATTTATATGTTAATGCAGTACTAAGGCAATGATACTGACGCTTTATTTATATGTTAATGCAGTACTAAGGCAATGATACTGACACTTAATTTATATGTTAATGCAGTACTTAGGCAATGATACTGACACTTTATTTATATGTTAATGCAGTACTAAGGCAATGATACTGACACTTTATTTATATGTTAATGCAGTACTAAGGCAATGATACTGACACAATATTTATATGTTGATGCAGTACTAATTAAGTGGATGATACTGACACTTTATTTATATGTTAATGCAGAACTAAGGCAATGATACGGACACATTATTTATATGTTGATGCAGTACTAATTAAGGGTATGATACAGACACTTTATTTATATGTTAATGCAGTACTTTGGGCAATGATACTGACGCTTTATTTATAGGTTAATGCGGTACTAAGGCAATGATACTGACACTATTTATGTGTTAATGCAGAACTTAGGCAATGATACTGACACTTTATTTATATGTTAATGCAGTACTTAGGCAATAATACTGACGCTTTATTCATATGTTAATGCAGTACTAAGACAATAATACTGACACTTTATTTATATGTTAATGCAGTACTTAGGCAATAATACTGACGCTTTATTCATATGTTAATGCAGTACTTAGGCAATAATACTGACACTTTATTCATATGTTAATGCAGTACTTAGGCAATGATACTGACACTTTATTTATATGTTAATGCAGTACTTAGGCAATAATACTGACGCTTTATTCATATGTTAATGCAGTACTAAGGCAATGATACGGACACTTTATTTATATGTTAATGCAGTACTTTGGGCAATGATACTGACGCTTTTTTTATAGGTTAATGCAGTACTAAGGCAATGATACTGACACTATTTATGTGTTAATGCAGAACTTAGGCAATGATACTGACACTTTATTTATATGTTAATGCAGTACTTAGGCAATAATACTGACGCTTTATTCATATGTTAATGCGGTACTAAGACAATGATACTGACGCTTTATTTATATGTAGATGCAGTACTAAGGCAATGATATTGACACTATTTATGTGTTAATGCAGTACTTAGGCAATGACACTGACACTTTATTTATATGTTAATGCAGTACTTAGGCAATGATACTGACGCTTTATTTATATGTTAATGCAGTACTAAGGCAATGATACCGACACTTTATTTATATGTTAATGTAGTACTAAGGCAATGATACTGACACTTTATTTATATGTTAATGAAGTACTAAGGCAATGATACTGACACATAATTTATATGTTGATGCAGTACTTATTAAGGGTATGATACTGACACTTTATTTTTATGTTAATGCAGTACTTAGGCAATGATACTGACACTTTATTTATATCTTAATGCAGTACTTAGGCAATGATACTGACGCTTTGTTTATATCTTAATGCAGTACTAAGGCAATGATACTGACACTTAATTTATATGTTAATGCAGTACTAAGGCAATGATACTGACGCTTTATTTTTATGTTAATGCAATACTTAGGCAATGATACTGACACAATATTTATATGTTGATGCAGTACTAAGGCAATGATACTGACACTTTATTTATATGTTAATGCAGTACTAAGGCAATGGTACTGACACATTATTTATATAATGATGCAGTACTAATTAAGGGTATGATACTGACACTTTATTTATATGTTAATGCAGTACTTAGGCAATGATACTGACACTTTATTTATATCTTAATGCAGTACTTAGGCAATGATACTGACGCTTTGTTTATATCTTAATGCAGTACTAAGGCAATGATACTGACACTTAATTTATATGTTAATGCAGTACTAAGGCAATGATACTGACGCTTTATTTTTATGTTAATGCAATACTTAGGCAATGATACTGACACTTTATTTATATGTAATGCAGTACTAAGGCAATGATACTGACACTTTATTTATATGTTAATGCAGTACTAAGGCAATGATACTGACACTTTATTTATATGTTAATGCAGTACTAAGGCAATGATACTGACACTTAATTTATATGTTAATGCAGTACTAAGGCAATGATACTGACACTTTATTTATATGTTAATGCAGTACATTAGCGGTTTTGTTACTGAAAAAATATAACCTACGTTACGAACTTAGAGATGTAGGTATTAGGTTACAAAACTGAACTAGGGCGAGAAATTTACATTTGTATCTGAACTAGCTGTGTTTTGAATCAATCTTGTTTACACTTTAAATTTCATTTTAAATTGCAATCATGGGAACTTCACGTTTAGAAAGAAAATGTCAAGAACACGTTATATATACTGTACTAAGATGCAAAATATACATGTACATATAACGGCTTTGTAAAAGAAGAAAACTTGATTTTGAGCATAAAGGCTAAAAGGAAATTAAAAATAATTTAGAACTGGTTCGTCACATAAAAGTTGTTCACATCTCTCTCCAGAAATAGTTTCAATTACATTGCATTAGCTTTTCAAGGGTATATTTATTCATTCATCTCGTCTCTGAGTTAATTTGATGGTTTACCACCATGTGTTGGATTCCTAGTCACGTATCGTAGCTCAGTGTTTCACTGCAGGTTATAATCTACTGCTACGTACGGTAGTAAATGATATGCACATTTACCTATCGTCACTTCTTCACAGCGAATCATCCATGTGGCTTCACGGTTCATGGTTAAACATTCTCAAGTTTTGTACAAATATCTGGATGTGTTGGTGATTTATTTCAAGGAGAAGCGGCACACTTGCGGTACATTAAAATGCAAAAAAAGCCAAGGGAAGATTAACAGCAGTATCGAATTAGAGGACTACGACACCGCATCCGTAAACAATATTTTGTTTGTATAAAACCAGATATTTTAAACGCATTTGAAAAAGTGACATGTTAAACTTTAAATAAGGACAGTTTAAAGTTATCGTTTGGATTATAAGGCTTTAAAACAGAAATAGTGAAGACAATGCGTGAAGATCTTGAGAGAAAGCGGATTTCTATGGACAAGAGATGTTGCTATTTTCTCGCATTCTGTGTGATAGTGTTGCCAGTAGTAACTGGAGTTCTTGTCTGGTATTTCACAGATTCGTCTTGTAAAGACACAGCTGCGGACGGGAACCAGGAAGCCGTCACTGCTTCGAAGCCCACATATTCCATGGTACCAACCACTTCCGTCCAGACGACACCAGACCCCGCGGAACCATGGAAAAACCTGCGACTACCGTCACATATTGTACCCATACATTATGACATCACACTCTACCCGAACTTTTACGAGGACAATGGCTGGTTTTACGGCAACGAGACTGTCGAATTAGATATAAAACAATCTACAAGATACATCCTCATTCATGCCAACTTTTTAAATATAACTAGAACAGGTTTAACGAAACTAAACGGTGACAATATTCCTATTAAAAGAACATTCTGGTACGAGGAAAACCAGTTCTGGGTGACGGAAATGACAGCGCCCGTGCCTGTGTCACGTGTGTTTCTACATTTGCAGTTTGATGGGTCTCTGACTAGAGAGATCTATGGATTCTACAAAAGCACGTACACGAATTCAGAGACAAAAGAAGAAAGGTTATATACATGTTTTATCAGAAATTTGCTTACAGCTGTTGCCTTTATGCTGTTTAATGAATTTATTTCCAATATAAAAGTGTGTCTAGCTTTTTCCATTATTTTGAAATGTTTGTGTATCTTAAATAGGAGACTAAGTAAATGTCGATTTAACACGCATTCAATTAGCATTCACACAATTTTTAATAATATCTTTATTCATGTCTAAATTAAATAAATTAAATATTAAATTAAAAACTTAAGGGATTACTTGAGGAAAAAAATATTTCTCTTTTTTACTCTACAAAAATAAGTTTTATTTAAAAAACAATAAAACAATGTGTCATGTTATAGTTAGTACATAATATGAGGATCCAAAAATGGAAAATAATACTTCTAAGGATTTCTATTTTAGGTCGATTAAATAAAAATGGGGCACATTTTGCTCCTTTTTTCTCAATCATTATGATAACATTCTTACATTTTGATTCAAACTGGTATTAAACAAGCAATAAATATTATTTTTGCTTTACTATTTGCTGTTTAGTTGACATTGTAAACAAAATTGGAACATTTGATACTTATTATAACCTATCTAATAATACGAAATCTACAGTCAGTGCGGGTATGCGAAAAACAATGTCCCGTTATTGGTAATGAATGTATGCAAAAGCAATGTTCCGTTATTGGTAATGAATGTATGCTAAAGCAATGCTCCGTTATTGGTAATGAATGTATACTAAAGCAATGTCCCGTTATTGGTAATGAATGTATGCTAAAAACAATGTCCCGTTATTGGTAATGAATGTATGCTAAAGCAATGTTCTGTTATTTGTAGTGAATGTATGCTTAAGCAACGTTCCGTTATTGGGAATGTATTTATGCTAAAGCAATGTCCCGTTATTGGTAATGAATGTATGCTAAAGCAATGTTCTGTTATTGGTAGTGAATGTATGCTTAAGCAATGTTCCGTTATTGGTTATGTGTTTTTGCTAAAGCAATGTCCCGTTATTCGTAGTGAATTTATGCTAAAGCAATGTCCCGTTATTTGTAGTGAATGTATGAAAAAGCAATGTCCCGTTATTCGTAGTGAATGTATGCTAAAGCAATGTCCCGTTATTGGTATTGAATGTCCCGTTATTGGTAATGAATGTATGCTAAAGCAATGTTCTGTTATTGGTAGTGAATGTATGCTAAAGCAATGTTCTGTTATTGGTAGTGAATGTATGCTTAAGCAACGTTCCGTTATTGGTTATGTGTTTTTGCTAAAGCAATGTCCCGTTATTCGTAGTGAATTTATGCTAAAGCAATGTCCCGTTATTGGTAGTGAATGTATGCTAAAGCAATGTCCCGTTATTCGTAGTGAATGTATGCTAAAGCAATGTCCCGTTATTGGTATTGAATGTCCCGTTATTGGTAATGAATGTATGCTAAAGCAATGTTCAGTTATTGGTAATGAATATATTCTAAAGCAATGTTCCGTTATTGGTTAATGAATATATGCTAAGCAATGTCCCGTTATTGGTAATGAATGTATGCTAAGATAATGTCCCGTTATTGGATATAAATGTATGCTAATGCAGTGTCCCGTTATTGGTAGTGAATGTATGCTAAAGCAGTGTTCCGTTATTTGTAGTGAATGTATGCTAAAGCAATGTCCCGTTATTGGTAATGAATGTACGCTAAAGCAATGTTCCGTTATTGGTAGTGAATGTATACTAAAGCAATGTCCCGTTATTGGTAATGAATGTTTGCTAAAGCAAATTTCTGTAATTGACAGTACATATATGCTATAACAATGTCCTGTAAAAAGTAAACCCATATAGATTCAAAAGATAAACTTTAAAGCGTAAAACATAGGGTTTAAAATTTTGAAGTAAGAAATGTGAAAAACTGAAATATGAAGTGTGAAATACTGAAATATGAAGTGTGAAGTCTGAACTTGAAGTGTGCATATGACTGTGAATTACGAACTTTGAGGGATGAACCTAGAATATGACGTATGAAATATTTAGTATGATTAATATTTAGTATTTGGTAGTGCGAAATATTAACTGTGAAATATATATTGAGAAGTATGAAGTACAATCCTATAATAATCATATAACCTATTCAACAAAGTGTGGAGTAAGACCTAGGAATTATATACGTCAAAGTGTATTGATGAAATTTCACAACCAGTTCTTACATTGCTCACTGGTTTGTTTTTGTTTATTTTTTCAGACACCTTGCTTCTTCTAAATTCCAACCTGTAGACGCGAGACGAGCGTTCCCCTGTTTTGATGAGCCTAACATTAAGGCCGAGTACACTGTTACACTCGTACACAGAGATGGATACTTCGCGCTGTCGAATATGCCAGGCAGGGTATGATTTTCTTTATTTGACGCCACTTTCTGGAAAACGACTGTGTGGAAAACATGAAAAACGTCTGCGTTTAACGTACATAACGTCATTCTAGGCAAAATACGTTTTTAAAACCTTTTACATAGTTACAACCTAAGTTGAAGTTTAACAGTATAAAATAACGTTGTAAGACTACCATTTATGTTGGGTCTGATATCGGGACCTTTTTTATGCGCTCGACAACATAACTGAAAATTTCCTGCAAATTTCACAGAACAAAGGGATATTATGTTTTACTTCCTCAATTTCACTTGGAAACCTGTAAACAAATGAAAATTAAATATACTTGAAACGTAAGTCATTGGACAAAGACGAGTATCCAATGACTTGAGTGGGCTTATGTAAACAGATGGGAGAGAAAGGAAGGAAGAGAAGAAAAAATTCGAAGAAAGAAGATGATGAGTTAGGACAGAAATACTGTAATGCAGTAGCGTATTTAAACATACAGATTATTTACTCATATTTAATGCTTACACTCTAAGTGATTTCCAACGACTGTATTTTAGAGGGACATTCTATTTTATGGTACTTATCTTTAACAGTTATATGGCCACTTAAAACTAAAGACTACAAATATTGAGTCCTTCGGTGGTTATAAACATTTTGAAAAACATTGTATTTCATTTTATCTTTTCACTACCGGAATACTTATTCGCTATATTCGTTTTCTTTTTCGGTCGGTTTTTGAAACGAACTCATTATACTCAGACATTATATTGAACTTATACTGTAACAATGCTCTCACTTACAATATAATGTCACTTAAAATCTCTTGTAATCTCACGCCAAGAAAGTAAACGAAAGTACGTTTCCGTTTTAGAACACTGAGTCCTGGGAGCACGACTCTTCACTGAGGGCCACGCATTTCAACCGATCTGTACCCATGTCAACATACCTTGTATGTTTTGTTGTGTGTGATTTCAAGAATCTCACAGATGTTACCAAATACGGAACACAGGTAGCAGGTTTTTGCCATAATTATAAATTTATTCTGGTTGTGGGCCGCTTGAATCCAACACACACTAGTTACTTTTTTTCTAAAATCTGCGTCCCGGTCGATCTGGGGCTATTTAATTCACCAACTGAAAGACAGCGTGCGAGTTAACATGCTTTCCTGATTCAAAAACTAAAACTTTCTCTGTCAATTTCAAATTCAAATATGTAAGATTACGAATTATTTTGTTTTGAAATTGAACTGTTGGTCAAAACACACATTTTCTTTTGCCTTTCATCATTATTTTGTTAGTTCTGATATTTAAATTAAACACGTACATTGAATGCCATACTGATTTCTATCTTACAATTTGCCACAGATACGAGTGTTTGCAGCTCCCGATCGTATACAACAGGCAGAATATTCCTTACTCGTTATGAAAAAGTCTATGGAAAAGTTTCAAGATCTGTTTAAAGTTCCTTTTCCTTTGCCTAAAAACGGTACGTATCATACCATAATCAATGTCTCTCCATAATACATCTTGTAATTAAGCAGCCTCATCTTTTCATAAAAGATCTTTCGTTCACTGGATTTTGTTTGACAAGGCAAAATGAATTCAGTTTTCAGACAATGCTCAGCCAGTATCTGAGAGGATTTTCAAGACATTTTTTGCAATAGGATGTTTTTCTGCATTAAGCACGAGTCTCATTCGGGAATTTGTATTACTAGAAATTCTAATTCACATTTCAAAAACACTTACATGCAGATATGATTGCCATTCCGAACTTTATCTCTGGAGCGATGGAACACTGGGGTCTGATTGGTTACCGTGAGGTGAACATGTTGTACGACGCCACCCAGGCTTCTGCGGCCAATAAACAACGTGTCGCCGTCGTTGTCGCTCATGAAATCGCACACATGGTACGTACACGAGTTACCTACTAGTCGGCGACATTAAAACAGCATAGATTTATAGAGAGATGTGTCTATACTACTATTACTTGCTCCATGTGATGGATTCTGAGTACAAAACTGTCTTTATCTGTGTTAGAGTTTACTGGCAGGATAACCTGTACTCCAGACACAGGGAGAGAAAATTCAAAATGAATCTTAGACATTAAAAGATGCAACTTCCGACCTTAATATTCGTAAGCACTTCAATCTTAAGTAGCCTTCTTGGAAAAGTATATAGAAAGCATAGTATAATTTTCGAAACACATGGCTACTTCGTGGTGATTTATCGAAATGTGGAGTGGTCAGATTCACTTATGATTATCTACATGTAAACTATTTAGTACCAGCTACATCATGTATAAGACACATTTGTTTACTCGTGCATTATAAATCAGTAAAGTGATGCTAACTGTCAGAATCGGGCAGTTTGAACGGAGCATGCTTTCACTGGCCGGTTTAGTTACATACCATCGTCGGATAGCCATGGTCGGTCCATTATGCGACACTTCATTCATCGACGATATATAATGTTGTGTAAACGGAATATATACTGTGGGTATCCGACAATGAAATAATATTTGTACATTTACTGTAAAAGTGAAATAAAGTAATGTAAAGTGCTTGTTTATTATGGTGTCACCCCTACTGAAAGAGCCAGCCTCCCGGGGTTATGAGACATCTCTTTAATGTATATACTGAGACTTATAGACTGAACACACTACAGTGATTTTTTTTTTGCTTACAGATGGTCAGTTATAAAACCTATAAAATATAACTGGTAAACCTCTGGAAGACACAAAAGATATCTCTTCAAGTTAGTAAAAGAAAGATTAAAGATGTCCGTGCCCTAGTGACTTTAAGGTTTTTTTTATTGTTTTCATTTACTATAAAGATATAACAATATTTCTTTTACTTACCAAGTGGTTTGGGAACATAGTAACAATGGACTGGTGGGACGACCTGTGGCTGAATGAAGGTTTTGCTAGCTTTGTTGAATACCTTGGCGTGGACTACACGGAACCACAATGGGAAATGGTAGGTCTATATACCAGGCTCTGCATTCTACGTGTTAAATACAGAGAAATATTGCCTGTTGCGTACGCAAAACTCTAGCCATTGAAACTATATAAATGAATATGGTTTCTGGTTTCTTTTTCTTTCTTTTGTGTGTCTGTATATGTGTGTATGGTGTGTGTGTGAGGGGGGTGTGGATGCGTGGGGGGGAGTAAACTATTTAACCTCTTTTCATACACATGAACCTACTTCATGTTAATTATGACTAAACTTGATGTTTGTTTGTCGATCTGACATGATTTCACAATTTAGTTATTTGAATAATTTCTTTCTGAGGCTTTCAAAAATTCAAGCCATATTGAAAAGTCATTTTGATATTTCCTCCCTATCTAGATGGACCAGATGGTTGTCGACGATGTAAAACCCGTGATGGTTACAGACGCCGGCATCAACTCACATCCCATCGTGGTTCCTGTCAGTCATCCCAACCAGATTACCGAGGTCTTTGATGCCATCTCGTACAGCAAGGTGAGATATCCATACATCTTGGTGTACCTTCGAATGTGAAAAGCGCTTGCAGAAAATGCTATATCATTTACGCCGTTTCCAATACCTTGGCTTTTTTGCTGCTTTTTGAAGACAATCGCTTATTCTTGATGTTACCGTGCATATCATTCACTGACATTATGGGGACTGACGTTCATTAGGTGTCCTTTGTTTGAATAGGTCAAAGTGAATGCTGATCTAGTGGAATGTGTGTCTCTTGAATGCAAACCTCTGATGGGATATTGTGAGAAATTTTATTAAATGAATACTAGTATTGGATGTTTTCTTCTGAAAGACAGAATGATTAGGTGGTTAACTGACTGAAATCAAAGAAATAGAATGATCACCTCTGTTTATGGGACAGGAAGATGCCATGTCAAAATTGGAACATGACGAGTGTCTTGAATGCAAAACTGTGTAAGGTCAGTCTATTAAGAAAAGTGTAATCAAAGGTAGACATCTGCGCCGAGGTTGACTTCATTGTCCGTCTTCTCCACACGACATGTATCTATCATATGCCTACTTCAAATTTCAGGGAGCTTCGATTCTCCGAATGTTACAGGAGATGATGGGAAGCGAACCTTTCTTTGATGGTATCTCGACATACCTTACAAAGTATGAATGGTCCACTGCAACCACAGATGACCTCTGGGCAGACCTCGGACAGGTAGTAAACTGTATTATACGCCATAAAAACAAATAAAACTAACGACACAATTTTCAACTACTAAGATAAAATAAATTAAAGTTTTACATTTGAAAACTTTCATTGACAAGAACGTGCAGAACATTAAAAAGACTTGGACTTTGTTAATAGTCTTCGCATCTGGCAATGACAAAATTTGTCTCATAATATCACCTGGTAAATAACAATATACTTGCGTCCACGGACTGTATATCGACAGTTTGTTTTATGTAATAGGCTTAAACAATGAGAATAGAGTTCTGCAGTATATTTCTATCTGTTGCAAGGTGCCTGCTGGTTACAGCGTAAAGGAGGTGATGGACACGTGGACATTACAGATGGGACTTCCTTTTATCAACATCACATTTGACACGAGTGGCGCTAAAACACGCGTCACTGCGACTCAGAAACGCTTCCTAGCGGATAAAAACATGGAGTATGACGAAAACGAATCACCATTTAGGTTGGTTTAAAGACTTTTAACAAGATGTAGCCACATGTTTTTTTTCCATCTGAACTATCAAGGATGGCTTGTACATGTAGTATAAGTCTTTTAAAGCTTTCTCCGTGTCGTTTTTTTTTATTTTTTTATCATTATTTAAAAAATGTATGCCGACACCAAACAGTGGCAGTCATTATCGAACTGAGATGTTTGGATGAAAAAAAAACGTCTTGAGGTCGAAATTGTTTATTACCAGCAATAATCCTCATTTTCTGTTATTTCATCTTGCATGAATATTTCATGATTTCATACAGATACAGATGGTTTGTCCAGCTGGACTACCTCGACAACAATGAGTACAAAATCAACTGGATGACAAAAGATCAGGACTCTGGTAATATCATGTTAAAACATGACTTTAAAATCCATTGACCATCTTTTTTATTCGAACTTTTACCATATACTTTTTTCGAAGAAAATTGTTTATTGATATAATCAAGACATTTGTTAATTTTACCGGGGAAGAGAATTTCGAAAGTAATTTTATTTCATTATTTATTTTTTTGCATTTTTTCCAAAAAACAAAATTTATTACTTACCTTGCTGTTCCATGTTGCGCCATATTCTTCCAGCACATGACATGCTATACGGTGCGTACTATATTCTGCTTAAGTGATCTTTATTTGATTGTGTCATATATTTGGCCTCCAGTAACATTTGAAATCAACAATGACGTCAGCCAATCGGACAGTATTGTCAAGTTTAACGTGAACGAGACGGGCTTTTACAGAGTCAATTACCCAGACACCTTCTGGCGGAAAATAGCGACCTTTCTAGAAACTCAAGGACCTTCAGCAGTAAGCAGACGACAATAAACTTAACTTTATATAACATTTGCAGTACGCCTTCAATTTTGTTTCACATCTATCTAAGGAAATATAAAAAACTAATTTCAAAATAGAGAAATTTATTCCATTATCTCGGAAATTTCGTTTGTATACAAATGCAGATTCAAATACTGTTTAATAGATGAAATATTGTTCGTTTGCATCAAACTGCAATTTGATCATTTAAAGCTTTTCCGCCAAGTTTTTGCATTTATCACGGACTATGGAATAAAGAAAAAAGTACATGACGGCGTAATATTAATCATGTTGTTCAGATACCTTACCCAGCAGATAGGACGGGTCTTGTTGACGATGCCTTCAATCTAGCTCGAGGTGGTTACATCACTTATGACGTTGCCTTGGAGATGACGAAATATCTTAACAAGGAACGCCATCACCTGCCCTGGGACTCGGCTTACAGCGGTATCACTTACCTGAAAGACATGTTCCTCAGTAGTGGAAAATTTCAGTATCTAAGGGTTGGTGCTTTGATCCGTTATCATTTTGCTCGCCATCTTTACAATTTCTTTACGACAGCAAAATCACTATTGAACAGCAAAAAAGAACAAACCAATCTTAACTGTTTAAAGTATATAGTTAATATCAAATTAATGATCTGAAAAATTTATTTTGTCAAAAAGTTGAAAACCTGTTATTAAGCCATTCATCCTGATTACAACTTTTACTTAAGACATGACAAATCAGTTCCTACAATGTGGGCGGAGTTCGATGCTTTAGGAATAAAATATCGAGTTTGAAGTAGGAGTGATTGAATTTTTTGCATCCGAACGGTTTATTGTTTCATAACTAGTTTTTTCTAACTGGTCGGTTGTTTCAGAACTATGTTGATTGTAACTGTTTGCTTGTTACAGTACTTAAGTGTTCGACACTCTTCAATTGTTAATTATATTTTCGTAACTGTTTTATTGTTTCATAAAAAGTTGTTTGTAACTGTTCGATTGTTTAAGAAAAAAATTGTTCGTGACTGTTTTGTTTCAAAAAAAATTGTTCGAAGGATTAAGGATTTTGTTCGAAACTGTTCGATTATTTCAGAAAGATTTTGTTCGAAATTAATTGAATGTTTCAGAAAGATTTTGATCATAACTCTTTGATTGTGTCAGAAAAAATTTGTTTCTTAACTGTTTTATTGTTTCAGAAAGCTTTTGTTCGTAACTGTACATTTTTAGAAAGATCTTGTTCATTACTGTTCAAAGTTTTCAGATAGCTTTTGTTCGTAATTATCTTATTGTTTTATAAAGATTCTGTTCGTAATGCTTGTATTGATTCAGAAAAGATTTTGTTTGTTACTTTTATATTGTTTCAGCAGGAATTTGTTCGTTACTGTTGCATTGTTTCAGAAAGATTTTGTTCGTAACTGTTGCTTTGTTTCAGATGTTGTTCGTAACTGTTCAGACAAATGTGTTCGTAACTGTTGTATTGTTCAGACAGATGTTGTTCGTAACTGTTGTATTGTTCAGACAGATTTTGTTCGTAACTGTTGCTTTGTTTCAGATGTTGTTCGTAACTGTTCTGAGAGATTTTGTTCGTAAATGTTGTATTGTTCATACAGATTTTGTTCGTAACTGTTGCTTTGTTTCAGATGTTGTTCGTAACTGTTCTGAGAGATTTTGTTCGTAACTGTTGTATTGTTCAGACAGTTGTTGTTCGTAACTGTTGTATTGTTCAGACAGATGTTGTTCGTAACTGTTGTACTGTTCAGACAGATGTTGTTCGTAACTGTTGTATTGTTCAGACAGATTTTGTTCGTAACTGTTGCTTTGTTCACACAGATGTTGTTCGTAACTGATGTATTGTTCAGACAAATGTTGTTCGTAACTGTTGTATTGTTCAGACAGATGTTGTTTGAAACTGACGTATTGTTCAAACAGATGTTGTTAGTAGCTGATGTATTGTTCAGAAAGATTTTGTTCGTAATTATCTTATTGTTTTATAAAGATTCTGTTCGTAATGCTTGTATTAATTCAGAAAAGATTTTGTTTGTTACTTTTATGTTGAATCAGCAGGAATTTGTTCGTTACTGTTGCATTGTTTCAGAAAGATTTTGTTCGTAACTGTTGCTTTGTTTCAGATGTTGTTCGTAACTGTTCAGACAAATTTGTTCGTAACTGTTGTATTGTTCAGACAGATGTTGTTCGTAACTGTTGTATTGTTCAGACAAATTTTGTTCGTAACTGTTGCTTTGTTTCAGATGTTGTTCGTAACTGTTCTGAGAGATTTTGTTCGTAACTGTTGTATTGTTCAGACAGATGTTGTTCGTAACTGTTGTATTGTTCAGACAGATTTTGTTCGTAACTGTTGCTTTGTTTCAGATGTTGTTCGTAACTGTTCTGAGAGATTTTGTTCGTAACTGTTGTATTGTTCAGACAGATGTTGTTCGTAACTGTTGTATTGTTCAGACAGATGTTGTTCGTAACTGTTGTACTGTTCAGACAGATGTTGTTCGTAACTGTTGTATTGTTCAGACAGATTTGTTCGTAACTGTTGCTTTGTTCACACAGATGTTGTTCGTTACTGATGTATTGTTCAGACAGATGTTGTTCGTAACTGTTGTATTGTTCAGACAGATGTTGTTTGTAACTGATGTATTGTTCAAACAGATGTTGTTAGTAGCTGATGTATTGTTCAGAAAGATTTTGTTCGTAACTGTTGTATGATTCTGGAGAGTTATTTTTTCTTTCATAAACTGATGTACTTGTATTGTTTCAGAAAGATTTTGTTCGTAACTGTTGTATGATTCTAGAGAGGTTTTTTTTTCGTAACTGATGTATTGTATTGTTTCAGAAAGATTTTGTTCGTAACTGTTGTATGATTCTGGAGAGCTTTTTTCCTGTAAATTGATGTATTATTTTGTTTCAGAAAGATATCGTTCGTAACTGTTATATTGTTTCAAGACCTTTTTTACGTATTCATTGTTATAGAACTACTTCTTAAAGAAGGTTAGACCTGTTTTGGACCACCTGACTTGGGAAGATGGAGACTCACATCTAGACAAGTGAGATCTATTTAAAATTTGTTACACACTTACCATTGGCATTCCTTTGTTGGAAATGTAAAAATTCATTTTTTATTAGAAAGAAGTGTGTTAGACATAAAATCTATGTCTCTCAATTCTTTGCAACATAATAATTGTTACGGTCCTACACAAAAACTACCCGTTGTTGATACCGTGGATCAAAACCGAGACTCGCTTAATCGCATTTTCCTGAACTCGTTAAATAAAATTTTATATGAAATGTTAACTAGTGCTGTCTAAGTTTTTAATGTTATTACATATAAATAAATACAACTGATTTAGGCGTGTAAATATATGTACATAAATATGGTTTGAAATGCTCGTAAAAACCTTAACAGAAATTCCCCCCATCCACCAGCACTAATGCCTTAAAATATACTCTGGTGTCTGCACCATAAAAAAGTCCGTATATTTTAGGTACTTAGGTACCTTGATGCTTCCATTTTATGTTACTGATAACATATTAAGACAGAGATGTATTTTCAGGTTAATGCGGTCCAATATCATACAGCTGGCATGCGAGTTCGCAGACGACAGTTGTCTCGGAAACGCAACACAGAAATTCCGGAACTGGATAGACAAAGGAGAGTTGTAAGTTTAATTCTTAATAGACTGATAATGTTTTGTTGTAAGTGTTCATGATGATAATGATGATAACAATAATGATACTGATGATGCCGATGATGATATGATTGTACGGCTTTCGTGTTGTGGTTTATATCATACCTGTCATATACATGTTGCATAATTCATTAACAATCGACAAAAATTGAGCTAAATCTTCTGACAGAGCATAAGACATTCTTAGACCCGCTAATGGTCAAAATGAACATCACTCAGTGTGAGTTTTGAAAGTGTTTTCTTTTCAAATGAGAACGTATTCTAAACATACGTGCAGTGCAGCACACAATATAGTGCTTGAAAATTCCGTGCTACTTGTCTCAACATTTAAAGAAAATGTCTTGCACAATTTTCTATTGACCATTTATTTCTTCTAAGACTGCAGATGATTGCGGACGACCAATTCTTAGAAATCTGTATATGTGTTGTTAGTTGAAATGATGACACTTGAAGAACGTTTGGTATATTTTATTGTTTACAGTATATCGCCAAACATACGGACTTACGTGTACAAGTACGGTATGAGTTCGGAGGGCACGGAGGCTGACTGGGATTTTATGTGGAACAAATACGTCACTGAAACAGTACCACAAGAGAAGATAAAACTGCTGTATGGTCTCGCACATACCAAGCAAGTCTGGCTTCTTAACAGGTAGGATGCTTAAGTATTTTTCTGATTATGTGATAAAAACTACAAGTACGCTAAAATAGTTACAAGTGATTACTTCCATCATGAATGGTGACTCTAGTACTAAGTTGGAATAACGTGTTCCGCCTTCGACGTTAAGCAAGTAATTGTAAAGTAAACGATTATTCTTTCATCAAAGGTATGACTGACTGTCAGAATAACAACAGATGCAAGTTAATTACGACGACACTTCCGTTGTGCCAACTCCTTATGTGCATGTAGAGTCTGACTTAATACCAGACTAGACCAGACCAGTCTAGATACCAGTCTCACTTAATACCAGACTAGACCAGACCAGTCTAGATACCAGACTGACTTAATACCAGACTAGACCAGACCAGTCTAGATACCAGTCTGACTTAATACCAGACTAGACCAGACCAGTCTAGATACCAGTCTGACTTTATACCAGACTAGACCAGACCAGTCTAGATACCAGTCTCACTTAATACCAGACTAGACCAGACCAGTCTAGATACCAGTCTGACTTAATACCAGACTAGACCAGTCTAGATACCAGTCTGACTTAATACCAGACTAGACCAGACCAGTCTGGACACCAGTCTCACTTAATACCAGACTAGACCAGACTAGTCTAGATACCAGTCTCACTTAATACCAGACTAGACCAGACCAGTCTACAGTCTGACTTAATACCAGACTAGACCAGACCAGTCTAGATACCAGTCTGACTTGATACCAGACTATACCAGACCAGTCTAGATACCAGTCTGACTTGATACCAGACTAGACCAGACCAGTCTAGATACCAGTCTCACTTAATACCAGACTAGACCAGACTAGTCTAGATACCAGTCTCACTTAATACCAGACTAGACCAGACCAGTCTACAGTCTGACTTGATACCAGACTATACCAGACCAGTCTAGATACCAGTCTGACTTAGTACCAGACTATACCAGACCAGTCTAGATACCAGTCTGACTTGATACCAGACTATACCAGACCAGTCTAGATACCAGTCTAACTTAATATCAGACTAGACCAGACGAGTCTAGAATATCTGTTGTTATATCCGTATAGTCGTTTAGTTTCATACAAGATGACAGGTCATATCTTGCGAAAAATACTGAAGATGGTTGGAATGAAGAATGTATGTTTGGAATCAGATGTCATATGTGACGTTACAATGTATGAAACAGCTGTATATGATCGAAGTACTGTCAGATATCTACCAACACTAGCTTCCCATTCTAATGAATTTTCCAGATACTTAGAATACAGTAAAGATCCACAAAAGGTGCGCTCCCAGGACTTCTTCAGTGTCATCACGTACATATCACAGAACCCTATCGGGAACCCCATAGCCTGGGACTGGGTGAGGGCTAATTGGCACTACCTCGTTGACAGGTTAGTGAATAATAGACATAACAAGATAGCTGATGGGCTTGCGAGATTGTTTTTTTCTTTCTTTTTGTTTTCTTATTTTTTGACATACTTATTTTATTCTTTAACCTTCACTCCATTTAGCTTCGCTCGTTAACTGAGAAAATATGGGAGGTAAGCATGTTCAGGGCCACAGTTACGGCTGGTGAAGTTATCTCGCTTTAACCAATGTTTCTCTCGTTTTTCAGATTTTCTTTGTATAACCGCTACCTTGGTAGATTGGTACCAAGTATCATAAGCAAGTATAACACACCGTTCAAGCTACAAGAGGTAAACGGAATGTTGTTGTTTTTCCTTTTGTTAACAAAATGGAATCTTAAAGAGAAAATAGACAATAAAAGCAATTAACATGACCCAATAGTTTGCCTTTTTATAACAAAGTTACATTCGATTTTATTGCGAACGTTACTGAAGTTTCTTAGTTTCATTGAATATTTCTTTAAACATTTGAACTGCAAAAAGGGTATTTCCCCTATACGCTCTAGAATTATCCTATGATTTTTTAAAATGTGTTTTCATTAATTTTGTGCTCTTGCTTTATCACATGTACATAATAAACGAATATACTAACACTGAGTATGTAACAAATGTTCATTCAGATGTAAAATAACAACATTTCTATCTTTATTTACTTCTTTGTACAGGCAGAAGAAGTTTTTCCGGAAGTACCCGGATGCTGGTGCAGGCTCACGTGCGCGAGAGCAAGCAAGGGAGAGTATTCAGAGAAACATTGACTGGATGGAAAACAACGCGGAAAAAATTCAGAACTGGCTTGAGCAGAATATGTAAAGAAGATAAAATAACTAAATATGGAGTAAAAAACATCACATCTATATTCATATCATACGTATCAATAAAAAAAACTCAGATATTTTGGAATTGAGACCATCATTTTTTCTGGTTTATAGAGCTTGTCACGTGATGATAATATATGTTGATAATATATTATATGCTTTGTTTGTGACAGTAATTAGCTTAGGTGCCAACAACCCATGTACATTGCAATCTATACTGTATAAGATGTTTGTATTTGTTTGCGTTGTTTATTCAGAATAAAACGTATAATTTTTTATCGTACCTAATTCACCACAACTCGCCACAGTAATTTCAGTTAGACTGAAGGAATGTCGGTCTATCTAACACAGATGTTCTGGTGCTTATGACAAGGGTGTTTCATAATGAAATAACACTGGTAATTTACAACTGATTTGATACACCTTTAGAGAACTTCAATTCTTAGTTATTGCATACTTTGGAAACATTTTGTAATTTTAAAAGCAATAAGCGGAGCATGGATTCCTTCATGGCTGTGTTGCCCCAATCTATACACAGTTCTTTATTATGATGAATGGATATTGCAGAATTGTGAAACTCCGTAATGGGTTTTCAAAGGCTTAAATGGCATTAGAAGGATACGTTTGTAATATCTCATGATAATTTCAATTTTAAGGAACAAATCGGAAGGGTCTAAATCACTCTTATATTTGTTACATTTTCGCAGGAATCGATTAAGATGTCACCGGTCGGTTGATTAACGACACGAGGGATAAAAATTTGACATTATTTTGTTCACAATAAATGGAAGGAAGGAATGGAGGGATTATGGACGGAACAATTTACGCTCCCTTGATGAAAATGGCTTTCATATCATTCATTTCTATGTGTTGCACCTAATGCTGTCTGTTGTTTTCTCCTTGTTTTTCGTAAATATCTTTGTAATACTAAAGTTCACAAAACCTATAGAAACACTCCGTGTCATAGTTTTGTTTGTGATGTGTAAGCATTTGAAGACCAGAAAGGTTTGTTTCCAAAGAAACAGACTTACTAGTATTTCTTTTTACCGCAAAAATTCTCATCAAGTGATCTCAGCATACTAAAGGAGTTATTACCAAACCTTCTATTAAGGTACTAGTAGTTAGCAATCAAACGTGAAAATGTTCAAGTGGCTTGAAATGCATGTGAGATTTTAAAAAAAAAAAGAGAATAGCCAGCGTTAATTTGAATACTAGCTCATTCCATTCGTCTGAATTTTGATACAACCTCGTTTTGATGAACTGTATTTTTAAAGCATTTTCAAAGTTCGAATTTCCATTTGTATTCTGGAATACATCTGCCAGCTACAAAACTTGCTGGCTGACGGTTACAGACTGCTAAGAAAGAAACAACTGACTGTAATATGTAAATTTACACCAGTGAATGAAGTTCCAGTCTACCTTTCCTTCTATTTGTTTCATCATGTCCGGTATATCGTAACGAGATATCTCATGGTGGGAATAAAATCATAGTTCGGTGTTATTAGAACAAATCTATATAGATAATACGCGAATCGAGTCTAACAGCCTCAATCAAAAGTCACCATTTCAATACTGACAGGACTTCTTACATCGATCGTGCCCGAAAACTGTTCGGTATTTATCAAAAAATATAAGCAAATCAGGTTGCCTCCCTTAGTTTACTTTGAAAGAAAAACAATCTAGCTGTTGATTATCTCGGCTTGCATCACCAAGATAGAACAACAGTAGATATAACATAAAACTAGTAGTCTAGGGTTATACATTAATGACAACAATCCTTTGATCTTTCATCAATGATTCTTTTATCTATACTGCATTGAAGGACAGTGTCCGTTTGTTCTCAATTGTTCTCGCCTAGCCTTATGTCCGAAATTCCAAAATTGTTTAAATTTCAATAGTTTTCATAAAGAGTCGGCACTGTAGCAACGCCGTCATTTATCCAATTTTGAGAGGTCACGTGATCAAACATAGGGGATTTTCTGGATTTGTAAGTTAAATTGTGGTCAGACAATCTCCACTGATGTACATCTTAATCCAGCCTTTATCTTCGTGATTTATGAATAATGTATAGATATATATTTAAGCATTTTCTTGGATTTACGGTAAGACGTGGGAATAATTCTTGCGTAAGAATAGCACAGATGTTTCAGGTTTAACAGTGTAGTGATCTGTCGGAACAAAGACCAGTTAAGCCGAAATCGGACAGATATGGGGCTTTTGGACTAACCTGTAATTCCAGTAATTCAAGAAAAGAAGAATATATTCATTTGATTTGATAATGTCAATTAAACAATGCATTGGTTGTCCATAGGATAAAATCAAAAGAAAATAGAAAATTCTGGATTTAATTCTGCACTGATATTTGTGTAGCGATTCTGTGCATTGCTTACAGTCCCTCCTGCCCCATCTTTCCCGTCCTCACGAACGTTATTGGACAACATTTTCAAAATTAATGTTATGTGTTTTTCAGTCATTGATTAACATACTTAGATCGCTTACTTAAATTTTTGGTACAACGCTTGGTTTTCAAAGAAAAACTCGTTGCACACCCCATAAAGGCTATTGAATACTTTATTTTCTTTTTTGTCTTCCTTATTTTGTTTTTGCATTGTGTATTTATTCACAACAACCAGATTGAGAAAGGAAGATTTCATAAACAACCTACATGTAAATAATCTATCGACGTTGTAAAGTGTGTGTTTGCTACAGCAAGACAACACAGCGCTCAGCATAGAACAAATTTCGATTCGTCGAAGGTATACAAAGACTGCTAAAGTATGGTTTGTTTGAGGATAAATGTTTTATTTTCATGTTTGATTCCCTGGAATGATTGCAATAAAACTTTATGTCCACTTGTAAAATAAAGTTTATTGAATGATGTAGGATTTAACTGCTTTCAATCTTGCATTCTTTTTTAATCCTCAAAGAGTAAATCATGTTCAAGAATAGGAACTAACGCTATCTGCAAAATGCGACCGAGTTCTGATCATGAAATGATATAAGAGTCAACGAACTAGTTAACTATTAACTAGTTGAATGGGTCATTATTCATTTTCAGACTGGTTTTTACACAGTGCTGCATGCATCTTTGTTTATCTGTCCGTCAGTGACTTGGAATACCTCAAGAAGTGTTTTATGCAATACTTCAGTCATGCTTCTTGGTTTATCTGTCCGTCAGTGGCTTGGAATACCTCAAGAAGTGTTTTATGCAATACTTCAATCATGCTTCTTGGTTTATCTGTCAGTCAGTGAATTGGAATACCTCAAGGAAGTATTAAATGCCATACTGCAGTCATGCTTCGTGGTTTGTATGTCCGTCAGTGACTTGGAATATTTCAAGGAAGTATTTTATACCTTACTGCAGTCATGATGCGTGGTTTGTATGTCCAACAGTGACTTGGAATACCTCAAGGTAGTATTTAATGCCATACTGCAGTCATGCTTCGTGGTTTGTATGTCCGTAAGTGTCTTGGAATATCTCAAGGAAGTATTTTATGCCATACTGCAGTCATGCTTCGTGGTTTGTATGTCCGTCAATGACTTGGAATACCTTTAGGAAGTATTTTATGCCATACTGCAGTCATGCTTCGTGGTTTGTATGTCCGTCAGTGACTTGGAATACCTTAAGGAAGTATTTTATGCCATACTGCAGTCATGCTTCGTGGTTTGTATGTCCGTCAGTGACTTGGAATACCTCAAGGTAGTATTTAATGCCATACTGCAGTCATGCTTCGTGGTTTGTATGTCCGTCAGTGACTTGGAATACCTTTAGGAAGTATTTTATGCCATACTGCAGTCATACTTCGTGGTTTGTATGTCCGTCAGTGACTTGGAATACCTCAAGGTAGTATTTAATGCCATACTGCAGTCATGCTTCGTGGTTTGTATGTCCGTGAGTGACTTGGAATACCTTAAAGTAGTATTTAATGCCATACCGCTGTCATGCTTTGTGGTTTGTATGTCCGTCAGTGACTTGGAATATCTTAAGGAAGTATTTTATGTCATACTGCAGTCATGCTTCTTGGTCTGTCTGTCCGTCAGTGACTTGGAATACCACAAGGAAGTATTTTATGCCATACTGCAGTCATGCTTCGTGGTCTGACTGTTCGTCAGTGACTTGGATTACCTTTAGGAAGTATTTTATGCCATACTGCAGTCATACTTCGTGGTCTGACTGTTCGTCAGTGACTTGGATTACCTTTAGGAAGTATTTTATGCCATACTGCAGTCATACTTCGTGGTCTGACTGTTCGTCAGTGACTTGGATTACCTTTAGGAAGTATTTTATGCCATACTGCAGTCATGCTTCGTGGTCTGTCTGTCCGTCAGTGACTTGGAATACCACAAGGAAGTATTTTATGCCATACTGCAGTCATGCTTCGTGGTCTGACTGTTCGTCAGTGACTTGGATTACCTTTAGGAAGTATTTTATGCCATACTGCAGTCATGCTTCGTGGTCTGACTGTTCGTCAGTGACTTGGATTACCTTTAGGAAGTATTTTATGCCATACTGCAGTCATGCTTCGTGGTCTGACTGTTCGTCAGTGACTTGGATTACCTTTAGGAAGTGTTTTATGCCTTACTGCAGTCATGCTTCGTGGTCTGTCTGTCCGTCAGTGACATTGAAAATTTCAAGGAAGTATTTTATGTCATACTGCAGTCATGTTTCGTGGTCTGTCTGTCCGTCAGTTACTTGGAATACTACCAGGAAGTGTTTTATGCCATACTGTAGTCATGCTTCGTGGTCTGTCTGTCCGTCAGTGACTTAGAATACCTCAAGGAAGTAATTTATGCCATACTGCAGTCATGCTTCGTGGTCTGTCTGTCCGTCAGTGACATTGAAAATTTCAAGGAAGTATTTTATGTCATACTGCAGTCATGTTTCGTGGTCTGTCTGTCCGTCAGTTACTTGGAATACTACCAGGAAGTGTTTTATGCCATACTGTAGTCATGCTTCGTGGTCTGTCTGTCCGTCAGTGACTTAGAATACCTCAAGGAAGTAATTTATGCCATACTGCAGTCATGCTTCGTGGTCTGTCTGTCCGTCAGTGACTTAGAATACCTCAAGGAAGTGTTTTATGCCATACTGTAGTCATGCTTCGTGGTCTGTCTGTCCGTCAGTGACTTAGAATACCTCAAGGAAGTGTTTTATGCCATACTGCAGTCATGCTTCGTGGTCTGTCTGTCCGTCAGTGACTTAGAATACCTCAAGGAAGTGTTTTATGCCATACTGCAGTCATGCTTCGTGGTCTGTCTGTCCGTCAGTGACTTAGAATACCTCAAGGAAGTGTTTTATGCCATACTGCAGTCATGCTTCTTGGTCTGTCTGTCCGTCAGTGACATTGAACACATGAAGGAAGTATTTTATGCCATACGGCAGTCATGCTTCGTGGTCTGTCTGTCCGTCAGTGACTTAGAATACCTCATGGAGTATTTTATGCCATACTGCAGTCATGCTTCGTGGTTTGTATGTCCGTCAGTGACTTGGAATACTTCAAGAAGTATTTTATGCCGTACTGCAGTCATGCTTCTAGGTTTGTCTGTCCGTCAGTTTAAAAACTTGTCCGTGTTATTTCACGGCAACCACAGTTTGTTTATGGATGAAATTTTTAGAAAAAGGTCAAGTACTTTTCTCACACAAGCATATTATGTAACGTCTGACAATACAGTTCCATAAATGCGTTGTGTCAGACACATTGTGGAATTTTGTACTAGGTGCCAAATGGCGACCACATATTTAGCTTCGTGACAGTGTGAGCAAGTTCTTGTTAGTTGCGTAACAAAGATTCAGTAGATATTTTATTAAAAAGAGCTTAAACATTGAAACTTGATTTTTACCATTTCAATATCCGTACGTGTGTATAGCTACTACTTAACAACACTTCCGTAGAACGTTTGCAAATCCTAATTTAATAAAGTACCCTTTCTCTGCAAAACAACCACATAAAATCTGAAACTATTTATTTATTTCTCAAACAAAAATCAAGGTTTTTATCATTGCTTTAACCCTGGCTTATATTTGTTCAATAAACCACGAGACAATATGAATTGAGGGCTTCCATAAACGTGTCAATTGCTACGTAATTAATGTTGTTAAGCTTTACCTACCGTCTTGTCTGTATTGATCAAAATGTCAATTGACAATGTGGCTGCATAATGTATGAGGAGAAACGCGTAGAGCGTTGTATATCCAGGTTTGAACCTTTGATCCCATGTAGAGCCTTGATATCCGGGTAGCTTAGCCGCTCGAGCATTTACTGCTGGAATGCGAATATTTATCAATTTCGCTGGCAAGAAATTTCATCTAAATAAACAGATTCACCTTGATAGATTGTGTTTTAAACAGATTTCGCGAATAATGACGCGAACCTTGGCTTGCTACAATGTCAGGAGATGGTTTATTGCTGGCCTTATTTCCTTTTTGTTCGATTTTAATTTTGTTTGGCATGGTTTTTGAAATTAATCCTATAAGCATGCGTTTTACATGACAATAAAAAAATATTATTGCGTTCCTATGTACGTTTATAAGTCATTCATAGCGAATTATATGTTATGAAATTTAATTGAAACATTTTAATAAACCTACCTCTAGGTTGCCACTAAGAAATTAATTTTAGCTGCCAAATTTCCCATTTTATCAAAAAAAAACAAAAACATTGTCATTTTCAAGTAATTTCAGAAATTTAAGTAGCCATAGGCTATTTCGGCTTCTTGTAATGCCAACAGTTGTTTATAATTCAGAGTATTTTCTAGTCATATTTTAGTAAACGAATAATTTCTGTACTCTAATGAACTTACATTCGTTTCGAAATATCGCCCACTCATCGAACTAAATCATTGTAAAAATCTTGAAAAGAAATTATTACGTTTGACGGAATGTCTATTTGCATACTTGTTTAAATAATAATAATAATAATAATAATAATAATAATAATATTATTATTATTATATTATTATTATTATAATAAAAGAAACCGCACAATCGAATATCCAGAGAGCAGAATTTTTGACGTCCTCGAAACGTTGTGATGAGCTTAAATTAATAACATGCGTGTTCTTTTAATTTTTTTATCAGTTTCCTAAAGATAAAGACAAAAACTGACAAACAAATATCACCGTAATTTGAAATTTTCTGACACCTTATATCTGCTTTGTCTAATGCACTGACTTTATTGGAAAGCATTTTACAATGTCGCAACGAAATATTTTCTCCCTAAATATTGCAGGATATATAAACAATAGGCTCAGGGTCATTCATAGCATTGAGGGTGCTTCATTGTGTTACCGAGGCTTTGCAGGGGTTCTATTAAATCTCCAGACCTCCCTGTGATGTTTGCAGATCACCTGTTTTTTTTATAGTTGAATTTGTAATTTTGTGTCATTCAGTGACGATATTTAAATATTCTTCCTAATACAAACTATTCTTTGCCTATTATAAAGACACGTATATAGATAAAGATTATGGATGGTTTCGTCCGCCCCCAAATATCTATGTTGCTTGAAAATATACCAATCTTTAACAATGCATCTTAAAATAGTTAAATAGTACGTTTGAAATCACAAAATGTGTCGACCAAGTCCAGCTTACCGTTTTTGTGTTGGAAACTTAAACATTTTTTTTTCAACATATGTCTGGTCCCTTCCTGTGTAGATTTGTTGGCAGTTTTCCTGCAGGGACTCTTTGCTAATGTGCAAATTGTCTAAGCTGTTAATTATGACTTAATAAATATGATGAATAATTTTTCTAATGTTTAATTAAGTTATGCATAAAGACTTTGAAGTGCACTTAAAATGCCTATTGAAACACGATCTGTTAAATGAAATTCAAAATATGATAACGTTGTTTTTAATCTTTATATCATTTGTGGACCCACGGATTTATTCTGTCACAAGAGGTCAAAGTCTCTGACATACAGATTCGTCTTCAAGATACATCGCCGAATAAACACACAAAACATCGTAACATTCAAACCAAATGACTCTGTAACTATAACATGCTCCGTATAAAGCTTTATTAATAATTCCACATTTGACAGATTTTGAAGTTTCAAATTTCCTGCCCTGAATTTTATTGATCTAGAGATAAAGGTATTAGGTAATGGCATTAAATTGTATTCGTATTTTGACAGTTTCCACTATTACCGTTTTAAGTTTTCAAAATCAAGAAATGATCTAGAAGTGGTTATGAAAAACAGCAACACGTAGACGTCCCCCTTGAATTATATAGGCAACTATTGACTTCCGTCATAAATAATGCCACCTGCTACAAATAGATACTCGAAAAACTTTTCATCTCGCGAGACTTTATACAAACTAAAAGAAGTCCTACTCTTTGACTTAGTTTTGGTCCAAAGTAGTTCTATAATTATGTTCTTGTTAATTTTATTATTCTTTATTCCTAAAAAGATAAAGGATGTTTAAAAGTCTAATTTTCGAGGCAGGAGATTGGCCATGCTCTTCAGTTTCTAGACAAATATAGGTAATTCTTAGAATTATATTACTTTAGACAAAACCTCTTGTTTAATTTTAATATTTTGACATTGAATAAGTTCATAGTTCGCCCAATTCGAATATTATATACTTTTGTCCTTATCTCCAATGCTTTAATTATGTCGAAAGCGCCTTGAGCAAATAAGAAACCCTTAAGACAAACAAAGTGGATTGAGATACTCTTGGATAAATTCAAGTAGGCTAAAATTCAGGGTTATCAAAATAACAAATCAAGCAGTAAAATGATATTTTAAAACATATCCACATATGTACAACTTATCCTCTTTTTCTTATCTACCTAATTACACGAAATTCCCATTCTGCGGGTGAGACATGAAACACTATAGTGGTTTCTCCTTACACCGAGGTATGTTGTTTACACGGAGAGCCTAAATTTCCACACGAAAGGCTTAACTAGAGTACCCTACTATCTTTCATGTTTCGCCAAGTCGGGTTTGTCTCAATGTTGTCCCATTTTCTCGCGTTTAGGAGGATTTCTTCTGCAAGATAACAGCAAAGATACAGCCCAGAAGCTATGAACATGATAAGCCATTTACAGTGTTAACAGATTAATCACTGATTTATTGACAATGATACCATATACGGTGGTTCTGATTGCAATTAGATGGCGTGTAGACAAACAAAATAATGTCATTAAAATATCTGACTGCAATCATATTTAGATGCAATGAGTCAAGGGATAATCCCAGCCACACATTTTTAGCCATTTCTTTTAGTTCAGTAAAGGGGACTCATCATACGACATGACTGTATTTACGCCAAGTTACCTGAATAATTTAATGTCTGTACAAATATAAAAAAAAGCAGTTTTAATTAACAAAAATAGATTATATAAAATAAAAAAATAAAGGAAATGATGTGTAATTTTGCAAGACAGCAAAAACAATGAAACGTGACAGATGTTGATAAGACAACGTAAATAATATTATCTAAAGTGAGGCTTCTAAAATTTTCCTGACTTATCAAAAGTGTTCATCACCTAGGCTGCTAGAAGAATGTCACAATGTGTAACATTTTCGTACCAGCGTTAAACATGGCGTTTTTCATGTTTAAAAAGTTATTGATATTTTTGACATCTGGCATCTTAACTTTCTCGGGATTTTCCATTTACCATTCAAAAATTCATCAATTTATGCTTACATATTTACACAGACTATGTCGTGCCATTTCTGCTGATAAATTGGTACATACTGTAGAATAAATTGGAGAGTGGAGAATCAGGTAGGATTTCAGCACGGATTACACAGCTCAGGGGTTAATGCGGGGATATAGAACCCTCCATGATACCCTTAACGTATTCTCGGTGTCAATATTGGAGTTAAAAAGCCCAGTAATGCCCATGAATTGAACTATGGTATATGTATAATCATTAATTTTACTCATTTGACATTTTTAGAATAGGGGGACATTTATGAAATTGTTATTGTGTGTGAAAATTTATTTGAACTTGACAAAGTTGATCATCATTAAAGTATCAACCGATTTTTTAATTCTAGACTCTAATGGATACAGAATTTATAAGTTTTGTCATATTGCTTATCAAACCAGACACTTTCAATAAATAAGTATTATATCTAAGTATGTGTGCGTTATTCAATAGATGCAAACAGACAAAAAGTTCTTTAAAGTTCGCAGTAACGGTAACAATAAGTTACAGCCTTTTCGCAAAATCGTTAAAATTTCTAAATACAGCGCTTAAAACCTCTTAATAAAAACAACCACAGATGTATTGTTTGTTTCATTGACAGTCAAAACATTTGAAACGCAATAAAACATTTTGTAAATATATTTCGATTGACTCATAGTTTGATAGAATACACGGAGTTGGCCAGATAGCACATGGTCGGGACGCGAGCACAAAAGCGCTTGTCATTTTGTAGGTTACAGCAAGCAGACCGTTGCTCCGTTGAATTATTTACGTGTAAATTTTCTAATGAAAGTTTCGAGCGTAATCGAAATTTAAAAATAAATTAAAGGTAACAGGTGATAGCCATGATTTGCGAGTATTCAACATTCCACATTAGGACATGAAATACTTAAGATACTGTTATTTTTTAAGTTAAGTTGAGCGAACACCTGGACACAGGGGTCAAGTGGAGGGTTATCAGGACAGTATTTGTTCTTTTAATCAAAATGGAATTCTGTGTCGTTAACCACATTGCTATAAAAAGTATTGTAGTGCAACTTAGTCATTATATGAAATGTGTTGAGACATTGTGTGTATCTGAACACCCCCATTAACCGATATAAATATCATTTTAACATAAATACAATATCAAAGAAAAGTTCTGGCTAACACTAATCTTTCAATACATATGAATAATCATGGTTATCACCTGTTACCTTTATCATTAAGAAAATGAAATATCATACGTACGTAATCTTTATCTTTTTCAAGCAAAGGTGAGCTCATGTGACTTGAAAACTTCAGAAGGTATAGATTCTCTCCCGTAAGCTGCCAAGATAAGGTCATGTGACTTAAAAACGTCAATAGGTATAGTTCCTCTCAAGCAGGGCTGCAAAGCGGGTTCATGTGACTTGAAAACCTCAGTACGTAAAGGTTCTTTCCAGAACGCTGCAAGACGAACTCGTATGACTTGAAAACTGCAGTAGGTAAAGGTTCCCTCAAGTGCGTTGCAAGGCGAGCTCATGTGACTTGGAAACTACAGTAGGTAAAGGTTCCCTCAAATGCGTTGCAAGGCGAGCTCATGTGACTTGGAAACTACAGTAGGTAAAGGTTCCCTCAAGTGCCTGGCAAGGCGAGCTCGTGTGACTTGAAAAGTTCAGTAGGTAAATATTCTCTCCAGTACGCTGCAAGGCGAGCTCATATGACTTGAGAACTTCAGTAGGTAAAGGTTCCCTCAAGTGCCTGGCAAGGCGAGGTAATGTGACTTAAAAACTTCAGTAAGTAAAGATTCTCTTCAGTACGCTGCAAGACGAACTCATGTGACTTGAGAACTTAAGTAGGTAAAGGTTCTCTCCAGTGCGTTGCAAGGCGGGCTCATGTGACTTGAAAACTTCAGTAGGTAATGATTATCCCCATAAGATTGCCAATGCGAGCTCATGTGACTTGAAAAAGTGAATAGGTAAAGGTTCTCTCCAGTGCGTTGCAAGGAAGAGCTCAATGTGACTTGGAAACTTCAGCAGGTTAAGATTATCTCCAGGAGGGAGATTGCCAAGGCGATCTCATGTGAATTGAAAACTTACAGTAGGTAAGGTTCTCTCCAGTGCTTTGCAAGGCGAGCTTACGTGACTTGATAACTTCATTAGGTAAAGGTCCTCTCCAGTAGCTGCAAGGCGAGCTCATATGACTTGAAAACTTCGGTAGGTAAAGGTTCTCTCCAGTAAGCTGCAAAGAGAGCTTGTGTGACTTGAATATTCTGCTCATATCAGTTGAAAACTTAATGTGTAGGTTCTGTGTAGGTTCTCTCCAGGAAGCTGCTAAAGCAAGATCAGATGACTTGAAAGCTTCTGTAGGGATCTGAGTAAAAACTGCCGTAGAAACAAGTTCAATAAAGCTGTCAAAGGTCATTTGACTCGAAAACTTAAGTAGATATAAGTTATATTCAGTAAGCTGCTAAGGCCAGCTCTTGTGACTTTGAAACTTAAGTAAGTAAAGGTTCTCTCCAGTTATTTGCCAAGGTGAAGACAGGTGACTTGAGCGCTTCAACAGGTACAGGTCCTCTAAAGTTACCTTACATGGCGAGGACGTGTGACGTGAACACTTCAGTAAGTTAAGTTTATCTCCGGTAAGGTGCAAAGGCGAAGTCATTTGACTTGAACGTTGCAGCAGTTACATGTTCATTCCAGGAAGCTGCATAAGCGAGGTCATTTGACGTGAACACTTCATAGATACAAGTTATCTTCAGTAAGCTGCAAAGGCTTGGACCTGGAACTGGAGCGTTGCTGTAGGAAAGGTTCTTTTCAGTAAGTTGGCAAAGCTAGGTTATGTGACGTGAAAACTTCAGCAGTTACAAGCTTCTCTCAGTAAGCTGCCAAGACGAGGTCATGTCACTTGAGAGCTGCGGTAGGTACAAGTTCACTACAGTAAGCTAACAAAAAAAGGTCATGTTAAATTGAAAACTGAAGTAGGTACAGTATATTTCTCTCGGGTAATCTAAAGTTATGTGACTGAAACTGAAAACTCTGTAGATACTGGTTCTCTCCAGTAACCTGCCAAGGCGAGGTAAGGTGACTTGAAAGATTCTGTAGGTTAAGGTTTTTTTCAGTGATTTGCCAAGGCGAGGTAAGGTGACTTGAAAGATTCTGTAGGTTAATTTTTTTCAGTGATTTGCCAAGGCGAGGTAAGGTGACTTGAAAGATTCTGTAGGTTAAGGTTTTTTCAGTGATTTGCCAAGGCGAGGTAAGGTGACTTGAAAGATTCTGTAGGTTAAGGTTTTTTTCAGTGATTTGCCAAGGCGAGGTAATGTGACTTGAAAGATGCAGTAGGTTCAGGTTCTCGTTTGTGACTTGCCAAGGTGAGGTCATGTGACTTGAGAGATGCAGTAGGTTCAGGTTCTCGTTTGTGACTTGCCAAGGCGGGGTCATGTGACTTGAGAGATGCGGTAGGTTCATGTTCTCGTTGGTGACTAGCCAAGGCGAGGTCATGTGACTTGAGAGATGCAGTAGGTTTAGGTTCTCTTTTGTGACTTGCCAAGGCGAGGTAATGGGAATTGAAATTGCATTAGGTACAGCTTGTTTCTATGCAGTAAGATGCCAAGGCGAGGTCATATGACTTGAAAACTTCAGCAGATACTGGCCCACTCTAGTTAACTGCCAAGGCGAGGTCATATGACTTGAAAACTTCAGCAGATACTGGCCCACTCTAGTTAACTGCCAAGGCGAGGTCATATGACTTGAAAACTTCAGCAGATACTGGCCCCCTCTAGTTGACTTGAGAGCTGCGGCAGGTACAAGTTCATTACAGTAATCTGCCAATAATGTTAGTTATATACCTAGTTTACGTTACCCTCTATTTATTCCTCTTGCTTCTCATTATTATGTCATATTTACCTTTCGTTTAAGTTTTCTTCCTGTCTTACCAATACAACAAATGCCAAGCTGTTGTTGTTTTCTTGTTGTTTTATTGTGTTTTTTTTGTTGATTAAAAAAATTATTTTTATCTTTTTCTGACAACAGTATTCACCAATCAGGAAAATTGTATCTACTTTCGAGTACTTTAATGCAAAGTTTAACCACTCTATATAACAACAAAATTCTGGCACTTCAGTTTTGCATTTCCTATTTAGTTTTTCATCTGTGTAAAATGATGACTGAAGTATATGCCTTGTACCATGTTTCATGACTACAAAACATTGCAAATAATACCACTGTAAGACAAAATTGCTACCTATTATTTTCTAAGAATCGCTCTACGAGTATTTCCAGAACATTGATAAGAAAATCTAACTTCAATTTAAGACAATAGTAAATCATAGGAACCTTTCAGCAGATAGAGAGTTATAATTTTTGTATCATACTTATCCGATCGACAAAATGTTAAGTTACGTTAAATACCCATTTTATTCTTAATATTATACATTCTAAAAAAGAACACAGATCGATCTATTTTTTTACAAAGCTAACTGGTTAGTGGTTGAATCTGTTTTATTTTTGCTTTGAGATTGCTAATTTTGGGGGTTTGATTGATAAGGCCTTTGTTGCAGCTTTTGTAAGTATTGGAAAGCAAAAGTCCATAAATGAATTTCGAAGGTATCAAAATTTAGATTTAAGATTTTATTAATTTTTATCGATAAGTGTTTTGAATGATAACAACTGTTACTGTACTAAATTTGTTAAATAACCCCAAAAACGTCGAAACATTTTACGGCATGAATATCTATGTAAATACAATAGTGCAGGTAGATTTATTTAAGGATTTTCTCGCAATTTGCACGGCTGTCCATATTTGATAAGATTCCGATGTAAACAGGGACGCCCAAGATTGGCCCCCGCCTCCTAGTGATAAGGGTCACCAATGAAATGCGTTGTTTACTTGCACTCGGGCATCATTGGGACATCTTATCTGAAGATGTCACGTGACATCAATTTTCAATATGGCGTCAAGAAAAAGAAAACAATCAGCTTTACACTGATAAATGTTTATTATTTCAGTAATAAAATAAAATAAATAAATAAAAATACCAATTTACATTTTTTATTTTATTATATGTAACGCAGCCTAACTATTAAATCTGTACTTTACTCCTCATCCAACAGAAATATTCCGAGTTTCTTTAACACATCTATAAATTGAATCACGCTTGTTGAGTTTAATTTATGAAGGAATGTTTGTTTTCCACTTTCACAAAACATGAAGAGGGAATTTCTTTTATTGTTTTTAAGTACAAATTAATGAAAAAATCATAAAATATTCTGTACTTGTTACTTTTTCTTTGTCTCTATTTATACACATCAAAACAAAACTGAAAGCCAATGATACTTCCAGGTGCAGCGTCTTTTTTGAAATCATTATATTCTAGAAGAACAAACGTTTTATGGTGTTTGATTTGTGTTCAATTAATAATACGACGTAACACGGATACCCCTCATTACATAGAACCCATGGAATGCCACAAATAACCCCTACATGCGAAGTGCATAGAAAGGAATTAATACGTACGTAAATATACGAGTGTTTAATTAAGATTTGAGCTCTTGTAAATGTGTTTCTTTTCAATCGACCTGAATTATTTATCGTTCATCTGCTTAAAAATTCGGCATGAGTTTTTGGGCTCTATCAGCACTTAGATGTTATATATTTGACCAGGTGGCGAACGGGCTCCAAGTGCGTACAACGTCAGGTGTGTAACGTTTCAGTCACTGTCTGTTTTCTAATTTTAGATAATGTTACTAGAAAGGAGGGTAAAATCTTTGATGACCAAAAAAAGTAATCTTGTTCGGTTGTGGTGCAATTCATCAAAGCGCCATATCAAAATGGCAAACCGTATATTTTCACACTTTATCTGGTCCGGGTTGTAGTATCGTCAAAAACGAAGCACAGCATTACGAGGGGGAACTAGAGCATTTACGTTTACAAGAATGCCACCCCCATTGAAAAAAAAATCAACAGAAACAATTTTAATTTTTGTTTCTTAACGTTTCAAAATTTGTTTATTCTTGAGATTAATTACAAATTCACCGGTGAAGCCTTAAAATGTTTTAGAAAGAGTAACTAAAAACGGGTTTCTAGATGGGGTGAGAGTGTGGCAAAGTTAGTTAAAAACGCCTCAAGACATTTTTAAAGAATCGCTGCATGTTTTTTTTTTCTTGCAAACACGTCGTTTTGCATGTCAGAGACTATGTTACCACAGCACATATTAATTCGTTTTTTTTTTATTTGTTATGAAGTGTTGCAAAGGCAATGATGAAAAGTTGGTGCGAAGGGAAGAACGTGTGAAGAACTAACGTTTTCGTGTCTGTGCACCGAAACACATGTACCAGATCCGCTCGTGGATGAAAATAGCTCTAAACATTGAATGGATGATAATCGTCATGTAGTCCCGTGCTTTGATTACACTGCCATTATACCGCTATCACTAGTTATCACATACTCTCGTCAAATTCTCGCGATAACTCCAAAAAATGGCGCGACACTGTTTTCACAAAGCTGAATTTATTTCTGCAATTTATTTTTCAAATCGAAAAGAAGTTCAGTGACTCAACGTTCAAAAATTAATGAATGAAAAATACCCGTTGATAATTCTTCAAAACAGCGTCGTGGCCTTGTTCATATGCCTTGATCCCTATGATCTTTTACTATTTTTGAAATTAGGTCTTACCTTAATAAAGAAAACACATTTTACTTTACTTTATTGTGAACAGACCTTGGCAAAAAAACTGATAATCTATAGGAAATTAATGGTATCCCGTTTACAAATTTATAGTACAAAAGTAAACAGAAATAAAAAGTGGACTTTCTTCTATTCTCACCTTGTTGTATGTTCAACAGTTTTTGAAATTATTTCCGTCGGGGTATAAGATTCCTTGAGAGCCCAAATGACAAATATGCATGAAATGACTAGTTCTGTCACAGTAGTTTGAAGTCTTTAATTTATATATCAAGAGCGTATATCCTATTTGAGATTATAATAAGTCTTTGAAAAAAATCCTTTTCATTGGAATAGGAACAAATCCTTGTTGTTAAACAATTATGTCGATGTCCAGATATAAACACGACAAAACAAAGAATTAATATCATTAAAGTCAAATCAGAATTCTCTGTGTATGAGAATGCTTGTGGAATTCTTTCGTTTCCGGATCGTTTGTATTAGATACAAAGCTATCTGTTTCAAACATAGAAATGAAATAAAGCTTTGCTAGAATCCAAGAAACATTGTGATGCCATAATAACTTAATCCAGTTTGTAATGTTGTGAAACTCTCAGATAAGCCTGTATTACTGAGAATGATATGTGTGTTGTATTGTTTTGTTGGGGAAGGTGGGGGGGGGGTGCTTGTGTCACAGATATTTTATCAAAATAAAGCTGTAATTTATCTTAAATATAAACTAAAATAGTTCTGTGGAAGAACTTATTAATTCGTACAATTTAAAAAATATATTCAATGACTGTAAGAAAAAAAGTTTAAAATGAATATCAAAAAAAAATTGTTTTGCATAGTCTTAAAGATGAAAAAATGTTTATGAGATGCCACAACTCGCAGGATAAATCCAGCCATAACTGGATTCTGGACTCTTCTTATTAAGAAAGATGTTGGTCAAACAAAAACAAAAATCGTCTGGGAAATTTTAATATAAAAAAAATATGTATCAATTAAACTTCAAACGCGATGATTCAAGACATTCCGTCTCTTTTGAAAATGTCAATTGCATATACGAAGGCTTTTGAAGGAAATCTTGCATCTTCTATCTTTTAAAGACTGTAAGAAAAATCAATCGAACAGGAGCCACTCAAACGTATAGTTATTTTACAATATACTTAACATATAAGGAAAACATACAAAAATGAACTCTGTAACTTTGGCTTAGAACTTTCAGCTATTCTGTATTCTCAGGATGCTTAATTTACTTCAGTTGCAACTTATTTCGATTTACAGTTTCAATATTACAACTGTTTGTCAAATAAAAGAATGCATTTTGCACGTAGCGTGTCATATTTAACGCTTATTGCTTCGTTTTAATTACCTCACTTTAGGGCAAAATTAACTTTCTTCCTAGATGCCTGCTGACAAAAAAAGCTGTCAGAAGTCCAGAGGAAAGGCTTTCTTTCCATTGCAAAAAGCGAAATTAAGTTACTGTCCTGTTACAGACGATTGATAGCTAGATGCGCTTAAGTGGCGTAAAAAGAAAGATTTCTTTAGAAAAGAAGAATATAAACTGTAACTTAATTGTCAGTTACAAATTGTGAAACAAAGTTGTGTACCATTTAAAATAATCTTTCATTAAGGCCCATAATTTATGAAATTGTGTATTCTTTTAGTTATTCATTTTATAAATATCTATACAGCCGTACAGTATGTTTTTCATTAGCCGAAAGCACGTTTAGGCCGAATTTGCTAATTGACTCTTGTTGTTGTTGTTATGTTTACACCATAGTATATTAACAAATCAATTGATTATGATCAAATATTACATAAATATATAATCAAATATTATATAAATAATCAAATATTATATAAATATTATTACATTACTCGTCTCAATAATTTTATTTGAGTTGCAGCACATAAAGTTTTCTAGTTAATATAAAAATTTTATTTTAATGAATTAAAATAAAAATGAAATCTGTAGAAGTAAATGAATAATCTTTTTTAATCAATTTCAAACCCTTCAAATAATCGTCCTTTTTTTCTCTCCATCAATTTCGGTGTGATTTTTTTCAGCAGGCAATTTTCATATATCTACAACAGAAACACGCTAATAAATATATAAGGGTTAATGAATGAAAAAAAAAACGTCAAGTAATGATTGTAATATAAAATATACGATACGATAATTTGGAAAAATAACAACCAAAAAAACTCAAGAATAAAAAAAAACCCAGCAACACAATCAATCATTTAACAAAAAAAGCAAATTATGTTCTTGTGTGCAAAACAGGAAAAAACATTAAGCAATAAAATACAACAAATACATCAAAAAAATAAAAATGAAATAATAAAAAAAGCTGTACCCCGTTCAAAATTTAAATATATTCCTTACATTATTTTTTTTCTTTATAATTTCATTGAATATTATGTCCATTGATCCGTTATTTTTTTTCACTCTAAAAAATATATTTACAAAACATCGGGCTTCCCTTCTTGACCATAATAGATTTATTACTGATATCCCTGTAAAAGTTCCCAATTTAATTTATGTCTCTTACAGACTACTTTAGTTAATTATATAAAAAAACGTACCCCTTAAACCTTTGGTCATTAACGTTATTTACTGGGCTGATGAATCGATTCAGGGAAATGTATAAAACATTAGTTTTCGCGTGTTTATTTGTCCATATAGGAGCTTCATTTCATCGACTAATTTTGAGAGCTATCCCTCCTAGGCATATTTTCGAGCGTTTTTGACAATGTCAGCCCGCAGCACATGTCTAAACAAATAAAGTAACAATCTAAAATTCGGTTCATAAACTATTCTATAGCCAAAATGATAATTCAAAAGACAACCTAATTTGTCTGGAAGACCTCTGCGGTTCAACTTTTCCCAGACTACAAAAAGTGAGTCAACATTTTTGGACAATATAGGACTTTCATTAACTCACTTAACCCGTCCGTGTCTAAGTTGTGATAAATGTATAAGGTCAACATAGTGTATTGCTTAGGTCTACGGTAAATTACATTAAAACGAATTACAAAACGAAACAGATAATCCATATTTCCCTTTTTATTCGGAAAGTAAACATCCAATCCCGGACACTGAACATAACGTGTTTACAATGTTTTAATCAAAGACATTTAAAAGTCACACAAATTGCAATTAGGCCGTCCGACAACTGTTCCCTTTTCAGCAATGTAAAATAACATCTAACCACAAGCAAAAGTCCCCTGCCTGTATCATTTAGTCTTCAAATTAAATTTTAACATCACGTAGGAACATTCCACGGTTAATTTTGCGATGAAAACAATTCTATTTGGCATAACTGACCATAGCAACTTCTACATATTCACTGAAGATCGTGAAAACCAAAACTTTACGACGCCATCAGCGTATAGCACAAGTCTTTCAGAGGACATTTTGCAAAATATATCAAAATTAAAACTTCCATTTTGATTTATACGCAACTTCACACTTACACAATAAAAGAAAACATTGAAATGCGAAGAGAAGAATAACTTTCAAGACGTTATATAGTTATGGATTAATCTCGTTAGACGCCGTCCTAAAGCCGGGATATCTGTACTTAAGCATATGAAAAACTGTCGGCTTATACGCTTTAAGCCTGTTCTTGGATTCTATATCACATGTTATGCAACATTGCAATTTTCCTAGGTGCCGAATACTCAAAAATAATTATATGACTTTCTAAATTTCAGCACAGGGGTAGTACAATTTTAATTTGTGCAATGAGTAACCATTGTCTGGCTTTTCATTTTAGATGATGTGGAACAGCCAGGATTTTTGGTCTAACAACATTCCAACAATAAATTAGAGATGGAATATGACTTTCCAGCCAGATAGCAATTTCATCGTTAGTCTATCAAAATATTATTAACACTGACTTAATTACCTTTTAGTAAGCAAGTACGTTCTTGTAAGTTAAAACCTCCGCAATATCAACGATTTCTCTTGAAGTTACATTAACCTTCTGACGCAAATATCTCTTTCTAGAGAGTCTTGATAGTTGTTTTGTCCGTGTGCTAAAATAACATCACGGCAAGAACTGCAAATCATACAGTGTGTTACCATAAATAGCACTAATGTCAAGAGAAAACATTAGCAAACGGGTAATACTTTTATAGCTATGTAACAAAACATCTCAACACATGTTACTTAAACTTACACCTACATCATTTTTAATATGTAAGCGAAGACAAAGACTCGTGGAGAGAATGTGGAGTTCTTTGCCAACAGTTTATACCAATGGCATTGAAAAAAAGACACAGTGAAGGCCCTTAATAACTGCGATGTCCAATTTTGGAGCAAGCTTCTCAAAAAAAGAGTTAGGAAACCTCGTTGTTGACTTCTATAGTATATATAAGGAAGCGGACATATCAGATGTCATTACTGGTGCCCCCTGTGTCGCACTTGTCATGATATTGTTGTGCGCTAATCCATGGATATTTGTTTCAATTGCGCGGATTTAACTTTGTTTAATAAATATTTTGAGGGTATTTAGCAAGAGTATTAATCGTTATTGTGTATTTATGAAGATTTCCCTGAAGTGTTGCGTTAAGAACATGATATATTGCTCGTTAACTCGTCTGCAACACATTTCTCCTTTTTTTTTTTTAAGCTTAGCAAACGCTTACATTTTGCAAGCGTTTGGAATACAATAAATTCCGTCCGTGCATACTACAAATTCCGTTCTGAACATAACAATACTTTTTTATTTTTGTTTTCATTTCTCATGTTGTACCTGGATAAAATGGGCCATATATTTTTGGCTTTATAATAAGGTTTAGAAATGGCGCTTTATTAAAAAAAGACTAATTATTATGAATAAAACATACAATTCTGCTACTGTAAAAACACCTAAAATTTATTACGCATTTAGACTTAGTTTTATGTGCAGTAATTCGTGGAGGTATAAATGAAAGAAGGAAGTTTAAAATATCCATTAAACATTAACAGGGACGTTTCTTCATGACGATATCAGAGCAGACCATTTTCTCGAATATAGAATTCCGGCATTCGAGTCTGAAACCAAAAGGAACATTTAATTAGATCTGTTTTTATTAATTCACGGAAGTTCATTAATGCAAAAGGTTTTACTCACTTGCGGTAAAATATTTCATAAAATGATGTATTCATACATGTATAATTTTTCATATAGCTTTATTGTACATTTGTATGTTTCTTTTCTGACAGTTAAAAAGTCCTACGTTTTTTGCCCTTATTGCTATGCCTAGGTTGTACTGTACCCAAACACTGCTGATAAGTATAAAATCGATGATATGGGGTCCTAACTTTATTTTCATTCTGTTTATTTTATTTTTATTTATTTATGTACAAAGATCATCATAATAGATCTATACTAAGCGACTTATCCCATTGCGTGCATTTAAGGTACATTTAAAATAAATCACAGTGTTTGCCACAGAGCAACAAGCAGAACGCATTACAACATGTGTCTAGATATAAATCACCCAGGACTTTATAACTGCCATTTCAAACCAACCGACAAAAAAATACCATCAAGCAATAAGAAATATGAAATCATGCATAAATTTGTCATTTAGCATAAGGTATTAATTATCATAAGCATTTTTTACATTAATGCTCAACAATGTAATTTGCCTTTTCATTGTGTTATTCCTCTTATTTTTCACTTGTTTTCCTCCTGTCTACGTTTGTCATTTGTACAGTGTACGCACCTGAATAGATATTCAGTCGCCGATGTATATAAAAGTAGTTGTTTCCTGCATCGTAAATCTTTCACGGCATTTTGACTGCAGAAAGGGCAATGTATGGACTTACAGAAAGCACACCCAAACTTTCGTACCAGTATACGTTAAACTAACAACTTGTTGCTTCTGAAAGTTTGATTTCCTGTCCCTAGCTTTATAAATCAGTGTGACAGAACATGAAAACTACTGGATCAAGCTTTCATCTCTTAATGCAGAAACTCAGCTTATCGGAAAGATACTGTCTGACTTTGGAAGAAAGTTTTGCTTCCTATTTACATCTGAATAGATTCTGGAATACATTACCGTGTATTTTTATCACTTGAGCAACATTTCCTCTGAAATTGACATGTTTTCCCTTTGCATTGAGGGAGTACTATTCGACGCTTTTTGAAAAATAAATATACTCATGTATAGCAAGTACTTTCTTCTTACTGTGCGCTAGTAACTCCTCAATATGTTCAGCAGAAATCGGTTTCTCTAACTTCAGGAATACTGACTGCAAAACGTTGCCAAGGAAACAGAAATAAGGACTCATCTAATATGAAAATTACCATTATAAGAGTAATATGCAAACCCGAAAATGGCTCTTACATTGTAAAAATAAACGGAAGACTCAATCAGTTCAGCTTTCGACATGACCTTAAGCTGAATTAGACGTAGACCGGTCATTTCCGTTACTTAACATCAATGTATTAGACTTAAACCATTTCTGACACATTTGAACTATTCAATTTCATATGTTACGGAGTGCATTTAAAAACTATACGAAATTTTAACTGTCGTTTATGTCATCCTGCAGAGTTATATAATGTCGCCGTTAAAAATCAGGACGGAACTTCATATTCCATAATTATTTATAAATAAATAAAAATATGAAAATAGTACCTAGGGGCGGATCCGAGACCCAGTGGTTTCCCGCTGGACTGGTAATCTAGGGGACAAGAGTTTGATCCCCGGCAACTAATTGTCTTTCGGAGGAGACGTTAAACCGAGGTTCCGTGTATAAATGCTTTGAAATGAGTATGGAAAAGAATCAAGGGAGTCTCTGGAATGCTTCCTGTATCTTGCACTTTTTCTCACTATCTAAAATAACTAAACTCTACAGTTGGCGTCGGTCTTATGGGCAACCGGTACCGACTCAAATAAGCTCTAATAGATAGATAGCCTTAAAAATAAGGTCTGAAACCTCCAATTTAGTGAAAGATGAATCCTGCTAGAAATATTCTCAGTTGAGTTTTCTCTGTTGTTTTGAACATGTTTGCTCTTATCTATCCTTTATCATTTATTTATTTATGCTTTGTGTCAAGTATGGTCATTTAATAGAGAATAATTTTTTTATGAAATTGTTTGGTGGTGGGGAAAACCAAGTCATAGAAAACATTCTATCAAGTCATAGAAAACATTCTATCAGTTGAAATGCCTTCTCAGCCAACGAAATACATTTACTATAGGAAATATAATAAAGGTCCATATTCTTACGTGTATGTGTCATTATTCCTCGTAGATATATCCTGAATTACCTATTTAACTTCTTATGCACTACATTGTTTGCAAATGGGAGTTCCAACTGTAAGGGGCATAACTGTAACCGATATGTGCTTGAGCACGTGATATAGGAACTTAGTTTAAAACATATCATATCTTATTGTGATTTAAAATGCAATGAAAATAAAATAAGCAGATGAATATATTGACTGGTTTGTCTTGGTTTATTGCTTGTCTCTGAAATACATTATTTAATTTGTTCAATGGGCTTTCAATTTATAAATGAACTTGTGACTGGCCATAAAGTTCAACAATTTCATTAAAAAATATGTATCACTCTCAATCGAGAATTTTCACTTTATAAGGATTTTTGCGATAAACAGTGTTCTAGTTCTACCTTGATCACATTTATGTATTCACCAGTCAAAAATATTCCACTATTATTCTTTGTTTCACCTCTTAAAGAAAATCCTCATAAACTAAAAATACTTGGTATATTATAAATTCATACTTTATATAACCGTCGGCAATTGCTTTCGCATTCCAACCTGTGTAGACCATGATCACAGTCCATATTCGAGCAGTACGATCATGGTCTGCACTGTTTTGAGCAGTAAGACCCTGGTCTACATTGTCTGCTTCTCAGTCAATCAGTTTTCAGTTAACATCCCTATAAATGATAAATGCATCTTCCAAAATTGGTTGATAGACAAGTCCAATCAAGAAATTAAGAAGGGTAATCTAAATTGAGATCTAAAAATGATTTACAGTTAGGTGCGACTCGACATGCAGAAATCAATATTCAAACAATTTATATATCATACCCATACATTACAAAGTTTCTTTGACTGTTTTGCAAGTTTTACGCAATACGGCACATATAAATCATCCAGTGTGGACGACTGTCTTAACATATTGCAATCAACTAAGGCGTTGTAACACGCGGCTGAAATATAAATTGCATCTGATAAATAAAATTTTTGGATTGCATACCAGATAATACCACGTTCAAATGGGGCGTCATTGTCTTGTGAAATATTAATCTTGGAAACATTTATATTTCTCTAATAAGATTGTTATCTGAACTTCTAGCTTATTGTGTCGTGGGTTCATAGTAAATCCATTATTGGGCTCGAGCGTGCTAATACGGATTATCGTCTGCTACAGTTTCTAGGCTCAGCAGACGACACAGGGGGAAAGCAGGCGTGAACATCACAGATCTTCCATTATCCCTCGATATATGTAATACCACAATCAAACGTTTTTACACTGTTCTAAACCCTTCTGATAAAACTTGGGATTTAAATAAAACCGCTTTAGTGATTTACCATTTAGTAACAGACGACAAAATTTCAAAGTCATTAGAAAAGAAGAGAGATTGGAAATAAAGGTTTCGGAAACATCACAGACTGCTGGTGTAATTAAGAAAGATAGATAGGTAGAGTATCAGATATTTCACAAATACACGTCCCGTGTTGACGACATTCTGGCCTTCTCCTATCACTAGATACACAGCTTTTCCATGGCTAATTGACGGTATGGTAGACCTTATTACGCATCAAAGGGTTTCGATATTGCAATTTAGGCTAGACGGGTGACTCTTGAGAAAAAAATGTATTTTCAAGTGTGGAACATTAACGCTGTACAAATAAATGGGTAATAAACAGGTTGTTGTGAGTAGTTTCGAAGAACTTCTGTAAAAATTAAAACATTTCGTAAGTACTTAGCAGTCATTAAACACCTTTGTGTTGCAATGGCGGGAAAATCTGGTTACAGAAAATTATTTTTTTAATTATTTGTTAAAATTAAAACCACTTCTGTGTTATATGGGAAACGCAAAGTGGTTTTTACTTTTTCATGAGAATTATTATTTGCACAGAATATTTTGGTTTTTTCACATACATACATGTACATACGTATTGCCTTTGAAACATACTCGCTGATATATATTTCTTTCAAATTCAAAAATTTAACACAGGATTCAATGAAGTCCAGTTATCATCAAAAGCCTATCAGCTTTGTAGAACTATGTGAGTTTCTTCGCGATGTAAATACTCACGTGATAATCGTGCACCTCTTCAGCAGACAGTTAAATAAGTACCATACTGCCGTTTCAAAACGATACAGACACATAGAGTTTTAATGAAATTGACAGCAGACACGGCGTCCCGTGGTCAGACATTGAGAATTTCATGTCGAATTCTCACCATTTTGGTAACGGAATCATTTAACAAATTACCTGGTAATATCTGTAGCAATAAAACCGTCATCTTTAATATATGTCAGGCTAATCATCACAGGACGAAAATTCAAGAATTATATAATACTTGTATAAGAATTTTTTAACTACTCCATAAGATATTGTTTCATTCGATTTCACAACATGTCTTTAATTAAGTTTATTATTATATTCATATTTGAAAAATATGTTTGATTTATCTAAATGATTTATACTTCGAGATTGTATAAATTGTCAAAGTGACCCTAATATATATACAGAGAAAAAAAAACTACAAGAAAGGTTGAATGCGGTAAAAATCTTCAATCACTGACCCAGTCATAAATTAATTTACAACTATAAAGGAAGGTAGTTTCTTATTCATATATCTCCATGAAGTTAAAGAAGCCATTGTTTCTTCTTACTTGCATTTTCTGAACATTTACTGTGATTTAGCATTTTTTCTTGACTGTCATACCATGGTTGATTTTGACTACTTGGATAACCTATTGAAATTTTTGTAGATTGTCATTTGTTGTTGTTGTTTTTGTTGTTGTTGCTTTTTTTTGTTGCTCTTTTTTAATTTCCCTGTGTTTTTTGGTTTTTTTTATAGATAGCTTAAACTCTATAAAGCTCTATATTTAACACAAATCAATAAAGATAACATCTCTTAAAATTTAACCAACATAGTATCTAACAATTAAACCTGACAAAAAATATTAGCACTAAGAAGAAACTTATATGTGTAATGTTTCAGTAGCCTATAGACTGTACCTACACAAGAGTAACAATTCGGCCTTTTCTGAAGGTGTTCAGATTAGCTTGATGATTTTTCCTGATAACAAAACTGATAAAATATTTGAGATAATTCAGACAAACATGGATAAAAGACAATCTCGAAGGCTCATTCATACTTTTAAATATTTGCACTAGCGTTTCAGCGTTCGCGGATTAATACAAGATGGCCGCTAATCCCTCAAGTCAGTAGCAAACTGGAATTTAACAGAAATCAACAATCGCTATGAAAACATTGGTCCAGGCGGTATGATAGATGGGGATTATGGGTAAAATTGGCCATGACATTTTTGAAATTAATAATATCAGAAATGTTATCAGGAAAGTCAAGTTTACACCACCGTTTCCGGTCATTGTTGACCCTCCTGTGACCAAGCGAAGGGTCACTCAATAATTTACAGATTTGAAGTAACACACAGAGCGATAAATTCATTGTTTTAGCTTAATGCACATATAAGCATATGACACGACATAAATATTTTGAATTCGTACTGGCGTTCGTTAATCCTTTAAAAATCTCTTGCAAAGCCGTTTTTAATGATAAGTCGAGATTTTGTGGTTAGGTTTTTTATCTTTTGCCGCACAAATATAATTGTACGCCTAATGAATAACTTTCAAAATCTTCAAAACATGTCACCAAACAATTAGATATTTCATTAAATATGCAGAAGTAAAATAATAAATGTAAAAATAAAGTGGTTTATTTATTTCATTATTATTAATATTGCAGATTATATGAATATTTATCACACGATAACCGCTTCAGACTACAACAAAGGGCTTAGAAGCCATTTTTCTCACGGCATTTTGTTAAGCACTTTTCTTCCTTGCTAAAGTCAAGCATCTTTTAAGGAAATTTCTCTGTCTCTATTTCATTGTGTGGTTATTTTAGTCATAGGTAGGTGTAGGTTTGTGCGGTGTCCCTCGAAACTCTACAGGGATACAAATGAGAGGAATCTTACGCCAAATTTGACTTTTCTATCACTCTTTCGGTAAACATGACCGTCGACAAGTGATTCTTTTAATTAATCAAAAGTAAAGCAACTTCAGAAGCATCTTACTACCATCAACAACCCCAAGTCCCCTCCTCAAGCTCCATTTTCCACCCCATCCCCCCTTCAAAAAAAATCCGTCATAGTAAATCAAGCACCAGCAAATTACCATTCTCTCACAAATACCAGTAACATGTAAAACATATCGGCTTGTGTAAATATGAAAGGGTTTCATACTATGAGAAATGAAAATTATTTTCAGTTTGATGTTTTTTTGCAAGTTGTAAAAAAAGGCCTACCATTTTCTGTTTATACACGCACCAAGACATTATATTCGGTCTGCAGTTTTTAGATATTTTGTCTGGTTCAGTTTGCTAAAAGGAAAGAAAAACATTTTGTTTCCTACTTAATATTCAGATATGAAGGTTGCCAGATTCACTTATTTTGAAATTAACATATTTTTTTCTTTTAAAAGAGAAACTTCAAGTATGTTGTACAATATGTTTTTCAGTGTATATTTCATGTTTACAAATTCGAAGATACCTGATATTTCACTATTACCAAACATAATATCGTTTCCTTTAATCTTGAATTACATGTTATAAGAATATTCCTATGAAATGTTTGTTTTCAGCAGACGACATTCGTTGTCAAAACTAGAAAGGAACTGGAGGAATGAAATATCATTTGCTCTAGAAAAATACGGTTGATCTAGCCGTCAAAGTCCTGGGAAACATTTCTTGTACCCGGTTCCCTTGTAAAACGACCTCTTTGTTCACTGAAAGCGTACCACAAGATTGTTTTAAGACAAAATTCTTATGTTTAACATTCAATTAAAACATTTGCCCGGTAATGTAGTTCTCTGGGATTGTGTAACATAGCAAACTTCTGATCAGACTTATATTTCACATTGTTTATTGTGATTGCTTACTGTTCCTCCATTGCTTACAAAACAAGGATATTCTGTTGCAATATGTTGTTTATTTTTCAACATGGAGAGTAATTCTGTTACAACAATATTCCCTCGTTCAGTATGGCCCGCGTATCTCTTGGTGCACCTAATTACCTTACGTAAAAGATGTAGATACTAGAGAGTTTTCTCTGTGCTTGCTCTAAAACATGGCAATATTTTGGTACAAGATAAATCCTACCAGTGCAGCTATTAACAAAATTCAAACGAGAAAATCTCTTAATACCGAACACTTGACAACAAAAACATAAAAAAATCTGCTGCAGTCATTTTGATACAGCGTTACAGAACAAGACTGTATGATGGCTTTCAACTGTATAATATAATTACAGTATATAAACATCTCATGCATTCATTTGATTGTTAGAGTAGCCATTTTCCAAACGTAAAAAAAAGAAAAATCTACCGGAAGTGACGAATAAACTAAGAATAGCCAAACCTTGCAAATAACATTCTTTGCTAAGACTTAATTACATATTTAGTACTGCTTGTTGTGCTCACATCTTGCATGAAATTTGTTTTAAGTTCGGTAAAATACCATAGTTTTCATCTGGAGAGGTAAAAAGCTAGAAGGTGTAGTAACTTTTTTCATAAAGAAGTAGATAAAATCTTTTCGCATTCACCGCTCCATTTTTACCCCTGAATACTCCTTCCCGTGCAAATTTGTGTATGTAAGCAGTAAAAAGAACTTTTTTCTTTATATGAAGAACCAGTAAGTTAAGTATTTTATGCTCGCAAAATGTTGGACTGGTCAATACCACGCTCTTTAACCCTTTATCTGCTGAAACCGAAAGTGATTAGCCTTTACCACCAGAATAGAGCCAGGCCAGCCTGCACATCCGTGAAACCCCTAAAATTTGAATGGACTGTTCCAAATTCAAAGCTGGGCAAATCCATTACAAAAATTCAGCAGGTTAAGGTTTAACAATCACATAAATGATAACTAGAACGTCCTGAGTAAATAAAGAAAAGCAATGCATGGCTCATAAGTTTTGTTGTTGTTGTTATTGTTGTTGTTGTCTTTGTTTCCATGGCAAACTGATCTAACTTTTGATATATCTAAAACACCTAAAAACAGTGTGGCGAAGTGCTGCAATTGAATTACCAGCAAGAATTGTAATTTGAGTTTAATAAACGTGTTGGAAGTTATCAAAATTTAATAAATTACCTGTCTATAAAACCCCAGTTGTTTAACAATGTTTTCTTGAGAATGATGTGAGTGTTAGATATAAGATAAATATTAAATGAACTTACTCTGCAGCTTTTTAAAGATGTAACACCAGGAGAGGTGTATGAAAATACCCAATTAAATAGTTCATTCTTGAAGAGTATACAAGTTCAGAAATACAGCTCAGATGGGCTGTCTTGTTATGTGATATAAAGCATCAGGTCCTGATAATAGTTTTATATCAAATAGATTTCTGTAAAAATACAGTAAAACCCTTCATTAAGACCACCCCAAAATTAAGATCACCTCGATAATAAGACCACTATTTCAATGTCCCATTTTACAGTGTTGCACTATTTTCTATCCCAAAACAAAGACCACCTCACTATTAAGACCATGTTTCCCCAGTCCCAAAGGTGGTCTTAATAGCGGTATTTCACTGTATCTTCCTTACCCGGCCTTATAAGAGTAGAAAACTGCGAAATGTATTTTAAATTCAATAAATCAATTTGAATTTGGTGAATAAATAAATAAATTTATCCATAAGAACGTAATTTAAAATAAAAATATGAGTAATATATGGGTTCTAAAATTCGTTATATAGACAGAGAAGACGATGCTTGTTATAATTTGATTGAGGATATTTATCAAGTAATTCGGTAGTTCTTGTCTAAATTAAACTGTTATACTATTATCTGATAATTACGTTTGTTTCTGATTTAATTGCTGCCATTTTTTCTAAGAGTTCACGTCAAAGCTTCCCTTGTCTTTACATAAAAAATAGAGTATCAAAGTCTAACTTACAGGTATTCAGTGGGCTGATATAGTGGCAGAAAAACACCACGTACTGATACGTGTAAACGTTTCCGCAAAATTGACTATGTAAATATAAATGTACATCTTTCCAAGACGGTATGCTTTTTTTTTACAAATACAAATGGATGTAACCACGTACAGGGCCATAGAAAAGCTGTTAATACGGGTTTAAGTCCTTAATGTAAAAGTTAGGCTAACGATGCTGAAAGTGGAAACCTGTTTGACATAATAATGTATACCTTATAAATTATCACCTAGTGAGCGTGTAAACTGGTGGTATTAACGTTTCTTGTTTATGGCCCATGGTGTTAGAACCACTTTGAAGTGCTGAAGCAGGATTAGTGGGAATATGGCTGAGAATTCATGGCCGCGATGGTAAAAGGTTATAGTAGAACGTTAGATTGAAATATAACTGGCTGTAAATTATCATTTCATCTGAATAAACTTTCAAACGGCTTCGTCAACTCGAAAAAAAACCTTATGTGATAGAAACGGGTTAATTATAATATCTATTATAATCTGAAGTAAATATCAAATAGCACTTTCTTTTTATCCCGTCATTTTTTTTCTTTTTCCACTTTATTTTTTATCTTTGGCTAGACAATTCACGTTTGTCGTTAAGGGTTACATGAGAGAGGTAAGAATAAACGTCCAATATCTCTACTTTTCTGTTTCCACGCATTCAAGCCCTGGAAACGTTTAGCTTCTCGTAACTTTGACAATGCTATTTACTCCAGTCTGCCTGTACCTTTACTTCATTATTTACACATCACTTCCTCGCCAAATGGACACAGAAATTGTAGAAAATAAAACAAATGTTAAGACATATTTAAGAAAATATCATTAATTCAAAAAGGAAGCAAGTTATGTAATTATGCATGTAGTCATTATCTCTCTAACATGGCCATCAAGAATGGTAAATGAAGTTCAAATCCCTTTTTAAATTGTAATTTGCCTAAAGGAAATATTTTCTAAGAGAAATAAAGCAAAACGAATGGTTATGATTCGATTTCCTGAAACCCAATGCAATGCTTCAACAGACATTTTGAGTGTCAGGTTTTTTTGTTTACATGTTCATATATATATTCTAAATATACTGAGAGAATAAAGTTTGCAAAAACACATCAAATGTTGAAAACATTATATAAATGCGATGGCTAAGACAGACACTAAAAAAAGAGATTCCTTACACCAAAAAAAAAAAAAAAACAATATAGTTTCATAAGATATGGCTTCATTCGTCTGGTTAAAAAAATGAAAAAAAATAACATTCGCTTTATTCGTTATATCGTAATATCAGAAAATTAACGATGTAAATTGATGAGCAATTTTCCACTGTATTCTAGATCCGAGATGCCAAAAAAAAAAACTTCGGCGCTGCACTTATTATAAACTGTGTGAAGGTTCCATCATGTATATTTATTATCTTGAAACATTAACAGATGGAATTAATTAAGAGAGAAGAAGCATTTTATTCTAGAAAAATTTATTCACAATCGTAAAGTATCTATACAAAACAAATAAATATCATTCCTTTAAAGCACTAGCATACAATTCAGTTATAAAATGTAGATATCTTGGATTCCTTTTCACATATTTTACAGAATTGTGTATCATAAAATGTATGATAGGTATGTCAAAGACTCTAGCTCTAGTCGAATAACTCTTGCTGTGTTTTTCTCTTGCCCGAGAAGCAATCTTAGCTTTTACTTATTTGTTCATTTAATGGCAGAGTATTTATTTTACATTTAATTTGAATTAACTCATGATTATTCAATAACAAAATATTTCATGCTTTGAATGACAACGTGTCTATAACGATTGAAATCAGTCAATTTTTTAAAATTTCAAGGGCATTTTGGTCTCAATTTTTAGAATCCTTCGCTCAGATGGCTTGCAAAAGATATATTTTGTTCAAAGGAAACTTTGAATTTACTAATATTTTGTTGCTCGATGGAAAAATAACATCCATGTATAACATGGAATAGACAACAATGTTTCCATTCAGGAAGCCTTTAGCGTTTAGTTTGCTGCCCATGTAAATGATTCATTTCAATGTTTCTACTTATATTCACAATTTCGAAATGTCATAAACTGGTATTTCGATTTTAACATATTGAATTAATTGTGTTTGTAATGCAAACACACTAAATACCAGTGTACGCAAAAACACTGTTTGCCATACCCTTGTTTCTAAATGATATAACAGAATTTCAATATTCAAAGCACATTTAATAACAATACCACAACATCCGTCAAAAATAAAACAAAATATACAAAAAGCTACCTTTCGGCATGTATTCGATACCCTCAATTTATTTCTTTTCTACTTCCATCAACAAAATTCAAAATGGAAGACGAATGCCTTTTTTCTATCCTCATCGTCTCTTCAAACTTCCCAAAAAATTTAAGCTTGTCTGATTAGCTAGTAACTCGTCCGTCGATTTTCAAACCGAGGCTGAATTCCACTTCTTATTTTGTCTTTCTAAATTTTTGTACACATTTTTTATCGATTTTCTCTCGTGATAGCGTGTCCCTTCTAATGTCCTATATATGAAATTCGAGATAAATCAATATCCAAAACTTTGGGGGGGAAAATGTAAATCATGAAACCGCTTAGTCCTTCAGATCTGTGTGCAATGTCTCAGATCTTTGACAATTTAGTTAATTTTCTTACACATGTCATTGTACATTTCACATCACACTGTTCCCGTGTTACCGACGGTGGCATATTGACACGCAGGACAATGACTGTTGTCTAGGAGACATAGACGGGTATGAGAATGGATTTGTAGAATGGTGTTTGGCTTTTAGCCGAAGCGCAGCAATACTGTTTGTGCACGAGTCTCTGTTGGGACTGTATATATAGGGTGGAGCCGGGCTCGCGTACGGGCACGGAGAATTTGGATTGTTCATGTTTGTGGGAACTGTTGGAACATTGTTGACCATGCTAGAACTTATACTGGTAGATGGAGAGGAGAAACACATCGGCTGTGAAGGTACAACAGATGAGAGGTGGGGGTTCACTGAATTAAACCCCCATGGAAACGACTTGGAGCCAAGGGGACTTGGAACTTTGGTAGCCCAGGAGTTGTTGTAGTAGCCGTTATAAAAGCTGTCGTCAAATGTGGGTTGCATGAGTCCTGTAAACTGTGTACCAAAACCAGTTTTAAATGTTTCCATGTTCCTTTCTCGCTTCCTCCATTTTGCTCTTCGATTTTTAAACCAGACCTGTAATGGAGAACATTGGCAAAATTACATAACGTTTAATGTAACGAAGTAAAAAATGGAAAAATTGCATTACGTTTAATGTGATAAAGTAAAATAAAAAACATTCCTCTTGCGTTAGATATGTGTAATAAAAACATACGCAGACTTTTCTCAAGTTTCTAATTTCGATTTTTACATTATAATCCACATGGAAAGTAGCGTAGAACATGTCGAGCATATTTGTGGGAAGCAAGTTACCCAATACGCATGTTTTGACAACACTAATTACTGACGAACTATTAAGCAACTTCGGCATGAATTAAACTGCGGCCCAAAAATACTTTGACAGATTTTCAATAAGACTTTACCGAGGCCAGCGGGGGAAACTTGTTTTTTCGGTACTTGAGCACAATTTTTAAACGTTATCAACGAAATCCAGGTGAGAGCGATAGGGTCATGTCAACTTTCTTTTTGACCTTTGACTCTCAATAGATAAAACGCGAGGATGTCCGCACGCAATAACATGTATTAAATCTAAAATAGAAAAAAAAAACTGAGGATGAATCTTTTCATGACTTTATAAAAAAAGACAGTCTTGGTTGTAAAACGTCATTTTGAACGGGATATCATAAAAATTTATCAAAATTCCGATTACTTAGTATCTGGTATATGTATATCCAAACGATATTGAAAATGCCGTTGTGTTCTTTTTTGTTAAATCAAAGTGAAAGGAATTCATACGCTTCGAGGTTAGAACGTTGCTGTTTTTTAACAGCTTCCCTGCTGATACACTTCAATCAGTTTTGAAAGTTTTGTATGTTTAAAAATGGCTAAAATTGTTAACTACAAACATTAAAACATTTTCGTTGACCACGTGTGCCTTCGCTGTGATTACAGATAAGTTAAATATGTAAAAATCTTGTCGGCTTTATCTAATTACAAGAATCGTTGAAAATCTTCACCAATGTGTCAAAACGATAAACCACGATCTCAATGTGTAAACAGCAAATTTCTCGCTTCCTAAATGATACAAATATATAATAAGATTACAGAAGACGGATTTTCAACATTTTGTTGGACAAATATATCCGTTATGTTCTGTAATTGCCTACCAATTTAGTCTCGCTTAAAAATACTTTATATTTGTCCCTCAAAATCCGCGCGATTGTGCCCGGCTTAATAACTCCTTACACAAAAATCCTCCCCTTCTCTAATGTATTGTACATCATATTAACATGGATTTGATGAAAACGGATTGCTTTACATTAAAAGTATCGTTTGTAAATTATTCTACACTTAAAAAGGAGTAATCCCGTGGCGCAACACCAATCATAGAAAGTGGTTTTAGCACGACCGTATAATGATGGTCGCGATTACAGTTCCTCTCTTAAGAATATTTCGATTCAAATTTTGAAAATAAAGAAATAAACGACAGATGGACGTCTTTATTACTTGTTGTTGTTTTTGTTGTGAAATTTGACATTCACTATGTTCTATAATATTTTCATGCTTTCTAATAGTAATGGAAAAAATAAGAAGAGAGATAGATTTGTTGTAAAAGGAAAAATCAAATTCGATTTCGTTTAAAAACAGTAATTCTAAAGAGTCATATGGACGCATATTATCCAGTGAATTTTCCTCAAGAATTGACAATTATCGTAAAGGAAAGTAAGATATCTCAATTGGATAACAATGGAACTGTACAGACATGAACTAGAACATGCAGCAGAAAGAAATAAGGAAAGAAAGACGGAATAGAAAGAAAAGAACGAAAGAGCAACCTAGACGAGAAAAAGAAAGAACAAGTAGTCTATCATTAGAATTTAGAGGAAAGAAATTAGATATTGTTTGAATGACTGATAAACTTACCCTGACGCGGGCCTCTGTGAGGTTTGTCCAGGCCGAGATTTCCTCTCTTGTTGCCATATCCGGGTACCTGTTTCTGGCAAATGTTGCCTCGAGCTCTTGGAGCTGTTGGCTTGTGAAGTGTGTTCTCTGACGTCGTTGTCGCTTTTTCTTCTTGTCGTCGTCACTCGTGTCCGTCTCATTCTTAACTTTCATATCAGGGGACTCTGTAAAATACAAAACACAATTTAAGAAATAGCACACATACATCTAAACACTCAGATATCTTATATGGATGTAGCACCGACTGCTTTTCATCAGATGTAACAAAAAAAAATCCTCACCTATCTCCCTAATAGGCAATGATTGTTTTGTCTCTGATGTTCTGTTATTAGCTCTGATTCCATTTGTATTTTAACTCTCAACATAGAAATTATAAGATTTAAACAGAGAGAAAAAAATAGCTGCTTTATACACATAAGCCACTAGTGTTTATAGTGTCATTGACTTTACTTAAGCCTTACTTAAAGAAATGACTTTTTTAAAACAGAGATTAATAGATATATTCTAGCTATTCTTCTTCAAATGCTGCTTATAATGAACTTTAACAATCACCCTGATGCATTTAACCACTTTCTTTGAAAATCATAAGACTTAAATTCGAAATAATTTTTCCTCAAAGTATCTTTTTTAAGTGGACAATTGACAGAAACTCCACGCAATAAAAATACTTATTTATTCAAGTAAAGATTGAATACATTTAATTCTACGTCATTTGAATAATTAATGCCTCGTGGTTGGTCTGACCCTCGTAAAAATCTGCACTCATAGATTCTTCTATCGTGGAGTTTATTAAAATTTCCACAGACAAAAAGACAAACAAAGTCAGTGGCTTTGCTCATAAATAATGGTCTAATATTGCATTTAGTTGGTTCGTCTGATAACCTGTACCCGAAAACAAGAACGAAACAGTCAAAAATCACCGAGTATTGCCGGTACAAGAGACACTTTGGTATGATTTATTGTTCTTTGGGTTTATTTACAATGTAATTTTGTAGAATTTAAAGTTGAATTATTGGATAACATCCGGATAAAATGATTTTACGAAAAGCCTTTGCTTATTTAGTACAAGCATATAATAATCTAAGTAGGTATTTGGCATGTAATATATATCTTGAAAAAAATATACTCGGAGTCCAATAAAATGAATTTTCTGTAATTTGAGAGCATCAAAGATATCTCGTTGATTGAAGTACATGAATATATAAATCTTAAAATCATTGGGTAAATCAAGAATCATGAAAGTTTTATGTCTTCATTTTAGCTTCAAGTAGGCGGGAGCTTGTTCACGCACCCGACGAACAATCGGAGTACGGGGCGATGAAGCACAGAACTCAACTGCACCATTGTAGATGTAACAATTCAGTGAAAACTAGTAAGTCTAGCAAATGTTCATTCGAAAATAATAACGAAAGCTTGAAACTTTGACACTTTGTAACTGCAAGTAGAAAGCGACTTCCATGTACCAAACTGCAAAATTACATAGTTATTGCGTCTTTGGCGTTCCCACTCTAAACAGAAGTTTTTTAACAGAAGCACTATACATTCAACTCCTTTTTGCAAGAATGAAATTCAAACAAAAATTCAAATGAGTTATACTACTTAGTATAAAAGGTGTAGAACTTTCTTAAATGTTTAGCTCAGATATACTGACTCACAGATTAAAACAACAAAAGAGCTGTATTCAGTTAAAAGACGACTTTCAAAGGTATGCATTCACTGAAATTGCAACTTTTTTCTTTAGAAATCCAAAGAGCAAATACAACTTTAACATTTTCTAATTAAAAACAACATTCAAATCAAAATAATCAAGCAGGCATCTAGACAAATTGTTGATAATCGAGCACATATGTCTACGTAAGAAGATGTTTGTGATGTAATTTCGCGATGCAAAACTTTGATACAGATTTTATAATAAAAGAGCGATGCTTGAATACATTTGATCACGAGATTATCAAAAACCGGTATTTTGCGTTCAAACAAATTGTACTAGGACTAAATGATATTAACCTCCGATAGCCCGGCGATTTTTTGCCGTCTAATATTCGCTTAATTTAAAATTCGTTTGAAATAAACCGATTAAAATTACAGTGCGTACTTCACTGTAATGAGAATATTAATATTTTCTTGGTATATTAATTGTTCCCTGTTGATAGCCAAGATAGAAAGTTACGTTCCTATTACATATTGCGAGTTCCACTTAAATTGGCGGGCGGCTTCGTTACGTGGCGCCATCTAGCGACCGGCGCGCGCTTCGTGAAGACGTAGACGAAAGATGGCGTGCTGCGGAACTTCTCTAACTCCCGGTGAGTGGGGAGAGATATGTAATTGGATAAACCTATGTAATATCAACAGCTATTAGCATCAACTTCATGCCGTTTTACAGTCGAAATACTTAAATTACAAAATATATGTTCAGAAAATTCTCTCTGTTTTGACAGCGAAACAAAATAAACAAGGCGAAAAGATTGGTACCATATTGGTTAGGGCAAAGAGTTAGAAATTTCAGTCAAATGATGTTTGTCAGTTTGTCTTAAAATGTATCGATTGCATGAAGAAAAATAATCATTTTTGACATTTACTTTATGGCAGAGAACAAAATCAACATGAATGTGTCATAATTTTGACTTACAATAAAATATGTTTCTGTGAAACGACTTCTCTTTGTTTGAAATTACAGAAAGCAGATCTGATTTTTCTCAGGTTATTCAGATTAACAGTTTCAAATAATGTTGTAAAAATATTTGTTTTTGTTTTTGTAATGAATCATTATAATCAAATAAGGCTTGAATAATTTTTAAAAGCATGTCTACAAATTTATGATTTATTTTATTTAATGTTATATTTTTTTTAATTTTAGTTCATTTCATATTATCTGATAATAATAAAAATCATTATTATTATTATTAACCTCAAAATTTAATAAATGATGATGATGATGATGATTATTATTATTATTATTATTATTTTTATTATTATTATTATTATTATTATTATTATTATTATTATTATTATTATTATATTACTTCTACTACAACTACAAGTGATACGAGTTGTCTTATATGGCTGTTGTTTTTATTCGACGAAAAAAATGCTTTTTGAAATAAATTTCCAAATTTTTTTAATGAAGTTTACATTTTGAGGTAAATTCCACTCTGCCTTTCTGCAACACCATGAGTCAATGTTTACGTACCGTTATTTCAATAATATATTTTGATCTTTGTTTTCTTTTTCCTTAAGTAAATTGTAAAGAAGAAAGAAAAAACCAAAGTTTCCTGTTCTGAGTCATAAAAACTGCAGAAAGATTATAAATGTCTTCCTAGCTGCGATGTCTTTATTCTGCAGACGACAATTCCTTCCTCAGAAGCGGAAAAAAGAAATGAGCTTATTACGATGCGAGATACTTATCAACATTTATCGTAATTACGGTACACAGAATTATCACTCTAATATCAAAACCGTTTGCCGAGATTATCATAAAGAAAACACAAGTCACCGGCATTTATCATTCCTTTACACGGCATCAGTTTTCACGAGCTATTCAGATGACGTTTTCGCCGATAATCTTTTAACCTGTTTCGTCATTCTTGATGTTTTCGTTTTCATTATCCGGTTCCTAATTTGTTCCTAATTCATTTGAAAAAACACGCACGTTTCAATCTATATTAGATTCGGTAAAAAGTAATGTGAAAACAATTTGCTCCCCGCGGGATAAGGCGTATGAAACACGTAATTAGAATATCTCAGAAACAGATTTTCACAGCACAAGCTTCAACAGTCATTGAATAAATGCTTAGATATTAATTTGAACGCAATGCGGCAGAGATGCAAAATATGAGTAGATATATCGCACAGACTTCACCACACGAAAAACTTGAGAAGAAATTTGAAAATTTACAAGGCCGTGTTAATAAAAGCGCGTCAGAAACGCTACGTTTCATTTTAAAAGAAGCGCACTTAATTTGAAAAATATTTTTATTACACATTAAAAAGGACATGAAACTGGATAAGTGCCGAGAATATATACGTTCTTTACTCCTGAGTGTCGCGACAGGCACTTCGGCAAAAACAGACTTTTTTATTTAAATTAATTTGGTGTCTTTCATTCGACATACTTAAGAAACTGTGTTATTTCTTTCCCGTTTATTTTTTCTTCTTTCTTAGTAAAAAGTCCCTGTTGAATTATGTTTATTACATGAATTTTATTTCTCGCGTCGGAAGTGGGAACTTTTCGGGAGTTTTTATTGCTTCTAAAACCCTAATAAACTCTGCGCGTGCCATTTTTCTTCGAAATTCACGATGCGCGGATTTCATATAATAAAAATAATTCCGATTTTGTTTATATACATATATACTCGTACAAACGGGAAACGCCGTGTAAAATAATGACGAGCCCGGGTATATTCTCTATCCCTAAAAAAATGTAATCAACAATTAAGATACAATGAAAAAATTATTGTCGTGATTAAATTTACAGAAGAATTTACTGTGACACAACCGACATTTATGTTTTTTATTTGATGAAATGATTCTCAATGAAAAAAAATATATATCTAGAATGAAGTGGATTAGAAAACGACACAAGAACTGCTATTCGTTAATTCAACCCACAGTTAGAATAAAACTAAATAAATTGACAAACAGAAAGGGACAAAATAAATTGAGAGAAAAAGAGAATTTGCTGTGGCACTGCATGTGCCACGAAATTCAATTTTTTTTATTTGTTCTTTTACTTCTAAATTCTGCTTTAGTCCTGGGAAAATGCTGCTTGGCTTAATAATAAAAACTGTTACTTACGCATTTATGCTTGCAGATGTTATTATAAGATTTTATTAACTGAAACTTTACAAAGTTAATCATTGTATATTATATGCATAATGTATACATTTTTATAAAAATAATAAAAGATCAAAGGAAAGGGTGCAAAAATATATATTAATTAGTACTAATGAAGATGGACTTGCCATGCAAGTTACAAACAGTTCTTCAAAGCCACAATGCAATATAAATACTGCAACGATTTTAATTCACAGCTTTTATCTAAATTAATAATAAATTAATTAATATTAATGATATCATTAGAATTAAGGAATCATTAACTATGTAAACCACTGAGAGAGTTTTCATGATGACTAGATTAATATCTTGTTTACGAAATCGTACTAAATGATTGATATTTACAAAGATTTTGAGAAAATTTAAGGATGGTAAAAATGCTAGAACATTCATTTAACTAAAACAACAGTACGAAAATAAAGCACAGGTGGGTCAGTAAAAATTATATTATATTTCTTATCTAAATTATTCATTAAGAATGCAACAAACCTATCAAGGAAAATTTCGACTACATGGTAACTATTCATTAGTTTATTACATCATTTACCGCTAATGTTTTCTTTGTTCTTTTATATTCGGGTAATCGGTAAAGAATGCAGCTAAACTGAAATTTAATTTTAGTTACTTAGTTACCTTTGAAATGATTTTTTTTTGTTATAACACAGTTGTCGACTGATTCAGATCGTTAAGAAAATAAAAGCATAAGTACTGGCGTTTTCTTATTAAAATTTTGTTCACCGCGTTTAAAATGCTAATTCTTCTTCACGCTAATAAACATCTCAAAAAGAATTTAAAAAATAAAAGAAATTAGTTATAAAACTCATAGAAAGATAGAAAAGTGCTACAATATCACGGGAGAGCGAGAGAATCTCATTCAAAGAAGGTTGAAAGAAAAAAAGAAAGAAAGAAAGAAAGAAAGAAAAAAGAAAGAAAGAAAGGAAGAACAGATTCTGTCGTCGGTCCGCACCGTTTCGTACCTGTAACTTTCGAGTCAGCCATGTCGGATGAAGTTGAGCTATTGAGGCTCGAATTTAATGCTGAATGATGTGTGCTTTCCTGATTTACGGCTGGTATAGTCTCTAGATGCATAGTACTGTTCGTGTTACTGGTGTCACAGCCTCTTAGTCCTTCCGGGTAACACAGGGGTTCATTAAAAGAGTTCATTTACTAAATGATTCCAACTGAAGTTTGATCCTTGTAGAGCGCTTTCTTTGTAATATCCTGAAGTGCTCCTGCATGTGAATTTTCTCTGGAGCAAATTGTGAGAAAATATCGTTTATCCTCACTTTGTATTACGAGTCACTTGTTAGAAGTATGTAGTTCTCAGCTTTAATTGTTAATTGCCTCTTGAAATTTTCACTTTTTAAAAGAGCGCTTGATTCCGAGTAATAAAGTGAATTGGCACAGACATAAACATTTCCAGTATAAGTATGTAAGACTGAAGCCGGCTCGAACTTGTGAAATATGTTTACAGAAGCTTAAAATGCGATCAGCAATGGATAAATCAGCACTTTATTGAGACGTTACAAATTTCAACCATTATCATCCAAAGGATTTGTGACGTCACACGCTCAGATTTTGTACAGCGCATATATTGGCCAGCCTATTGAGACAGTTTAACCAATAACAGTTCAGCATACGTTTATCTGTGGAGCTATCTAAAAACTAATTTGCATAAACTAGAGTGTCGTAGCGCATCTTAGGTCTTAGAGGAGAATCTTTTTATCCTGAAGTTGTAATATCACAAGGCCGATAATTACTGAGAACAATGCGCTGAATATTTCGAATAGGCCCGATTAAAGCTTCAGGCGTTGAAATTATTAAGTAATAAGACGTTTTCAAAGCCCCAGGTTTTTGAAGGTATTTTAACATAACACCACATATAAACGATTTTGGTTTACGTGGTTTAGGAAACATTTATTTTTTCTTGCAATTTAAAATTTCAAAATATGTCTGAGAAATTGGTGCAACACTTCATTGTTATATCCAAAAGAGGAAAAATCAGCCTTGTCATGTTGAATAGAGACTTGAAGAAAAGAAAAAAAAAACGCGAAATAATCACTTATATAGACAACCTTAATGTGTCTGTGTTAATAGGTCCTTAGTAACAACTTAACAAATATGCCTTTTCTTCCTCTGAACCTTTCATTCATGCTGATATTCTCTGATTCGTCACTTTCAGATATGAAGTTGGGTGCATTTATGTCTGTTTATGTCGTAATGAATACCGAAATAGAAAATATATACATGTTATTTTATTTGATTTATGTCTGTTTGCAGTGCGTTATGAAGATCGAATATAATTCTTTACGTGTTGTTATTATCATGGGGGATGTCTTTCTTGACCCCATCCTGGAGTTGAAAAGGTGATTTAAAAAGTGCTAATCTTTAAATGTATAATTATATCACAAATGCATATATCACGTTGAAAGTTATATTGTCTGTTCTTTTCCGGTTTATTTCTGTTTTAAATGATCCGTGTAAACTGTACACCTATTTAAGTTTTTGACGGAAGCTAGTTTATACGGCAAACTTAAAGAAGCGTTTATTTCCACACACACACCTGTGAAATAAGACGTCCAGGGTGTATGAGAAAATCTGTAAGAAAAACAAAAAGATCAAGTGTACCCCTATTTAGGATTATGATAATTCAATCATAAAAATGCGTTTGACCTGACCGCCGCACTTTTTGTGCGAACGCTCCTAGTCTGTTAAGTAAATCGCCGGAGGTGTTTACACTGCAGGCTTAATCTTGGCAATTCGACCGTCTGATTGCAATTAGGTACGTCATCACCCGGGTACGAAACGGTAGTTCTCTAACTTGACAAATTTACCCCAGGATACTTCATTCGGCACGCTCCGACATACATTATCTTTGTAGAAATCACGTAATTATCTTTAACAGAGATTAAAATCAAAACGCGCGCAGTGTGTTTCTGGTCTTGTAGTATTTTTTCTCCATAAATGCTGGAAGAAAATATAAACTTGTCAAAATTTATGACAGAAGTTTCAAAAGCTGATTAATCATTTTCATTTTAATATCTTTATCAAGCCAACAAAAAGTTCTTGTGTATCGTCCCAGTTACAGAAAATTGATTACCAGACGACCGTGTGGATATTAGCCATATTGGAACATTATTAAATCAATTATCAGCAATGTTTACCGGCGGATTTTGACATTATTTATATATTTTGACATTGGTCATGCCCTTCTAATATATTGGTTTTCGCAAATTTATAAAAATCGATTTAAGGTAACCACGGATTTAATTTTACACATTAGGGCTTATCGTAATGATAAGATAGCGTGAAAAGATTTACAATATTATTTTGTACAAAAGCATCACACCATCTTACAAAAAGAAAGATTACCCTGAGCTTTGTTTGAAATATATTTATAGAAAAGCTCAAGAAAAAAATACAGCAACATTTATGAGGTGTCAAAAAGGTACTTTAAAATCTCTTTTACGCTGGAAACCGGAACGCGGGTAATAATAAAGGACACACTATGTCAAGTGAGATCTAGATACAGAAATATGTAGAATTAAAAGATAAAAAAAAAATAACCAAAAAATAGAATCCAATGAAAACAACGCATGCAATAAATCAAAGAGCTTACTTTTATTTAATATGGACCCCAAAAAGTACAACTACCGACTAGTCATTTATCTTTTTGTATAACTCTAAGTGAAAAATTCAGTGAGTAAGGTTTTTTTTCTTTAACTTGCTATCGTTTGTGTCTACGTCCGATTTCTTTGACAAATCAACACCAATAAATCATGGCAAATATTCCGGACAGATTGTGATATTACAGAAGAAATTGGACGGAACAAATCGAATAACAAACGCTCATTAGCCTCTGAAGGGACATTGAACAACACATTAACTACATTATAACAAATAAAAACCAACTCTGTCAAAATTACGAAGTGTCAGTGATAATTTGGGATAAAACCACCAGTTTCTAGTTCGTCTGGCGTATATTTTTGTCACAAATATAGTCTTGCAATCAACATTTGCTTCTGACTCCTTCATTTTTTAAAAGATATATCTAATCTCACGAAATGATACAAAAATGAGACACCGGTGGGCGGGACAAAATGTTGATTGTGTGCAGTTACTGTGGACAAAGGTTAATGATATTATACATCTCATCTGTTAAGTTTAATACCCAAACGGGGAAAGTATCCCTTATAAGTCGAACTCCTGTCGTGAAAAATATTTATCCCAATCAACCCCTGTCACTTATTTGCATTTAGTTAAACTATTACAGTGAACAAATCGGAAAGAATTAGATGCGCACTTCATGGCGAAAGTTTAATTTTGGAGTCGTGTCGACCCTTTCATGATTTATCCGATTAGCCGAAGCCACATCTCATTGTAGAGAGTGTGAATTGATACTTGCTTTTTCAAATCGAGCAAAAGGAGGATTAACTAACGGAATGACAGTTGAAAATACATCAAGAACCTATGATAGGTTTTATTAAATTCAATAAGAAAATAAATTGTTTGTTTGAGCGAAACGAATTGACAATAATCTTGCCATACGATGGCATTTACAAACTCATTATTTGCGCTCAAGATGCAGAAAATGTGGTCAGAAGTTGTCAATTGAAGATGAATGGACAATTCCCTCGAGGTCACGTGATGAATTCAGCACGCGCCAAGCACGCGCTAAATTTTCAGAATATCGTCTGAAGACAATCAAGTTGGCTAACAATGCATGGGACTGAAAATTAACTACAGATTGAAAAATTACACCAATTAGGCAGATATCATTGGCAATATCACTGATTGAGTGAAGATTATATGATGTTATCTTGTCATCAAGAATTGTTACGATGTAACTGTAAATGTTAGCATTTTGTACAATATGTAGATTGCAGCTGACACTGATTTGTCAACGATACTTTCCAAATGACTCTGAGACAGTGTAATTGAGCATATAAGAAGAACAATAGAAATGTCAAAAACCTAATTGTGAACAATGCATGATAACATCAGTGAAATGACCACGAAGCCGAAAATATCTTGGTATTCGTACACCCTTAGTCCAATAATCCGTCCGAGATTATGAAATATTGAAATGTGACACTGACTAAACAACGACTTTGGGTTACTAATATCGTTATCGAACGCATTAACAAAAACTAGAATATTGTCGGAAAGTGTATATGTTATCAATATAAAAGCGTGAATATGTAACGATAAATATAAGATAATTTGGTAAATAGTTACTATGGATATGTCAAAATCAAGATAGAAAATATCTGGCAAGAGTTCATTTAGCACAATTTCAAACGTTGGTGTAAAGGACTCAATGTTCGATTATTTCTTTTAGCTATCATAACTAACTATTTTCAAATGCAAAATTGGCAAATTGCTAATTAGAGCAAATTTGTATACCATTTTTTTGTCTAAACTGCAATCGAAAAGTCTGCAATATTTGGAGGTGTTATAACAATTACCACAAAATGTGACTTAAAACATTTCTCGTCAACGTGCGATATTTCCCAGAAGGATGTCAGTGTCTCTCTTTGAACCAGAGGTGTTATAGACGTAAAAAGGAAGCTAAAATATGATTTTGCTAATTTCTCAGTTTCGGTAGGTGATATATTGTAATTAATCTATACATTCAAAATGAAGTCTCAACTGCTGATACTCGAAAGCAAAACATATTTATCAGAACTTGCAAATACAAAATATGTATTTGAATTTTAACAGATACTCATTAGATCACAGCTGAATGAAAGCATAAGACTTTATTTCATATAAAACATCAAAATGCTTCCTATCGATAAATAACGGCACGCTGTCACTAATAAACAAAGTAAGGTTCAAAGGGATGGCTTCAAGAATTAATCGCATACTTTCGGCAAAGACATTAGGTATTGTAGCGACAGATTTTTGGCACATTCAAGCCGAAACAAACAAGCTCAGTTGACATAAAATCTGTATTAGTATGCAGAATGCTTTAAGTAGGCTCTCATTTGAGAAGAATTTTATTCCAATTTACAATCAAGCACTCGATGCGAGTTTTCGTCTACGTCAGATAAATTAGCATAACAAAGGCAGTTCAAGTGGGCCTCCTTGACGGACACCTTAGTTCTACAAAAGTAACACTTTAACGAAACAATTGCCTGCTCGTTCCGTTATGCTGTGGTTTCGAAAAGTTTGCTAATTTTCTACACAACATTTCGAAAATTGACAAAGAATGGGAAAATTATTCACTCCTTGACATAAACTAATACAACGACAAAAAAGTATCTTAATTGCGGGTAAGGCAAAATAGAAGGTGCCACAGAATTTAAAATGCCCAAAAGGAATTAGATACGATCTAGGAAGTTTCAATGTTTTAAGTTATTCATTTTTTTCTTTTGACCTCCCCTTCGCAAAGAACACTTAAAACTACATTTAATAAGTGCGGGACTTATCATTATTTTGACTGTATATCTGTAGACCAAGGACTTTGTGGAGACATGCTGTTTTTCTGAAAAGGGGATGTAAGTTAATCAGTGGCCACAACAATGATTGTGGGAAAGTACTTGTAAGTTTTATGAGCATGTTAAGCAGCCTCCAAGGATCCATTATGACCAGTATTTATAGATATCACTTTGCTCTATAAAACATTCATGTTTTCGCTCATTTTTGTCTTAGCCTCGATGGGGTATCTCTCTCATACAGTCTGTTAATGCGTTTAGATGAAAGAAAATTACCGTTAATTTCTTATTTAACGTTTAAAGCATGTATTTTACTGATGTAAGTGTAAAACCCACGGCTCCGGCATGTCGCTCATTACTTGGTCAGAAAAACTTCCAACAATTTTAATGAGAATCTGACAGACTTTTAGTTGAGACGTAATGGACCCTGGTCTGAATTGTTTACAACTTTGTAAATATTGTAGATATTATCATATTATTTTAAAACTTTCTACATATTGTTGTAATGTCTATATCGAAACATCTGATAATACAAACTCTGCTCATAGTGAGCGCCCTGGAGCTTTTATTACATGAGATCCGAGTTATTATGTCCGCCGGATCGTATCGCCAATCTTCTCAAAGGGAAAACGGGAAGAATGGAATTTTAAAAGGATAGCTATAAAAAATACTGACATGGATGATAAGCCTTTTTACTTTCTTAAGATGGGTTGAAGTAGTAAAACATTCTGGAATAAATTATTCAAAACATAATTTTCATCGAGAATGGCGAAGTGAAAGGGGGAAAAAACTAAACTATATTTGTTTATTGAAAAGTTTCTTGTCTATTTCCGCATTGATTACATTTTCTTTCGTTTTTTTTCTTTTTATTTATCAAATTGAATTTCACTCTTCTTCTAAGTAGAAGCCGTTGAATCGCGAATTCTTAAAAGCTTGGTTATAAACTACATGCATTGAAGACGGAAATATTAATAATCAAAGCGTTCGCAAAAAAAAATCCACATAAGTAAAACGATATATCTCAGTAAGGTGTCTCTAAAGTTGCTTCCTTACTCCTTGGTCTTTTTTAAAATAAGGAATAGGGAATAAGTTCCTTATACAAGTCCGATTAAGGAACAGAAGAACGAACCAATATCATTATATTTATTTCAAAATGCATTAGATAAAAAAGGATTACCAATCACCAAAGTAATCACTTAATATTTGTTAATAATCTGGCTCAATAAGAAATGTAAGGAATAAAAAGAAGCAGAAGGAATGACGCATATATGTATATTATTGAACATAGCTTTTTTTTTCTTTAAAAATACGGCGCGGCCGATTTATGTGATTTGTGAAGCTTTTTCTTGTGCATTTCTGTATAGAAAAAATATATCTATATAAATATTGACCCGTTTTCATGCGTCACTACTTCTAATCCTAAATAGGGTTTGAATAAGGAATAAGATTTCCTGTTCGTTACTAGAAAAAGGAATAAGGGATAAAAGTATTAAATCAACTTTATAGATATCTCCAGAAGGCAGATTGCCATCTTTTCTCACGAACTGAATCCGACTACCTGCGGAAATAACCGAACATTTGTGATACTACGATGTATAGGTTCAGAAGCAGTTAATGTGTTCCGGACATGTCATTACGAATTTTTAATTTCTGATGTAGTGAGGTGTTTCTACTAAGTCAGCACTTCTTTTTACTTCATAATATATATATGTTAGAAACTATTTCTCAGTATATCACACACACTCAAATTTGGTTAAATAGATTTGTACGATGAACTGTTGAAATCATTATATACAATTAAGCATCATAGATTGATTGTGATACTAGGAATAGTTTCTAATCACTCAGTAAACAAGAACAAACTCATTTACGATATTTTTTAAACTTCTTGCCAGCACGGATAGCTTTGTTCTAATTCTAAAATTATTTTTACTGCATTCAAATCGGTAAAGTTTATGCAAAATTAAACTCAAGTCTGTGGTTTTCGCTTCAGTTGATGTGGTGGATAATGTTAACTACAAACTGAGAGCACCTAGTCAAACACAGTAAGAATTGTGGGTAAAATATTAGTCACGTGGTCTTTCCCGCCATCGAAAATGTTTTAGACAATCACGGGTTACGTCAGTTGATTTCTACGGCCAAGAGGAAACCGTTTTTTCATCACCTTGATGTGAACTGAGAATAGTGGCAGCTGCTGTCTTTTCCTAAGGACACACCCAACAGGACCTACTGAACCGGATACAAACTACCCCACTCGTTACTGTTGTTGTTGTTGTTTTGTTGTTCAGGCTACTCGTTGTGTATTTATCACCCTCGTCTTGGATCCAATAACTGAATAGTTGTAATCAGAAACAATACATCAAAACCTGCTTACAAGATTTCATTCCCGAAACACTTTTGCTCTAAGAACTTTCTCAAGTACTACAACTAGAAAACAAAGTGATGGTGTTTCACTAGGTGCTTTCTTTCACAGCCATAAAACAGAAAGTGATCATTAGAACTAATATGTATAATTGTCATAAGTGATGCTACTGAAGGAGATAAATTATTCCTACTGCAGAAGTGCACCTGTAGCTCGTGTTTTTACAGCCCTGCAAATGTAAATATATACATCATTTTGATTGCTTGCGTTTCTTTTAATTTCAATCATTTCGCAGTTTCTTCCCCAGTAATGAAAGGAACGTAAAATTGGCATCTCAGATGTAATACACGCAATCTAATTACTTCATTTCTGTAAGAAGAAGGCGTTCCGGTGTATTTAATTAATAAAAGGGGGAATTACACTTTTCAGCCCCCTTTATAATGATCATAAGTTTATATGATGTCTAATGCTGCGCGGACTCCCACCAATCTCGCTAACATTTACGGCATTTTCGCCTCTGGGATGCCTCCAAATTGTCTCAGTGTAGACAAAAATGATCCCCAACAAATATTTTCTCTCTTGGAGGGATTACGCGAATAAAGGTTCTAAGAAAATAAAACTAAAATCGCTAATTAGAAACTTAACATGTTCGGAATTTGCATGCGCGCTCCAGTAATGATTTTGTTCAAGTAGCTAGCAGAGTTTATGGCTGTATTTTTTATGCAATCGAATACGTATATTAACATCCTAGTTCTAATTTATACCCATAAAGTAAACATATAACATTAATAAAGCGTTCATCAAAGAGATTTCAGTGTTATGTCTGTCGCCGCAACACTGTTACTAGCTTATGTACTCTTTATTAACAACAGAACTTGTTATACACATCACGTACAAAGTTGCTATTTCACTTGTTTTGTAAATACTTCAAAACAACATCACACGAAGTGAACCACAAATAATGCTGAAGCCATTTTTGTCTGTTGTTTCATCAAAGTTAGGCTATTGAGTAAGTGTCCTGGGTGCTTCTTTTTTACTTAAAAACAGCAACTAAAAAAAAATTAAAGGACCAACCAACCCTCACCCCCCACCCCCATAAAAAGGAAGAAATAAACAACAAACAAACGGCGACCACTCTTGTTATATATGTATATCTTTATCTGTTTTACTTTTGTTTGATAGGCTTTCGTTTCAGACGAGTAACTTTCAGTCTGATTTTCCCTGGATGGACCATGTAACTCTTTTTGTTCAGTTGTTTTTGTACGCTTATGACTTATCACTACTACAACGACCACGGTTTATTTCATTTCGATTTTTTTTTAGTTTTTTAGTTTGAAAGGACATTTTCTTCTACTGCAACAACTGTTATTTTTTTTAATTATTTTGACAACATTGTTTTAAACTTTAAAAAAAATAACAGTATGATTTTTCAAAATTTCCAGACAGTAAATGCATTATGAATTTTAAACGAAGTATCATTTATAACGAAAACATTTACAAAGCCCATCAGGCAATTCGACCACATACATGTTCGAGTTAGACCGGCTTAGAAGTTTTCTTTGGTAACGTCGAAACTAGCTCAAGAAAAAATGACAGAAACTGTTTGAGATATTATGTAAGAGATAATCTCAAACTACCTGCTCTGTGATAGACATCCTACTTGATTGAAAGCCCCAAACGTCTCCAAGTTCTCATAAAGACCTATCATAAGTGGATCTAGATCCGAATCTGCAGATAGTAATTACCCCGTATCATGCGCCGTATCTTTACCGTAACATGCCGGTATGGTACCGTTCTGCGATCAGAGAATATCTCTTACCAAACGTTATAAGTTTTTATTAGAAATAAATAAATAAAATAAAGGCAAAAAACGGAAATGTCGAGAAGTTACAGAGTCAAAATTCTCCACATTCTTTCCAAATGATATAAAGATTTCTAATTCACTGAATCTGTGATCTTTTTTGTAACGAAAGCAAACTCTTTAGGGAAAAAAACTCCTTTGAATGCGTCTATGATATGCTTGCACGTGTGCACATCATGTTTACAATGTTTCGTTTCCCTTTCTGTGAATTTACTTGGACTTCCGGTATGACGTTTAATAAGTGAATATGTATCGTCAATTCTTTAGCACGAATAAAATTAGTTTTTCAAAGTATGTCTTTAGCAAGTTGGTGGGGTGGGGGGCGGCGAACGTATAGTGAGCCAAACTTCCTTAGGCGAGATTTTTTGTGACCTGACTTCTAAAATGGCAGATAATGGAGTCTTTTTCGACGTAATTTGAGGAATTTTTCACTTGGTAAGTTTAACTTTGATATTTCTTTCAAATGACACTTCCCTTTCGAATTTATCGTCAAAAAGCTTCCCTCGGCTTTTTTATTTGAAATTCATGGGTAACGAAATAAAAAAAAAAGTTTTACAGAAAAAAAACCACATCCTACCTGTTGTTTATAAAATGATTTTTCACGAATTTTGTGTTATTTTCATCTTTCAAATTCAATATTTGAAACCGAACTGCCTGAAAATTTTAGCAAAATAATTATGGTGACTCACTGTGAAAAATTCATCAAATTACGTCGAAAAGGACTCCTTAATCCACCATTCTGGACCTCGTTTAAAGTAAGAAAGGAAGTTGGGCTCGCTTTACGTTCGCTACAACCCCTCCCCCCCCCTTGCTTAATTATCCAGTATATTATTTTGTTTCTTTTTGTTCTTCTTTTTTTTCCCGAAGTCACATTTTCAAATCCATCGCCATATATTAAGTGTTTCTTTAGATTTTTTTCTCGTTCTTTCAGTGAAGGCTAACGATATCTCACGAGGAAAAAAACTAAATGTACTTGTTTCTATAAACAGGTGATCAAATATAGCATAATTTTCGGTTTTAATTGAACAGAATTGAATTATCAGACAGGACTATCTAACTGTAAGAGTCAACTTAATTACGTACAAAATGTCAAATGACGAAACAGTATGTGTCTTTCCATTTTCAGCAACTAAATGAGGCGTAATGGGCAATATTGCGGACACTGTTATACGATTCTGTTTTGGGTGCAACATTACAATTCTCCAAAGAAAACAAAGTCAATTTTCTGCTGAAATAATGCAACGATAAATGTGTTCCTTCCGCAATATAACTTCATTATACGCGGGATTAAAGGATCGTCGGACGCGCTCGTAAAACTCCAATATAACCAAACACAGGCTTTTCTACGGTCAATGTATGCATGAGAAGCCTGGAATTAACAAGAGCATTACACCAATATCCTGTCGGCTTTAAGGAATTTTCTGAGATAGTAGCAAAGCGTTTCTTTATATTTAATTTATAAGATTGAAATAAATGATGAATTAATTTCAGTTCTGTTGGTAAATTTCTGTATAGATTTCTAAATTTTACCATACAAATATGCATGTTCGGGAAAACATGATTGCAGATTATTTTTTGTATATTGCCGTTCTCATATATGACCAAAAAATACAAAATATTGAGAGAAGTACAAGCTGAACAGTATAGACAGAATTAAATAGCTCATACTCAGAGTTGGTCTTGCGTTTTGATCATACTGTAGCTATTTTCAATGATCTCAAGCCTTTGGTACAGTTAACTACTGACTTAATAATAATACCCGTGTTAGTCTCGAGTGTATAAGCCCAATATGCCATCAATGTATTGTCAAAGATGACTGATGCCTGCCTACGTGTAAGTCATGATCGTTAATAATGTTCTTTACATCAAATGTTCTGATTAGTTCTACCGTAGTTACATGTATTGTTCGGATGCAGACACGGACCGAGAAGTGGAACCTCACGTGCCTCTCATCCCATTGCTTTTGCTTTAGAATTGCTATTTGAAGTTAAAGTCAATATTAACAATGTCGTTGTAATGATAAATCCAATACCCACACCACGAGGTGTACCTCCTACCCCTCCACCTTAGGTTCTGGATCCAGTGCCTAGGGTATCATGTGTTTCGGTCAAATGCAAATGCATAGCCTGTATCATTAGCACAAATAATTTAATACTCAACTCAACTCAACTCAACATAACTTTATTAACTCTAACTAAATTGTATGGTACAAGAGTATACAGAAATAAGTTACCAACGTGAGCTCACGTGACATTTGTCGGTAGTGGGGTATAAAAATAGCCAAGTTATTAGGTCAAATGATTTTGATAAAGACTATAGGTTGGTCTAAAAAAATAGTCCGGAATGTTTTCACCTTGATCCCAAATACACGTGTTAACATATGTGTTATTAATATAGTGATCACAAAACAAGTGTAAGTTTTAAAATAATTACTATAAGCCGCGCCCGGTCATAATGACTACTACCGGGACCACGTGTAACCTAACCAAAATCAGTAAAACAACATTGTGCTTCTATGTAAGATTTGAGAAAGTTGGAATAATCTCCTTCATTAAATCTTTTCAGAGTTATAGCCCATTTCAGTTTTTACTACTCCCAGAATAAGCCATTTGTCTGAACATTCTTTAAAGAAAACAAGAAATTAAGTAACAACAACCGAAGTATAGTAAGCTAAATGCTAGAAATGTGGACAATCATTTAGAATATTTAATTCCAAAGTTCATTTAGAACATTACCAGTATTAAGCATATAGTAAACATCCATACCATGGTAGTAATACAAAATCAAGGCAGGCCTAAAGTCTGCGATGCCCTTTACCATTAAATACCTTATACAGTATTGCTCGTATAAGTGCAATACTGCATTCAGGATAACAAAACACGTCTACGATTGGTCATCTTCTGCGAGATTTAAAGATCTTATTATAAGAGGCATCCATGTTAAGATCCAGTCGGGACGGAACAGCAGTACAGACACGCACGACTTAAAAACCAGGAGTCGCAAATTCAGTCCCCCACCAGTATTACTGTCTTTCAGATGAGACGTTTAACCGAGGTTGCACTGTAAGCCTTTCATTACTATAGTCATACTCTTAGCATGGAAAATAATCTTACTGTATTATCACTGCAGGAGGCGTAGGTCATATGGACAACCGGTATCGACGATAAATAAACTCAAATAGATAGATGGGAACAGACCTTTCTAAATGGTTGCGTCCTGGAGAGAGGTAGTAAGTCATTGGATGTTAAATCCAAGCAAATTTTATAGTTGAAATAATAAAGTTTGTTTATGTATACAGTTACTTGATAATCAACGTTTGATTTCATTCATAATTTTATAAGTTTATTTTTGATGTACAGACCCAGTTGTGCTTCGAGCAAAATGGTGAGCATGTAGCAGAAAATAATTCGTAGAACTAAGATTTATTTATCTAAACAAAGCGTTGCTCTATAGTTTATAGCAAACTGGAGTTTAGGACTTTTTTAATAGACATAAATGCAATGGACCTTTTGTTAAAAAATGCTACACCGAATTAAATGACGTCAGAGCTTAGCGTGTACTAGTAGCAATCGTAACAACTCGGCCTTTCCCGACAACTTCGTAAAAAGACCTCGTATGTAAGTGTATGAATACACCAAATGGTAATTCGCCCCGGCTTTAATAAAAATATAAACAAACATGGCAGAACTCAAGCAGTGTTTGTCTTATGCATTGAAAAAATGAAAAATAAATGTTAATTTTAAAGTATAAACAGGTAGAGGCTTTAAGAAATGTTTTCCATTAAGCAGACACCACCTGTATTATAAAATAGTCCAATATGGCGCCTACCACATTATTTCCGAGATGACTTATTGAAGTCGCCCGAGGTGTTCCGATTGTACTGGTAGTTCTGTGGAAGGTCACGTGAACAACAATATGTTACTACGTGTAACTTGTTTTTATTCGCGTATTTGTGTTAAAAGTGTTTATTTTTCTTCCAGAATGTAACGAAATTGAAACGTTACCCGTGCAAAACTGCAGAGTTTAGTCAGTCTGTAATTGTTAAAACTGGAAAGAATTTTTCCCCTGCATTTAAATATTTTATTGAGGTGCACAGTGTATTGTAATTACCACATCAACATTGATGTTGCAGGGTAAAACAAAAACACATGCCATATGATGTAGCTCTCTATATATTACATGCAAAAGCCATTTACTTTGAAATGCATTTAGTATTTTGGACTCTATCTTTACAATGAGTAAGAAAGACACAAAAACAAAACCTCTCGAGATCATATCCAATCGTAATTTTGATACTCAGTTTGAAATGCATCTTATTTGATTTTATATTTGATAAGGACAATAAAATTTTATATCTTATCACATGGAACAAAAAATCAACAATTTAAAAGATACGCAATCGGGCAGTGAGTCAATCAGTTTTAGACAATGTAAAAAGAGTCTTTCAAGTTAAAAACTCAGCTTTTATTGAAGAAAACTGGCAAATACTGGAAAAAAATGGAATTTGTCTGTTGAAAAGAACAGCGAAAAGATTTTTTTTTTTAATTTTGACACAACAGATATTAAATGTTTGCTCCATTTTAACAATGTTTCAGAGCACATGCAGATATAATGTATGTATCTTTTTTTGTAGTCCTATATCTATACAGTGTAAGTGTTGTAAGTTGCTGTGAATTGACTGGTTCTATGTAATGTTGTTTGTTTAAATATATATGATCTTATACTTATCTCTTTTCTTATATATATAACACCTCTGTTATTTTAACAAACAATCGTTAAAATAAAAAAAAATGAATGAAAAAAATGAATGAACTAATTAATCAATATAATAAATAAATAAATTAATGAATAAATAAATAAATAATAAATAAATAATAAATAATGAATGAATGAATGAATGAATGAATGAATGAATGAATGAATGAACGAACGAACGAACGAACGAACGAACGGACGAACGAGCGAGCGAACGAAAGAAAGAAAGAGAGAAAGAACGAATGAATAAATTTTATATATATCTATATATTGTAGTTTAATTCGTGCTAGGAATTTATATGTATAACAGAAAGAAACTAATTTGGTCTTTTTTTTCTTCAACCAAATCCCTCGGAATTCATTTCAAAAACAGTTGGATGAAAATTGGTGTAAATCCAGGGTTTTTAGATTTACCGTTGTGTTGAGGATTATAAACAGAAGAAATACTAGTATTATAAATTGAAGAAAACTCCAGTATTTTAAATTCATTCCATGATTAGTTTTAATTACACTCTAAACCTTATTAATGCATCTTGAGCGGTTATACCAGAAAGATGTGTATTGAAAATGTCTAATGTACGGTATAATGCATTTCTGCGGGATATATTTCAAAGGAGCAACTCGTGATTGGAATTAGAGTCGGCTTTATTTACTAATATAAGTAATCCTGTCGGCTCCATCAGGCTCCTCTTATTTGTGATTTTTATGCAGCTTGGCTTACGCATCATGGATGACTTCAGGTGGTGCAGTGAGATGCAGAATTCTGGGCTACGGGGGTCCCGTATAATGATAAGGGAATGACGGATGGGTCTAAATTTATACTCGATGATATTAGGAGAATCTTATCCTAAACTATGAAATCTCTACTTCAAACAAACGTATAGTGAAATTTGGCTTTTTGCGTTGAAATTGAATACTTTATTTCAAATATCTAAATCCTGACTGACAGCATTACATTTCATAACTTGAACTTCATATTTCTGTTTTTGATATAAAATTGAAGTAATTGCTATCATCAAATTCTTAATAGCATAATAATTTTAAAAAATATGTATGATGGCATATGATAATTTTCATAAAAATAAATCGCTCTGGCGCTGTTCTACAGTCGGAAAATAGGTGTGTCCATGGAATGAAACAGCTCTTAGGCAAAGTCCTGGTTCCAGTTATGGTAAACAATATTTCATTTGAAATAATTAAATCAACTTGATTACTGACTTTTCAGTAAAATTAATGAAGACATCCGCTTAATAGTTGTTGTTGTTGTTTTCTCAGAAAAATGCTTACACTGTTCCAGCGCCTTTTCAACGTACGGAATACTGGTGAAATAAAATGACTTTCTTTCCTTTTCTTTTCAAGTTTCCAGTTAGCTTGTATCAAAAAAGTTTGTATCATTGAAAAATTCATATCCTGAAAGTCTTTCTGCAGACTTGGAATGAATACGCACTTTTTAAGATTTAAACGCTTGATGTCTGTTTTGACCATTTTCTTATTGTATTTATAATACTTTTATTTATTTATTTATTTATTTATTTACTTATTATTATTTAATAATTGACTACAATAAAAGAAGGGGGGACATCTTATCTTTAAAAATGGTACATTACTTGGCTAGAATATCTAATGCATGGCTTCGAAGGATATAACCTTAGCTTAAAAACAAACGGTTTGCTTTTAAATGACGTTTGATAAAAGTATTAAAAACAAACAAACAAACAAACAAAACACGCACACACAAACGTTTGCTATAATGTTAAAATATTCAATATGTGATGAAGGTCAAAACTCTAAAATCCTTTAAAAAGAATTTTTTTATTCTCATTACTTTTACCTTAAAAATATTTTTGAATGTATACTTGTTAAAAAGAAACCCTTTCAATAAAATCGGAAAGAATTAATTACAAATAATTTACTTTCTGTTCGGATCAAATGAAAAGTTATCAAAACATGTTCCGCATTTTACTATTTTAGGGTGGGGGAAATACCGTAAAAGGACCGAAAATTTCAAAAAAGGAAATGACCATTATCTACATACAGCCGGATGGACTGAAACGAAAAAGAGAAACAACACCCCGCGTTGCTAATTCTAAACAGAGTAAAACTATCATAACCACTTCGAACGGTTTCTTCAACCAGAAAAAAACAAAACAAAAAAAAAACGTAAAAATTAGATATAAAGGTAAATAATAAAAAAAAGTCTATTAGAGTCCATGTATCATTTTCCATCATCTTATGGTCTAAAATATCTCGTTTCTGGACGCTTGTGCAGTCTACAACCACTACTCCCTTCCCTCTGACAATCTCCATCCCCCTACCTCCACCTCACAGGCACTTATATTTTGCCATACTAAACAACACCTGACATTTTACTGAGGCATGTCTGCTTTCCTCCGAACTGTACTTAATGTTTATATTATTTGAAACTATTTTGGATTACACCAAAAACTGCAAGTTGTCCAAATACCAATAGTTTGCATGTTAAACACATATTTACAATATTCTACAGATTATATGCAATCAAGATTTACTTACAATCTCGCTGAGATTCTGTGAGATTCCGTGAGAATACTCCTGTATTCTTGTTGTAACGTATGGCTCTTTGACTCGTACCATCCGAGACAGGATGCCAAGCACAGGTTAACCATCGGGTTATCTTTTTAATTTCATTGCAGAATTTTAATATAGTTCACAGAAAATCAAACACAAATCTCTTTTTATCCCACTTTCCATCATTTTATCAGTAGGAAATTATTTTCGAAACATTTTCTTGTTTACTATACGTGTCTGCGTAGCTCAAAATGTCATTTTCTCTTCTCTCCTTGCTTTATAAGAAACAGTAAAGCCAGAAAATCTTAAAGTATCATTTCTAAATGCCAAAGAAGCCCAGAATTATAAAGAAATTTAATTTGGTATAGGGTACTTCATAATTGTATTACGCTAAAAGCACCAAGGATTTCACCTAAGCGGGGATATTAGCCGTGGTCTATTTTGAAACGAAAGAAGAAAGTTTTATTTCTCCTTTTCAGCAAAGCCGTGGATCAAATGTGATGAAAATGGCTCTAAAAGCAAAATAACATAAAAACGCACAAATAATCGAGGATTGATGGAACATGTATTGTTTTAAGAATAAAGGGGGAGACTTATGATCAATTACATGATACGTATTCATAGAAATTTGTCTAAATACGCCAGATCTGCGCACGTCTCTCGTATAAATTCGGGAGATTTCCGCATGATTTGATGTGTCAGTCTCTATGCGGAATCATTCTGACATTCTCCTGACGATTCCAAGAGAGAACAATCAAACAACGTCTCAAAAAGGAATTAACATACAAATGGCTGTTTAACGGTAAAATATTTCCTCCGGTTTGGAGAAACGATTACAGTTTTCGCCAGCCGAAATGTCGCCATTTTGATAGATTTCTGGAATTGCATTTTCTTCTCTTTCTTCATGTCTTCAAAGTGTTTGAAATTTGTTCTTGTAAATTGTTGTCTTCAGTTCAGTGATATTTAGATACATTTTAATTTTTTTTTTTGCGTAGGTATATAACTAGCAAAAATAAATCAATAATTATTGCCTATTTCAGTTTGTAAAAACAATCGTTAAAATTTGATATATGAAGAAAAATATATACGATTTGCATAATTTACCTGTAATACAAAAAGAGAGTAGAAGTTCAAAATGTAAGTGGTAAATTTGAAAAAAGCATCATTAATTATTTGGAATTAAGTCCATTTAGGGTAAGTTCATTCTGGTGACAGCAAATTCCAGCTGAATTTTACAAAAAAAAAAAAAATAAAATAAAAGACAGAATACTGAGTTATTTTTAAATGTACAAATTAATGATATCTAAAAAAAAAAACTTTTCGTATGCAATCGACTAGATAATTGAAAAAAAAGTCAAAATGAAACCCAGCAGATTAGTAAGCAAAAAGATTCGACGAATAAATACAAAGATTATAGATTTAGAACTTTTGTTACAGTTGTAACAGAATGTGATCCTAATCAAAAGACACTATGGAATACTTCAGTTTGCCAAAAAGAAAAGCGCAGAAATTGATATGTTCACTATTTATAGATTATAAGGTTGCTTTCTTCAAAGTGGACACGTGACGTCACAAAGATGCTAATGCAATGATACGGGAATATACCCAAAGTAAGGAAAAGAAATGGTGATAAAAAATGTTCGTAGCAGAGTACTCTCCCTGAATAGGGAACTAGTCGGATACATTGATCTTGGAGTATTTCTTATTTTCCTCATTATCGTCTGCAAGGATTACCCATAATCCTTTGTAATCTCGTTCTCGTCCTTACGAGATTACATCTGTAATGAAAAAGTGAAACCGGCGAAAACATTACTAGTTTCAGAGAAGATATCTTTTTTTGAGTTTTCATTTTTTTCTTTAGTAACAAAGATGGTAGGAAAAGTGAAATAAATAATGATTTCCTATGGAAGCACTCATCCTGTTGGCACACTGATTTAAGAAAACTGCGCAAATGAAGAGAAATGAGCCGCAGAACGACGGGGAGCGCCGTAAATGAAACTTGCTCATCTGAAAGAGCTTTAAGGATTCATCTTTTAATTTGGTTTTCACACTGAGGGACCAACTGATTAAATGAAAAGGAGATATGAAAATTTGGCAATGATGTGTAATGAAAGAAACAAATGAAACCAAATTAAGGCGCTAATGGCAGTTTTATACATCAAAATTAAATAACGAATTGTTTTCAGCAAACATTAGACATCTGTCTTAGTGCAGAGGGCTTTTCTCCAAATTTCACTCTAAGATATTTATTTCAATGTTCCACTATTTATGTAATTTTAAGGATTCCAGAATATATTTGTTATCCCGTATTCATTTGAAGTTCAAAACATACAGATTCCGTTTCATCCCGCATAATAAAATATTTCATAGCTAACCATAATGACAACTTTTGGATATTTTCAATGAACCGTATGAATACTAATGAAGTGTACAGCAAATAAAGGCACGTGTCGTAAAATATTCACAGTCTCAGTACCCACTATCCTCATATTACTCACTATCCGGTTTTAAGCTTCTAAGAGTCTTGATTTCATGAATAATAAACCAACATTCTCGCAGACCTATCTTCCTCATTTGATTTTCGTTTCCATTTTTTCTGCTTTAAATTTGACCTACCAACTTGACATTTTAATATGATATTTAATCATAAAGGTTAAATCAAATAAAACTATTTCAATAATTTCTCAAATCCTGTCACCTCCAGTGACCCTTTTAAGATCCCAAAGGCCGAGGCCGGCTTTATTAGGTTTTATTCATTTGATGACCAATTTAGCATTGGTTATTTGTCATCCTGGTCTCTCTCAGGGGCAGTTACCAGGGTCAGGGGTCAGTGGGATTTCGGCCATGTCCAGTGGTCACTTAAGTGTCCATCTGCCTTCAATAACCACACATTTACCGGCTAATAGGTCTATAGAGTGTACACGGACGGCTCACACTTGAGATCAAACACGAAGATGACAGGAAAATATGAATAGATTGACCGATACACACGACCACATCACTCATCCCTCACACCGATCGAAAAAAAATTGAAGAAGAACTCAAAATTATTTTTACAAACAAATTGTTACATGATGCAAGTCATTGCCAAATGCAAAAGAACAAAGTTTTGATTTTTATTTGAGCGTGAGGAATGTTTCTGCAGGGACATGGCTTATGTTCTGCAACATTTCTTTTTATCAATTTTACTAAGGATAATTGCTCCAAGGGAACTTACCATTGCAACATTTTTAAAATCGTTGTCAGGCAAAGTTCTTTCATGTTTTACACTGGTTATGTTCAAACTGTGTAAAATATTTGTTTCACTTACTAAGTACTTTAAAACCCGTTCACTTTTAGCCAGTCAGGAATCAGAAGTCACTGTATATATACATGTAACTCATTACTGTCCTCAAGAATTAGTAGCACCAACTGCGACTGAACGCAATCGCACGAAATTGAATGCAATCAGGGCCTATATTCTCAATTAAGGCCCTGATGCAATTGAACGCAATTTCATGAAATTGAACGAAACTATGATGTACTATGAAACAACTCGTCTGTCCATTCTATACTTATTGATAGATGTAAAGAAACATGCTAGTATGCAAAAGAATACTGACCAGGGTCGTTGTGAAGTCGACATCACGATTTTCTTACATATTCTTATAGAACAGCATCTGTACATCTCTTTAAAAAAACACGTGGTCATGTTTGTTGCAATAATAAATATATCTCCGTTCAAGTGATCCAGAACTTTAAATTTACAATAAATGATAAAGAGAAATGAAAATAGAGCCTCTGTTCAGTTAGGATATGTAAAACAACATCCAGTTATGAATTCTGAATGTATCTGCATACATTTGACATAAGAATGATTCCATTCGAAACAGTCAAGAAAACGGAAAACTGTTTGAAGCCGCCATGCAGCGGATATGGACTGATTTGTGGTTGCATGCCTTGTTAAGTCAATTGAATACAAAACTATAAACTCATCGCAGAGGATTACTTACTTCGCCTTCAGTTCAATATATGTATAATCAAGGGGAGGTCACTGCAAGGAGATAGACAAAACTCTACACAGAGTTACTTCCCATATCGTATTAGTGGCTGGAGTTCGGTTTTATAAAATCAAGTCTGTTTGTTAATTTATGATAATGTTCATGATTCAAGTTCCTTTTTAGTCATGTGACTCGTTCATGTTTAAAGAAATGCGAAGAGGGCAAGAAACCACCGAAAACAGATCTTACATGTGTTTGAATAAATTGTCAAGAAGATGTTTGGTAATTGTACAAATCTAAATACGTATCGACTGCCACGAGCTTACAGCCTAACCTCACGTGATTAACAAAGCTCATTTGTACATGAGACCGTTTTCTGCTGGGTGTATTTGGTGCTGACTGTTCTTCACCTTACTCTTTTGAATATAAAGAAATATTAGCAGGAGCTAACACTCGAGTTATGTTACTTCATAAATGTAATGAACGCAAGGTACACGTGCTGTAAGATTATCTATCAAAACTTTTCATTTGCTTTGTTTGAGAACTCACCGAAGGTTCTTAGTTCAGTTGCATGTATTTATTCCTGTTTAATACACATAATGTACAAAATATATACATACACAAGTACACAAGTCGACGGGGAATGCATGTAGCAAATATGTGATCAATGCCGTACAGATGACGTAGCTTTATAACTATTTTTAACTAAAACCTGATTGTAGTAGGATTCCCTATAACTCGCATTTAAACTTTGATTTTGGAAGTATAAATAGTTTTGATCTATTAAAAGTTGCAAGTCTCTTTCAAAAGCTTCCCCCTCTTCAGCTATTAACAGGCCAAGGCAGTCCATGCGGAGTGAGACTTTAAGCTGTAACAGTAATTGTGATAATCTTGCAGACAAAAAAAAACCTATTTGCATTCAGAGAAATTCATAAGTAATGCAATTACTCTTATATTTGTTTATTAAAAATAATACTAAAATAAAAAACAATTCAGTAGGTTGTTATGCTAACCAGGAAAGACCCAGTTATAGGAAATATTTGCGCATACATACCATCCGTTAAATGATTAGAAATGTTATCCTATGAACATGTATTAACAACAAAACAACTTATTTCCTTAGTTTGACCGTTCTTCAAAAGATGATAGAAATTAGACTGACTTTCAGTGGGAACAAATTCAAACTATGAATATTAATAGGTTATTCAACGTTGTTCTGTACAATACGCTTATATATTTGGATAGGTAGATAGCTGGAAAAGTCATATTTTTAGCTGTGTAGGATGAAGGATGGTAGTAGGGATGGGGGAGGAGAGTTTTCTCATTGCAAATGACGTATGTGTTTTATTCTATTCTTCTGTATAGGAGGAGCTGCAATAAGAGAATAACAAAAGTATTTTTTAAGTGTTTGAGGTACAGGTAGATTGATCCGACCCGGGAACTGCTGCAGTTTCGCCGATACGAGGCTTTTCAAGACATAATGTCTGAAAATCATTGTTGTCTACATGTATTAATATTTTTTCTAAGAAAATTGTAGGCAAGAAAGGTTGAAGTGGAGTTTTACCATTTCTACAAAGTTATTTATGATACAGCAAGAAATAAGCTGTTTATTTTCTGATCTTCCTGTGTACAATGAATCAAAAATATGTCCGCACTAGGAACCGATTTCCTCGAAACGCACCTGTAAAACTATACCAAGCTGAATAAATAAATTAACTTTTTGGGAGTACCAAATATGTGTTTTGATGTGTGAGCCAGTTCAGAGTACAAGAGTAGTTGACCTTCATATGGAGTTATGATTAAACTCTTAAACAGTTCTGCATCTGCAGATGATGAAAATAACGAAAGTATTGTTTTTTCTTAAATCTTTCTGGAAGCACGTTATGTTCTTCAGATTATGACCTCGACGATTCATCAACTGCCACAAAATGTCTGCTGTCACTAAAGTCTGTAACCGAGGTAGATGAATCTGGATAGTATAGCTTTTCAGATATACCGGAAGTTTGGACAACTCGGTCTTCTTTGATATTTCTTTGTCTAGTATGTGTCTGATACTGTCCTGATGCCAGGTAACTAGACTCTACGCTTCTCAAATTATCAGATATTTTTCTGTTTCTGTCATCACCTAAAATCAATTTAAAAGTTTAAATTTAAAAATGAGTTTGAAATAATAAACTTGTTATAAAGCAGAAAAAATATATATAAAACGCGTTTATAACATTCTAAAACTTGAACTATTTTATTTTTAATTGTGACATTAGTGCTTAATTTAACATACCTTTTACATATTTAGAGGATTCTGTAATTTCGACTCCATTGGACGAAGGAAATTTTTCGAACACCTTTTTATCGTTTCCAGATTTAGCACCAACACACGTCTCCTCACAGATAGCTGAGTCAATTTGTTCATCATCATTCAGGTCATTGTTAAGTCGCTTTAATCGACTCAGATGTTCCTGGACCAAGTGAATGTTTGTCGTCTGCTGTCTTGCACGGAGATTTTCCTGCGGATTCTATAGTTGACATTGATGACGTTGAGAGATTCAAGACTTTATTCCTCTTACGAAATTTCGCCCTTCTATTCTTGAACCATACCTATTATCAAACAAGTAAGTAAATGCGTGAAATATCTGTTTATTTTCACGATACCCAAAAATGTGTTCATGTAATAGTATTAAACTACCAGAAGGTTGGATGTTCTGCATATAGATTTGTCTAGAAAGTGACAAATCAACATTTAATCTTAATCTTAAGTACTTCAAAAGATATTTCTTAAAAACTGACAACTTTCGAATTATCAGATTTCTAGAGCAAGGTGTAATATTCAGAAGTTAGAAACGATTTATTTACTTTCTTGTATATCTAATACATCATTAAATTTGGTGTATTGAAAGCGTAAATAAAGTTATGACATTGCTTCAAGTTACTACGTTCCTGGCAGCCTTGATTGCTTCTTTGTTTAAGGAATCATACTCTAAAAGCTTTTATTGGACCCCACTAGAATATCAGTCGAGGCGTATGCAATATGGTTGACTATGTTGAAGGCAACTTCAGTAAAAAGTGGTTCCAGCATGGGTAGCATCAGAAAGACAATGTCGGTATTTTTATCATATCTATGCTGCTAAAGCGGGAACCAGACTCACCTGTATTCTAGCTTCCGGCAGATTTGTCATCATAGCAAGTCTCTCGCGCATGACAACATCCGGGTAGTGTGTTTTTGAGAAAGTTTTCTCCAGTGCTGCAAGCTGCTGATTAGTAAATGCCGTTCTGCTACGTCTCTGTTTACGGTGTGGACCGTAGCGGGCTTCGAATATCATATCTGTAAAAGTAAAATCATAAGCGTAAAGAAAAAAACATCGATGTGTACAACAACGTCTGTTTTGTCTGCCTCCTTTGTCAAGCAACTATAACCGCGGCATTTTGAGTACTTTAGGGTCTCGGGTTCAAACCTGTCAGACTTGATTCACTCTATAGCTAAACGTTTTATATGGAAATTTTGTATTGAGACCACCAAGGAACTATGTTTTTATTTGACGATTTTCTAGAGTTGCCTGTTTTTTATAATAGTAAGTTCTTAATCGATAAAAAGTCAGTTTTTATCAAGACATGGTATGATAAAGGTATCAGACACGTTAAGGACCTTTTAAGCAGGGAAGGTAAATTTATTGACAGGAAATAGCTTGAAAACGCAACAGGCTTGAAAATCAACTTTTTAACATACTTAGGGCTACGAACTGTAATAAAAAAGGTTATGGATACATTGCATCTAAAAATGAATATAAAAATCAACTGTTATAACTTTCCTATTATAACCCTTTTTCTTGGTCCGATTTTTCATGATTTGAAAGGTAAAAGACAGATATATAATGTTTTAATTAGTAATACGGAAACCCCTTCTTGTGAGGCAAAATGGCGTAGCATCTTTCAAAATGAACTATCGTGGAATGATATATATACTTGGGTGTTTAATATTACTGAAGATACCTATCTTCAGTGGCTCCAAATCAGGATAACACATAGAATTTTAGGTACAAATGTTTTATTTTACAAAATGAAAAAGAATCCAACACAGTTATGCAATTTTTGTAAAATCCATGATTAAACATTAACACACTTATTTTGGGAATGTACGGTAACTCAGCCTTTGATAGAAAAAGTTTGTACAGTTGTAAAAATAGAGAAAGAACTTTTACTGTAGATTGCAAGTCTTTTATACTAGGATGCACTAACAAAGGTTTTGAATGTTATAATATGTTATGTTTAGAAATTAAAAGATACCTATTTTTATGTAAACGAAAATGTATACTTCCATCCTTCATAGGTTTAAAGAGAAGTTTGAAGCTAGCCTTGTCAATTATAAGCAAGTCTTCTAAGATTGAAAAATACAAATCTTACTGGTATATTGTAGAACTACTGGTTATTGATGGAACATAACCTTATCGAATGTATATGAGTGTTTCACCCTTAAACTGAAAAGAAATATTTGGCTGCCTTATTATTATTATTATTATTATTGGTGTTGTTGTATAAACTATCAACTAGCAGCTTTTTTATATAAAAGGTCCCTGATACAGTATATTAAAAACAAATGATACTCCCCATATTGTAGTGATGTACGGAAAAATATTTTTCTTTTTGTGTGTTTATTATTCATGGTTTATTCAATGTTACTATATCTATGAAAATTTGTAAGGTTGATAGAGGATGGTTCCCCGATCTCTTCTCAACCTATTACGGGGATAATAAACGGGGTAACCCTTTTGGGACCTCAAAAAAAATTTTTTTATTAAAAAACAGAAGGTTACATTTCAAACTGCACGTTAGACTTAAGGCCCCAAAAAATGCTTCTTTCCAGCGGAAAGAATAAACACTTGCCTGCTAGTCGTTCTGCCAAGGTAAACGGGTGCATTGGCGGAGGTGGAGGATGATACCCAGGGTTGAACGGGGACGGTAGTCCGTGTCGTGGTAGACACATCGGGTGTGGTAACATGGTAGGTGGAGGTGGGAACCCTAGCAGACCGGAAGTGCACGGGTATGGAGCGGGAATACCATCATAGGGTTGGATCTGCATTATTACCTGCAAAAAAAAAAACAAACAACATTTCCGTGAAAAAAAACGGTGTAAAACAGGATTAAAATTTTCAACTTGAAATAAGTATAAAATCTTGCTTCCTCTTTTCAGTTCTGAATTAACTTACTTCTGTTCTGCAAGCAATATCTAATAATGCATAGTTGTTCTTTTGCAGTAATGTAAGTTCCTATCCCTTTCTTAGGTAACATATCATATGTCTCTGTATTGTGATATCCCAAGAATTTAAGAGAAGAAATGAAATAAGTACTTGCCCTTGTACCAAAGTTTAATTTTTTTCAAATTAGTCCTATAATTCCAATTGGAAGTTTCTCACTTTCTTCAGTCAAGTGATCAGTATTTTTCGCCAGTCTAGAAACCAAATGATCTGCAAGCGTTTCAAAAGCAGAATGTCGTCTGTTACTGAGTAAGCGAAAGCCAAAACAAGAAACCTTTCCACTGCCTACGAGCACCTGTTTCATCTTTCCAAATATTTATAGTGATTAATGCGTTTAAAAATCGGCTAACTAGTTGACATAAACGATTTCAATTTTGAAATTAAGTGTTTGAGAAGTCGTGTAATCCGTAATTGTTTGATAATTAAACAAATCACCGATTTGCCAAATTCTATTCTGGAGTGCTGACTATAGAATTTTGAGTTAAGGCCACTATCAAATTACTGTTTACGACTATCTCCGTTTCAGCTCAAGTGGTCGCTCCACTACCACCCAGGGTATCAGAGCCTATAAGTAGCCTTTGGGTGGGTTTAGTAAGTATTTTGTTCACTTAATCCGTTTACACAACGGCTAAAACTGTGTGAGCTTAATAGGAAAATTGACAAAGTTGTGTTTGATGATCTCTTTACTATTATACAAGTCCGTGAACGTTTGAAAAGATTTACCGGGCCAACTAACTCTAGGATGCTCGATACCTTCTAAATGATTTTTTAACGAAATCTCTTCAACATGTATGTATGTGTTCAGTACTTTTAGTTTCATTTGCACATAGCTGTCAAGATCGGCACTCAAAACAAAGCATAAAAATATATGATGAAAAAAAAAACAACACACACACACACACACAAAAACGTGGGGACGATAAATTGTTCTCAAATTTCAAAATACTTATGACACCAGGTGATCTGACGGCGTGTGAAAACAAATGCAAAATAGCAAATTATTAAAACGCTGTATTCTTAACAAGATTGACTATTTTAGTAAATATCTTTGTTTGTCACTTCATTTAATAAAATTTGGTAAATATTCTTTGTTGATATACTCCGGCTATAAGGAACTGTACTGATGTTTACATTTTATTTGAAAGTGACGATTTATTGAAATTTTGACTTAATTACAGTAAAAATGTGTCTTCACATTGCTTGAAAGTTACGAATAAACGACTTACCTTGTGCAAAAACGCCTCAGTTATGATGGCAATTAAGAATTTTTACGCAATTTAAATCTTCGATTAGTTAAGAGGTATACATACTCATAACTGTATGATTTGTTTATGTTATCATGCAATCTCATTCATTCTGAGGCCCCTACGTAATATGCAAGAGAAAAACGTGTAAGGGCCGTGTGGTCATTATTTCATACCTGCTGAAAGAGTTGAGACATCGAAGTGTTTGTTGGGTCGTCTGTTCCTCCATACAACCGAAGCTAATCCATACTGATAGCTTAAATAAATTCATTGAAATGATTTAAGGGTTCACGTGATGTAAAAAATGCAACAAACAAACTTACATAGCTGAATTCACTGGTTTCAGAATAAGCGAGCATTTAAATGGACATGTTATATTTGAACAGAGAATTTCCACTTAAAAGCATTAAATTGTTCACGTGTCTTTTAACTCAAATAATATAATGGCTCAGTTTGAAAACATTACATTCCTGATTAAAAACAACAACAACAAACAAAACAAAATCATTCCTTCAGCCTGTAAAGATAACAGGCATATTTCAAAGGTATCTATCAAATGCCATTCCGAAGTAGTTCCTTCCGTTAAGGTTTCGCATAAACACGACCCGGGCCTCAGTGTTTCTTGAAATGCGTTTGCAGTAAGTGATTATGACATATTTAGGATCTGAAGAGGGCAGATAATCCTCTTGCTTGTACATTTCACCAGGCACGTGTTCTACAAACCGATTAATAGTCACAGTCTTTCTATTTATTGTTACTTTTTTAAATATAAACTCTCTAATTCCCAGATATTACCGGCCTTGTTGAGATGGCCTACAGACAGGCCGGAACCGGGAAAGCGAGGAATTTCTACTCATCCCGGTCTGCATAGGGCTTACGGGTATACCGGATTAAGTGTAAGATTAGTGCATTGTGACATGTTTACACTATAACCATTAGTTTGTGCAAAATCAAATTAATTTTTGACAAAATCAAGCACAAAACTGCAAAACATAATTGACAAAATGTTAATGGGTTTTTGAATAATGCAAATGTAGGCCTATTTGAAGAGGTTTGATGCATTAACTAAGGTATATGTAGCCACAACAGTTTAACAAAATTGCTCATATCCTTGACGATTCATTAAGTTTCAATTAGTCAACATAACCACGAAAAAAAGATAGAGAGAGAAAACTTTCAACACCGAACATATCAAACCACATAACTAGGATCCCTAAATATACGCATGAATAAAAATCACGTTATAAGTTACGACGTACTCTACTGTATGTATATCAAAACTTATGTACTAAGGTATGAAAATAAGTTTTAAAAGTTGTGATTTTTCATTGGTACACATGTTAAGGGTCAAGTTATGTTCCTAGTCCCTGTGCAATGACCGATAAAAATGAAACAGACCGTATTTTAAGGAATTGAAATGTATTTTACCTGCGTCGTTTCATAGGGCACGGCTCCAGGAAATATCAAGAGCCTTTTTCAAGTGTAAGCACCATAGTTTTATAAATCAGGTTATCGTGAAGTCAACTGAATACTGACTTTTTCAGATGTTCAAACATTTTGAAGAAAAATATCAAAAGACAATGATACTTATCAAAACCTTGGCAATATGTTGACAAACTTGTGTGCTACCAACTGATGTACGGCAAACTTCATTATTATATGGATAAATCAAGACAAAAAGAGCCCTATATACCAGCAGTTCAGAAATTTTATTTATTTATTTTCGTGGGCGGTTATGTACCATAGACTTACTTACAGAGCATTTACATGATTCTTGGGGTGTTTATCGAACCAAGTAACAATAATATTTAAGTGCATTATTGCACCACATTTTTTAAAAACAATAGTAATGTTGAAATTATGTAAAATATCTTTTAGTTTAGTAGACGATCAACCGGTCTACCATTTCAATCAACAACTGGACCTTAATTATACTGATGAAAAAAAAGGTATCATTCTTGCGTAGGTTCATAGTTCATACATACGGCATGTTAATTTCACGTACGTTGAAACATAGGTTATTTCCATGTTAAACTATACTTCTCAAAATTTGATAGGGATCACTTTTTATTTCTTAAATATCTTTTTAATGATAACCTCAAGATAACTGATTTTTTCTCATACATGCAGTTTATTCATATGGCAAAGCAGATTTTGATTGTTTACCTGTACATGGCTCGAGATGCACGGGAAAAGCGATACCCCTGTTTTATTCAGACTTCGCTTGTGCATGGTAACGTTTATATCGAACCTAGCACTGGTCATGGCAGACGGCGTATTGACGATGAGGAGATGAATAAGGGGGTAGGGATGCTTGAGGCTTGGCGTTCCCAACGGCACGTGGCAGGTGTCCTTGGGATGTCCCAGAGCACCGTTGCCAGGTTGTTGCGACGGTTTTAAACGGGCATGTCACGCATTGGCATGGCGGAGGGCGTCAGAGGTCCACAACTCAGCGTGAGCACCGGTTTATTGTCGTTCAAGCGCGACGTCAGCATTTTGTTACCGTTACTGCCCTCAAAAATGACTTCGAGAATGCTGCTGGTGTAAGACTTTCCACTCAAACCACCAGGAATCGTCTTCATACAGTTGGCATGAGGGCTAGAAGGCCAGCAATCCGAATCCCATTGACGCGATACCACATCCAGGCACGTCTTCAATGGGCCCGCGATCACGCCAGGTGGATGCTGCATGACTGCACCCCAGTGCTGTTCACTGACGAGTCTAGATTTTGTGTGGACTTCACTGATAGGCGAGTGCGGGTATGGAGATCCGCCAATGAGCGTTTGGCACCCGTATGTGTTGCTACCCATGACCGTCGTGGCGGGGGCCCGGTCATGGTGTGGGCGGGCATTAGCATGCAGGGAAGAACGGACCTGCACATTGTTCAAAACGGCATCATTGACGGCTGTACGATACGTCAATGAGATCTTAAATGTGTACGTTCGTCTGTACGCTGGTGCTATAGGCCCTGAGTTCAATTTAATGGACGACAACGCCCGGCCTCACAGGGCAAGGGTCACCGACGAGTACTTGGAGGCAGCAGCCATAGAGAGAATTGACTGGCCAGCAAGATCTCCAGACCTCAATCCAAAAGAGCACACCTGGGACATGCTGCAGACTGCAATATCTACTCGCCCAGTCCAGCCAACCACAGTCCCTGGGCTACAGCAGGCCCTTCTGGACGAGTGGGCTCGACTCCCACAACAAAGCATCCGGAGACTCATTAGCAGCATGAGAAGGCGGTGCAGAGTAGTAATCCAAGCAAACGGACACCACAAGCGATATTAAAGCAAAATTCAGGCCAAAGACTTGATTTTTCCAAAAAGTTCCATTTCATCTCCTGTCTGTGTTATTCCAAATTCGTGCCCCTCCCACAGCTCAGCCTCTGTCACGCTTCAACGATTTACAGACTTACTCATTTTTTGGTACCAAACTGTTGTCATATTAACATATTTTCAGAATCACAACAAAAAATGTAACCTTTCAACCTTATGTAGTAAATATACACATTCTTATAAGTGATCCCTATCAAATTTTGAGTAGTATGCACCTTAAGAAATTAGAACTTCTTAAACTTAAACATCGTCTATACCTCGATAGTAATGTAGCTGCTTTTCTTACTGAAGAAAATATCTTAAAACGCATTCATTTTCTTTGATTTGAACTGCAATCTAAGCGCATCGAAGACCAACACCCTAACCACTGAGCCCTGACGCAGTTGTCAGAGGTTGTATTTATACAATTGTAGGAAGGTATGCACTAGACCTTAACACATCCCCTCTTGAGAAAGTAATTATTCTTATGATGAAGAATGGTGTTGTGCATTTTTTAAATCAGAAGATCCGACAGAAATCTGGAAAGATTCTTTTTTATTTAATTTTTATTAATAAGTCCAGGAGAGGTCATCCTGGACGAGCCCCCGTCTAACGAACATGAAAGTCGGTAACAGAAAGATGCAATGCCTCTTAGAATATGCAACCCAGAGCGGGATTTGAACTCTGATCTTAGCGCATCGAAGACCAACACTCTAACAACTGAGCCAAAGAATCGATTCCCTGACGCAGTTTTCAAAGGTTGTATTTATAGAATTATAGGAAGGTATGCACTATACCATAACAAAATATATGATTGCTTTAAAACTTTCATGGAAACTGTTTTTGTGCTTGTTGGCATCACTGGAATTCAAACTTGCGCCCTCCAAGCAAGGTATCCGACGCCAATAGCCCCAACTTCTTCCGTTGTCTACGGAACCGTCGCAATATCCGTGGCGATAATGGATGTGTTCAGTAAAACTCTTGCTTCTAATAAATTCTACAGTTCAGTAGGCTAAACATTTCCTGACTTCAAATGTAACAAACATTTTCTCCTTAAACCCCGACTTTAGTTGAAATTAATCCGTAAGTAAGTGTCTTGTGAATTCGCCAGTTCGTTTCTAGTATCATTGAGTTTACAAATATTTAGACAAAGTACACTAAAACCCGGTTTACACCGTTTATATCTAGTAGTGGATTCAGCATTTACGAAATGCAGGGGAATATACTGGTGGAACTGACTGAAATAAATGTGATATAAACAGCATTTCAACGGAAAACACCGTTTTTAACATTCACCAACTGGTGAAAACATACTGATGGTTTCCCTAGTAGATTCTGGTTTTAAACTACACGTGCATTGGGAAAAATCACAGTTGCTGTGTTATATGGTTTCCAGTGCGCAAAACAAAAATCATTACTTTTTGTAAAACGATTATTAAGGGGTCATACTATTTATTACATCATTTTCTTCGTATGTTTTAGAGCATATCTAAGGCAGTGACGGAATCAATACTTTGACATGTAAAACGTTGCAATACTCAATATTTACATTTGTAGTCTGTATTGATTCATTTGTATTGTAAAATAAAATCAATTTGTATTGTATATTTTTCATTAGTATTTGATAAAATATCGTCATTTCTGTTCAGCAAATTTATATCTATATTTGATAATTTTCATTTCAATTCAGTACAAAAATGTACTGTCAATTTGTATTCTATATCTCATACTAGCATTCTACACTGATAAATTTGTATTGTAAAATTCTTATTAGATTTTGCCATTTTCATTGTATTGTAAAAAATCTATTTGTATTCAATACTTGTATTCAATATTTGTATTCATTTCTATTCAATCTTGAACTCATTTGTATCGTACACATTTTAAATTTATATTCTATAACTGCATTCTGGGATTTGTTTGTTGATTTTGTTAGGAAAGATTTTATTGGCTGATGCGTCGGGGGGAACAACATGGCAACCTCAATGTAGGTAAGATGTGTCGGCTGGTTAGAACTTAGAGAGAAACAAGACACGTGTTTTCCGGAGATTACATGATCAATGCAATCAGTGACGTCTTTAAATTGTGATATTGGGGTTATCATGTTGGCTTCCTTCCGCCAATGAGACCTGTCGTCACAGAATCAACAAAACAAATCGCAGAATACATTTATAGAATACCATGTATTGTGTTTCAAGTATGAAATACAAATGGGTTCAGGACTTAAAAGTAATTAATCAGTTGTTAAATAAAAATGTAATTTTTACAATATAAATGATAAAATATATAATAACGTTGTGTATTATACAATACAAATAGATTAATACAGGATACAAATATGACATTTACAATGCAAATTGATGTCACTGAATAGAAATGAAAATTATCAAATATAAATGAAAATTCACTTACTTGGTACAAATAAAGACGTTATCAAAAACTAATGAAAGAAATACAATACAAATTGATCTTATCTAAGACGTCTTGTTTGTTAACACAATGTACAGACAGATACATAAGCCCAATGGTCATATACAATTGTTATCCCCTCCCGAGGCGGGAATGGTCTTTGTCTGTTTGCCGTTCGCTATTCCCTTGCTCCGTCCATTCGTCTACAAACCGGTCCATAACTTTCAAACTTTTGGGAAGATAATATAAAAAGAACTTGGCATAAATTTCAACCATCATGAGACGATGTGCAGAGAGCAACACTCGGTTGCTTAGGCCTATCCCATATTTTCCTCATGTTTTTCGTGTCCGCTACATAATTTCCAAACCATTGGGAAGATTTTAAATTAATTATTAAATGCTTACCATTATGAGACGATGAGCAGCGAAGCGCAGAACACCCAGGTCCCTACCACAAAAGTCAAGGTCACACTTAAAGGGCCTCTTCCTCATGCTATTTCGTGTCTGCTCGATAAGTTTCAAACTATTGCAAAGATTTTAAAATAACTTGGCACAAATGTTTACCATAAAGAAACGACGTGAAGAGCGCCACATTCAGGTCCCTACAACCAAGTTCAAGGTCAAACTTAGAGGGCCATTATTTCCTCGACCATGAAATATTTTAAAATAACTTCGCGCAAATGTTTACCATCATTATACGATTTTCAGTGTCGACACCCAGGTCCAACGTAAAAGTCACACACTTACAGGTCAAATGTAACAAAATCTTTCCTTGAATAAGTAATATCACCTATTGGAATGGACTCGCCATTGTCGTGTTGCAGTTTTTTTCTTCTTTTCGCCGAAGCAACGAGACGAGGACACGACACATTAACTGCGCCTTTCGTTTTTTTTCATTGACGCCTTTCCATATTTTGCGTTGAAGCTTCGGCGCTAGCGAAACACGAAACGAAAACTAGCGTTAGCGCCGAAGCGCCGATACGCTTAGGGCTGAAATCAGCCACCACATAATACGTCAAGTGCTTTTTGCAAGAGGCAAACTGAAGGACAAGAATAAGTCACGTGTTTATCACCAATTTATTTCAAGTAAATTGTGTATGCTTTACCATAGACATTGTTTTAGTTTTGCATGCTGCTAGAGTTATCGATACGCCCCTTTTCAGTACATTTGTTTTGTAATCTACCAGAAAAAAGCAGAATTGATACTAACAGTTAAATGAAGGCACTGATTAAAGGAATATACGATGTATCAAATCTTACATACTATTTGCTATTATGAAAATTACGAGAACACGAAGCATCATTGAGGAATTTTTACACGGGTACAGTGTCCATGCAAATCTCTCTGCAACATGATCATACATATAGCTCTAGTTTTATTATGAAAATAGGTACGTGGAATTCATTGTCGCATGGGCACACAGAGTAGTAGCACACGAAAAACAGCTTTGGTGGTCATTATGTTTATCATCATTTAGTACTGGAATTCGTGCTCGGTAACAAAAAATTGTAGTAACTATCACACTTTTAACTTCGGCAGACCAGGCACCATCACTGCTTCGCTATGATAAGTGGCGTTATGAAACATCGACACGTGTATTGTTTCTATCGCAATGCTTTATTATAACAGAGCATAAAGTTTCTGTGCTCATATATACGTATTTTAAACACTTTTAAATGATAAATTAATTAATGTTTGTCATGTTGTTCCTGCATTACAGATAAAATTAATATAGTGCAAACAATTTCCATTGTGATAAGCTGGTTTCTCAGAATCTTCAAAATTGCCTGAAATATCTGAATACGACGACTGACAGAAGAATTGTCCACAATGATGATGAAACAGCTGGACTTCCACCTACAAAAGACGTGTAAACATAAGTAAGCTGTAACATTCTGTTCTCTTTTAAATCACGTAAAATGACTGATTTTGAAATACTAGCGAATGTCAAGTTGTCAGTTGAATAATTCTTAGTACAGAAGTTAAACTGAATGCATTCATATTAGTCTTCATTCGGAGAGTCGTTGAACCAGTTTTGGGATGGATAGCCATTTATTCTAAATGAACGCTATTTGGGCATCTAAATGCCTAAAGGATACATTTTTAAACATATGCTCTTCTTCAAATCAATATTATTTTTTGTTTTCATTTTTCTATTCAGGGCCAATAGAATAGGTATACAGTACATATTTGACGAATTGTAGGGTATGTCTCAACGCAAACAATGAAAATGAAGAGACTAACATTTTGTCCTCACACAATGTGTGGAAATTCATGGATCCAATGCATGACTCTAAAATCTTATAACAATAGGTTTTACCCACAAACTTTACCATGTGCTCTTTTGTATATACTTGTTTGTGGTGAAAATATAACTTCTTTGTTAAATCATGCAAATCTGAGGGGTCAGGGAAATGTATTTGTATATTTCAGCGGCATTGAGGGTCACGTGTATTCCAGGCGGTGGTGTATTGATGGATTCCTGACTCCTCCCATTTGCATGATTAAATAAAGAAGTGCAGAGCAGGTGGTAATGTTTGTGGGTGAAAACCTATTGTTATAAGATTTAAGAGTCATGTTGAGGAATTAAAATGCCATGAATCATGAATTGAAATTCTGTTATGTTTTCATACAACTTTTTGCATTTCGTTTCCTTTTCTCCTTTGTTACAGTTGCTAAATCTTGATTCTAAGCTCAAACTTTGCAAAGTCAAATTAAATGGTTTAAGGCTTAGTTACCACAACTATTGTTGGCCAGTTAGACATCAATATTCTTTCTATATTCTGAAATCTTGTTCTATCATGTGTTGTCATATGGTTTATACTATATAGAAAAAGTCTTTGCAGAAGGACAAATTGTCTTAGCAATTAATACAGACACATTACATGTAACGGATACACCATTGAAGCAGATCAGTGGTTAAATAGTAACGCGCTGGACTGGAAATCCAGCAGTCACGAGTTCGATACCCCTCTCATCCAACAACATTTCCAATGCTCTTTCGGACAAGACATAAAATAGATAAAACTGAGGATCCATGTGTCAGATCATACGGGCAACCGCTACTGAAGATAAGCTTTGATAATACATTCTTCTTCGCAGTGAGGATAACTGTACTCAAAGGGAAAATGTTTGTTTTCCTAAAGCTTAGTCGACAGGCACTGTCACAAAATTTTAGGAAACACTTGATCTTGAAAAGGTTGATATTGAACATAAAAAATGACCCTACATTTTAAGATCCCTTAAGCATTTTAAGATCCGAAATTTGAATGTGTTACCACTGGGTGGTTTTTTCGTGGGTGTGAGTTTTGTTGGTGTTGCAGTTCTGGCCGTTGTCTCTGTATGTATGTTTGTCATCCTCATATTGGTTGAGCTACCAGCTGCTCCTATTGCGACTAAATTGAAAAAAATTCAAAAGTTTCATTGAGAAAAACGTATCATCAGATATAAGACGAACAAAACTCTTCATCTATGAATAATGGCCAATATCATCAAACAAAAAGATGACAGGTAAACACTGAATAACAAAAGCAAATGTCACGTCAATGACTGGGGTGATACATTTAAATAACAACCCAAGCACGGAAAGAGGTATGCAATTAAAAAAAAAATAATAATAAAAATAGAAAAATGATGAAAACTACAACAAGATGATAAAAATAGTATACATGCTATCCGTCAGAAGATATCTCACGGTATAGATAACTGTGTTAACTTTATATTATCGTTATCTCGCTTTCTTGCTCGTGAAGATGGCTATCTCACACATGTATTAAACGTAATCTGAAAATGGATATTTAGAACAAAGGCCATACATATTAACTTACACCTTAACAAAAGTCCGCTACACATTTGCTTTTATCTAAAAGATGTTGAATTCGCCATACACCAGGTTCCAACATTTGCATCGAAGAGCTAAGCACCTAATGCGTGTCTTCAATGACTTAATATTTCAATTATTCCTACATTTCCACAAACAAACTTGAAATATGAACATTTGGGTTACATATCTCATGTCTGGTGTTTGCAGGACTCATCAAAAGAGCCCTGATTCACCACTCTTTGTCTATCTGATGAAGCCTTAAACTCTCCCAACGGTACCATACTCAGCCTTGATAACCAGATACGCTTCGCGAATGGCATAACGTCTCGATCACGTCTTACGCAACGCTCTTAGCTGACATAAACTATGTAAAAGTAGAACATCTGAGAGGGTCAAGTACTTAAGAAAATTTCAGCTTTTTAACTAGATTTTAAAATAATAACCTAACCATTAAGCCCAAGTCCTGAAACGTTATGTTTCTAGTTTCCACTGTATCCAGGATCTAGTACATAGGTTAGGATAGGTCTGGGCCGCAAACTGTTGGGCATTACCGGTTCAAACGTACTTTTTTTGAGTTAAGCTTCAGTATCGTGAAGAACTATGATTGCATAGAAGTTATCGGAACGTGAGAGCAACGCAGTATTGAATTTGAATGCCTTTTACTTGTAGTTTGTATGCTTTTTGCAAAACATGTGAGACCACGCGCCGTTCACCGGCACTTCCATTTTGCTACGTTAAGTGTAGATAATCTAATTATCGAGCAGTTTTAAGTTTTAGATGCCTTACATCAAACCTGTACTGCACACGAGTTTAGAATCATCTCTGAAACTTTACTTTTCTGAATATTTAAATAGAATGAAATATTATGTAGCATTTACGCCTTAAAACTTTAGAAGAAAAAACTTATAATCATTACCACAAGATATTTGTTTTTCAACAAATTTTGACCGTAAGATGTTTGTACCGTAGAAATAAATCAATGATAATTTAGGACCATAAAAACCCGCCTTAACAACTAAAGAATACACTTAAATAAGCAGGGATGAAAACATCAAAGACTCAGAAGTACTAGATTTGTACATTTATTTTAATAATCAGTTCAATTTCGAAAAAAAAATCCACAATTCGAAATCAAACATCAACGCGTTGAATTATTATACATAGGATAAAGTCTTTATTGACCATTATTTCATAATCATTAATTATTATATGTTAATAAATAAGTGATTTGATATTGGCCCTCTTATTTGTCCGAGGGCAGTCGTATTGGCCCGAGGCCGTAGGCCGAGGGCCAATACGACTGACCCGAGGACAAATAACAGGGCCAATATCAAATCACTTATTTATTGACAATTTTATTAAATAACAACAAATACTTATACTTAATTATGCGCAATTCTCTCGACATATCCCCTGATCTTCGCCAGACGACATTTGTAATTGATCATAGTCAGAAAATGCTTGTTTGTGTTTATGTAAAATCAACACGTTGTAAACTTAAAATATTGTCGGTTAAATACTACCAATTCATGCCGTGAATGTTTGAAATTACATTTATTTATGCAACTTGTCGTCGTCCACAGATAGAACAAAATGGCTGCCATTTTCAGAAGCTTTTTGCTGAAATCTATATCAATTTTGGCCCTGCATTATTAGCCAATCAAATTACTTCAAATGCGGGCTTTATATCTATATCACTTTTCGGCCCGGGGCCGAAAAGTGATATAGATATTGGCACTGTTATAAAGCAGGCCGTCGTGTTATTGAACGTGGCAGGTGCCTTTTTATAGGACTAATAACTTTAGTTATTTAATAACCGCCAATAAAATACCAGACGCCTGGCTTAATAAAACGTTGACTTTCTGAATATCAGGGCCAATATCAATAACACTGATTGGCCCTCTTGTGCCTCAATATGATTGGCTTAAAGATCAGGGCCAAAAATTGATATAGCATGGCATTTAATATTCAAGGACATTAATGCAAATTCAAGTACGGAATTGCATATTAAAGTACTGTATTGCATGTTCAGGTTCTTCACTGAAACTCAAGTACAGCATTGCATATTCAAGCGATGCAATGCATACTCAAGTTTTGCTTATTCAATTACTGCATTGCATATTTAACTACTGCAATGCATGCTCAAGTTTTGCTTTGCGGATGCAAGTACTGCATAAAACTAAGTACGGCATTGTGTATTCAAAAACTCATGTAATATTTAAGTACAGTATTGCATATTCAAGAACTGCAATGCATACTCAAGCTCTGCATTGCATATGCAAGTATTGCATAAAACTTGAAGTACTTGAGGCATTTTGTATTCAATTATTATATTGCATATTTAAGTACCACATTGCATACTCTAGTTCCGCATTGTATATAAAAGTATGGCTTTACCATTTAAGTACGGCATTGTGTATTCAAAAACTCATGTAACATTTAAGTACAGTATTGCCTATTCAAGAACTACATTGCATATTCAAGTTCTGCATCGCATATTCATGAATGGCATTTCTTATTCAAGTGATGCATTGCATATTCAAGTACAGCCATGCACAATCGAGTATTGCATTGCATATTGAAGTACAACATTACATACTAAAGTTCTACATTGCATATTCAAGTACTGAATTGCATATATATTCAAGCACTGCATTGCATAATCAAGTACGGCCTTGCATACTGAAGTTCTGCATTGCATTTACAAGTACCGCATTGCATACACCAGACAAACAAGTTGTGAGCAGAAGCGAACATGTGTAATGTCTGACTCCTGAAGGAGGCAAATGTGTTTGACGTAATAAGACTTTAATGGTTGGCATATAAATCTCCTTAGGTAAATTTGTAATTAGTTTACTTACAGGCAACGAGGCACACACATACTGCAAGTATCAACAACTTCATTGTCTGAAAAGTTGCAAATAAACAATAAACAACGACGCCAAGATGTACAAAAATGTAAATACACCTTAACAAAAATGTCCTATTTTTAATTCTCAAAGAAATCGAGATAAAAAGCCCCGTTGAAAGCATAATTATAAATGTGCTTTACTTACAAGCTGAAACGTTTATTATAAAACAGCGACAAAATGAAAAGTTCTATTTTCTGTTTTCATCAATGTAACCCTTACATGACAAGAAACAGCAAATAAAATCATCAGAAATTAAAAACATAATACCAAGAAGTTTAGAAACGCTGCTATACCTTTATCTTTCCAAGTCTTTCCTAGCCTGTTTTGCCGAATTTACTCTTGTATCTGGGCTTGAACAATCTGTTATGACTTTAATGACGATTAAGTTAAATATGATCTCATAACCCTCATGTATCTTCAAAATTATCAAAATCTTTCCCTATCTGAATTATAAAAAGAGGGAACATTACAGGGTAAACATTTTCTGCCTGGTTTTGTAAGAAATGTAACTCAGAAGATGGTCTATAAGTGTAGTTTTAACTATGACAAGGTTTTGATCAGCTGAACAGTTTGATCTTAATTTTACTCATTGTACCCACCTCAGATTGAAAGATGGACAAGTTCATTATAAACTATCATAAGCAAGGTAAAAAAAGGTTAGAAAAGTTTCTTATATTAACTCTTCGAAAAAGAAATTACAACATCTTTAGGTGGATTTGCGTTCTGGTCACTATTCGACCAATAAAACTTTTCGTTCTAGGAATTCTCAAAAAAACATACGAAACGTTGAAAGCCCCTCTTGAAATTAGATTTTGAAATTAGTTTGTTCAAAACTACGGTGGCACAGAGTTGACATGCACTACTCATTTTTTAAATTGCACTTCTTTTTCTTACCTGAGGGATCGACTAAGTATGTCGTCGTAAGAGAGAGAGAGAGAGAGAGAGAGAGAGGTGCAATTAAAAAAGAGAGTAGTCCATGTCACCTCTGTGCCACCGTACAAAATAGCAGTTAATATGTAGACTTTAACCAAAATTGGTTTTGACACATTTACTTGTTCTGTGCCAGTCTGTTTAACAGCCTAATCTTGAGCATTTTTTAGAAAGGGTCAAGACAATCTTCAAATATATCCGGATCTATATACCTACCCCAAAGAACAGCCTCTTTAAATACATGATAATCATGTTGAATACAAGTTATCAAACTTATATCCCGTTATCAAAAATAACCGCACGCCTTCATTTTAATAGATAAAAAAGAAATGATAATAAAAATTAGAGCTATCGCTGAATGCGATTAATACCCCCACTGATGTCCTTGATGGAGACGGAAATTACTTTTGTGGCAAAAGTAAAAGTGAAAAGAAAGACAACATTGTACAGATTATTGAATCAAGTAAGATTTTAAATCATCAAAACAAGGTTGAAATTGGTAAAATGAAAAGAAACCAAAACTATGTAAACATTTAGTGGTCTGTGCTCAAATTTGAAACCAACCTGTATCTAATGATGTTACATTTGAGTTCAAAATATAATTACAATCCATTGACTCCATAAAGAGTTATCATCTGGAAACCATCTGTTTGCAAAATAACAGATAAAAATAATTGTGTAAATATTTAGTGATTCGAATCCAAATTTAAACTCGACCTGTACTTCATGTTGTGTCATCTGTGTACCAAAAATAATTTCAATCCAGTGACTCATTAAAGGATTATCATCTGTAAACCATTTTTTGTGCAAAATTGAAGATGAAAAGGAGCCATAACTATATAAACATTTAGTGGTCTGAACCCAAATTTAAACTCCACACGTATTTAATGATGTTACATTTGTGTACCCAAAATTATTTCAATCCATTAACTCCTTAAACAGTTATCATCTGGAAACCTTTTTTTGCAAAACTAAATATCTATAATGATGATTAGCAAAATCTTATTCTTAATGGTCAACATTAAACAAGTTATTACTTCCATAAAGTCTTACCTTCATTCCGAAGAATATTCAGTTCTATTAAACGGTGAACTAAAAGTTCATATCCCAATCGGGCCATTTTTATCTTTAGTTTTGGTTTTAAAACATAAACTTTAACTGGAATATGACAGAATTCTTTCATTTCAAATATTTCAATTTTTTTCAATTGAAATAAAGCCTTTGGATATTGTAAATTACACAGAAAACTACACTGCAAATATCTTAAATCTCAGAACAGTTTATGAACAAAAGGGCAGGGATGGTCCCGAATTGCTCACCTGAGTACATTGCCTGTACATCGGTCTCCTTTTAAGCAAACACCAAAAACAAAATTAGTTTCTGAATTGAAAATTCCTGGAACAAACTTGGTAAATATTCACCAGGCAATGCTTCATTTAAAATATCTAAACTCTTAGACAAACAGCTTCAGGCAAGACGATTTTCAAAGCTTTTTTTTCAAGACAACTTTTAAAACCAAAAATCCCTGGACCGGGTCAATATAATCTGAACTTTGTTGAGGTCAACTATACAATACTACATACCAAATATCAAAAGTCTAGAGCTTACAGATATTCGAGATATCATCAAGAAAAACATCCTGAACAGGTTTCATTAAGACTTGATTAAAAATTTTGTCTTTAGAATGTTAACAAGGTTTTCCTTTAATTTGGCCCAGTGACCTAGTTTTTGATCCTGCATGATCCAATGTAGAAGTCGTCTGAGATAGCATCGAAACAAACATTCTAAACAAGTTCAATTAGGACTTGATAAAACATGTAGTCTCTGGAGTGTTAACAAGGTAAATTGTTGACGACATACGACAAACGACGGACAACCCGCCCATCACAAAATCTCACCCTGAGCATACTCATGTGAGCGATAAGAATGATAACTGCTAATCTGAAGTATTCTACACTGCTCACCTCAGTACTTTGGCTGTGTGTCTCAACAGAAGCAAAATTACAGTTTATGAATAAAACGTTTTCAAAGATCTTATATTCCATACAAATATAACTAATAGGAAGTTGGCAGTAGCGGTAAGCAGTAGCAGTTGGCAGTAGAATTTAAATCAAACGTGAAGTTGGCAGTAGCAGTACGAGCAGTAGCAGTAAACTAAAACGTGAAGTTGGCAGTAGCAGTACGAGCAGTAGCAGTAAACTAAAACGTGAAGTTGGCAGTAGCAGTACCAGCAGTAGCAGTAAACTAAAACGTGAAGTTGGCAGTAGCAGTACCAGCAGTAGCAGTAAACTAAAACGTGAAGTTGGCAGTAGCAGTACCAGCAGTAGCAGTAAACTAAAACGTGAAGTTGGCAGTAGCAGTACGAGCAGTAGCAGTAAACAAAAACGTGAAGTTGGCAGTAGCAGTACGAGCAGTAGCAGTAAATAAAACGTGAAGTTGGCAGTAGCAGTACCAGCAGTAGCAGTAAACTAAAACATGAAGTTGGCAGTAGCAGTACCAGCAGTAGCAGTAAACTAAAACGTGAAGTTGGCAGTAGCAGTACGAGCAGTAGCAGTAAACAAAACGTGAAGTTGCCAGTAGCAGTACGAGCAGTAGCAGTAAACAAAACGTGAAGTTGGCAGTAGCAGTAACAGCAGTAGCAGTAAATAAAACGTGAAGCTGGCAGTAGCAGTAACAGCAGTAGCAGTAGGAAAGTCTTAAAAGTCTTGAAAGTTTCAATGAAAATAAATAAAAATAAAATTAAACATCAACAGACCCTCCCGAGTCTATTGCGTAGTTCTGCGACTGTTTCTGACACTCTTGCAAATTTTCATGAATTTTAGTGCCAATCCGAAAATGTCATTTTTTAATGTCTATGGACCCTCCTAAGTCGATTTTTCCGGTCTGCGACTGTTTCTGACACACTCGCAGACTTTCAGGAATTTTGGTGCCAATCGGGAAAATGTCATTTTTAATGTCTAAGGACCCTTCCTAGTCGATTTTACCGGTCTGCGACTGTTTCTGACACACTCGCAGACTTTCAGGAATTTTGGTGCCACTTGGGAAAATGTCATTTTTAATGTCTAGGGACCCTCCCTAGTCGATTTTATCGGTCTGCGACTGTTTCTGACACTCTGGCAGACTTTCAGGAATTTTGGTGCCGATCGGGAAAATGTCATTTTTAATGTCTATGAACCCTCCCGTGTTGATTTTACCGGTCTGCGACTGTTTCTGACACCCTCGCAGACTTACAGGAATTTGGTGCCACTTAAGAAAATGTCATTTTTAATGTCTGCTCGTACTGCTAATGCCAACTTCACGTTTTAGTTTACTGCTACTGCTCGTACTGCTACTGCCAACTTCACGTTTTAGTTTACTGCTACTGCTGTTACTGCTACTGCCAACTTCACGTTTTAGTTTACTGCTACTGCTGGTACTGCTACTGCCAACTTCACGTTTTAGTTTACTGCTACTGCTCGTACTGCTACTGCCAACTTCACGTTTTAGTTTACTGCTACTGCTGGTACTGCTACTGCCAACTTCACGTTTTAGTTTACTGCTACTGCTGGTACTGCTACTGCCAACTTCACGTTTTAGTTTACTGCTTTTACTGGTACTGCTACTGCCAACTTCACGTTTTAGTTTACTGCTACTGCTGGTACTGCTACTGCCAACTTCACGTTTTTGTTTACTGCTACTGCTCGTACTGCTACTGCCAACTTCACGTTTTAGTTTACTGCTACTGCTCGTACTGCTACTGCCAACTTCACGTTTTAGTTTACTGCTACTGCTCGTACTGCTACTGCCAACTTCACGTTTTTTTACTGCTGCGTACTGCTACTGCTCACTTCCTATACATTACAAATATAAACCCCGGGAAGGAGATAGTAGCTTTGACGGGGAGAGCGGGTCGGAATGATTGTGATTTTTTTTCTAATGTACATACTTTGAAACAAACGAACAAACGAAATAAAAATACGTCTAAAATTTTACATTGTTGGCATAACAGACAGATTTTCAATCCGCATTGCATTCTGACCTACGTACTATCAAATATGTATTTTTGTTGAACTCTTTTCCATCATAGACTTACTTGTCCATTCTTTCTGCACAAAATTAATTCGATAATCGGTTTGTTGTTTTGATAATGCGCAAAAAGCGTGTTTCTGAACAAAAGAAAATAAAAAAATGAAACATCAGTATGACAATTTTTTCATGAAACGTAAAGTTCCACGACATAAATGTCTTTGTGGCTTTTATCCGAAATCGTGACAATAGATTCCTGTTTAACAGTGCATATGTGGAGCGTCTGTTTCCGGAATAAGGTGAATAATCTCATGGAACAACTTCTGGTAATTAGCTTAGTATAAGTACTTTTCCAATTTTTCAGTTTTTAGTCAATCGCATTCTTTCGATATTTTCACTGCACAGCACAGTACATCTTTATTGTTTTTCGTTTATTCAGTGGCGTACAAGGAAGTGCGTATACCCGTATATTATTTTTATTTGACAAAATTTCGTTGCTGTGCTCAATATTTCAGATTCTAAACGTATACAGTTATAGTGTATACCTGACAAAACGACAATGTATGAAGGGAGTCAACATGGTGAGGCGAAAAATAGCGTAATGTATCTGCTTTCGGATAACAACTGTGACTATTTACAAATTACAAGACCATCCCCGTATATGGTCCGAATATGTGGATAAACCAGTGTGGGCGCATTAATATATCAACGTTAAAGTGGACGTGTCCTTTGATGCCTCTCGCCAACAGTCTAAAAACTATATTGGAATGCAAAATTCTTTCATGTGCTATATGACATGTTTATGTTTTGTTGTCGATATATTAACGTTTGACTGCTATTAGGTCTATTTTTGCTATATTCCTTTACTCACAGGTATATAGAGTTTGCAATGAAAAAAGAATAGATATGCAGTGGGAGGACCGTATTCCTAACTTAAGCTGACTTAATCAGGTATCCAATAGTATATTAATATACTAATGCGGCTTTAATCTAAAATGTGTTTCATTACTCTGTGTTCTGTTTTCCACTGTACATATGAATGAAACAATCAATTATGACTTGTTCTTTTCAACTACTACAATGATAAGATACTGTTGTGTATCGTAAGCATTGCAAATACATTTTATCTTGATACCTGAATTAGATAATTAATGCTCTGTTTTTAATTGACAGGTTACGGGAGAATTTAACCCAAAGTGAGAATGGCAATGTTCATCTCTCAGACATGGAACAAAACTTACTCGATAAATTTGCTGGGCAAGGAATAGGCAGGGCAGTGCAACATGTTTTGATAGGTATTCGTAAAGTCCCTGCAAAGCAGTACACTCGTCTAACCTGGAAAATGAAAGTGAAACATCAAGAGTTCTTCCTGCTACAGAATGTTACAGCAATGACAGAAATGTAGAACCTACACATCAATGGTATGGTGAAACAATATAGCAGTAACCGTTTATTTCGGTCGCAATCCATTGTGAAACAAGAAAAGTTGTTTATAAATGGGTGTGTTTCTAGCGTCATGACGCGCCTTAAAAAAATCGGGAACCAATTCGAAAATAAAATACACTTCGAACCAAGGGTGGCTACTCTAATGTAACGCATATCATGGCACATGTCACTTCTTTGGTTTTTTCATAGGTGCCGGGGCGTGTGTTAATTTCTTTTTATTTTCTCTGAAATATGACTGAGTATTTTACATGTTGTGTTTTCTGCAAATGAAGTAGAGCAAAATTTCGTCGAAATGGACCCGTGTTCTTATGAACGCAGAGGTTACTTCCCTTTCATTACAGTAATCCCATCTGAGCAATCGCATCACCCCGGCCTTTATGCTATGCAATTTTTACGAACCATACGGAAATACCCTAAGTTTTACGATTGCCCATCTGAGCTGTAGTATCACTGCGAAGAAAATAGTCGATCACACGAGATGCGGAATTTCAAGTTTGATCAGTAAATACACAACCAACAAGACTGACCAAAACTGCTTGAAAATGACGCTGAGGTGGCAGGAGACTGTTGCTAGTTGTTTAACTAATGGCCAGGGTCTGAAACCTGAATTTAATGCAAATCCAGGAAATAGGGTCATGCTACTGCTTAAAATATTTGTGAATTCTATATTGTGATAATGACTGATTGAGGTGTACATTCTTCAATAATACGAGTAGCGTTGTTTTGACCTTGATTATGCAGTTGATAGTTTTCGGCCAAAAATTCGAAACTACCAGCTCAGACTTACGGTGCTAGCTTTGAAAATGGAAGTAGGCGTATGACATGATTTCACTGAGAAATTGCCCCTTGTTTCAATTGACTTCGAGAGGTATGCATTTTAAATAGAAATCTGTCAAAAGTTATGCGTTTTTCAAGACAGTAAAAACTAAGCAGGTATGAGTTCTTAAAAGTTTCAGGTCAGATTGGCATTAGTATATGTAAGTCACATACCGAGGAACTAACTACAGTACAATTTATTTTCAGTTTTTTCTGCCCCAACTCTGGGGGCGCATTTAGATTTGCCCTTGTCCGTCCGTCAGTCCGTCCGTCCCAAAAAGTTGTGTCGCCTGTAGCTCCAAAAGCACCGGAGTTAGAGTCAAGAAACTTTACAGGAATGTTAATCAGCATGTGATGTTGTGCACCTGGGGTTTCCCGTATAGATTTATTTGGAACTGTTACAGTTATGGTCCCTTACTTAGTCAAAATAGCAATTTTCAACTTGTGTCGCCTGTACCTGCAAAAGCGCTGCACATACAGTCAAGAAACTTTACAGGAATGTTGATCAGCACGTAAAGGTGAGCACCTGGGGTTTCCCATATAGATTTATTCGGAATTGTTAGAGTTATGACCCCTTACATACTCAATATTTGCACTTTTCAACTTGTGTCGCCTGTAACTGCAAAAGCGCTGGAGCTAGAGTCACCCAGTTCTGAACAGGGTTGACATACTGTGTCTGACTGAAGCAAATGTCTATGAGAATCAAGTACAGTACCATCAGCGTGTTGGGTGGAGCTTGACATGTTTGCCTATGTCACGGGAAGACAATTGCCATAGTTTGTTGTTCTACACACGAGATAAGTTGCCAGTGACAACTTCCAGTGTTTCACATCAACCTTGTCTACATACAGAATAATATTCTACAACCCAGATTATCCTGCCTGTCAACCTACTACTCAGACCACAGCATTGTTGCCTTACAGTTTGATACCTAAAACATTTTCCTTCTTAGTGAGTTTAACACTGTTCCAATGGTCAAATTGCAGACTCAGTTTGATTGTGCATGTTCATGGACAGTAATGGAAAAAAATGCAAGTTACCGTCCACGCCCGTTAGCACCAGCTTAAGCAGAATTCAACATTTAAGTATGGAAATGGTGAAATTTTGTTCCAACAATTGCTTAAAATTGTTTGCTATTTAGATGACAATGGACATTTTATAAACAGCCTGACTTACAGAACATATAACTTAGGAACTTAGTACAAATTTGACATGAAAACACCTGTATACCATTTGCAAACTCCAAGAATGTCCAACTATGCATACAGAATTGTGAAGGATAATATTCATCCATTGGTCACATTGTTGGAGACAGTATTTTGAGTCTTCACACCACAACAGGTTTCTTAAAGTTGTCATTTTGTTAAACCAATCTTATTAATGACTCAGCGTGTATGACTGTCTCGTGGCCATATTGCTAGCTATATGAGTAGCTAGGTTGAGTGGGGGCATCTGTGTCCTATTAATACAATTTTTAAGTTTCTATGAGAGGGTGCACTCGTAGACAGGCAACCGGTGTATCGTGTATTTTTAAGATGCTTACTGCCCCCTGTCCCCTGATATAGAATTCCTCACTTTTCAAAAATCTTGGTCGTAAATATTTTGGGGTATAAATGCGCACCATTTATCCTGCGGTGAGAAAAAAGGCAGTACGCAATTTTGGCATCTTGTGTGTTAACACGATGTAGATATGAAACACATAAGCCAAGTATTATATCTGTGAGGAATGGTAATATATATGTGATTTCGTAGATAATGGATTATTTTTCTGAGAGTTGTATTTCAAGCTTTGTCTTAACAAAACATTCAAAGGTTTCTGGTTACATTGCTTAAACGTCCAATGCGTTTGTTTAAAGACTAACAAAACGACAAAAATAAGTGGCGTGTTTATCACCAGTTTATTTTGAGTTACTTGCTTTGTTTTCTAGTGAATGGTGCTAGAATTATCGGCAGACCCCTTTTCATCACATTTGTTACATGATAGACGTGTAGACGCTTCCTGTGTTGAAACTAAATGCTAAAAGAAAGCAACAACAAAAGAAACATATGTTGTATCAAATCTTACATACTATTTTCTATTATGAAAATTACCAGAACATAGGCATCATTAAGGAAATTTTTCAATGGGTGCAGTGTCCATCCAAACCTCTCCGCCACATGCTCATGTAGTTTTTATCATGAAAATAGGTACGTGGAAATCTCTTTTCGTATCGCCACACATAGCAGTAGCACGCAACAGTTTTGGTAGTCGTTGTAGTTAAGTAAGTTTGTATTATCATTTAGTACTGGAATTGGTGCTTGGTAACGAAACTGTGTAGTAACTGTCACAGTCGGCTAACTTTTGACAGACAGAACAACCATCACTGCATCGCTATAATAAAGTGGCGTTTACAAAATACTGACATGTATACTGTGTCTACCGCAATGCTTTAATTATTACAGAGCACAAAGTTTCTTTGTACATGTGTTTCAATATTTTTAATAGTAACGTAACAATTATGTTTCATGTTGTTCCTGAAGGCTTCTGTTCTAAAATTACAGATAAAATTGGTGAAGTGCAAAATATTTCCATGCTGATAAGCTGGTTTTTCAGAATCTTCAAAATTGCCTGAAATATCTGAATATGGCTATCGACAGAAGAATTGTCCACAATGATGATGAAACAGCTGGATTCCCACCTACAAAAGACGTGTAAACATAAGTAGGCTGAAATATGACTGATATTGAAATACTAGCGAATGTCAAGTTGTCAGTTAAATAATTCTTAGTACAACAGATAATATTACTCTTTATAAAGAGAGTCGTTGAACCAGTTATAGTCATTTATTGAACACTTTTTGGGCGTATAAATGTCTGAAGGATACATTTTTAAACATATGCTCTTCTTTAAAATATCAATATTTTTTTCCATTTTTCAGAGAACAGGCCAATAAAACGTAGCGTATGTCCCTTTAAGTAAACGATCAAAAAAAAAGTAAGAATGCCCTGTAAATGTAGCTGTTTATTAATTCTTGTATAATTTAGCGGCATTAAGAGTTATTCAAGGAGGCGTATTCAAGGAGGTTGCAGTATTAAAATTAAGGGATTATAGCACTGAAATGCTTGCTATATTTTCAGAAAATAATTTGCATTTCGTTGCTAGATCTTGTTTCGAAAGGTTTCCACAACTATTGTTGGCCAGTTAGACGTCAGTATTTTTTAGTTATTCTGAAATCTTGTTTTATCGTGTTGTCGTATTGTAAATAGAAATAATCATGCAAAACAAGTCTTTGCAGAAGGACAAATTATCTTACCAATTAATACAGGTACATTAATTTTAACGGATACACATTGGAGCATATCGGTGGTCAATAGTAACGGGCAGGACTGGTAATGCAGAAGTCGCTAGTTTGATACCCGCTCATCTACTATTATTTCTAATTGTCTATCGAATGAGACGTTAAACCTTTTCCTTCGCAGTGACCTCCCCTTTATTCTTTCTCAAAGGGAAGTAACCGCTGCGTGGGAGCTTGAAAATGTTTGTTTCTCTAAAGCTTACTTGACGGTAAATGTCACAAAATTTTAAGAAACACTTGATCTTGAAAAAGACTGATATGGAATATAATTATTGACCCCACACGGAAGTATTTTAAGATCTGAAATATGTTACCATTAGATGGTTTTTTCGTGGATTTCGTTGGGGCTGGTGTTGTAGAACTTTTAGCCGTTGATAATTTAGTGGATTGTGCAGTACTTGTGCTTGTTTGTGAGGACACTGCTGATGTTTGAGTTGGTGACATTGATGCCGCTGATGTTCCTGCAGATATTGTTGTCATCGATTTACTTGCACTTGTACTGTTTTTCGAACCGCCTGCTGATGATATGTCCATTTGGGCTGTCGTTACAGAGCTGGCTGTTTCTGCCGAGACTTTATCGAAAGTAAAAATAACAATAATTATTTCATTGAAAATAGAAAAAAGTGTCCTCGGATATAAGGTGAACACAACTATGTATCTATGAATAATACCCCATAGTAGCCTGTCTAACCAAAGACCTAAAATACCACAGATGTGAAACTCCTTTATAGCCAAATGAATACACTGTTTAATCACGCGGCAAGTCAACATTCTGTCCAAACAATGACCTGTACAAATCCTAAGTAGACGTCAGTAGTTTATTTTAAAGTGACCAATTCAGTATATAAATTACTTTTTAAGTAAGGTATCAATTTGGATGCAAATGAATGTTCGATTGCATATGCAATTTTTCATCATAATCAAAACGTTTTTGAGATATTTGAGATATAAAAAAACTAGCTTTTGCGAGATCTGTTATCCAGCTGCCGCAAGATTTTGTGAGAATTACACAAGAAGCCAATCTGTGTTATTTTAGGTCTTTGATTTAACTAAAGATTAGAGCTTAACACTGAATATTAGCCAGAGCAAATGTCAACTTCTCGGTCCTTTGATCATCGGCGACGTATTCCGAATGCGTATAATGAGATTATGTAAACACAAAGGTGGCAGATACCAGTTTCACACTGAAATATAGTGTCTGATGACCACTCAAACTGTTTGCGCCTCACTGACAATCCCAATACAACAACCTGAAAAGAAAAGTACAGCTATTCTTTTAGGATTGAAGACAATCTACAACAAAAACTCAAATTTCAGATGAAACACTTCTCTAAAAAAATCAGCTGCAAGAAAGAAACAACTCCCAAGCCCCACTTTTCGACCCCTAGCTGAGGCAAATTCTATGAAACAGACAAGTCGCCTGATATTCAAAGGCACACGGTACAGTCATAACACTACATGCTAATTGTTCGTCTGTTATGGCAGACCTAAAGCAGCTAGTGCTAGATACCTGTCAACGCTACACTTTTTTCAGTATCCAGCTCAGAAGGCATCCTACGGAACTTATGCAGCCAAAACCACTGACATAACCTGCTTTCATCAGTTTCGAATTTCATGCCTCTACTTCACACTGAGTGCATTTCAATACTGTTCAATAAGGAAAAAACTAAGAGAACCTCATCCTGACCACTCTGAATACCCATATCCTCATGTATTAATTAATTTAGACTTCAGCAATACACATGTTAATACATCATACCCTCTCATTAATAATTTCTACATGGCCAGTTCGAATGTGTGGCTGAAAAACTGGTATGTGCTACCAAAAACGTACACGAACATTCAACAATCAATAACGCTTTTGACTCTGTTTATAATACTTTATGTTAGATCAGTCAGAATTACTCAGATATTTTCCTCTTATAAATGTTTTTAAAAATATTTTTTAACATCTTTGGTATTAGTTTGCAAGTTGTTTAAATATCAAAGTCAATGTATTTATTAGATTTTCCAATTGACTGAATAAAACACCTTCATATATTATCCAACTGTCCGTATTTTTGAAGAAAATTCACGTTTAAAAGGGCGGAAAATATTGTGTTTATGCCGATCACAAAAAAGTATTATAGGCTTTCCTTAAACAAGCCATTGTTTGATTATAAACAGCAGTTCCCCGAATCACGTTCGTCTGAACGAAAGAGTTAAACTGTACTTATATTCGTATACCGAATTTCGGATAACTGATGGAACGTCCGAAAATCGCATATTCAAATATATTCCAATATGTCAATCAAAGTATTTGAATATAATTAAATAAATCTTATAAATACAAAATTGTTACTAATAAGTCTTTAAAAAAATATAATATTGAAGACTTCATACTAAAATTGAAACTATGTGATTAGACAAGTATGTTTACAGCAGAGTCTTTTCATGTGTGTGTTGTTCATATTTTTAAGACATTTTTTTTATCTATATTTAACACTATGGCACTAGTTAAAGAGGTACGCCTTAAGGAAAGAAGTGATGAACCATGAAGTGATTAGAAATTTTAGATATTATTATACAGAGAGATTACTAATTTTATAAGACTTAGTTTGAAAAAAAAAACTAGTCAGACAGATCTCTATAAATTGTGTTGTAGTTATAGAAACATGAGCTATGTTACACATAGTTAATCTCCCCGGCGGGAAGAAGTAACCTGAAGGTTGTATTTTCAAAAACTAAATATAATAATGCGCGTATGCAATTTGAAGAAAATCCCTCAAAAACAGGCAAGGTACGGTTATTGTTTTTGCACACTGCACTTTCTATAAATGCGCTATGTCAGAGTATTAAGTTTAAAGAAAATCCCTCAAGTGCTTTTGGAGTTACGCTCTTGATTTTTTTCAAGTAAATCTGATAAAGAGGAATAACTCTAAAAGAAGGCAAAGTAGAGTTGTTGTTCTTGCACAGTACACATTCTACCAATGTGTTATGTCAGTGTAGTAAGTTTGAAGTAAATCTCTCAAGTACTTTTGAGAGTTTTTCCTTAGACAAAACTTTTAAAGTAAATCTGATAAACGAAGGCAAGATAGAGTTATTGTTTTAGCACAGTGCACTTTCTATCAATGTGCTATGTTCGTGTGTTAAGTTTGAAGAAAATTCCTCTAGGACTTTTGGAGTTATCTTTCGGACAAAGTTTTTCAATTACATCTCATAAAGGAGAATAACTTTAAAAGTAGGCAAGATAAGATTTACGGTTCTACATACTGCACTTTCTCCGAATGTCTCTCAGTGTATGAAGTTTGAAAAAAAATTGTTCGAGTACTTTTGGAGTTACGCTCAGGACGAAATTCGGACACGAACGGAGACCATTTCTTATATCCCCTTTGCCTTTGGCGGGTAGGGGGTTAATAAGGCTTAGAGGGTTATAAAAAGGCAAAAGCATAGTACTTAGAAAATAAGTTTGAAGAAAATCGAAACAATTCAAAGGAGCTGTGGTCACAGATTTAAAGTCTAATTTGTAATATGAACAGTAAATCTAGTACTAATGTGGTGTTGAAGGTTGATGTAACAGGTATTTTTGAGCCTAAATATATAGCAGGTCATTTAAATCACGTTTTTACCACTGTAGCTTCTGTTTTAGAGAAAACAATTACCAATTTCAACCAAATCTGTTAAGTGCTAATTCAACACTGTTTATTAATTTTTATACACATAGGTATCCAAAGGATTATATTTAAATTTTAAAAAGTGAGAAAGTTTTTATGAGGAATTGGAAGAGTTTTTGAAAGATAAAGCTGCTTAATATATAAAAATGATGTCTGCTCTTTGGTGAATAATTCAATTAATTAATAGTAACGTTGTACCTGATAAGTAAAAAAGTGCTAAGGTTAAACATATATTTAAGAAAAATGATAGATCAGATGTTTCTTATTACCGACCTCTCAGTATTTTGACTATTGTGTCAAAATACTTGAAAGGATTGGGGTCGTTTTTATCACAAAAAAGGATTACTATATGAATTTTGAAGTGGTCTTAGGAGAAACTACTGTACTGACTCATACATAGCACTCAGTAGTAGTATCTGATCACCGCGATAAGAAATCAAACAGCAAAAGGACCGTGTACAGGTATGACTATGTTATGATTATGTTAGACTTTCAAAATGCCTTTGAAACAGTCGATCACGATATTGTGTATGGAAAACTGAAAGTAAAAGGAATTAATTCGGTAGAGTGGTTTCTGTTTTCTAACAGACAGAACGCCGGCCTGATTTGTCAATTATACAATGTCAGATTTTGATAACATAGATTGCAGTGTCCCCCAGGGAAGTATACTGGGACCTTTCATTTTTATGTTGTGTTAATGACATGGGTAGTAGTGTTAGCAAAATTTGTAAGTTAAATTTGTATGCCGATAAAAGTGTCATTGTTTTTTCTCATAATAACCCTGCTGTTATCTGTAATTTTTTTGGAAGAGCACTTGAAAGATTTAGTAGGTGGCTGATTGTTTACAAACAGTCTCTACACTTAGGGAAGACGAAATTTAGTTTATTCGGCTCAGTAAAATCTCCGAATGTTCCAATCAGTGTTACAATCATACCATAAAGGCGCAGGACTCGGTAAAAAACCTGGGTGCAACATTAGACAATGATCTATCAGCAACCCCTATAGTGAATAGTATTATTAAAAGGGTTAATTCTAGATTAAAGTTTTTATACAGACTGATATCCTTTCTGAATGAGAACTTATTAGTAACAAAAACTTTATGTTATTCATTGATACAATTCTATTTGGATTATGCCAGTTCATTTTGGTACTAAGGGTTCACCAAACAGTTGAAATGCATGTTACAAACTGCACAGAATAAGATAATTAGTTTATAGTAGATAATGACTGTAGAAAGTCTCTGTGTCGGATTTTAGTTATATTGGATTTTTAAATATTGAAAACAGGTTTAAGAAACTAAAGACTTAATCATATGCACATATTTTTATAATAAATGTCCTGCATATCTTAAAGTTAGTTTTAAAAGGTGTAATGTACAGTGTCAGTATAATAATAAAAACAGTAACTCAAAGTTTCGTGTTCTAAATGTAAATGGTTTTAAAACTTCAACTTTTCTAATGGTATTTTAGACTCGAATCAGTTACCTACATGCATTCAAAGTACAAAGAATAAGTTTGCCTTTAACAATGAATTAAAGAACATCTTATGTTAAAAATGATGTCTGCAGCAAGTTCCAGTTTTATATATTTTAACTATACTACTGTACTTTTTGTTTTATTTGACGCAAATATGTAATGTGATAAAGGTTGTTCGTGTGATATATATATATATATACATGTTAAGTGCTGACATCTTTCTGTATTCTGTAGTATAAATAGTTATCATATGATAAAAGGAAAAATAACATAAAGATCTAGGACCCTCTTGGAAATAAGCCATAAGGCGTTTACAGCTTATCCTGAGATTATATATTATGTCAGTTACATGTCAGTTTGTATCTGTATGGTGAATATGCTTCTGTGATATTTATGCCAATTGTAAATATTGTTTAATTGTGATATAAATATATTTCGGGAATAAAACTATCTATCAATTATTCTTATTGCATATTTAGAATGTGCAGTGAAAAAGAAAAATCTTCACTCATTTTAACTTTCGCTTCTGACAGTACTCTCAGTGCTTTGATTCGCCTTATCAACGGTTGTGTTCTTTTTAGTACATAGCGAAACCATACGGTGTGATAATCTTAGAGCATAACAGAAAGTAACACAAAGAACATAACAGAACGAAACAAATCCTTATAAAACAGAACAGTCTATATTGTTTCCAGATTTGTACATAGTACCTCATCGCATTATCTAACTGAAAAAAAGATTACATGCACATTTAAAGGGTCTAAAATTTAAGAAATGCTGCATCCGTAACCGCAGTTAACACAAAACAAGGTTAGAGTTAACCAAGGCAAAACAAATTTCTACTCTTTGTATCATCTGCAAATGCCTGGGGTCGATAAACCTTTGCAGAAAAGTACATATCTGAAATAGAAATGTTCAGACAACAAGGACTTTACATGGTGTCGAGACACCGAATTTAATTGTTTTACTCAAGGGACGTGGTCTTCATGGCCATTGTGTTTTGATTAGTTTCAATAATTTTACAATGAAACCAGGACACTAAACTTTTTCTATAAAATAAATCTGTTTTAATATAAGAGCTCACAAAAGGCTATTGTGTTTGTCTTATATCCGTCGTCAAAATTTACTTCAAACAACAATTTCTAAAAGACCCTCTCCGGACTGCTAAAATTTTGATTATAGAGTAGCTTCCGCATATGTTAAACTGCATGGCCGGTGGTGTTGTCTAGAATAACGTTGACAAACACACAAACAATAAAAGGTATGTTTTTAATATAGTGTTATGCGGTGAAATTTTGAATTTTTTATTTTTAGGGAAATATTGGTTATTTTTCAAATATGGTAGAATTGCAATAATTTAAAAGAAAATTTTAATTTCACGTGTAAATCTTGTTTGTATAATCTGTATTTTGATCACTAGGAAACAGATGTTTTTTCTATATAATAAAATTTTAGGAACAAAGAAATGTGCTAAAAGCCATAGACGTATAATCTTCTTTTAATCAGTTTAACCTGTTAGATATCACATTTATTTACTTTACGGCAGGAAACAACAATTGATGTTATTTATAATATTTGTCACCTTTGGGCTGTTTTGAAAAAAATATAACTATTACTTCTGTCATGATTTTTTCTTTTGCAACAGATATTTGATTGGTTAATTTTGTAGTCATGTGAATTTATCCAGACTTTAATTGGTTAAAAATATATAGCTTGTAAAGGATTTGTTATAAAAAGGTAACTTTTAAAAAGAAAAAAAAGGAGATTGGATATCCAACTGAACGGAACTGGTTTTCCATACTTAAAAGTTTCTGAAAGATAACTCTGTTTGGTTAACCAACAGTTTATTGTTTATATTGTTGTTATATTGCGGGTTATTGTTCTTTGGTTTTCCGAAGACTGAAATAGAAAATAAAAAACAGAAACGGACTTGTTTTGACTGATACTGTATTACAAAGAATTGGCAGTAAATTTAAAGTAACAAAATCATAATAGTTATCGGACCTGAGTGGCAATTTAAAACAAAGCATCTCAACGGTTTGCGGCATCACAATAGTTATCAGAGAAAAAGCAAAGACAAAATTCTAATACAAATTAAAGAAAACAGTTAAAAGAAATACTTATTATACTTATCACGTACGGTTTAAAAACGGTTTAAGTTGCTAAGAGTACTAATCAATAGTGCTCAATCCTTGCTGCAACTTTTCAGGCTAAAAAAACAGTTTTAATTCACAATTTATACAACAAGTGAAGTCTCAACCTATCTAGAGCAGTAGACATTTAGGACCACTTGGTTTCTCCTTTGTTCTCGGGCATAACACGGCACGTATGGCCTCGTCGAAAACTGTTTTTAGACCTTTCTGTGTCAGTGCTGAACATTCTAGGTATTTCATTGCATTTATCTTCTTTGCAAGTGCAAGTCCCTGTTAAAAAAAAGAGCGATCGGTGATCACATGTGTCATATGAGGGCCAATTCAGCAGTTGTACTGAGATATGATTGGACAAGTTTTTGATATGGACAGAACAATAGACAGACAGATGACAGTAAACCCTATATGTCGCAGCTACTGTGAAGCAGTTGACAGAAAAATCATTAAAGGGCTTAAATGCCTTATTATTTCAAGAACTATAACTCTGCTTAAAATCATTCAACCGGAAAACCCGTTAAATATGCGCAAGAACTTTAGTTACTGATAAAGCTGTAACATTTCATTCAATTTGCATTAGCAGTATAAGAGAAGTTGTCCGGACAAAGTAAAAAATATATAAATCATTAAAGGGACATAACTCTGACAAAAATCAATGAACTGGAAAATTCAGACGATATGCACAACTAGACTTTGCACTGATCATTCTAAAAAAGTTTGGATGAAACTGCACCAGTAGTTTTTGAGGCGTAGTCCGGCCAACTTTTGTGACTGACGGACGGACAGGTGGACGGACAGACAGACAGACAAACAGACATACAGACTCAAAGAAGAGATCCTTATATGTCGCAGCTACTTTGTAGTAGGCGACACAAGAAAAGTATTTGATTCTGAATGAGCAATAAGAAAACATCATTTACATTTTTCTGTACTTACTGAAGAGAAACACATTCGTGTCATACTATATGAAAGGACAAACCTTCTCTAATGCAATACTGAAATAATTGTCCAAAGTTACAATCTTAATGCTTCAATGGTAACAGGCTAACAGAATTGTAACGAGTAAATAGATCACAAAAAGTGAGACATAAGTCTGTAACGGGTTCATTACTCTTTAAAAGTCAGATCTTCTCTTTTAAATATGAAGACAGCATAGTTGTACTTGTAAACATAGCAATCTTGTTTTATCACTGTTTACCTGAGGGTATGTAAGTGGAGCAAGTTTCTTATCACGTAATTTTTCTACAGTGTATATGTCTTCTCTCAGATCCAGTTTGGTACCAACAAGTATGATTGGCGTGTCTGGACAATTATGGCTTACTTCAGGGTACCACTGTTAAGTCATGATAAATAACTTCTAAAGTTATAAATAGCATCTCAGCTATATTGTCCAAAAACTCTTTTCAATAACAAAATTCCTTGATTTAATATGCATGTGAAATAAGGAAATTTATCAAATTTGCCAATATTAAGTTTTTGAGCTATTCTATTCCCGCATCCATCAAGTAGGTACGTCTCAACGTCTTAGATACGCCCCTATAAGCATAAGGGCAAAGCGAATCTTGGTCTCGGAGGTATATGTAATGGCTTAGCTTCGCCCCTCTAGACATAAGGACAAAGCTAAGCTTGCTTTTTTTCTAAGCATATACCTTACTAGTAATTCAAAGGGTCTTGCTATCTAAGCATTTAAGTTTCCAGTATTTCATAGTGTCTGGTAAATAAAATCTGTTTTCTCTCTATAAGAATATAAGTAAACTAAACTGTCAAAACAAGCAAACGATAGCCATACCTCTTCTCTCACATTTACAAAACTGGTTGGACTTATCAATGAAAAACAAATAAGGAAAACATCCTGAAAAAAAACATGAAATAAATTAATCACACATTATACCTCCTTCTGTAATATAATATAAATATACACGAAGATATATTTGTCTCGGTTTCACGTTACTACATTATTTTCTTTGTAACAATGACATACATGTAACTTGAATTATTTCTAAATCATTTATAAATGTTGAATGTAACTTTAGGAATGATCAGGGTGATAATGATAAAAAAGAAATAGTAATTTTTTTTATCTTTCTAAATCGTTTTAAGTGTCCTGACGAACAAAGTAGCTTTTGGAATAAGCTTAAATGGTATCCTTTTTACTCAAACTTCGCTTGACCAACTTGAAGCAACTTATTTTGAAATCTCTGACTCGCTAGCACTCGGAACACCACGGGCGACTCCAAAACGTCAACACGAAAGCTGAAGCAATGTTTTGAAATTTCTGTTTAACAGACCCTAGCAATTGTAAGAGTTTACTTTATTTTGATAACGAAAACCCGACCTTTTGTTATCATAAATAATTGTTTTTCTGCAAGAGCTTGAATACTTACTTTCATATATCAGTGTCAACTTACAGGATTAGTAAAATACTTTCAACTGATTGTTATTAGTGGATGAGTTTAAGCCCACGAACTTACTGTTTGTGGGTAGGACAGTGGACGCAATCTTTCGTAACCCGACTGACCTGAAGTGTCCGTCAGGCTCAGGGAGCAGACACGCCCCTCAACCATTACATTAGCTTCGTAGTGATCAAACCTGATCAATATAACATGAAAAAAAATATCTGCAAGTCAACGGATATGCATATCAACATAAAAGGGCACACCTTAACATCACTCGCTAATGAACTTCACTCATTGTTATATGGTTATAAAATTGATTTGATATAGGCCCTATTATTTGTTCGAGGCCGAAGGCCTAGGGCCCATTCGACTGTCCCGAGGGCAAATAACAGGGTCTTTGTCAAATCAATCATTTAATGACAATTTTATTTCATAACAATTCCAGATTTGCTCACCTCCATCTTTTTCTGTCGTCTGCTTGTGTTCAAACGTTACAAATTGTGAAACAAATCAGCTTTCCACACGAATACCTTACTTAGGCCATTTATAACCTTTTTTTGGCAGTAACTTCATATTGCTAAACAAGATATAGGTCGATAGTACAAATTCAAATTTTCATGTTAAACTATTTTTTTAATTATTTGATTTATTTTTAATCATCTGTATGCTAACAATTGAAAAAAAAACTGCCGTTTAAAACTGAATTATATATCAATATATCAAATTTTCGGACCTCATCTACCAGCCAATCAACTAAAGCTACAAGGGGCCTATATCAATATCACTTTTCAGGCCCGGGGCCGATCAATCTTAATGATACTGGCACCTTGTTTAGAAAGTCCACGTTTTATTGCGTCAGGCGTCTGTTAAGTTATGAGGCGGATATTTGGTAGTTATGAAATAAACTGTCAAATTCAATGTAATGAATGTATATATGTGGTATTTATTATATATATTATATATGAAATATTGAGAAATATTGATGAAATAAAATGCTTATTTTCATTTTCCGTTTTTTCACTGTTAAAATTTATTTTTCACTGCATTGAATCATATTTTCCGTATTTTCACTGGTATCTTGCTAGACTACTTTTTTCTAAATTCAGCAAATACACAAAAATAAAGGGGAATTCTTTCAAATTGTTAGGTCAAAAAAGAGAGAAAGTATATAATAAACAGAAAATTCAAGTTTTTTTCTATAAATACAGGATTTGTTTTCATCCTGTGGTATGAAAATTATCATATTTCACTCGTGGCTAAATACCACTCGATGAAAATAAATCCCTTATTTATAGAAAAAAATTGAATATCCTCTATGTATTTTGTTATAGAGATGAAAAATATGTGTTCATGTCATACCAAGAAAATTACTGTTCTGTTCTGTAAAATGACAAATGTTAAACTATGTCAGGAAGAACGTCTGTTAATTTTTTTTCTGTGAATCATGCAGACACTGAGAGAGTCACTAACTTATTAATCGTTGTCCTGTCTTAAAGATTAAATCAACTTAACAAGTATCATTTCCTTAAGTGTTATACTGACACTAAAGCATCGTGTAAACTAAACAAGTATTAATATTCAATTTACAGTTTATTATTCTTACATTTAAGCATCGTGTAAGCTAAACAAGTATTAATATTCAGTTATCAGTTTATTATACTGACACTTAAGCATCGTGTAAGCTAAACAAGTATTAATATTCTGTTTACAGTTTATTATACTGCCACTTAAGCATCGTGTAAGCTAAACAAGTATTAATATTCTGTTTACAGTTTATTGTACTGCCACTTAAGCATCGTGTAAGCTAAACAAGTATTAATATTCAGTTTACAGTTTATTATACTGACATTAAGCATCGTGTAAGCTAAACAAGTATTAATATTCAGTTAACAGTTTATTATTCTGACACTTAAGCATCGTGTAAGCTAAACAAGTATTAATATTCAGTAAACAGTTTATTATACTGACACTTAAGCATCGTGTAAGCTAAACAAGTATTAATATTCAGTTAACAGTTTATTATACTGACACTTAACCACAGTGTAAACTAAACAAGTATTAATACTCAGTTTACAGTTCATTATATTGACACTTAAGCATCGTGTAAGCTAAACAAGTATTAATATTCAGTTAACAGTTTATTATACTGACAATTAAGCAAGCATTCTGTAAGCTAAAAAGTATTAATATTCAGTTTACAGTTTATTATACTACCACTTAGGCATCGTGTAAGCTAAACAAGTATTAATATTCTGTTTACAGTTTATTATACTGACATTTAAGCATCGTGCAAACTAAACAAGTATAAATATTCAGTTTACAGTTTATTATACTGACACTTAAGCATCGTCTAAGCTAAAGAAGTATTAATACTCAGTTAACAGTTTATTATACTGACACTTAAGTACAGTGTAAACTTAACAAGTATATATACTCAGTTTACAGTTTATTATATTGACACTTAAGCATCGTGTAAACTAAACAAATATTAATAATCAGTTTACAGTTTATTATATTGTCACTTAAACATCGTGTAAACTGTTCTTACATAAACAATTCGAAAAACAAGAAATGTTTGTAAAACATACATGCCCCCCCCCCCAGCAGCACCTAATTGCTTGTGGTTGGGCCAAAGCGTTCTCTAGTTATTGATCAGAAACCGTTTTTAGGATCAAGTTCCCTGTGACCTTGACCTTGACCTAATGACCTCAAAATCAACAGAAGTGATCTACTGGTGATGACCAACAAGCATACCAAGTTTGGTGAACCTAGGTCAAAGCATTCTCTAGTTATTGATCGGAAACCGTTTTTAAGGTGAAAGTCTCTGTGAGCTTGACCTTTGACCAAATGACCTCAAAATCAATAGGGGGTCATCTACTGGTGATGACCAACCAGAATACCAAGTTTAGTGAACCTAGGTCAAAGCGTTCTCTAGTTATTGATCGGAAACCGTTTTTAGGATGAAAGTGTCTGTGATCTTGACCTTTGACCTAATGATCTCAAAGTCAATAGGGGTCATCTACTGGTGATGGCCAACCAGCATACCAAGTTTGGTGAACCTAGGTCAAAGCCTTCTCTAGTTATTGATGGGAAACCGTTTTTAGGATGAAGGTCCCTGTGAGCTTGATCTTTGACCTAATGACCTCAAAGTAAATAGGGTCATCTACTAGTGATGACCAACCAGCATACCAAGTCTGGTGAACCTAGGTCAAAGCATTCTCAAGTTTATGATCGGAAACCGTTTATAGGATGAAAGTCTCTGTGATCTTGACCTTTGACCTAATGATCTCAAAGTCAGTAGAGGTCATCTACAGGTGATTACCAATAAGCACACCAAGTTTGGTGAATCTAGGTCAAAGAGTTCTCTAGTTATTGATCGACAACCATTTATAGGATGAAAGTGTCTGTGATCTTGACCTTTGACCTAATGACCTCAATGTCAATAGGAGTCATCTACTGGTGATGACCAACCAGCATACCAAGTCTGGTGAACCTAGGTCAAAGCATTCTCTAGTTATTGATCGGAAACCCATTTTAGGATGAAAGTCTCTGTGATCTTAACCTTTGACCTAATGATCTCAAAGTCAATAGGGGTCATCTACTGATGTTGGCCAACCAGCATACCAAGTTTAATGAACCTAAGGCAAAGCGTTCTGTAGTTATTGATCGGAAACCGTTTTTAGGATGAAAGTCTCTGTGAGCTTGACCTTTGACCTAATGAACTCAAAATCAATAAAGTGTCATTTACTGGTGATCACTACCCAGCATACCATGTTTGGTGAACCTAGGTCAAAGCCTTCTCTAGTTATTGATGGGAAACCGTTTTTAGGATGAAGGTCACTGTGAGCTTGATCTTTGACCTAATGACCTCAAAGTCAATAAGGGTCATTTATTGGTCATGACCAACCAGCACATCAAGTTTGGTGAGCCTAGGTCAAAGCGTTCTGTAGTTTTTGATCGGAAACCGTTTTTAGGAAGAAGGTCTCTGTGATCTTGACCTTTGACCTAAGGACCTCAAAGTCAATAGGGGTCATCTACCGGGGATGACCAACCAGCATATCAAGTTTGGTGAACCTAGGTCAAACCGTTCTGTAGTTATTGATCGGAAACCGTTTCTAGGATGAAAGTCTCTGTGATCTTAACCTTTGACCTAATGACCTCAAAGTAAATAGGGGTCATGTACTAGTCATGACAAACCAGCATACGTAGTTTAATGAAGTTAGGTCAAAGCGTTCTGTAGTTATTGATGGGAAACCGTTTTAAGGATCAAAGTCCCTGTGAGCTTGACCTTTGACCTTATGACCTCAAGTCAATAGGGGTCATATACTGGTGATGACCAACCAGCATACCAAGTTTGGTGAACATAGGTCAAAGCGTTCTCTAGTAATTGAACGGAAACCGTTTTTATGATGAAAGTCTCTGTGATCTTGACCTTTGACCTAATGACCTCAAAATCAATTGGGGGTCATCTACTGGTGATGACTACCCAGCATACTAAGTTTTGTGAACCTAGGTCAAAGGGTTCTCTAGTTATTGATCAGAAACCGTTTTTAGGGTGAAAGTCTGTGTGATCTTGACCTTTGACAAAATGGCCTCAAAGTCAATAGGGGTCATCTTCTGGTGATGACCAACCAGCATACCAAGTTTGGTGAACCTAGATCAAAGCTTTCTCTAGTTATTGATCGGAAACCGTTTTTAGGATGAAGGTCCCTCTGAGCTTGACCTTTGACCCAATGACCTCAAAATCAAAAGGGGTCATCTACTGGTAATGGCCAATGAGCACGCCAAGTTTGGTGAACCTAGGTCAAAGGGTTCTCTAGTTGTTGATCAGAAACTGTTTTTAGGATGAAAGTCCCTGTGAGCTTGACCTTTGACTTAATGACCTCAAAATCAATAAGGGTCATTTACTGATAACGACCAACCAGCACACGAAGTTTGGTGAACCTAGGTCAAAGCGTTCTCTAGTTATTGATCGGAAACCGTTTTTAGGTAGAAGATCCCTGTGAGCTTGACCTTTGACCTAATAAGCTGAAAATCAATAGGGGTCATCTACTTGTGATGCCCAACCAGCATACCAAGTTTGGTGAACCTAGGTCAAAGCGTTTTCTAGTTATTGATCGGAAACGAAGTGTCTACCGGCGGACCGACGGACCGACCGACCTACCGACCGACCGACATTTGCAGAACTATACAGTATGCAGTATGCACTAACAACAGTATGCACTAAACTGTTTCCAAGTGACTGGAGTAATTAATTTGATAAAGCCATTATAGAATGATACTCATCTACAACCAACGTATGTCTGACTGGTTTAATAAATTCTATTTGACTGCAATAAACCAAACGTTTTTTACTGCACTTAGCGTCAAGAAAATTAAACGTGCTTAACTTAATGTGCTTATCTACAAGATTAAACATACTTAGAAAATATAATAAATGTAAATGTATTAAAAAAACACGAAAAGGGAGTTTAAAATGCTAGCTACAGTAGTATCAGAAACCAAACAATACCTGAATAAATTGCTTTCAAAAATTTTGTCTGATCGTATTAATATTTTAAACGCAAGTATTGAAGTATATGACTGTTAAAAGCAGGTTTAATGTCACAACGAATGAAATTAGTTAAGTTTGATAAACAGAAATATTTAAAAAGAAAACAATTATGCTTCAAAATGAAGAGAGGAATATGGTACGTTTATTTGTGGTTTCAAGATTTAAGGTAAATACCTTTAATATTGAATGCTGTTTAGAAATCTTATTTCTGTCCGGTTCACATATTTTCGTGTAACTTTCCCCATTAAAAGTCTACGTGAGGAAGCTTTATGGCACTGATATTATTTCTACATTTCATTAAAAATGTATGTATGAAGTAAAATTGACTTACGCAGTAGTTATGTCTTCCTCTGGAAATGCATCTAGTGTGTAGGACTGGAGAAGGCAAGTCTTTCCAACCATACTGAAATATAATATGTCACAATAAAATAGGATCAAAGATTTGAACCAAAAAAAAAAAAGTTTTTTTTTTTTAAGTTTCTACGTTTTTAAGTCTTGAGTTTTGAGATTTTCAGTTTCGGTTTATATTTAGATCGAAATTCAATGGTGAAAACGTCATAAATTTTTCAATATTTTGTCTACCTAGGTGATATAAACAACCGCAAAATTGTTCGTACATTAAACCATAATTAAATAAGAAACGTGTTATCAAGTTTTGCTAAAAAAAAGGTATAGTTACCTGTCTCCGACAACGACACATTTTATAGGAAATGCCTGCATTTCTTTTCGTTTCACTCGCTTCTTGTTTTCTTTTTCCACTCCTTTAATTTCCTTGTTTTACTATAATGAGATCAGCATCGTTTGTTATTGTAATGGTCCAATGCACAGGTTTATACGACCTCTGACAACTGCGTGAGGGAATCGATTATTAATCTGGTCTGGAGCGCTGGTTTTCGAAGCGGGAGGATCCGAGATCGAATACGACTCTGGATGGTCATTTTCAAGATGCAATGCATATTTTTGTTAAGAACTTTCATGTAGTTTTGAAGTGACAGGACATAGCTAACCAACCGAATGAGAAAATTGTGTGCGACATAAATAGCAGAAAGACTAATCTATTTACCTTACTCATCATATTTGACCCGATCGGAATAACTTGAACCCAAGTTTTCAAATATGTACAACTAATGAACAGGTTTTCAGTAAATGTTGACAATATTCATATATTTAAATTAAACGATTGAATAATCCATTTGACGTATTTAGCTGGGTAATGGTCAAGAAAAATGTCTGTAAGACGTATTTTGCTCCCAGTTCTGCTTCGTAATTCTGTGTTTGCAATCGAAAACATTAGCGATAATTTCAATTTGTTACATCATTCTTCTACTTTATTTGCAGTTTATCGTGAATACTCATTTTATAGCATATCTCTCTCTTTCTCTCTCTCTGATCATTAACGCTCATTTAAACATGGCCCTGAATTAGCAGCGGCATATATTCCCATATTCTATTACGTTTCTTCTTACATATTTACACAGCAGATAATTGACATACTAACCATGTGTGTTATAAATAGAAATGTAGTGTTATCAGATATCTTTTCTTTTTTTACACAAGCTTACTCTTTCGATCGCTTTCATGTTTTTGTTGTTTGTCTTTCTTGAAACAAGACACGCTTTAATGGCTTCAGAAACACGTGTTGACATTTTTTTGTCTTGCTGAACACTCAACGTACTTAACTGCCCATCCTTTTATGCGAGACATCGACCTTCGAACAACAATGACAAGTTACAGTAAACGATTCTAAACATTTGAAATATTTTGTGGGTTTGTTACATCATTTCAAACCAACAATATAAATACAGTGAATTAAAACAATCTATAATTTCCCCTTATATGAAAACCACATTACACACAAATCTTAAAAAATTACAAAACAAATCTCCTCGCAAATACTTTCGTAAAAGTGGTCACTATAGTATCTCAACAAGTTAAACATTTGGCTCCCCTTTTATCCGAATGTGCGCTGTCCATTACGTCTTTTGCATCCACTGATACAAGTGAAATATAAGGACAATAAAGTCTGACTTCAGAAAAACGTTGAAATAGTAAAGAAACTGTATACTGTATACAGTTTCTTTATGTTTTTGAGTTATAAGACATTCATTTCCAACATTTGCAGCAGATAATTGATAAAAAGGGTGCTTCATATACATTTTTTTGTATTTATAAGTTAGCATAAAAAAGCCATCAAAAAGAATTTGTTTGTAAAACACATTATAATTTAAATCTAGAATAGGTCATTAAATGCCAAAACGATTCTAAACATTTGAAATATTTTGTGGGTTTGTTACATCATTTCAAACCAACAATATAAAAACAGTGAATTAAAACAATCTATAATTTCCCCTTATATGAAAACCACATTACACACAAATCTTAAAAGAATACAAAACAAATCTCCTCGCAAATACTTTCGTAAAAGTGGTCACTATAGTATCTCAACAAGTTAAACATTTGGCTCCCCTTTTATCCGAATGTGCACTGTCCATTACGTCTTTTGCATCCACTGATACAAGTGAAATATAAGGACAATAAAGTCTGACTTCAGAAAAACGTTGAAATAGTAAAGAAACTGTATACTGTATACAGTTTCTTTATGTTTTTGAGTTATAAGACATTCATTTTCCAACATTTGCAGCAGATAATTGATAAAAAGGGTGCTTCATATACATTTTTTTTGTATTTATAAGTTAGCATAAAAAAGCCATCAAAAAGAATTTGTTTGTAAAACACATTATAATTTAAATCTAGAATAGGTCATTAAGGTAGTGGGCTCCTATTGGACTAATTTTCAACCTTGGTTGAATTAATATTTTTTAGGCAAAAAACCATCCCTTTAAGAAATTAAGACAATATATGACACTTTTACCATAAACTTTAAAAGATATGAGCAATTATAAGTTCAATCCTGATTTGTCAAATTGGGTCCTAAAGAGCAAAGAGGTAATTATTTTGAAAACATTTTTCCCTTCATTTGACCACAAAAACAACTGAAACACAGTTTGTCTTCATTCATTTTAATGATAATGTATTGACTGATGAAAGAAAACACAAAAGTTTTATCAGATACTCTGATTTTTTTTAAATGATGTTACACGCATGGTGCCATTTTACCCCACCCACTTATGCTACATTTACATGTCAGACCTAATTTTGTGGTCAAGTCCTAAAGTACATTAAAACTTGCCTTAACAAAGAAATAAGTGATCTTCATGAAGTATATATACCAATATAATATGCCCGTGGCTGACTTGTGTTAACAGGAGTTCTGAAATAAATCCAGCATAAAGTAGTTTTCAATAAATCCTCTTATAAACAACTACACATTGCATGCTTTCCCATATGTTAATGACATCATTTTAAGTTTTTTTGTAAGTAAATTCAGTTAGCTGATGACATGTCAAAACATCTCTTTATAGAAGAGTTTGTAAAACACTTTTGTGATCTAGATATGCTAAGAATCAACTGTTACACAGCAAAATCATAAGTTTCTTTCATATGAGCAGAAAGGAGGTTACAGGAAAGATTAAGGTTGTTAACATGATCAAAAGCAAATTATCACAGAGAATTAACAATTAAAAAGTATTACCTAGGTGACAAGACTGAAGCATGGGAAGCACTCTCAACATTAACAGTAACAGCATCATCAACATCACTGTCTAAATCTGTCCAATCACTATCATTATCTATCACAGGATTTACTTCTAACTGCAGTCTAAACCAACCAAGAATTCAGTCAATTTATTTTTAAGCTACTTTGAATAACCAGGTGATATTTCATTTTTTTGTAAGTGCCAGAAACATTTCACAGTTATAATACTTTCGCTTTTCCATTTTAAGTAGTAATCTGTGAGTCAAAAAGCTGACAAACTCATTTTTGTATAAATCAATATGAAGCACTGTAAATACCTTAGTGATGGAGATTCATCTGGAAGAGGACGCACCCCAAGATCAGCCAACAATTCACCCTCCATGCTTCTTTGTATATCAAGAGACTCCTGATGAGCCACATCTCTGTCAAATAATACAAGAACTGTTAGTACTGGAAATGGTTTGCAAAAAAGTATTATTTTACAGGCAAACAAGTAAGAGAGACAAAACACCTGTAATTCACATAACAAACTAAAGACTTCCCATTTTGTTCAACAAATTATCAGATTTACTGACATTATTCTCTTCAGTAAAGTGACATTATCTAAAAAGAGGATTAGTTTACTATATCTATTTTTGTCAACAAGGTTTTTAGTATATTTAATGCATTTCTTTCTCAAAAGCCTCTTTTCCATTTTCTTCAAATTTCGATTACTTATGGACTTCAGGTTCAAAGCTGTCAGGAAGTCACAGGAAGTGTTTCACGAGCATATAAATAACTTATTTTTTAAAAAATCTTTTGTTGATTTAAGTACATGTATAGTGATACCGACGTGTAAACATTTTTACAATAAGGAAGTTATAAAACTTGAAATATAATAAATAATGAATGGTTTAGATTTTGTGTATACATTACGAACGAAACCAGATATTAACGTCCAGTTCCGATATTAGACGACTGACACCGACATCGCCCGAAGTTCATTAGGATCCCGCTGCCTTAAATGTAGAATGGAAGGTACAAGCTGTAATTTCACTTCTCAGTCCATTGTTACGCACTTTAACCAGCGTATCCGTATAATAGGAACAGAGGAGTTGATGCACTGCATCACCTCCTCATTATACAATCTATAGAGATCATTGGCCAGAGCAGTTGATGCACTGCATCAGCTCCTGTGTTTAAAAATAGATACTTGGTACGCTAGTCTCACTATACATTATATAAGCAGAGGAGTTGATGCACTGCATCAACTGCTCTATTCAGTGTATTTATATAGCAAATGAGACGAACATTTTAACCCCTCTATTCCGTTATGTCTATATATACATGACAGAGGCATTATATTATTGACCTGTGGTCAAAGCATATAGACTAACACGACTGGAGGTGCTGATGCGCAGTTTGGTGTTATGCAAGAGGGGTACTTTAGCAAATGGTCAGTTTTGGTTTTTGGTTATCTCTACCTGTCTGTCGATGAATTTGAAATTATGAATGTCTGACAGACTCGCTTGAAGCACAACGACCCACTGCGCACCCAAGGCACTGTGCCACGTATATAATGCGACGGGCACTCGAGATTGCGGAGCCTTGCCCGGCAAACATTCACATTTCCAAATTGTCATAGCCTGAAAAGACGAGGCGTTTCCCTTCATGCCATCATCCAGGCACTTCTGGCGTGAAGAGTTGGACTAACGTCAACCTACATACTTCGTCCGCTCGACAACAGGGTTGTAACAAAGACAGAATCTTTTTGCGCACAATAATATATTATAACGGTAGAGTTACAAGGTGGGGAGTGCTTAAGACAACCGACATAGCTGTCTAAAGAATGAAAAACGCAAAACACTTTGATAAGTCAGTATATACATTGTATTTAGTATGCAATTGTTTCTTGTTTACTTAATGATTAGGAAAACAATTCATATGAATACCGAACAAAGTTTTCAGTTGAAACAAATACACATATTTTAACAAGAACAGTATCCGATCTAAAAAAAGAACGGCATTAAAATTTGCACAACATAAATTGCAATTAAAACTATATGAAAAAAATCAACAAATATTGGTCTGTCTTGATGTGTTGAATTGAAAAGAAAAGGACCGGATGAACAGACTAAAGCTACTTGCCAAATATCAAACCTTTTTGGTTTTATAACATGAGGATTGGTTTTATAATATGGGGCTTATATTGATCCCAGGGATCATCATAGGAAATGAGGAACTCCACTAGAAAAAGTTACATGACTATTTTCAAACTCCCATCAACCAGACAATCCCAACAGTTTTAGCTAGACTGTATATCGGTAGGTGTACCCCGCCGACACTGACATGCTCTCTAAATATAAGAACCCTGGCGGGTAGCCATTCATAACAGAAGGAGCAAACTTTGATAGAGGTTCATTAGATTATGGAATGGAATTCTTTGAAGAACATGAAGAAACCCTGTCAGGTTTCATTTGACTTCATCTAGTGGCATAGGGGGCGATTTGAAGCAAGTTGTTAACTTTCATTATCCATCAAGTGTTATAATGTTATATGTAATTTAAAGCAAATTTTAATTTCCAAGATAAATCCAGTGATATTGGGGAACATGTCATTTGAAGAAAATTCTCAACTGCTACTACCCAGTTAGTGGTACACGTATAGGGGGAATATGTCATTTGAAGCAAATACTCAACTGCCATTACCAATCCAGGGGTATAGGGAGATATGCCATTTTGAAGCAAATTCTCAACTGTCATTACTCATCCAGTTGTATAGGGGAAATATGTCATTTGAAGAAAATTCTCAACTGCTACTACCCAGTTAGTGGTATACGTATAGGGGGAATATGTCATTTGAAGCAAATACTCAACTGCCATTACCCATCCAGTTGTATAGGGGAAATATGTCATTTGAAGAAAATTCTCAACTGCTACTACCCAGTTAGTGGTATACGTATAGGGGGAATATGTCATTTGAAGAAAACTCTCAACTGCTACTACCCAGTTAGTGGTATACGTATATTGTGAATATGTCATTTGAAGAAAATTCTCAACTGCTACTACCCAGTTAGTGGTCGGGTATAGGGGGAATATGTCATTTGAAGCAAATACTTAACTGCCATTACCCATCCAGGGGTATAGGGAGATATGCCATTTTGAAGCAAATTCTCAACTGTCATTACCCATCCAGCTGTATAGGGGAAATATGTCATTTGAAGGAAATAATGGCTGAAAGAAGACAACGAACAAAGACTGATCATGTAATCTGACCACAAGCACCTTAAGCACAGATTAGCTGTAACATTATTCCCATCATTTCATCATTTTTTTAATTAATAGGTTTCTTAGCAAAGATGATGTCAGTGATGATTCTAATAGGAAAAAATCTTCAGCAAAATCTTAACAGAGATGAAAATATCTGAATTACTATTAATACTTCAAAACTGAAGTAGAGGACTGTATGATAAAAAAAACATGTCTTCAAATAAAACATTTCAGCATACTTTGAAACACATACAAAAACATGAGGTCCATAATTATGGTCTTGGGTCATTCACCTGAAAAAAACTACCAAACAACTGGTGGAGTAGGGGTGGCATGTATGAGATGTGTCAAATGGCAGACAGTTCAAATATTATAAAAGATATCAAATAGATGTTTTTAAACCAAGAACGAAGGTCAATAGTTCAAGATACACCAAATTCAATTTTGAAGTATGTATGCAAACTTATACAAATAGTTAAACTTCAAAGACATAACTTCAAAAACAAGGAGCTAGGTCAATAGGTCAAAATCAGCCAAGGTCAGAGTTGAATTCTGCATGCAGATTTATATACATATTTAAAATTTCATTGATGTAGCTTCAAAAAAGAAGAAAGTAGGTCAATAGGTAAAATGAAGGTCAAAGACAAAGGTGAATGAAGGTTAAGTACCTTCCTACCCCATCCAATGATTCTTTTTTCGGAATGCGAGGTACCCAGGTGAGGTGGGTGGGGGCTTGGTACCCTGGTTAGGGCCAAGATCTTCCAAAGTCCATCTTATTAACTAGGCAATGCTGAAAAATTTGTATCTAAGCTCAAAGTGTTTCACTTTCTTTAAAAAATTGTTCCTATATAACTCAGTGTAAAACCAAGTGACCACTTGGGCAGGGAAATTTTGATCCAGGGGTCATGATTTGTATAAATTTAACTTGATAGAGGTCCACAAGACAATGGTACAAACACAATATCTAAATCCTAAGCCTAATGATTTCTGACAAAGATTTTATTAGTTTTTCCAATATAAGTCTATGTAAAATCAAGTGACCCTAGGGCTCGAGTCAATTCTGACCCCACAGCCATGATTTATATAACTTTGGTAGAGGTCCACAAGATGAAAATATCAACCAAATATGTAAGATCTTGACCTTGGGTTTCAGACAAGAAAATTGTTTCAAATATTTTTCTTATGTAGAGGATCAAGTGATCCCTGGGTCAGGGCCGATTTTGCGCCAGGGACCATGATTTGTATAAACTTGGTAGAGGTCCATTAGACAGTGAAACAAACAAATCTATATCCTAGGTCTAATCGTTTCTGACAAATGATTTTTTTTAGTTTTTCCTATATATTAAGTCTATGTAAAATCAAGTGACCCCTAAGGTGGTCCAATTTTAATCCAGAGGCCATGATTTGTATAAACTTGGTAGAGGTCCATTAGACAATACACACCAAACAGCTTAACTCTAGGCCTTATAGTTTCTGACAAGAAGACTTTTTAAAGTTTTTCCCTCTTAAGTCTTTGTAAAATCAAGTGACCCCTGGGCTTAGGCCAGTTCTGACCCTATAGTCAAAATTTAAAAAACATTAATAGACGTCCACGATGGACAAAATAGCATACTAAAAGCTACATTTGACCTTTGGTCATGTGAGCTAAAAACAGCTGATATGAAAAAGTCCAGCAATAGTTTTCATTAGTTTGTTTCAACAAATAAGGAAAGTATATTTTCCATTCGTTTTTTCTTTTATTCAAAAAGCTGTGAATATAGAAACTTACAGTGAATAATACTGCCAAAAGGGTATAAAAATAATATTGTACTAGACATGGAACTATACTAGTCCTGATGTGCAACAAATTTAATACTGTGACCCTGACGTCAAGACCTGTTAAACTTACCATACTATTTGTAAACTCTAGTTTAAGTAGTAAACAATGAAAGGTGTCAAAAAGGCTTCTTAAACTGCAATCATAGACTTTTACTTTCTTATGAATCTTACCAAGCCAGGTTCTAAAATATCTAGAACTATTGCTGAATGCGATTCATACCCCCACCAATGTCATTGATAGATGGTGACTTGGATATTTCAATAGATGGAAAAGGGAAAACTTTCAGGGCATAAAATAGTTGTGTTTGAAAACAAGAGGGCCATGATGGCCCTGTATCGCTCACCTGAGTATGACTGCTTTTAACAAAGATGATATCGACCTGGTTAATTGACCCCAGATAACCCATATTCAAAACTTGACCTAGAAATTATTGAAACAACCTTTCTGACAAATTTTCAGATTATTTGGACTGAAAATGTTACCTCTAGAGTGTTTACAATGTTTTTTTCCATATTTGGGCTCTGTGACCAAGTTTTTGACCCCAGATGACCCGTATTCGAACCAGAGCTAGAAATCATCAAAATAACCTGTCTGAAAACTTTCCAGGATATTTGGACTGAAAATGTAACCTCTAGAGTGTTAACAATGTTTTCCTATTTTTGGGCTCTGTGACCTAGTTTTTGAACCCAGATGACCCATTTTGGAACCTGAGCTAGAAATTATAGAAACAACCTTTCTGAAAAATTTACAGATAATTTGGACTTAAAATGTTACCTCTCCTTCTACAAGAAGATTTGCAAAGTTTTCACTATATAAGCCTATGTAAAACCAATGACCCCTTGGGTGGGGCCAAATTTGACCCCAAGGGTAAAATTTGAACAAACTTGGTAGAGGTCCACTAGACAATGCTACATAACAAATCTTAAGGCTCAGGCCCTTGTCGATTTTCAAAGTTTTCCCTGTGTAAAATCAATTGCCCCTGGGGTGGGGCAAAATTTGACCCTAGGAGCATAATTTGAACAAACTTGGTAGAGGTCCAATAGACAATGCTACAAACCAAATCTTATTGCTCTGGGCCTTGTGGTTTCAGACAAGAAGATTGTCAAAGTTTTCCCTATGTAAAATCAATTGACCCCTGGGGTGGGGCCAAATCTGACCCCATGGGCACAATTTGAACAAACTTGGTAGTGGTCTAATGGACAATGCTACATATTAAATCTTAAGGCTCAGGGCCTTGTCGTTTCAGACAAGATTTTCCAAGTTTTCCCTATATAAGCCTATGTAAAATCAACTGACCCCTGGAGCAAGGCAAAATTTGATCCCAGGGGCATTATTTGAACAAACTTGGTAGAGGTCCAGTAGACAATGCTACATACCAAATCTTAAGGCTCTGTGCCTGGTGGTTTCAGACAAGAAGATTTTCAAAGTTTCCCTATGTAAAATCAATTGACCCCGGGGTGGGGGCCAAATATGACCCCAGGGGCATTATTTGAACAAACTTGGTAGTGGTTTGTTAGACAATGCTACATATAGAATCTTAAGGCTCAGGGCTTTGTCGTTTCAGACAAGAAGATTTTCAAAGTTTTCCCTATATAAGCCTATGTAAAACCAATTGACCCCTGGAGCAAGGCCAAATTAATCCCAGGGGTATATTTTGAACAAACTTGGTAGAGGTCCAGTAGACAATGCTACATACCAAATCTTAAGGCTCTGGGTCTTGTGGTTTCAGACAAGAAGATTTTCAAAGTTTTTCCTTTAAGTTGCCATAGCAACCAGAGTTTTTGATTGTATTTATTTCTTTGAACAACTTTGGTAGAGCTTCATGCTAGGAACACTCCAGGAAAATTTCATCAATTTTGGTCCAATGGTTTAGGAGGAGATGTTGTTTAAAGGAAAATGTTGACGCACTAACAGACGAAATGAGATTACAATAGCTCACATGAGCACTTCGTGCTCAAGTGAGCTAAAATTCATTGTCAAATATTTGATCTTCAAGTGTGACCTTGACCTTGAGCTAGTACAACGTCAACATGGGTTTTGCACATCGCTATCATGAGGTGGACATTTGAGCCAAGTCTGAAGAAAATCTTTCAGTGGGCATAAAATTTAAAGAGGGGACATGAAAATTTATCTGACATTCCAATGTGACCATGACCTTTACCTGACACAAGGGCAACATGGGTACTGCACATTGCTTTGTTGGGTTGAATATTTGAGCCAAGTAAGAACAAAATCCTTCTAGGGGAAAAGAATTTACAGAGGAAACAAGACACATTGTCTTTATTTTATTGTCAGATATTTGACCTTTGGTGTGAGCTTGACCTTGAGCTGACACAAGGGCAATATGAGTTATGCGTATTGCCTTGTTGAGCTGAACATTTGAGCAAAGTTATAAGAAAATCCTTGTCTTATAATTCATTGTTAAATATTTGATCTTCAAGTGTGACCTTGACCTTGAACCGGTACAACTAGTATGTTTTCTGCAAATTGCTATCATTAGCTGAACATCTGAGCCAAGTTTGAAGAAAATCTTTTAAGGGGTATAGGATTTACAGAGCGGACACGAAAATTATCTGACCTTCCAGTGTGACCTTGACCTGACACAATGGTAACATGTGTTCTGCACATTCCCATTTTGAGGTTAACATCAAAGTCAAGTTTGAAGAAAATCCTTCCATTAGTATATGATTCACTGAGCGGACAAGGTGGAGATGGACCGACTGACCGACGAGACAAAGCGATTCCAGTATCCCCTCCCCCCAACAAACACATTCCGTGGTGGGGGTATAATGAATTGTATAAAAAGCAAAGTATGATTTAAGTAATTTTTGAGGTCCATAACAAGTTGAAAACTTCCTCAATGGGATAAATATGACAGAAAACTGTAGGATTTTTATGTTCATGCAAAGCATATAGCCATTTCCACATCTGTATCTTTAACAAGCCACTTGTTGCTGTTCTACTGTTGAACAACCATACACTGGAAAGTAACAAAAAATGACATGTTTGAAATCTAGGAAGACATATTAATTTAATTACCTGCATCTACAGTTCTTTGACAATGCCATAGAATTACTTAATTCTTCACAGTAGATGTTCAAACTATTTCAAGTTTAAAGTATTGCAATGTTTCTTAGAACATAATGATATTTACTTATTTGATTGTTTATACTGAAAAAAGGTTTAAGAACAAACATTATAACAAGTATTAACTAAATACTTATGATTTCATAGAAAAGGCTGCTTTCAGTGCTCTAAATTTTTCCTATGATCAATGGTGGTAACCAAGATTTTGCTCAAATGTGACCAAGACTAAGAGCTGGTGACTATTGTGTCAAACCTTCAGACCAAGTTTCATAAACTATATACCCAATTTCCTTCAGGCAGTTCAAAAGTGACATTGACCTTGATCAGAGACAGTCAAAACCTGTGCTCTGTAGGTCATCTTATCATTGTGTCAAATAGTTTCAATTTCCTTTAAACAATTCAAGAGCTACAGAGGGAACATGAAATATTCACACATTATATCAAATAGTTCAAATTTCTTGCATCAATATTTTCAAGACATGCAGAACAGATAAAAAACTTCCTAAAATTGATGGACAGACAGACAGACTTTAAAATGCACAGGCAGACAGACAGATGAACAAACATTGGCATAATGAAATAAGCCCTTACAAGGATATAAAAGTCGCACACAAAAAAAATGTTAATTTCAGTAAGGGATTGAAAATTTCAAAATAGGAAATAACACATTTTAGTTCATTTGCATTAAGTCTGTTATGGATGTTTCTGATAATCTCACTCACAAACTGTTGGGCAGATCTAGAGAATAGCTGATTTCATTACATAATGTCTTGTAAAAGCAGCTGCCATATATACATGTAACTGTGCTTTCTCCACCAATCAGATAATGCTACATTCCAAGACATGTCCTATTAAAATTAAATTCTATGTTATGTTACTATTTAACTGTACTTCCCAGTCTATTATTGGATCTATAAGTAAGATAAGAATATGAAAGATTCTTCCTAAAATTTTCATATCATTAAAAGTTTAAAACATTTCAATAAGTTGCCATGCATTATTGCCAGATTTCAACATTAGGTATCTAATAAATGAAATTAGATAATATATTTATTTTATTTCAGTTAATAAACAAGCTATAAATGAAGGTGCTTCTTATAGATACTGATAAAAGTCTGAAATGACTATGGTCTTTATGTTACAAAGACCATAGTTACTTCAGATTTTTAAAGGAGTAATTCATAATTAGGCACGCTTTCAAAAGTAAATGAAGATTTCAACAAAATTGAAGACTGATGATATAAACAAATTTTCATATTTTATGACAAAGACCCCAACCTTTTTGAGTTCCAAACTGAACTAAGATTTTTCTCTTGCTCACACCTAGTAGACAGCCTTCTTGGCCAACACTTAAGTTGAAATAAGTACATTTGTATGAAGAAATTTGTTTGAGCATCTACTATCATACTATAATACATATTCTATCAAAAGGCACTTTGCACTGGCAAACATAAGTAGTGAGCAAATATAGTAGTTATTTTTCTTTATCAAGAGATCATAATTCAAGTTAGATCTTACACATGATAACACACCTTCTGTCAAAACTGAGTAAAACTGATTTAGAATTGTAGATGATAAATTTTTAAAGTATTACATGTAGATACAAATATGTGTAGATAGCAGATATTTCCTTGTCCTTACCAGGGATGGGTTACTTGTACTTGTACTCAAGTACTATGAGTAATTTGTTTTTTCTTGAAATACACTATTTCTCAACAATCTTAATGACACCAAAGGTCCTTTCAAACTGGTTAAAGCAACTGGTTAAACTGGTTAAAGCAAGTTCAGCAAGTGTGAAAAATTGCTGTAGGCATGTTCTTATTGTCTTGTGTAGAGGAGAAACAGGTCATTTAAGTGGCTATTATGATATAATTACCTATAACACTAACAGTTTAATCTTCTGTGGTCAGTATGCATGACAATCAAGGGTTCAGTTATTGTTGTGGTAAGTGGTTAATGAATAAAATTTGACTTTTATCAAGCTTATTCTTTTGCAGTTGAAAGACTCTTTAGTATTATGGGGAAATTATTCTGCCCTGACAGATGCATTCTAAGCATATTAAATTTTGGTCATATGTATGTTTGCCATGGTATTAAGCATGTGCTTGTAAAGTAATATAAGAGTTATGTATCTTATGAAGTACTTATTGTTTACTTATAAGTACCACGAGTACTACTCAAGTACCATTTAAAAATGTACTTGTACTTGCTGAGTAAGTCCTCAGTCATCAAGTACTTGAGTGGTACTTGAGTACTGATTCTCAGTACTTGACCCATCCCTGGTCATTACTGTCACAAAAATGATAAAGACATTATATGTTCTGGTTCAGTTGTCTAAAATTATTTCTAAAAAGGAAAGAGTTCTTAACGTTGGCAGTTTCCTCACAACAGTTACAACAAAGTACCTTATACTTTGAAACATTGAATTCCATATAAAAAGTGTCAGGTTTAATACATAAGCTTAGTACATTCTCCACTGTGCTGCATTAGAATGAGATAACACCAGATCTGAGTTTGAATTGAAACAGTGCACAGTCACCTTTAAGTAAAGTACTTAGCAACATACATATTTATGGTTCTTTATGCAGAAAATGTTCAAACCTTTAATATTGAAAATGTTTACTTGGAAACTCACAATCTTGCTTTCAGATGTCCCAAGAAGCCAACATGTTTGCACTCACTTGCTAAGGCCCTGTTGCTCTGCCCCCAGTTACAGCTGATAAAAGATTTATCTACAAATATAAAAAGAAAAGTAGACAATGCCCCCGAGATATTCAGATGCTGGGGTCAGTTACAGTAACAGTATACCAGTTTAAATGTTTATGTGTATATAACTTGTGAATCAATGTCACAGTCAGAACACAGAAGAGCCATTTATTTACTGATTTGAATACAGAAATAGAGCAGAATCATTAAAAAAAGCACTGGATCTGCACTTGTTATACCACAAGCCACTCTTTTTAACTACATTATGGTTATAGGGCCAATACTTTTTCTTCCTAAAATGTTGACATTTTTGGGAAGGCAGTAAAATAAAAATTGTTCATTTTCATGATTTCAAATAGTGGAAACATATAATTGAAACGATTTTGACTTCAATAAATATCTGCAGTGAATCAAAACTAAGAAGTAGCATAATGTTTAGTATCTTCAGTCTTGACTAGTAGGCTACATTTGTAGCATTGATAACTAAGCTGAATTTATTAACTGGTATAATATGCTACACTACAAATTGTGAAGGAGATAACTGACTAATGACTCTATACCCCTTGATTTAAGGAAAGCATGTATATAAACAGTATTAAACATACATTTGATGCTTTTTCTGAGACAGTTTTTAGGAGGGTCATTCATTGTATTATACAGAATTTTTACACTGTACAGAGCTGAGCAAAGTGTGAGAGAATCACTTCTAGTGAGGTCATATTATAAACAAGTTATAAATGAGTATTATCTAGTGTAGAATTAAAGTAGTGATAAGCGCAACATATTTTGTGACTTATTTCACTGTAACTGGACTTTCCATATGAAAATGTATAACGTTATAATGAAACAAAACAGCACACTGTTGACAGCCTGACAGGTCATCACCAGTTGCTACTGCCTTGCGAATACTACCATTCACTCTCTCCTATATTTCTACTCTAGAACAATTACAATGTTCAGCTATATTTAGGTGGGAGCTTGAAAACAAATCTTGCAAATGGTCAAATTTAAAACACCATGATAAAACAAAGCAATTTGAAGGCCTTTGATTCCAAAATAAGTTTCACCTTAAGCAGTCAATATTATGGTCATGATTAAAAATGAGCAATGCATTGGTATACTTAGAATACTATATTCTTGATACCGGAAGAACTTGTAGAATATAGTCTACCTTTTTCTGATTTTTAATTATCCACAAGGGCACACCTGTCCTTGACCCTCCAGAAGAGCTCTATGGCCCAATATTTTGGTTTCTTTTGAAGCCTCTGTAAACCATCGTCGGTGACCCCCGGTACATATTCCGCACAACTACATTATGTACCGTGGGATAATTGACTGCTGATTATTCGTTTTCATGAATATTTATTAGCAAAGGGATGTAACTCTTCGTCGAATGAGATGCCGCATTACAAATAGACACTTTTCAGTGTGGAGAGTAGGCATAATGACAAGTTACTTTAAATAGACGTATTTCCCAGGATTTAAACATAGGCGCGGAGGGCAAATTGTAACAAGTAATTTCATTGGCTGAGATTCCGCAAGGGAAATCTTACGGAAACCAATGAAAGTAGGTAATGAATTATTCATGAGTACGAAATTTTACCAGCCAATTGTCCCACGGTAGATAAATAGAGTGAAACGGAATGGATCGAACGTGGGTTTCCGACGATGCTGTAAACCATAGGGAGCCGGTGCAGTGTTTGGATAGCATATAAAATGCTTATTTGAACATCTGAACACACTAGAAAAAAAATTTCCCACCATCATGTATCATATAGACAAGGGGTGGAACACCAAAACCTAAAAATTTACACTTCTTTCTATTAATGTCATGTTTTTTCACAACTGAATCGGTTTCTAGGAAAAGCAAACGGTCTTTATATAGTCTTATGTCTACCCTTCTGAAAACCAACCAAACAAATATTCTATCTTAACCCGCTATCCTGTGCCAGGAAGAAACATCACGTAAAATTGCACAATTTTGACAGGTCGACAACAAACGTGCAACCGCCAACTTGTAGAGTAAAACTCCAATAGTAACGTTTTTTTGTAACGGCTATTTTCATTGGCCAAGATTACAAAAAAGTCACGTGATACAAACATGTCCGAAATCGGAAACATTGGGTGAAATTTGTACGAAAAGCTGAATTACTAATTGTATATCGAGTAAGCGAACGGTTTTTTAGCGGTGAGAGAGAAAGTTGTTGAAAAGTTATTGCATGCAGCCAAAAAACTTCGATTGCGAACGTTACTATTGGAGTTTTACTCTACAAGTTGGCGGTTGCACGTTTGTTGTCGACCTGTCAAAATTGTGCAATTTTACGTGATGTTTCTTCCTGGCACAGGATAGCGGGTTAAGATAGAATATTTGTTTGGTTGGTTTTCAGAAGGGTAGACATAAGACTATATAAAGACCGTTTGCTTTTCCTAGAAACCGATTCAGTTGTGAAAAAAACATGACATTAATAGAAAGAAGTGTAAATTTTTAGGTTTTGGTGTTCCACCCCTTGTCTATATGATATATGATGGTGGGAAATTTTTTTTCTAGTGTGTTCAGATGTTCAAATAAGCATTTTATATGCTATCCAAACACTGCACCGGCTCCCTATGCTGTAAACAGGAGAATGTAAAATTTTTAGATATAACATACAAACGATTTTCAGATAATCTTGATCTATTAAAAACAAATGAGGTAAATAATGTACTTTCCATGAACTGTCTGATCTTAAATGAGATAATATTCTCTCTTTAGGTAACTAACTTTTTGACCAGTTATTATATACCCATTTTCCAAATACAAAAATTACCATGTGAATCTCATGCCGTGTATGGATTATTCTGTATTTTATTTTAGAAAATGAAAATATGTTTTCCAGTAAAGGTACTTTATTCAAATTAATACAGATATGCTGAATGAATCAACTGAAATTTCCACTCCTCTTTAAGACTTTTCTAATAGCTTAAAGAAAAATTGTATTTTTCAATCTCTTTCTATCATAAAAACTCATTGACTGCCACAGGCATAAATCTATCTGTACGTTAAAGTTATATGAAATTTGTCAAACAAAATATATTTAAAAGATACCTTTTAAGTTTAAAACTATACTTAATATGACAGTGTCCGTATCCTTATGCCGACCCGCATACTGTTCCGGTAATGGCGGTATGTCAAATCGACAGGCACGGCCACGGCGTTTCTGAATTGTCAAGCACAAACAATACGAAGCAATATGTAACCCGTATCAAATGATGAAGTTCTGGTACAACTACCAAAACACGTAAAATATTTGTCCAAAATTTCCTCGAATATTTATGAAATATCGCCAAATAGGCTCCTAACTGGAACGTCCTCAACTTGTTTACTTTTCAAATGACAGCTGCGCATTTTATTTTTTAATTTTATACCTGCTTTGTGTATACAGCAAACTACACAACATGATACAGTTAAATACAACTAGACTGTGGTAAAGTTTGGAACTTTTAAATTTGTTTGGTATGTTTTAGAATTTTCAGTGTTTAGTTTTGACAAGCTGTTGTAAAGTCATTGTTATTATTCTGCCTTCCTATCTGCATGAGTGTATCTGTTGTACAGTGAGGCTGTCATTCTGCAGTTCTTATTTTTATTTGAAATATGGCCATAAGATGCATTGTGTATAACTTGCAGAATGGAAGGCATTGAGTATATTAGATGAAGGAGGAACAAGTGTACTACTGGAATGGAAACTGGGTGCAGTGTTATTACTACTGGTAATATGGGACATGAAGTATCAGCTAAAAAGGCTACTGTGGTGAAGGTTGTACTTTCAGTATGCAGATATGATGACAAAATGTTTATTCATTATGCTTCCATGGCATTTAGTTAATGAACCTTGATTTTTACAAATGTTACTAGCAAGTATTTACCAACATAAAACTTATGTACCTTGCATGTAATATAACAATGGAGACGATTTTCAACAGTAATTTCCCCTTCATGGACTTTTTGGTAAAGCTTATTTGACAAGTTGGGATGTTTTTCTGTTACTACAAATGCTAGTAGTATGAAACGTCAAAAAAAATAAGTAAATAAGTAACTATATGTATGTTAAATTAAAGTGTTCACTAATATTTACAAATTGCGGTGGAACTTTACACAAAACAACAAAATACAATTTTCTTTATATTTTCAGATGAAAGTGCGGAAATATTTATTTGTATACCAGGAGGAAGTGTACCACCTCATTCTGGTGTTGTAACATAACAGCTCATAAAGGCATCAATGAAGAAACCTAGATGAACTGAATAAAAACAACATTGAAAAAATAATTTACCATATTTAATGCTTTTATTTAGAGTGTGTATCTTAAGAAAGGTTTAAGCCATGGATGGAGATAATATTTTTATCCACATGTGCATGAATCAATGGCGTGTCCTTAAAAAATTGTTTCAGTACTTCCATATTTTTAAACATAATATGCTTTTTCAGTTTACTTGAGCACACTGACTTGGCAAGTGCTTGTTTCTGACCTTGTCAATTGTTCGAATTTAGCTCGTTTCCACTCTACGCAATACATAGTTTTTATTCCTATGATATCTCAAATGAGTGGGTTATGTTGGATCAAAAACCAAGTCCCAAACTTAGATCAAATGAAGCTAGTTACCAGTCACATTTTTACCTATTCTTTGTTATAATCAATCACTTAATTTGTTTTGATGATGTCTCAGACGAGTTTGAAATTAGGCCAAAACCAGATCAGATCAACGGAAACAATTTTGACCATTCTAGAGATCACATGTTTTACCCATTCTTGAAACTTGTTCACAATGTCTTTTTGATATATTGTACATGTACATAACAGGGACAAAGTAAAAACTCATGTCAGTGGAAAAGCTAGATACACCCTAAAGGTCCAGAAAGTTTGTCTTGACGGTTTCTTTTATACTTTTAAATCTTCATGATGTGCTGTCATTGTTATGTAGGCATGTAAGATCATATAAAAATACATTGAGAGAGCATGACTGTCTTTGTGATCTCACGAAAATACATGAATTAAAAAATTGAGTCAGCTTGGATACAAATATAATATAAATAGACTTATTTTAACTGTGAATATTGTATTTTTTCATGTAAAACCTGTTTTCACTTCCAAGTTTGCATAACTTGTTAATAGAACGAAAATCTGTATTTGTTTAACGAGAACAGACAATTTGTTTTGTGTCTATTCATTTAACCATCTTTGAACATTACAACCCCTGTTGATCTGTTATTGTTTATGAGAATATTCTTATTTTTATTAAATAATCCTGTTGTCGAGCGGGCGAGGTATGTAGGTTGACGTTAGTCCAACTCTTCATGCCAGAAGTGCCTGGATGATGGCATGAAGGGAAACGCCTCGTCTTTTCAGGCTATGACAATTTGGAAATGTGAATGTTTGCCGGGCAAGGCTCCGCAATCTCGAGTGCCCTTCGCATTATATATGTGGCACAGTGCCTTGGGTGCGCAATGGGTCGTTGTGCTTCAAGCGAGTCTGTCAGACATTCACAATTTCAAATTTATCGACAGACAGGTAGAGATAACCAAAAACCAAGACTGACCATTAGCTAAAGTACTCCTCTTGCATAACACCAAAACTGCGCATTAGCACCTCCAGTCGTGTTAGTCTATATGCTTTGACCACAGGTCAATAATATAATGCCTCTGTCATGTATATATAGACATAACGGAATAGAGGGGTTAAAATGTTCGTCTCATTTGCTATATAAATACACTGAATAGAGCAGTTGATGCAGTGCATCAACTCCTCTCCCTATACAATGTATAGTGAGACTAGCGTACAAGGTATCTATTTTAAGACACAGGAGCTGATGCAGTGCATCAATTGCACTGGCCTATGATCTCTATAGATCGTATAATAAGGAGCTGATGCAGTGCATCAACTCCTCTGTTCCTATTATACGGATACGCTGGTTAAAGTGCGTAACAATGAATTTAGAAGTGAAATTACAGCTTGCACCTTCCATTCTACATTTAATGACCTACTCTAGATTTAAATAATAGTGTGTTGTAAAAAGTCCGGGCAATGATAATTTCGTATAATAGAGATGAAAAAAGGATATTGTTTCTGGCTACACACCTCGCGCTTTTGTAAAAAGTGGAACCAGGATGTTTAGATGTGTTTAACTCTACATAGTTTTGATTTGTATTGTTTAGAGTGTGCGATGCTAGTTAAATGCAATACACGTACGTTGGTATAATCTCCAATTCTCTATATAAGGTCCCTTTATCTTGGAAAGTAATAGAACATATACGGACGTATGGCAGAAAGGAACTTTTTGCACTATAACCTGATTTTCAGCAATTTAATCCCATAATTCTAACGAGAATTAGCTTTTCCGACGTAAATAACCAGTAAAATACGCATTTTGAGATTTCTGTATATGGCAGAAAAGAACTTTTTGCACTAAAACCTGATTTTCAGCAATTTTAACCCACAATTCTAACGAGAATTAGCTTTTCCGACGTAAATAACCAGTAAAATACGTATTTTGAAATTTCTGTATATCCTTTAAACGACGGTAACGTAGTAAAACGTAACCGCGAAGATGGCACCTTTAGGCCTCCGTAGATTCCACATTGAATACCCAAATGTGGATGCGGCCCCATCACTGGAAAGTATATATGGCAAAACACGGGATGTCACGTGATCAAGATCAAGGACGAATTTTGGACATCGCTGTATCCATTTAAAAACGTATGTCCGTGCAAATTCGACAAAATGGAAAATCTGACTTCTACCACCAACACATGTTTCTGAGCAGGTGCGTGTCACGTGACCTTTCCTGCCAAAATGTTGTATTTTTAGAAAAGATGAACATTCAAGGTAGAGGAGAGAGACAAAGCTATGCATGCTGGCAGGCGCGTAGCTGCCTATACGCGAGTACGCAGCTGAATCCACATTATTTTGACCAAAAAAAATTTATGCTAAAATAAATGGATTTTCGTTGGTCAAGAAAGCTCTCCGGAGGCCCCAAAACGCACCAAATTGCACCATTTATTTCAAAATTTTCAGGGGGGGCATGCCCCCTGACCCCCCTAGATTATTTTGAATCCACATTCTTTATAGGCTAGCTACGCGCCTGGCTGGATTCACTGAAACTTGGTCTTCCTTCCATTTTTTTTTTTCTTTTTCTTTTTAAAGTTGGCCGAGCATACATTGTCATGACGCCCTGCGCATGACGTCACTTTCTAGAATCACGAGCTTTTATCACACCACTAAAGCACATTTTTATAAGGTTAAAATATCCGAGTTTATGCCCAATCGGACTGAGAGACGAAACATGGAGGTAGGGGGTCTCTAGGAAAAAAGGTTATTCTAGCATAAAATCGCTTGTTTTTGCCCGTTTTGCCTATGTTTTACCGAGAGCAAAAAGGTGTGTAAACAAGGAAGTTCTCGCGCTCACGCGCTGTTATAACCCGTTTTCAGTTATGCGCGTAACAGGGCGTTTGTAAATAATGGACGCTGATCCGTCTTTTTTGCCCCAAATCGGCAGTTTATGTAAATTCGCAGGTCGGAACGTAGACGAAACATTCATGATTATTGATTAAATCAATGGCTGGCCTTGTTCAATTGTAAATCCACATGAAATCCTTCCAAATATTTTTTAATCGACACTTTATAAGTTTCAAGATGGCCGCTCGACAAGTTGAAAACACGTGTCGCCCTGAAACGCATATTTAAAACACGTATCCATAACAACCTAAAGGCGACTGTACTATTATTTATTTATTTATTTATTTATCTATTTTTTCGTAAACATGTCTTTTCTAGATCATTTTATGCTAGAATAGCGTTAAAGCACGTTTTTTTGTGTTATAACATCTGCAAAATCCCGAGGGATATGCTGGTGCCCGAGCCCGTAGGGACTCTGCAGAATAGCAGAATCCCTACGGGCTCGGGCACCAACTTATCCCTCGGGATTCTGCAGATGTTATAAACGAAAAAACGTGCGTTAACCCTATAAAATATCCATGATATAGTAAATCAGACAGAAAACTGCACTACAAATCTCTTATTTCTCAGAACAGTATATGAACAAGAGGGCAAGGATGGTCCTGAATTGCTCACCTGAGCACTTTGCCTGTAGATCGGTCTGCTGTTGAGCAAACACCAAACACAAAATTACAGTTTCTGAATTGTACATTTTCAAAGATCTTATATTTTATACAAACAGGAACAAACTTGGTACATATCCACCAGACAATGCTTCATTTAAAGTAAAAAAGTTTTTTTCTAGACAACCATATTTAAAACAAAAACCCCTGGGCGGGGTCAGTATAATCTGAATTTTGTTGAGGTCAACTATACAATACTACACACTAAATATCCAAAGTCTAGAGTTTACAGATATCCGAGATATCACCAAGAAAAACAACCTGAACAGGTTTCCTTAAGACTTGATTAAAAATTTGGTCTCTAGAATTTTAACAAGGTTTTCCTTTAATTTGGCCCTGCGACCTAGTTTTTGATCCTGCATAACCCAATTTCGAACTCTTCTGAGATAGCATCTAAACAAACATTCTAAACAAGTTCAATTAGGACTTGATGAAACATGTAGTCTTTAGAGTGTTAACAAGGTAAATTGTTGACGACCTACGACAAACGACGGACAACACGCCCATCACAAAAACTCAGCCTGAGCATGCTCAGGTGAGCTATAAAAAATGATTATTGCTGATACCTTGAACAGCTTATGGCTGAGTGGGTTATATTGCCTATATTTTGTCATAAGATAGTACGTTTCTTAAACAAAAAACATATGATAGCCCTAGTTCCCTCACCTCAGTACTTTGGCTGTGTGTCTGCATTGGAGGAAAACAACAGAAGCAAAATTACAGGTTCAGAATAAAACGTTTCAAAGATCTTATATTTCATACAGATATAAACCCCGGGTCGGGCCGACTTGACCCCAGCGACTAATTTGAACAAAATTGGTACAAATCAACTAGACAATGCTACATCCAAAATATCACATTTCTAGGGCATACAGTTTCATACAGGAAGATTTTCATTTTTTACAAAAGACAATGTAAAACAAGTGACTAAATGGTAAAAATTTGAGCTGTTTTTGTAAAAGTCAACTATACAATCCTACATCCCAGGTAGGTAGGTAGGTAGGTTGGTGAGTGGGGGAGCGGGGGGGGGGGGGGGGCGCTGGGCAGGCAGGCAGGTAGGTAGGTAGTATAGTATACAGTATTATGAAAAATTGATCTACACAGTAAACAGATACAGATAAAATTACAGTATAATTTACCTAAGCTGAAATAAGTAAATAAAGAAATAATTATCAAAAAATAAATATTCTTGTTAAAAAGTTAAAACTCCCATTACAAACTTTTCATTAAGAAATCTTTAATGGTAACTTTAAATTTATTACGATGTTGTTAAAATGAGGGTAAACTGTCCCAAAGTTTGGACGCTAAAAACAAAATGATTTTGAGCCGGAACCTTTAACCTTAGGGAGACTATATCCATCCTTATTGCGTAACCTGGTATTGTAACTATGGACTGAGTCTTGAGCAACAAAAAATTCATCCATGTAACTAGAGGCCAAATTGTTCCTAACCTGAAAGACATGACATAACATAAAATGGTGAACCCTTTTCTCAGTGGGTAACGAAGAAAGATGATTAAAATGTTCTTTACCAATGCGGGTTCGGGCATCCAGATTAAGTACAAATCTTATCATTTTATTCTGAGTGGTTTGTAGCTTGTTTTTGAAGCCCTGAGATAAATCATTATACCATACTGAGCAGGCATAATCTAAGTGACATTGTACTAAGGACATAATTAACAGCTTTTTAGTGTATTCTGTGAGAAACTCTCTGTTACGGTAAAGAAATTTTAGACGTGCATTAGCTTTCTTAAGAACAGCATCGGCTATAGAGGCAAATCATAAATGCTAATCTAGAGTTACCCCAAGATATTTAACTGACTTTGTAGATTGAATGGAGGTGCCACTACAATAAGTATCTAGAATGGACTTTGACTTATGTTTGTACTTTGACCTGAAAACAATGGACTCGGTTTTACCGAGATGTAACGATAATTTATTGTCAATAAACCATTGACTAACTAAGTGTAAATCTTCAGTCAGATCTTGTTCCACTTTGGAAAAACACTTGTGTGACACTAAGATAGCTGAGCCATCGGCATAAAGTAACAATTTGTTTTTATCACCGCTGACATATCATTAACATAATTAGGAAAAGCAGAGGCCCAAGAATAGAACCTTGTGGCACACCACAGGTGACAGTGGTCTAAGGAATATGGTTTCTTGCAAGATATCGAAGGTCTAAGGAATACGGTTCTTGCAAGAAGAATTTCAAAACTTAAATACTTTACACAAATATGACCCCAAGGCAGGGCCTATTTTGACCCATAGGACATAATTCAAACAAACTTGGAAGAGGTTTACTAGACGATTGAACATACATAATATCTAAGTCCTAAGGCAAAAAGTTTCAGACAAAAATATTATCCATATTTTCTTTTGATTGAAGCCAGTGACCTAGTTTTTGACTTGAGATCACCCATAACCTGGCTTGAACTAGAAATCACAAAGGCATACCCTTTGTCTAAAAATCATGATATCTGAATTCAAAATGTGGCTTCAAAAGTGTTTACAAAATTTGCCTTTGATTCAAGCCAATGATCTTGTTTTTGACCTCCAGATGAGCAAAATTCAAACTTGATCTAGGTATCACCAATACAAACACTTTCACTGAAAATCATGATGACTGACTTCAAAATGTAGCGTCTAGAGCATTAACAATATTTTCCTTGAATTTGAGCCAGTGCTTCAGAGGTCAAATGGGACAAATGACATATAGACGCATTGTCTGAGATTGTCAATTATCACGAAGAAATTTTGCCGGCCCTGATGGGGATTGAAGCGGGATCGTCACGACTGACAATCAGATGCTCTACCGACTCAGCTAGCCGGGCCGAAAGAGGACGGACAGAGTGAGATCACAAAAGCTTACTATAAGCACGTTGTGCTCAGGTGAGTTAACAAGTGACCTCCAGTCAGATCAATTTTGACCCTAGAGAAATAAAGCAGTCTTTGTAAAGATCTGTTATAAAATGCTAGATACCAAATATCTATCGTTTAGAGCTAACGGTTTCTGACAAGAAGATTTTCAAAGGTTAAATATTTTACAAAATAGGACCCTCAGGCCGAGGCTAGTCTTGATCCGAGGGACATATTTTGATTAAACTTGTAGAGGTCCATTAGACAATGCAACACACAAAGCTATTAGGATTTTTTAAGTTTTCTCTATACAATGTATAACGAGTGGGACCTGGGCAGGTTTATTTTTACCATAATAATAATTGAACAATCTTTGTAGAGGTCTACCAAAAATGATATCTGAATTCAAAATGTGACCTGTTGAGTATTGAGAAGGTTTTCATTTGATCTGGTCTGGTGACATATTTTCTGATTATATATAACCCGATATATTATCAAGACAAACATTCTGAGAAAGTTTTATTAAGACTTGAACAAAAATGTGGTCATCTTAACTTTAAACAAAGATTTTGTTGGATCTGACCTGCTGACCTAGATTCTGACTCCACATGACCAAGTTTCGAATATGATCTAGAAATTATCAAGATAAAGATCCTGAACAATTTTCGGATACGAATAACATGTGATCTGTAAAGTGTTAACAATGTAATTTTCGGCGAACGACAGACAAACGGCCGACATTCAGCGATCACCATAGCTCACCCTGAGCATCTGCTCAGATTAGCTGAAAAGCATTTACTTCTGAAAATCGTTGTTACTGAGTGACGTCTCTGGTTAAGGTTTAATTTTTAAAAATTCTTGCCGAACAATTACCAGCATGGAACTGGTTTTTGTATGTCTGTTAACATTCATCAGCTCAAAAATGAGGTTCAGTGCATATCCTGGGTTCACTTAATATTATTTTTTTACCGACAATATGGGATATTATGGTTCTGTTGATTTAACAGATTTCACATTATTTAACGAAAAATAAAAAGCCCACCATCAAAAAGAACCAGCAATCCTTCCCAAACACCAGAACAAGTACTAGTTAACTGTTGTTGAATTTTTTTTAATTACAAGGGTTTGTTACATAAATAAAACGACAGCTGGTATTGATACTGATTAACTATTCATGCAATTTCCTTCACAGAAATGCACATGTTGAGCCAAAATAATTCAGTAACGGAGATGTTTCGTCCATATCTTAAACCCTTAAAACTAGAAAACAGATCTCGAATCATTCCTAGATGCTAATCTTTTCGATTTTTAGTAGTTGTTGCTGTTGTTTTAAGAGAAATAAATAGACAACATAGAGCCAAATTTGGCGGGAAAAGGAGGTGTGAACTTACAGTGATCTCTTCTGGCTTACGATACAGGTTTTGTGGCTAGACGCGCCGTCCTAAAGACGACGAATATTCTCCGTGGCCTAACATCTGTTTAGGGTAATCTTGAGTTGCTTCAATATTGGTCTGCCTTTTGGTTTTAATTTATATGACAAACTGTTCAATTGAACAATATTGCAAACAAGTTGACTAGTATAAGCCGTATCTTCTTTTGGTTTCTAGACAAACTAGAAATGTGCCCATAGGACACTGATGTCCTCTGCCACAGAAGCACCATAACAATATATGCATAGTATGTCTTTTTTAAATGTTTCTGTGTGGAAAAGTGCACACTCCATGTAGAGTCAAAGGTACTGTTAGCTGTGTGACTAACTTGCCAGAAAAAAAGACTTAACATATAAATACAAGGATTTATAAAAGCAACGACAGTGACCTTCAGGGGTGGATCCAGGATTTTAGGTAAGTGGTGTGCAAAATGTTCGGCCAAATATGTGTCCGTTTTCTACCTCATTTCAACGGTTGTGGTTATGCTAGAGTATACTGATTTGGCAATATCACATAGGTCGCTGATTAATCAATTCAATGTTGAACAACAAAGTGTACATTATTTAAAGACATATTCAAAATAGACCTACAAGAACACCTATGGTCCGGGAATTTTAGAGGGGCGCGCGCCGGGTGCCCACCCCCCCCCCCCCCGCCCCCAATCCCGGATTCGCTAGTGACCTTGACCTCAGAATCAATGTCCTTATCAAGTTTTATGTATCTAGGCCATAATGTGTACGTTGCTGGATCGGCTGGCACAGACAAATTGTTTTTAGTGAAGGAGATAGTGGCTTTGACGAGGAGAGCGGGTCGGAATGTTTATGATATTTTTTCTAATGTACATACTTTGAAACAAACAAACAAACGAAATAAAAATACGTCTAAAATTTTACATTGTTGGCATAACAGATTTTCAATCCGCATTGCATTCTGACCTACGTACTATCAAAATATGTATTTTTTGTTGAACTCTTTTACATCATAGACTTGTCCATTCTTTCTACAGAAACATAATTCGATAATCGGTTTGCTTTTTGATAATGCGCAAAAAGCGTGTTTCTGAAAAAAGGAAAAAGATAAAACATCAGTATGATCATTTTTTCATGAAACGTAAGGTTCCACAACATAAATGTCTTTGTGGCTTTTATCCGAGATCGTGATTAACAGTGTATATGTTGAGCGTCTGTATACGGAATAAGCTGAATAACTTCATGGAACAACTTCTGCTTATTAGCTTAGTATAAGTACTTTTCCAATTTTTCAGTTTTATTTCAATCGAATTCTTATGACAGTGATATTTTCTAAACGTATTTTCTACAGTTATAGTGTAAACCTGACAAAACGACAATGTATGAAGGGAGTCAACATGGTGAGGCGAAAAATACCGTAATGTATCTGCTTTCGGATAACATCTGCGACTATTTACAAATTACAAGACCATCCCCGTATATGGTCCGAATATATGGATAAACCAGTGTGGGCGCATTAATATATCAACGTTAAAGTGGACGTGTCATTTGATGCCTCTCGCCAACAGTCTAAAAACTATATTGGAATGCAAAAATCTTTCAGGCAATGCATGAATGATAATGATACAGAGCTCTGCTGTACACAAATATCCAAAATGTTCACCTTTATGTATATACAGCTATATTGTCTTGTAGTTTTCATCATAGGTAAGTTTGCTGATGTAAGGTAAGGCATTCATAGTCCATTTGTCATGTCACCAACACCTGCATATCGGCAGACAATTTCAATTTCCTCACAATTTTACATTTTATGTAAAGGCCTATGCATACAAGCAATATAGTATGGCATTACTTTGTTTAAAACATACAGCGGAGTTCACAGCAAATGTGAGACAATGAAAACAATGGAAAACTGGTTCTACAACAAATAGATATAAAGACAACTTTTAATTATACTAAGAAGTAGAAGAAAGCCACTTCAGAACGGAAAGACAGCTAAAGCACAGACGCTTAACGTTTGTCCTTGCATAATATGGTTTTACAGTAAATATGACATTTCCCCAAAACGTTTAAGGTATAACAGTTTTACAAGTCACAACTCACCTCCTCATTTGCCTTTTTGTGCTGACTAAAATGCAATAAAAGTGTAGAGAACAAAGGCATATGTTGTCAAAACAAACCTACTTTAAGCTAAAAACAGCAGGCTCTTCTTTTATCTTTATAAACATCTTTTGTTTCTCCTGTAAACAGGAAGGCTTAAAAAATGTGTTTCATTACTCTGTGTTCTGTTTTCCCACTGTACATATGAATGAAACAATCAATTATGATTTGTTCTTTTCAACTACTACAATGATAAGATACTGTTGTGTATCGTAAGCATTGCAAATACATTTTATCTTGATACCTGAATTAGATAATTATTGCTCTGTTTTTAATTGGCAGGTTACGGGAGAATGGGGGACATTGGTGGATTATCTACCCTGGATACTCTCTAATATTACTTTGGTCCTTTCATTTGGAATCCTCTGCTTTCATCGCTATTTTCTCTTTTGGTATGGTGATATTTAAGCCTAATTATTTGCCACAATGATAGTCAGATTAAATATTTAGTTTAGCATCATGTTTTGCTAATACCATAATGTTTGTTTTTTGTAAATTCTAACTTTTTATTTAATATATAAGTGACAATTTTCACACTTAAAAGTCAAGACAATCACAAAGAGAAACAAGGATAAAGTCAGAGGATTCCAACTAAAAGGACCAAAGTGCAATTTGGTCTACCTTTGATGTTATCCTAGTAAGGGAGATAATTTATTATCAGCAATGTGCCTCATTTAACCCAATGTGAGAATGGCATTGTTCATCTCTCAGACATGGAAAAAAACTTACTCGATAAATTTGCTGGGCAAGGAATAGGCAGGGCAGTGCAGCATGTTTTGATAGGTATTCGTAAAGGCCCTGCAAAGCAGTACACTCGTCTAACCTGGAAAATGAAAGTGAAACATCAAGAGTTCTTCCTGCTACAGAATATTACAGCAATGACAGAAATGAAGAACCTACAAATCAATGGTATGGTGAAACAATATAGTATTAACCGTTTATTTCGGTCGCAATCCATTGTGAAACAAGAAAAGTTGTTTATAAATGGGTATGTTTCTAGCGTCATGACGCGCCTTAAAAAAATCGGGAACCAATTCGAAGATAAAATACACTTCGAACCAAGGGTGGCTACTCTAATGTAACGCATATCATGGCACATGTCACTTCTTTGGTTTTTTCATAGGTACCGGGGCGTGTGTTAATTTCTTTTTATTTTCTCTGAAATATGACTGAGTATTTTACATGTTGTTTTCTGCAAATGAAGTTGAGCAAAATTTGGTCGAAATGGACCCGTGTTCTTATGAACGCAGAGGTTACTTCCCTTACATTACAGTAATCCCATCTGAGCTGAAGTATCACTGTGAAGGAAATAGTCGATCACACGTGATGCGGAATATCTAGTTTGATCAGTAAATACAAAAACAACAAAACTGGTCAAAACTACTTGAAAATGACGCTGAGGTGGCAGGAGACTGTTGCTAGTTGTTTAACTAATGGCCAGGGTCTGAAACCTGAATTTAATGCAAATCCAGGAAATAGGAAATAGGGTCACGCTACTGCTTAAAATATTTATGAATTCTATATTGTGATAATCACTGATTGATGTGGACATTCTTCAATGAAACGAGAAGCGTTTATTTGACCTTGATTATGCAGTTGTTAGGTTTACAGCCAAAAATCCGGAACTAATAACTTAATAGTGCTAGCTTTGAAAGTGAAAAAAGGCGTATTACATGAGTCTTGTGAAAAACTAAAACCTAATTTTTCAATCAAGTATGGATTGATTTTTGTCATGCATAGCATGATTTAAATGAGAAATTTCCCCTGATTTTTTTCAATTGACTTCGAGAGGTATGCATTTTGGATCGAACTCTGTTAAAAGTCATGCGTTTTCAAGACAGTTGAAACTAAGCAGGTATGAGTTCTTTAAAGGATCAGGTCAGATTGGCATTAGTATATGTTATTCAAACACCGAGGAACTAATTACGGTGCATTTTTTGTGTGTGAGAAGTTGCACACGTAGACAGGCGACAGGTGTATCGTGTATTTTAAGGTGTCTACTGTCCCCTGCCCCCTGATATAGAATCCTCACTTTTCAAATCCTATCTGCAAATATTTTGGGGTATAAATGCGCACCATTTATCCAGCGATGAGAAAATATGCCGTACGCATTTTGACCTCTTGTGTGTTCAATAGTAGGATACTACGTCATCGCGCACCTGTTTTATGCTCTTTCGCGGATCATTTTTTTAATGCATTCTGGAAAAAAACTTTCACCCGTTTTCAGGCCTAAACTAGAATTTAACATTATAAAATTTCTTTACGTATTTTACACAAAGTACACCAGCCAATCTTCGGTGCACAACATGATTTTTTGCAACTCTACAGATTTCTTATTGAAAAAGACCATTTTACATTTCAAGCGACGGATTGTTGACATCAAATGGTCCGCGAGTGAGCATAAAACAGGTGCGCGATGACGTAGTATCCTACCACTGTTAACAAAACATAATATACAAATGAAACACATAAACCAAGTATTAGATCAGTGAGGAATGGTAAAATATATGTGATTTCGCAGAGAATGGATTTTTTTCTGAGAGTTGTATTTCAAGCTTTGTTTTATCGAAACATTCAAAGGTTTCTGGTTACAATGCTTAAACGTCCAATGCTTTTGTTTAAAGACTAACAAAACGACAACAAGTGGCGTGTTTATCACCAGTTTATTTCGAGTTACTTTTGTATGCTTTGTTTTCTAGTAAATGCTGCTAGAATTATCGGCAGACCCCTTTTGTTACATAGTAGACGTGAAGACGCTTACAGTGTTGGAACTAACTGCTAAAAGAAAGCAACAACAAAAGAAACATATGTTGTATCAAATCTTACATACTATTTTCTATTATGAAAATTACCAGAACATAGGACATCATTAAGGAATTTTTTCAATGGGTACAGTGTCCATCCAAACCTCTCCGCCACATGCTCATACATATAGTTTTTACCATGAAAATAGGTACGTGGAAATCTTTTTTCGAATCGCCACACACAGTAGTAGCACGCAACAGTTTTGGTAGTCACTGAGGTTAAGTAAGTTTGTTTTATCATTTAGTACTGGAATTGGTGCTTGGTAACGAAACTTTGTAGTAACTGTCACAGTCGGTTAACTTTTGACAGACAGAACAGCCATCACTGCATCGCTATAATAAAATGGCGTTTACAAAATACTGACATGTATACTGTGTCTATCGCAATGCTTTAATAATTATAGTGCACAAAGTTTCTTTGTACATGTATTTCAATATTTTTTAATAATAACGTAACATGTTGTTCCTGAAGGCTTCTGTTCTAAAATTACAGATAAAATTGGTGAAGTGCAAACTATTTCCATGGTGATAAGCTGGTTTCTCATAATCTTCAAAATTGCCTGAAATATCTGAATATGGCTATCGACAGAAGAATTGTCCACAATGATGATGAAACAGCTGGATTCCCACCTACAAAAGACGTGTAAACATAAGTAGGCTGAAATATTCTGTTTTCTTTAAAATCACGTAAATATGACTGATATTGAAATACTAGCGAATGTCAAGTTGTCAGTTAAATAATTCTTAGTACAACAGATAATATTCACCGTGTCCATACGTTACCGGTGGAGGTGGTGCAAGAAACGTTGGTGTGTGGTATATTACGCTGGTTTTGTGGAGAAATTGGGACACACAGGTAAGAAAATTAAAACTTTTATGCGATAGTTTATCAAGTTTTGTATCGAGACTGTGCGCAAGATGATCTCATATTATTTACGAATTCTCGTCTTGGCCTGCTTTCTCCCAGATATTTTCCGTTTTCTGTATCATTCGTGAAAAAGACGATCATTTATGAGTATGCGCTAAAACAGGGCATTGAAAATTGTCGTAAATGCAGTGATAGCAACCCCACGATGAAAGTCCAGCTTACCTTTACTAGAAAATTCCAACTGACACTAATTTCGCACTTAGTTTACTTCATTTGACGAGTAAAACTGTCGGGAAATATGTTTTCATGAAAAAACACATGGTAACGCTGGTGTAGGTGGTGCACAGCCTGACCATGCCTGTAACGCTGGTGGCATGGTGTTTTAGTAAAATCGCCTTTCTTTACAGTTTTCGATATTGAATAATCAAATTATAGACCTGTCTGTCAGCTATTGTTAAAACGAAAAATGTTTTACACACTCTGAGTGGATCACCGTCTTTCCGGATGCATATTTGAGCTCTAAGTTGCTGTTCAGAGTTTGCTATATATTATCGTGTTTGTCTGCTTTCTCCAAGATCTTTACAGTTAAAAATTGATAGTAATCTCAATTGGTGTCCTTTTTAATTACAAAAATGTAAAATATTACAGTATAAGAAGACTACAGTCGAAACTCTCCAGAAATAGAACAGTAAAGTTCTATCAAGAAAACTACCAAGCAGGGAAAACTTATTAGCTCGACTGGAGAGCTATCCTACTACCTGGACGTCGGTGTCCTGATTTCAGATTATAGTTTTTGTGCAGGAAATTTATGTTTTACTCTAACTTCTTTAGTTCTTTAGGGATTGACTTTCAAACTCCAAATATATGTTACTTTTTCATCGCACACATAATATGTGGTAAGGTTCATAACTGTAGAACCCAAATTTCCACAATGATTCTCCCTTTTAATTTTGAATTTTCCTTAAATGCTGTAATATTTTACTATAACTACCTTATTTCTTGATGAGTTTTCAATGATAAAATATCATATGATATTCCATATACCATGGAGAAGACTTTATTCGGAAGTGTTTCCTCTGGACGTACACTGTATGACTGATCTCAGTATGTGAAAAATGTGAAACTACATTTCCTTTTTTAGCTCAGTCTCGTATTACAGACATCCAAAAAGCGCACCAGTACATCCAAATAATAGGGTTATATTTTCTTGTTTAACTTTACTATTCAATTGTTGGTATTTAGCGTTACAAAAACGCCCATAGATTTAAAACGAATACGAAAACGCCCTGGTGACCATGTCTTTTCCAAAATGCAACCGATTTCACAATTTATATAAATTCATCCCCAAGGGAGATTAGTGCAAAGTTATTTTTAAATTAAACTCGCAGTTTCGAAAAAGACGATTTTTAAACTTTCCAAAAATAAAGGTATATGGCTAAAAAAGCCCCCCTCCCCCCACCATCATTCTTCCCAGTAGACAAGTTAAAAAAAATATTTGAATTTACTTCAATAGCAAGAGCGATTGCGACTAGGAGGTTTGGCTAGCTACTATCATGTATCATATGTCAGATGATATAAAACATGATTTTCCTATAATTTGACATCTTGACCAAGTTTTTTAATCTAACTTGACTCAAGTTTCAAACTCGTCAAAGAATTCGTTAAGACAAAAATTTTGAACAAGTTTTATTAAAATCGGGTCAAAAATGTTTGTAAAAGAGGTTTTCTACCGAGCTGAGCCAGTGATCTAGCTTTTCATCCTACATGACACTGATCTTCAATTTCTACAAGGTTTTATTGAGATGAAAATCTATGAAAATCTTAACAAAAATATGGTTTCTTCAGTGAATTGTTCTTTTCATTATTTAGCCAGTGATCCAAGTCTTTGAAACCGCGTGATCAAGTTTTGAACTCGTCAAGAGTTTTTAGGTTAACATTCTGACCAATTTTTATCTAGATCATAAAACATGTGGACTCTTGAGTGCCGACGAGCAAAATGTTAACGGACGGAGAGACAGACAGACAACAGACAAAAGTTGACCCCTATATCTCACTGACAAAGCATGACAAAAAGCCACAAGTCAGAATGATGATCGAATGTCAATATACTGATCAGAAAGTTTGATTCGCATTAAGGATTATCATGCCTGATTTCACTGAAATTTGTCAACTGTATGATATTTGAAAACATAGTTCATAAGATATGTAATCACGTTGAGTGACATAAATAAAAGGTGAACAGCGTTACTTAACACCAAAAAAAAAAAAAAAAAAAAAAACATTTAAAATGGAATTATTTTTTTCCCCCAAAATATCGGAAAATTGTGTACAAGAAAGCCAGTTAAAAACCTTCATATATCAATTAAATCGTTATAGGCCAGATCAGGATTATTTGGAGGAAATTTCGCCATATTCCGAGTTTAGAAAAAAAATGAGCATGTTTTCAGATCGACATACGAAAAATTATGTTAACAAAATGCAAAATAAAATTAGTTTTAGTACACGCTTGTCCATGTAAAGGTTTAACACCTGGAAATACGTCTATATCGATTAATTGTTGAATGCAAAACAAAACCATGCTACATCCAAATCCTGATCTGTATCGCACTAAGACAGATTTGATCTTGCAAAAGTGACACCAATCGAGATTACTATCAATTTTTAACTGTAAAGATCTTGGAGAAAGCAGACACACACGATAATATATAGCAAACTCTGAACAGCAACTTAGAGCTCCAATGGGCATCCGAAAAGATGGTGATCCACTCAGACAGAGTGTGTAAAACAATTTTTGTTTTAACAATAGCTGACAGACAGGCCTATAATTTGATTATTCAATATCGAAAACTGTAAAGAAAGGCGATTTTACTAAAACACCATGCCACCAGCGTTACAGGCATGGTCAGGCTGTGCACCACCTACACCAGCGTTACCATGTGTTTTTTCATGAAAACATATTTCCCGACAGTTTTACTCGTCAAAAGAAGTAAACTAAGTGCGAAATTAGTGTCAGTTGGAATTTTCTTGTAAAGGTAAGCTGGACTTTCATCGTGGGGTTGCTATCACTGCATTTTCGACAATTTTCAATGCCCTGTTTTAGCGCATACTCATAAATGATCGTCTTTTTCACGAATGATACAGAAAACGGAAAATATCTGGGAGAAAGCAGGCCAAGACGAGAATTCGTAAATAATATGAGATCATCTTGCGCACAGTCTCGATACAAAACTTGATAAACTACCGCATAAAAGTTTTAATTTTCTTACCTGTGTGTCCCAATTTCTCCACAAAACCAGCGTTATATACCACACACCAACGTTACTTGCACCACCTCCACCGGTAACGTATGGACACGGTGATATTACTCTTTATAAAGAGAGTCGTTGAAGCAGTGATCGATAGATAGTCATTTATTCTAAATGAACACTTTTTGGGCGTCTAAATGCCTGAAGGATACATTTTTAAACATATGCTCTTCTTTAAAATATCAATATTTTTTCCCATTTTACAGAGAACACGCCAATAAAACGTAGCTTATGTCCCTTTAAGCAAACGATCAAAAAAATGTAAGAATGCCCTGTAAACGTAGCTGTTTATTTATTCTTGTATAATTTAGCGGCATTAAGAGTTACGCGTATTCAAGGAGGTTGCAGTATTAAAATTAAGGGATTATAGCACTGAATCGCTTGCTATATTTTCAGACAATAATTTGCTTTTCGTTTCCTTCTCTTTTATGTTACAGTTGCTAGATCTTGTTTCGAAAGGTTTCCACAACTATTGTTGGCCAGTTAGACGTCATATTCTTTAGTTATTTTTGTTTTATCATGTCTTGACATATGGTATATAGAAATAATCATGCAAAACAAGTCTTTGCAGAAGGACAAATTATCTTACCAATTCATACAAGTACATTAATTGTAACAGATACACATTGGAGCATACCGGTGGTCAATAGGTAACGCGCAGGACTGGTAATCCAGAAGTCGCTAGTTTGATACCCGCTCATCCACTATTATTTCTAAGTGTCTATCGAATGAGACGTTAAACCTTTTCCTTCGCAGTGACCTCCCCTTTATTCTTTCTCAAAGGGAAGTAACCGCTGCGCGGGAGCTTGAAAATGTTTGTTTCTCTAAAGCTTACTTGACGGTAAATGTCACAAAATTTTAAGAAACACTTGATCTTGAAAAGACTGAAATGGAATTTAATTATTGACCCCACACAAAAGTATTTTAAGATCTGAAATATGTTACCATTAGATGGTTTTTTCGTGGATTTCGTTGGAGCTGGTGTTGTAGGACTTTTAGCCGTTGATAATTTAGTGGATTGTGCAGTGCTTGTGCTTGTTTGTGAGGACACTGCTGATGTTTGAGTTGGTGACATTGATGCCGCTGATGTTCCTGCAGACATTGTTGTCATCGATTTACTTGAACTTGTACTGTCGTTCGGACCGCCTGCTGATGATGTGTCCATTTCGGTTGTCGTTACAGAGCTGGCTGTTTCTGCCGAGACTTTATCGAAAGTAAAAATAACAATAATTATTTCATTGAAAATAGAAAAAAGTGTCCTCGGATATAAGGTGAACACAACTATGTATCTGTGAATAATAACCCATAGTAGCCTGTCTAACCAAAGACCTAAAATATCACAAATGTGAAACTCCTTTATACCCAAATGAATACACTGTTTAATCACGCGGCAAGTCAACATTCTCTCCAAACAATGTCCTGTACAAAGCCTAAGTAGACGTCAGTAGTATATTTTAAAGTGACCAATTCAGTATATAAATTACTTTTTAAGTAAGGTATCAATTTGGATGCAAATGAATGTTGGATTGCATATGCAATTTGTTTTCATCATAATCAAATAGTTTTTGAGATATTTGAGATACACAAAAAACTAGCTTTTGCGAGATCTGTTATCCAGCTGCCGCGAGATTTTGTGAGATTTACACAAGTAGCCAATCTGTGGTATTTTAGGTCTTTGATCTAACTAAAGATTAGAGCTTAACACTGAATAATAGTCTTTGATCTAACCAAAGATTAGGGCTTAACACTGAATACTAGTCTTTGATCTAACCAAAGATTAGAGCTTAATACTGAATACTAGTCTTTGATCTAACCAAAGATTAGAGCTTAACACTGAATACTAGTAACCAGAGCAAATGTCACAACATGGACTGCGATGATACCTTTAAAAACAGCCCAAGCAAGGAATTTTTAAAGAGGTTAATGAGAACTAATGACAATAGAAAAATGAAAACTGCAAAGAGTTAGAAATAGAATACATGCTATCTTTAAGAAGATTTCTCACAGTATAGATAACGGTGTTAACAAGATATAAGATTATCTCTCCATTGTAAAGCTGGCTATCTTGCACATGTACTCAACTTAATCTGAAACAAATGGCCATACATATTGACTTACACCTTAATGAAATTCCGCTGGACATTTGCTTTTATCTAAAAGGATTTATGAATTCGCCATACATTTATAACAGCCTACCAGGATCCAACATTCGCATTTAAAATGATGCATCTAATGTGTTTCTTCAATGACTTAAGATTTTAATTATTTTAATTATTCCTACATATCCACAAAAGACATGACATCGGAACATTAGGGTTGTAAAGCTTATGTCTGGTGGCTGCAAGACTGATAATACAAAAGTGTCCTGATTCGCCTCTTTTTGTCTATCTGGTGAAGCCTAAATCTTTTCCATGCAACGGCATGCAAGGATAAATCATTTGGGAATTTTCTTTTTTCTTTCACCTTCCCTAAACTTTAACTAAATTTAAGTTGGTCGTTAGTCGTTTGGGAAAATCACAACCATCAATATATAAATCTTAATTGAGAAAAAATTATTATTTTAGCTATAAATCTAAATTGAGAAAAATTATGATTTTAGCTTGAGGTACGGTACAGCCGATAACAAAGGTGCTGATAGTTCTCGAAGACCATAAATCTCGCCAAATGCAGACTTGAACTTTAGGTAGCTGTTTCAGATTGTTTTTAACCTAAAACAATCCTGGAACAGGTCAACAAATCTGACGTTATAAGACTTTAATGGTTGACATTTAAAACACACTCCTTAAATAAAATTGTAAATAGGTTACTTACAGGCAACGAGGCATACACATACTGTAAGTACCAACAACTGCATTGTCTGAAAAGTTGCAAATATACAAATAAGCAACGACATGAAAATGTAGAAAAAGGTTAATTTACCGAAACAAAAAAAAAGTTCTATTTTTAATTCTAAAAAAAAAAAATTGAGACAAAATGCCCGCTAAAAGTATAATTATAAAAGTGCCTTACTTTCAAGCTTAAACATATAACCAAAAAAACGCAGAAGAAGGAAAAGTTGCAATATGTACTTCCATAAATGCAACAATTCAGCAACAAGAAACAGCCAAATAGGCAACGGAAATTTACAAAAAAGATAGAAACGCTGCTATACCTTTTTCCTTTCCAAGTCAATCCTATCCTGTATCACCGACCTTACTTAAGTATCTGGACTTAAACAATCTGTTATCATTTCAGTATGATATCATAACCCTCGTGTATCTTTAAAATTATCAAATATTTCACTATCTGAATTATAAAAGGGGGCAACATTACAGTCTAAAGATTTCCTACATGTCTGTATGAAATGTAAGAAGACGTTCAATAATTGTATTTGTAACTGTAACAAGGTTTATGCATAGATCAGCTGAACAGTTTTATCTAATTTTGCTCATTTTACCCACCGCAGATATTATTTCTCATTAAAGAAAAGTATATTTGGTTGATTGGCATTTCACATGCCAGTGCGCCACGTCACACGTTACAGGACGTTGTCGGCAAGCGACCAGTGTGCCACGTCACACGTTACAGGACGTTGTCGTCAGGTGACCAGTGTGCCACGTCACACGTTACAGGACGTTGTCGTCAGGTGACCAGTGTGCCACGTCACACGTTACAGGACGTTGTCGTCAGGTGACCAGTGCGCCACGTCACACGTTACAGGACGTTGTCGGCAAGCGACCAGTGTGCCACGTCACACGTTACAGGACGTTGTCAGCAAGCGACCAGTGTAGACTGGTATGAGTCTGCACATCTATGCAGTTTTATTACATGCAATATTCTCTCAAGGGATAAAGTTTTCCCCATGCCGATACCCTTTTAAATGACAAATGATTCTTCCCAATAGAAAGATGGACAATTTCAATCTAAACTATGATTAGCAAGGTAAGGGTTAAACTAAATTCCCATACATGTATCAACTCTTCCAGACCTCTTTAGGTGGATTTGCGTTTTGATTACTGTTCGTTCCAGTCATTCTGGAGGAATTCTTAGGAAACTCTAAAGGCGCATCTTGAAATGAAATTGCTCCTGTTTGCTCATAACAGCAGTTAACATGGTAATTGACTTTGAAACGTTTCTGCTCCTAAATTTATCAAAGCCTTTCAATTATTTATTGAACGTGATGGGCATTTTCTTTTTCGTATCAGATACTGTTTTGGATCTTAACTATTCATCTTAAACGGGGTCTTAAATTTCAAAAAGTCAAATGTTTCCTCATTAAATGCTTTTTCGTTTAACGGACACCATTAAAGCAAAATACCTGTGAATGAAAGATCTTTACAAAGAGATACTTCTAACGCGGTCGCCATGTCGTCACTGCTACAAATATTTTAAGACTTCTTAAATGTTTTGTACTCTGCCGGCATGATTGCAAGATCTTGTCTTTTTTTCAATGGGACAAGAAGTTTTTCAAATATATATAGATCGTTATACCTACCTGAAAAACAGCCTCTTAAGATACATGATTATCATGTTGATAACAGGTGTTCTAACTGATATCCCGTTATCAAAAATAACCGCACGTCTTATTTCGTTGCCGTTAACCTTAACCACACTATTGCGAAATTCCTAATAGTTCAAAAGGTTAGTTATTGAACCTTCTTAAATCAAAAATGTATTTCTATGCCGACTTCTGAACTTTTTTCAGTTTTTTACTTTTCTTTTCATTGGCTTGAAAAGTACTTTCTTTACTGAGTTAAGTGAAATGACTCGTATTTACATGTGTCATCTTGCTTTCATTTTTAGTCACACGCATTTGATGATGTTCTATCGATCATCTCTTGTTCGCTCGTATGTGAAAGCAAAGCCTTTTAAGTCTTAACAATCTGACTGAAGTACGGGGCTGATTTTAATCAGATTGAAGTCATAATGATTTGAAATTAGAAAAAAAGTATTAAGAACTGAGACATAAATAGGAATTCAAACCCCAATCAAGACCTATTTTTCATTCTTCACTTTTGGTGTTAAATATATTAAACTGAAATGAAGCCTTTGGGCATGCTAAATTACAGCTTTCTTAATTCTCTGGACATTATATAAACAAGAGGGCCATGATGGCCCTATATCGCTCACCTGAGTATGACTGCTTTTAACAAAGTTGTTACGGACCTGGTTAATTGACCCAAGATGACCCATATTCAAACTTGACCTAGAGATTATCGAAACAAGGTTTCTGACAAATTTCCAGGATATTTGGGCTGAAAATGTTACCTCTGGAGTGTAAAAAAAAGGTTTCCCATATTTGGGCTCTGTGACTTAGTTTTTGACCCCAGATGACCCATATTCGAATCTGAGCTAGAAATCATCGAAACAATCTTTCTGACAAATTTCCAGGATATTTGTACTCAAAAGGTAACCTCCAGATTGTTAACAAGATTTTTCTATTTTTGGGCCATCTGACCTAGTTTTTCATCTCAGATTACCTATATTCGAACTCTTCCCAGTAATTACTGGGACAAACATCCTGACCAAGTTTCAATAGAATTGAGGTAAAATTGTGACCACGAGAGTGTTAACAAACTAAGCGTGGACTACTATGGACGACGACATCGATCCTTATAGATCTGGGAGGCTAAAAAGCAACAAAAAAGGAAACGAAAAAGAATTAAGTACCTACTCATCCCTGGAAAAGAGAAAAAGAAACTAAAATGAAAGATTTTTTAATTATTTTGTGGGGTGGGGTTATGGAGCAAGTACCTAGGATGTGTCTAGGATTCCCCCGTAACTTAAGCTTTCAGTTTGCAAATATTAGCGTTATCTTATTTATGGTGTATATATGTAAGTTATAAGGCAAATCCAACATGCATTATTGAATTAGGCCAAATATGAACATGATGTGTACTGAAAAGATAATCATGTTAGTAGTGTAGTGGGTTGCAAATAAAAAGATGAGACCACAGAGCGGCAGCAATGCTCGTCTATTTTATTTATAGGAAATGAGCATGAAAGTCCTTACCAATCAAAAAAAAAAAAAGAAAAAAAAAATTTAAGATATATTAATCAAGGAGGGGGAGATGGTCTGTGGAGTCTGGAGGGTGGGGGGGGGGGCAGATACTGCAAGGGGGTGGGTGTCCCATGTGTGTGTGTGGTGGGAGAGAAGTACCTTCCCATCCCATGTCAGTAAGTTTTATGCGTTGTGCTTTCCAAATAGAAATTTTTTTGCTATGTAAGTCTTTGCAAAAACCAAGTGACCCCTGGGGTGGGGCTTATTTTTACCCCAGGGACATAATATGAACAGGTCCACTAGAGGATGCTTCACATCAAATTACAAAGCTCTGTGTCAAGTGGTTTTAGAGAAGACTATATTTAAAGTATTTCCTATATAACTATATATAAGCCCCAGGACGAGGCCAATATTGACCCTGAGGTCATGATATGAACTAACCTGGCAGAAGTCCACTAGACAATGCGACACACCAAATACCAAAACTCAAAGTCTTAAGGTTTATGAATAATCAGCTAAATTAAAGTTTTGTACGATGCTGACGATGATGACGACTCAGTAACAATAATAGCTCCACGTTTTCTTCGAAAATAGCCGAGCTAAAACTTGCATCCACTACTTATAGTGGTCAAGAGTGACAACTGATATCGAAATACCATCGTGCATGCAAAAGTTATGGACCAGAGTTTAAGTTTATTAAGTTTAATACCTATGTGACATTGACCTTTGACCCAGGCACCTGCGCCTTGCACGCGACACATTGTCTACTTATGGTAGTCATGTGTACCAATTTATTTTGAAATTCCATCATGCAAGCAGAAGTTATGGACTGGACACAAACTCCAACTGAACTTAAACCTCAATGCACTACTGTGTTCTTGAACTTTGACCTCGGTCTTGCAGGCAACACATCGTCTCATTATGGTGGTGAAGTGTACAAATTTATTTTGACGTCCCATCATGCATGCAGATGATATGGACTGGGCAAGAACTCAAACTGCACTTAAGATATATGACAAATACACAAAGTTCAACCTCCGGCTGTGACTTTGAACTTTGACCTAGGGATCTGGGTTTTGCACGGGACACATTGTCTACTTATGGTGGTCAAAAGTACCAATTTATTTTAAAATCCCATCATGCATGCAGGCGTTTTCGACCGGACACAAAGTACTCCCCAGCCACCACCCACCCCTATTTTATGGCGGGGAATAAAAGCATAAACAAGAGGCCCTAACATGATGGCCCTAAATCGCTCACCTGAGTCTCATTGCTCAAGTAACAAGTATTGTTATTGGTTGTTGTGGTTGTTCGTTGTTCGCAAGTTTGAATAAGTTTGCAATAAGTTTGAAGACTCTAGGTGTAATTGTACTCAAATTTTTTAGCAGAAATAGTTTTCACTCTACAGGTCCCTGTGACCTTGACTTTTAACCTACTGACCCCAAAAACCATAGGGTTCTCTTACTGAATAAGAGCGATCATCTTCTGAAGTTTGAAGGCTCTGGGTAAAATGGTACTCCAGTTACTGAGCAGAAACAGTTTTCACTCTTGAGGTCCCTGTTTACTTGTCCTTTGACATATGGACCCTAAGAAAAAAGGGGTTTTCTAATACAATTAGCCTTTAAAGTTTGAAAGCTCTGGGTGTAATGGTTCTTCAGTAACTCAGCAGAAATACTTTTCACTCTACAGGACCCTAAGACCTTGACCTTGGACCTACTAAACCCAAAAACAATATGGTTCTTCTATTTAGTAAAATCAATCATCGTATGAAGTTTGAAGACCCTGAGTGAAATGGTACTCCTGTTATTGAGTGGAAACGGGTTTCACTCTAGAGGTACCTCTGACCTTCACCTTTGACTTACTAACACCAAAAACAAAATATATTCTTTCTACTCAATAAGGGCAATAATCTTGTGAAGTTTGTAGGCTCTTTGTCAACTGGTACTCAAGTTATTGAACGGAAATCAATTGTGAGAGACAGACGAACAGACACCCATGGACAGGGTAAAAACAACATGTGTCTCCACCAGAAGGGCGAGGTTTGGGGTGAGACATAAGAACGAACAATTGTAGGTCTAGCCCTTGGTGTTTCACAGCAGCTGATTTTTTAAGTTTTCCCTTTATAATTCATTGTGTAAAATCAAATGAAACCCGGATGGGGCCAGGGTCATGATTTGAACAAACTTGCTAGAGGTACTCTAGACAATGTTACATACCAAATATCTAAGCTGTAAACCTTTTGGTTTCTGACAAGGAGATTCTTATGCCCCCGCCATGATAATGGCAAGCGGGCATAATAATATAGTGTTTACCCTGTCCGAGTGTGTGTGTGTGTGGAGGGGAACAATTTGTCAGGGCACCTTGTCCGGGCCAAAACTTAAAAGGTATTGAAGATATTAAGTTGAAACTTCATAAGTGAATAGATCTCACTGTGGAGAGGTGCAGTGCACAAGAACCATAACTCTTTTTTGCATATTTTTTTAGTTATTGCCCTTTGTATTTTTTCATACTTAATTCTTGTCAGGGGCATAACTCGAAAAGTATTTTCAACTTGAAACATCATAGCTGAATAGACCTAACTGTGAAGAGGTGCAGTGCCCAAGAACCGTAACCTCTTTTGCATATTTTTTTAGTTATTGCCCTTTGTAATTTTTCATACTTAATTATTGTCCGCGGCATAACTTGAAAGGTATTGAATATATCAACTTGAAACTTCATAGATGAATAGATCTCATTGTGGGGAGGGCCAGTGCCCAAGAGCCATAACTCTATTTCTCACAATTTTTTAGTTATTGCTAACTGTAATTTTTATACTTAATTCTTTTCCGGGGCATAACTTGAAAGGTATCGAAGATATTAACTTGAAACTTCATAGGTGAATAGATCTCATTGTGGGGAGATGCCGTGCCCACGAACCATAACTCTATTTCTCACAATTTTTGAGTTATTGCGCTTTGTAAAAATTTCATACTTCATTCTTGTTCGGGTCATAACTTGAAAGGTATTGAAGATATTAACTTGAAACTTGGAAGGTGAATAGATCTCATTGTGGACAGATGCAGTGCCTAAGATCCATAACTCTCTTTTGTATAATTTTTTAGTTATTGTCCTTTGTAATTTTCACGTCCCTGCCAAGATAAAGGCGAGCAGGCATATAGGGTTTACACTGTCCGTTTGTGTGTGTGTGTGTGGGGGGGGGGCGGCACATAAGTAGATGTTCGTGTCCGGCTAAAAACTTTGTGCATGGCTAGATTTCGGAATAATTTGGCATAAGTGATGATCACATAAAGTCAACATGTCGCGTGCAAGAGACAAGGTCAATGTCACAGTGGACACGTGATGTTTTGGCTTATTCCTTATATGGATAGAGTGAAAAAGTTGTTCGTGTCCGGCACATAACTTTGTTGCGCATGGTTGGATTTCGAAATAATTTGGCATAAGTGATCAACATATGAAGTCGACGTGTCCCGTGCAAGAAATATGTTGCTTCCTCAAAGGTCAAGGTCACAGTGGACACTTGAAGTTTTGGCTAATTCCCTAAATGGATATAGTGAAAAAGTTGTTTGTGTCCGGCTCATAACTTACTCTTGCATGGTGTGTTTATTATCATTTGATGACGACACATCCCTGCCCTGATAATTTCTTGCTTCTTGCCCATAATTTCAACACTTTCAGCATGCTCATAATGTCATTTTAGTAAGGCAGCAGATGTTGAATATGGAATTACCACACAAGGCAGGTGAGCAATAAAAACATACATTAATGTAATAGACATTTGTAGTGGACTGCATGTACATTATGTGTGCTTTGATATAATTATTAATAATATGGGCGCAACAGAAATAAAAGTAGAATCGATACGTAGGTTTTATTCCTTACCATTTTGTTGCCTTTATGCAATCTCGTAAAGGATATTAGAGAGACTGAAGATTTCATACTTTTAAGAGACTGCTGAACTTGTCTGTGAAAATGCACCACTTACCTGTTCATTTAGAAAAAAGTATTTTGATAATATTTTGTTTTCAAATTAAAGATGCTATCGAGTTTGTTATGCAGATACCGTTATTTTTGTCTAAAAAAATGCATTTAGCTTGGCTTGCTTTTAGATGCATGCATGTTATGTAGCTAGGTACACTGGAGTGGCTAGTGTTTAAAATCAGCAGTTATCATTTCCATAAAAATTTAGCTTTAAACCCTAGCTTATACTGTCTTCTAGAATAGTTAACATGTAACAAAAGTTAGAAAGGTAAATACCTGATATCTTTGCCTTGTCATATCTTATGCCATATTTACATGTTTGCCCACAATGTTAATTTACCAACTTTGTGTCCAGTGTCATTTACTAGGGGGCATCTAGTTCAAACTAGGTTTCTAGTTTAAACTTTTTCCTATATAACTACATGTAAAACAAGAGGCCAAATGGCCCTAAAGCGCTCACCTGGGTTCAAAGATAAAAGAAATTTTTATGAATGTAATGATGCATATCACAGACATGGACCAATGCAATTTCATTGCCATAGCTCCAAAAACAAAAAGTAGGTCAGTAGGTCAAAATATAGGTCATGAGACGACATTTTTGAAATCGGAACGAAAAGCTGTACACACAGTCAAAATTTCATTGCCGTAGCTTTAAAACAAACAAAAAATAGGCCAGTAAGACAAAAATATAGATCATGCTATGACGTTTTTGAAATCGGAACAATAAACTGTAAACATGGTCCAAATTTCATTGCCATAGCTCCAAAAACAACAAGAGGGTCCATGGGACCCTGGGTCGCTCACCTGCCAACAACTGCTCAATGGTTGCAAGAGTCAGTGGATGCAAATACAATTGCCAATTGACTCAAAGGGTGCAGGCAATAATGACCATGGGGACATCTTTGGTAGAGTTTCACTAGATGTCGCGCGTCATCAGGATTGTTAAAGCACAACGTGGACTATAATGGACTGAGCCTCATAAAAAAATATATCAGGCACGTATACACATGATACCTAACATGTTTAAAGTTTCAAAGCAGTATCTTGAAAAATGTAAAGTTTGTGCCGCAATATTTTTTTTAAAATCATGCCGTTATACAAAAATCTAGGTTGCTGTGAACTGAATGTTGGAACACCGTTCCAAACAGGGATTATGTACATGACACATGTTCACTCTATTGCCAATTCTGCTAATTATTTTAAAATCCAACCATAGATGCAAAAACTGTATGGGCAAGACACAAACTATCAGCAGTTAGGCCTATATAGCAGAACTTACTACGTTCAGAGGGTTGCTGTCACATGGATCTTGGAGGGAGGAACATGGGTTTCGAGTGTAACACATACTAATTTTAATTTTTGGTTGTAAGGGTTGCAGAGACTTTCAGTCTTTAAGTAATGTTATTTATAACACTAGAACTTTTATTAAAATACAGTGTACACAATTATAAAGAAAAAGATTCATAACGGAAAAAAATGTGTAAATGCAATCTTTAATAAAATAGAACAATATTAACCCTTCAAAATTATTTTTCCCTGACTTTTCACAAACTTTTCTGGATTTTTATTTTTCACTGACCAATTTTCAAAGTTCCCTGACAATTCCTTGACCTTGAAAAACAAGAACTGTCACTGTAGGATGACAATGCCCCCGAAGTTGTGCTTTGACTTTGAGCTGAGGACCAGTCATTCAAGGGTCAAGGTCAAACAAATATAGGTCAGTGGGAAGGTCTTGTCCAAAGGGGTGCTGTGTCCAAGTATGAAGTAAATCCACTTACTAATAAAGAAGTTATTGCCAATGTTAAAGTTTTTGGACAATTGGATCTTCAAGGTAAAGGTTATTCAGGGGTCAAGGTCACATAAATATAGGTCAGTGGAAAGGCCTTGTCCAAAGGGGTGTTGTGTCCAAGTATGAAGTAAATCCATTTACTAATAAGAAAGTTATTGCCAATGTTAAAGTTTTCGGACGGACTGACGGACGGACGGACAGTTCAAAAACTATATGCCTCCCTTCGGGGGCATAAAAATCAAATTTCCCTGACTTTTCAAGTCCCCTGGCAACCCTGAAAGATCTTATATTAACTCAAGTATTGTACAAGTCTGATTAAATTCAAATCAAAAATGAAGCTGCTATTGTGCAGACAAGGTCTAAATAGTTAATTTTGGCTCTTTCAGGGGCCATAACTCTGGAACTAATAATGCAATATGGCAATTTGAAGAAAGGAACCAAGATCTTATGGTAATTCAAGTGAAGATCAGACCAAAATTAAGACCACTAGAGTGCAGAAAAGCTTTTATCATAACTTGACCTAGTGACCTAAATTTCAAAGTCACATGACCCAGTTTCAAACTTGACCTAGATATTATCGAGATAAACATTCTGACAAAGATTGAAGAAGATCAGAGCAAAATTAAGACTACTACAGTGCAGACAAGCTTTTTCTATAGTTTGACCGAGTGACCTAGTTTTCAAGGTCACATAACCCAGTTTCGAACCTGACCTAGATATCATTAAGATACACATTCTGACCAAGCTTGAAGAAGATGGGACCAAAATTAAGACCGCTAGAGTGCGGACAAGCTTTTTCTAAAATTCGAACTAGTTACCTTGTTTTTAAGGTCACATAACCCAGTTAGGAACTTGACCTAGATATCATTGAGATAAACAATCTGACCAAGTTTGAAGAAGATCGGACCAAAATTAAGACTGCTAGAGTGCGGACAAGCTTTTTCTATAATTTGACTTTGTGACCTAGTTTTCAAGGTCACATCACCCAGTTTCGAACTTGATCTAGATATCATTGAAATTAACATTTTGATCAAGTTTGAAAAAGATCGGATCAAAATTAAGACCGTTAGAGTGCGGACAAGCTTTTTCTATAATTTGACCTAGTGATCTAGTTTTCAGGGTGAGATGACCCAGTTTTGAATTTGACCTAGATATCATTGAAATTAACATTCTGACCAAGTTTAAAGAAGATCGCACCAAAATTAAGACCGCTAGAGCGCGAACAACAGTTGTGAACGGTCGACGGACGGACGGACGACAGACGAAAGGCGATCACAAAAGCTTATCTTGTCACTATGTGACAGGTGAGCCTAAAAGTAGGCCAGTAGGTAAAAAATATAGATCATGCTATGACATTTTTGAAATCGAAACGAAAAACTGTGCACAAGGTCCAAATTTCATTGCTGTAGCTAAAAAACAAAAAAGTAGGTCAGTAGGTCAAAAATATAGGGTAGGGATAATGTTTTTGAAATCATCTTGAAAAACTGTACAAATGGTCCAAATTTATTGCCACAGCGAAAAACTTAAAAAATGAGATTTTTTTTTTTTGGGGGCTGAGGGGGGGACGAAGTGACCCCCAGGCGAGGGGGGATGAACCCACTAGGGTCACAGTGCATACTACCAAATATCTAAGCTCCAGCTAGGCCTTGCAGTTTGTGACAAGAAGATTTTTAAAGTTTTTTGCTATAAATAACTCTATGTAAAACATGTAACCCCTTAGGCGGGGCCAGTTTTGACCCAGGGGCCATGATTTGAACAATCTTGGTAGAGGTCTGCTAGACAATGCTCAACGCCAAATATCTAAGCTCTATGCCTTGTAGTTTCTTACAAGAAGATTTTTTAAGTCTTCCCTATATAACTCTATGTAAATCAAGTAAGCCCTGGGCGGGGTTAGTTCTGACCCCAGGGTCATAATTTGAACAATCTTTGTAGAGGTCCACTAGATGATGCCTCATACCAAATATCTAAGCTCCAGGCCTTGTGGTTTCAGACAAGAAGTTTTTCCTTAAAGTTGCCATAGCAACCAGAGTTCTGCATGGAATTGAATTCTTTGAACAGCTTTGGAAAAGCTTCATGCAAGGAACATCCCATGCAAGTTTCACTGAATATGGCCCAGTGGTTTCACAGGAGATGTCGTTTGAATGAAAATTGTTGACGCCTCACGACGCACACCGGACATTGGGTTATGACAAACGCTCACTCTGGCACTTTGTGCCAGGTGAGCTAACAAGTGACCCCCAGGGGTCACATGTTTTACATAGAGTTATTTAGGAAAAACTTTAAAAATCTTCTTGGCAAAATCCGCAAGGCCTAGTTTAGGTATTTGGTGTGTAGCATTGTCTAGTGGACCTCTATTAAGTTTGTTCAAATCATAGCCACTGGGTCAATAAAGACTCTGCTCTGGGGGGGTCACGTATTTACATAGTTACTAGTATATAGGAAATTCACATAAGAAACCACAAAGCCTAGAACTTAGATATTTGGTGTGCAGCATTGTCTAGTGGATCTTAACTTTGTTCAAATCATGACCCCTTGGTCAAAAATGATTCCGCCCCAGAGGTCACTTATTAGCTCGCCTGAGCACAAGGTGCTCAATGGTGAGCTATTGGGATCATTGGCGTGCGTCGGGCATCTTGCATCGTCAACAATGTAACTTTAAAGGTCATTTGACACGACTATAGCAACTTTGTCGATTCAAAATAATCATAATGTACTGATTAAAATGGTTTAACTGCGAAATTATGAAAATATTGCTTTTGATAAGAAAAAACGTGTTTTTGATGATCGGCTGTTTCCGTTTCGACATCGGTAGTTTCCGCCGCAATTTTTGGCTGTGACGTAGATTTATCCCTACTGCACCAGGCAGTAGTGCAGAATTACACTGCTCATAACACATCCGTTTTTAAATGAAAAAATAACACTAAACCACAAGTGCAAGAAACACGATAAAAGCACACTTATAAAAATAACTTGCTATAAATTAAATAAAATAATGTGTTTACTTATCGATTTTTATAAGTAAATTCAAACTTTGTGCCGGGAGAACGGGTTGTAATTTTACCTTAATAAATATTAATAGATATTCCAATTTCTTCCATGTTGTGGTTCTATATAAAACTATCTCCTCAACGTTTTTACATGCTGCGTATCACTTGATATTTACGTCATAAACAATTCTTTTTCATTTAAGTGTAGTAAAATTGAAGTGAAGTTAGGTGAACTAATGTGTTAACATTTGTTTCACTGGAATCGAAATTCACACTACAGTGTATTTTCACGTTGGGATATTGTTTGAAAAATAATTATATGGCATGTCCATCAAGTAGAAATTTGTGTCTGCTTATAAATTAATATCCAATGAAATGTCAAAGATCCATAAATCACGCCTTATACTGTGGGATTTATGCAAATTAACCTGCCCAAATGGGACCCTTGTATATTCTGCATAGCTGTCAAAACAAAGCAATTAACTTTTTTATGACCCAATCAATGATAAAGTTGAGACAAATAGCAAAATTTTATGGCAAGTGATCTTACAAAATTGATTGTATTACTTTTGATCAGTCACACTTGTGAAAACATTATGTAATAGCCTGTTCCAATTAACATATCTGAATGCTTTTTAGTTAAGAAGCTTCCATGCAGATACATATTTTAATTAAATAATTAAATGTAATGGATTTATTTATGATGAAAATAAAAATCATTCGACTTCTAAATGTGAACAAATTATTAAACAAGAGGGCCATGACGGCCCTGGATCGCTCACCTGAGTACTTTGGCTGTAGGTTTGCTGTTACGCAGTATTTCACTTTTTAATTGAAAATATATAAGTGCCTACAAACCAAATATGTAAAATATCAGTCAATAAATAAAGCCTCTATGACAGAAAGTAGAAATATCTATTATAAGCTATGGTGACCTTGACCCAGTGACCTCAAACCCTACCCATGGGTAGAGATCCTTGCAAGGAACCTATATATTGAATATCAAAGATATTGGTCTATAAATGAAGGCTTTATGAGGTACAGTAGATAAATCTATTTTTAGCCTCCATGACCTTTAACCTAAACTCATAATTTGAACAACCAAACAACCTTTCTGACAAACTGCCAGGATATTTGGACTGAAACAGTAGCCTCTAGAGCCTTAACAAGATATTTTTATTTTTGGGCTCTGTGGCCTAGATTTTTACCCCAGATGACCCATATTCGAACTTGACCTAGAAACCATCGAAATAACCTTTCTGACATATTTCCAGAATATTTTGGGCTGAAAATGTTACCTGTAGAGTGTAAACAAGGTTTTTCCAAATTTAAGCTCTGTGACCTAGTTTTTGAACCCAGATGATCCATATTTGAACTTGCGCTAGAAATCGTCGATACAACCTTTCTGACATATTTCCAGGATATTTGGGCTGAAAATGTTACCTCTAGAGTGTTAACAAGGTTTTTCCATATTCAGGCTGTGTGACCTAGTTTTTGACCCCACATGACCCATATTCCAACTTGAGCTAGAAATCATCTTAACAAGCTTTCTGAAAGTTTTTCAGGAAATTTGGGCTAAAAATGTTACCTCTAGAGTGTTAACAAGGTTTTACCATATTTGGGCTGTGTGACCTAGTTTTGACCCCACATGACCTATATTCCAAATTGAGCTAGAAATCATCTTAACAAGCTTTCTGACAGTTTTTCAGGATATTTGGACTGAAACAGTAGCCTTTAGAGCCTTAACAAGATATTTCTATTTTTTGGCTCTGTGACCTAGTTTTTGACCCCAGATGACCTATATTCGAACTTGACCTAGAAACCATCGAAATAACCTTTCTGACATATTTCCAGAATATTTGGACTGAAAATGTTACCTGTAGAGTGTAAACAAGGTTTTTCCAAATTTAAGCTCTGTGACCTAGTTTTTTTAACCCAGATGACCCCTATTTGAACTTTGGCTAGAAATCATTGATACAACCTTTCTGACATATTTCCAGGATATTTGGGCTGAAAATGTTACCTCTAGGGTGTTAACAAGGTTTTTCTATATACAGGCTGTGTGACCTAGTTTTTGATCCCACATGACCCATATTCGAACTCGTCCGAGTAATTATTGGGACAAACATCCTGACCAAGTTTCGTGACAATTGGAGCAAAAATGTGACCAGTAGAGTGTTAACGAACTAAATGTGAACGGACGACGGACGACAGACGACGGACGACAGACGACGGACATTCATCGATCCTAATAGCTCACCCTGAGCCAGCTCAGGTGAGCTAAAAAACAAAAACAAATAAACAATGTGTTTGTGTTATGATTTTGACATAGTTTTTAGGGCTTCTACTTATTACTTGTTCTTTGATCATTATTGTTTTGTTTAAAAAAATGTAGAATGAATAAGCAAAAAAAATGTTTTTATGGAAAAAAATCTCTCGATTGGAGTTAGTTAATCAAGTCTTCCTACAAACTGCATTGGATAAAAAAGAATGTTCAAAATCTTTTTGGATCAATTACTTGAAAAAATATCTCTAAGTCTAGATATTTTCACTGAAGTATATTTTAATTCTATAACCCCGAATAAATAATATTGCTCATTGGCTTCGTAATTCCATCAAAATTTCAAATTATTTATTTAATAAATCTTCAATGTATATTCATGATGTTAGCTTAACTTGTTCAATTTTGTTTTTTTACTATATTCAGTGTACATTTTCACTTTCCATCATAATTTTAAAGTTTTTGTTAACAATCCAGACAGCTGTGTAAGGTGGCAAGAGATAAATGTGCGTCACTTCCGGTTTCACTCGTGACAGGTGCGCGCGACCATGTGTGTAAAATATGGATTTTAAATTGCTATAAAAACATCTTTAAGATGAAAATTACCTGCAGAATTTTGTAAAACAGTCATAGTTAGATATATATTTTTCGCTCATATGAAAATTTCGAGGTCAAAAATTCGTGTCACATGACCTTTAACTACTTCTCCTAAACCGCTAAGCCAACTTTGACGAAACATGCCTGGAATATTCCTTGCAAAGTTGTTCAAAAATTGAATTGGCAACAGAAAGGAAAAACTTTGAAAATCTTCGTCTGAATCGACAAGGCCCTGAACCTTAAGATTTGGTACGTAGCATTGTCTAGTTGACCTGTATCAACTGTGTTTAAATTATACCCTTTGGGTCAAATTTGGCCCCGCCTGGGGGTCAACTGATTTTACAAAGGCTTACATAAGGAAAATTTTGAAAATCTTCTTATCTAAAACCACAAGGCCTTAAGATTTGATAGGAAGCATTGTCTAATGGAAAAAGTGTAGAGTGTAAGTGTTAGATATTTGGTAAGAAGCATCATCTTGTGGACCTGTACCAAGTTTGTTCAAATTATGACCCAGATGACCCTTGGGTCAAAACTGACCCCACCCCAGCGGTCAGTTGATTTTACATAGATTTATACAGGGAAAACTTTAAAACTATTCTTGTCAGAAAACCACAAGACCTAGAGTTTAGATATTTGGTGTGCAGCATTGTCCAGTAGACCTCTACGAAGTTTGTTCAAATCATGGCCCCTGGGTCAAAAATGGCCCTGCCCAGGGGTCACATGTTTTACACTGACTTATATAGGGAAAACTTAAAAAATCTTCTAGTCAGAAACCGCAAGGCCAAGAGTTTAGATATTTGGTGTGTAGCATTGTCCAGTGGACCTCTACTAAGTTTGTTCAAACGTAGCCACTGGGTCAAAATAGGCCTTTCCCCGGGGGTCACAAGTTTACATAGAGTTATATAGGAAAAAGTTTAAAAACTCTTCACATCAGAAACCTAAAGGCATAGAGCTTAGATATTTTGTATGTAGCATTGTCTAGAGGACCTCTACCAAGTTTGTTCAAATCATAGCCCCTGGTCAAAAAAGACCCCGCCCCAGGGGTCACATGTTTTACATAGAGTTATATTGGGAAAAAAATTAAAAATCTTCTTGTCAAAAACTACAAGGCCTAGAGTTTAGATATTTGGTGTGCAGCATTGTCTAGTGGATCTTTACCCAGTTTGTTCAAATCATGACCCTGGGATCAAAGCTGCGGGGGGGGTCATTTGATTTTACACAAGGACTTATATAGGGAAAACTTAAAAAATCTGCTGCTCTGAAACACCAAGGGCTAGACCTTTAATTTTTCGTTGTTATGTCTCCACCCCCCCCCCCCCATGCCCTTCTGATGGCAACATATTGTTTTTGCCCTGTCCATGGGTGTCTGTTTGTCTGTCTGTCACACTTCATTTCTGTTCAGTAACTTAAGAGTACCAGTTGACCCACAGCCTTCATACGCTTATTACCGTTATTGAGTAGAAAAAAACCTTTCGTTTTTTGGGTTAGTAGGTCAAAGGTCAAGGTCAGAGTGACCTCTAGAATGAAAATTGTTTCCACTTAATAATAGGAGTACTATTTCATCCAGAACCTTCAAACTTCATAGGATGATTGCTTTTACTGAATAGAAGAACTATATTGTTTTTAGTGTTAGAAGGACAAAGGTCAAGTTCACAGGGACCTGTAGAGTAAAGCTATTTCTGCTAAAACATTTGAGTACCATAACACCCAGAGTCTCAAACTTATTGCAAACTTATACAAACTTGCAAACAACGAACACACATGGTAAATGTCCACTAGGCAACGCTGCACACCAAATACCTTAACTCTAGACCTTGTGGTTTCCGATAAGATTTTTAAGTTTTCCTTATATAAATCTATGTAAAATCAACTGACCCCTGGGGGGTCAGTTTTGAACCCGGGGTCATAATTTGAACAAATTTGGTAGAGGTCTACCAGATGATGCTTCATACCAAATATCTAAGCTCCAGGCCTTGAGGTTTCAGAAAATCTTTAAATATCGAACTTTTAAAATCTATTTTTAGCTCTAGTGGCCCAGAAATGAAATGGACCAGAACCATTCGAACTACATAGAGCTTCATGAAAGGAACATCCCGGGCAAGTTTCATTGAATCTGGCCCAGTGGTTTCAGAGAAGATGTCGTTTGAATGAAAAGTTTATGACAAATGGACAGGTGAGCTAAAAATGCCTAGGACAGCTCTCCATAAACTTCATATAGTCAAGCTAAAAACCCAAGGATTTAAGACACTGACCTATTAACTCAATAAGGATCATCAGCTGGTCATGCCCAATGGCCTTACCAAGTTTTGTGTACATTGGCAAATGTGTTCCCCAGTTATTAATTGGACGAGGATTGTACACAGGCAGTCAATCTGACCTTATCATTAAACCTTATACCTCAAGATCTGCTGGTCATGCCTAATAAACTCTGAAGTTTCATGAACATAAGCTCGTCATTCACCAGTTATTGCTAAGATAAAATAACCTAAATCTTGCACCTGACATGCATTGCTATCGCATCAAGGTGAATTAAAGTGCTAAGTTTTTAAAAATACCTCCAAGCATTAAGAAGTTATGGCATATCAATTTTTTCTAACTTTAAGCTGTCACTTTGACCTTAACCTTTGAGCTAAGAATCTTAGCCTTGCATGTGACATGCCATCTCATTGAGGCAAACCTTTGTAACAAGTTATTTGAAAATCCCTCTATCCATGGCTAAGTTACACCAAACTTGGATAGATGCACTACTAACTCACCGACACAGCACTGCCATTGCCACAACTATGTCAAGCTCACCACAAGTGGGCTTGACAAAAAACACAATAAACCATAAATGTCACCTACATATTGATGAGTCTTTCTGTTGTAACCCAGGTAATAACAAACCTCTAACAAAGGCCATTATTTCAAGCTCATAGTTTCCTTATTCCACAATCGTTTTTCATGAAGTATAAAGAAAACTAATTTACCCTAAAGCAATATGTTTTGCACCAAAGTTAGTGAATGTATGTGTTTTACATTACTTCCAGCCGACAGCCAGTGCAATAAACTCAACTACAAATTACTCACACAATTTATTTAAGAAGCAATTTAATATATCACAGTTTACTGGATAAAATCTTGAAACATTAGTCTATTTATCAGCTTTTAACTTCAATGCACCTTCATGTTTTAGTAACCATTCTTTCATTTTATTCCTGGTACCATGTGAGTAATTCCCTAACTTTCCATCTTCTTGTATGACCCTGTGACAAGGAATCACAAAGCTCACTGGGTTGTTACTCATAGCCTGTCCTACAGCACGACATGCTTTCTCATTGCCACACAGCCCAGCAAGGGCCTTGTATGATATTGTTTTGCCAAACGGAACTCTGTGTAACAAGGTGAACCAAACTTGGTATGTGAAAGTTCCTGAATAAATACAAGTAGAACATTAATACAATGAACAACAGGACCATAACTGACATATAAAATACTAAACTGAGTGCTACATGTACAATTTTACCTGAAAACATAAGGACCAAATAAATGTCTGTCATACAGAATTAAGACCGTTGAGTTAGTTTTTGACAGCATGTACCCTAGTTTCAATATTGACACACATACAATCAATGAATGTTTCATGATGTCTGGGCCGAACAACATGTCTCTAAAACTATTCATAAGATGTCCAATTGATCTGAGCTTGTGCCCAGTAGACAATGTTGTTTCAACACTGCCTAGTTATTCTATGTATTATCATGACAAACATTCTAAAAATGTTTCAGGGAGATAAAGTTAAAATGTGACTGAAAGAGTGTTTAAACTGATCTACACAAATGGCCTAATTCAAAAGCAGACCTGAACATTTTTCAAAATCCTACGATAATGATTTAAAGCACATATTCTGTACAATAATAGAGGTGTCTCATAAGCTCAGGAGGCTGGCCCTTTCAGTAGACACTATAATAAACAAGTACTTTACTTTACTTTACTTTTATTCTGTCCACCTTGCTTTGCTGAGCCTCCCTGAAGCTTGAATTAATTTAACTTGTAATAATGTCTTTTTTTTTCTCATACCATTGTCTGCAATGATGATCAAGGCATGAACTATACAGCAACAAGGTAAGGAAATAAAACTCAACTGAAATTTAATACCTTCTTTTCCTATGTGTGTGCATATTTTTGGTTTTAAAGTCTCCTTGTTGTCTTTGCTGTGGAAGTAAGACTGTAGCCAATGCAGACACTGGGTGGCAGGTTTGTATGTGTAACCATTATCTTGGTATGACTGTGACCCAATACATACTTGTACACTGAAGAGAAAAACAAATTAATATTGAACAATACAATGTGAGGCAGTTCCTTAGCTTTATCAGTTTGGGCTGGAACTTCATCTACTACATCATCTCAGTGAAGTGTGATATATTTTAAGTAAATATTCAATGAAAAATAATTTACATAGGCAGTGATATACAAACTTTAATCCTTTTCATTAACATTTGATTATGGTAAAACCTATGATACCTGTTTGTTAACTTAGCCATAATCCAATTTAGTTCTATTAACACTTACTAAAAGTGACCAAAGACAAAAATATCAGTGACACTGATAGATGCTTCCCAACACTGCATTAACACAGCTTGAAAACATTGACAAATAAGACTAAATGTGAATGGAAATAAAAAGGGGGTAATGCAACAAATAAGATTATGTTTATACAGCTGAGGGATATTCATTCCAGCTAAATATATTGTAATAAATCATGACATTTGACCTTGACCAAATGTGACCTTGACCTTTAAGCTGTTGACCTTGTTCATGCACATGACAAACCTTACCACTGAGTAGAACATTTGTGCCAAGTCATTTTGATATCCCTCCATCTAAGGCCCTTTTACAGCCTGTACAAGCAGAATTTTAGACAAAGTGTGGCCTTGAACTTTGAGTTACCAACCTGGTTCGTGCTTGCAACACACCATCTCACTGCAGCAAACATTTTGCCCAAAAATTTTTAAATCCCTCAAACCAAGGCCAAGTTACAGCCAGGAAAAGCAGAATTGTTGCTAATTCTGCCATTTGACATTTAAGCTGCTGGCATGGTCCATGCCCACAACACACTTCTTGTTAGAGTGAACATTTGCACCATGTAATTTTGAAATCCCTACAACCAAGGCCAAGTTTCAGCTAGGACAAGCATAATTGTAGCCAATTCTGTCATTTAATCTCTTAATGTGACCTTGACCTTTCAGTTTCTTACCTGATTCATGTGCACAACACACTGTGTCATTGAGGCTACATTTGTGTCTAGTAATTTTAAAATTCCTCAAAAGAAGGCCAAGTTACAGCCATGACTGTAGCTAAAGTGTGACCTTGAACTTTGAACTACTAACTTAGTAACTGTTTCATTGAGGCAAACACCTGTGCAGTCATTTTGAAATTCCTTCAACCAATCAACCAACCAAAGCCAATTTACAGTTTGGACACGGAGTATTGTCACCAAGCCACCTTGAACTTAGAGCTACAAACCTTGTCTGATCTTACCATATATTAGAGCTACTGACCTTATTCATGGGTTTGACAGATCATCTGATTGCAGTTAACATTTGTGCCAATCATTTTGAAATCTCTCCAAGGCCAACTTACAGCCAGGACAAGAAGAGTTGTAGCCAACTGACCTCTTTGACCTTGACCTTTGAGATACTGATCTAGTTCTTGCATGTGACTCACCATCTCATTGAGGCAAACACTTGTGCCAAGTAATTTTGAAATCCCTCCAAAGGCCAAGTTAAAGCCTTGAGTTACAAAAGTGTGACAGAAGGACTGAATGAATGATGGACAAAGTAGCTAGCATAACAATTATGCCCTCTCGAATTTTTTCAGGAGCAGATTAATATACTTAAGTTGTAGGTCTGAAATACATCTGGTTTAGTCTTCTTCAGTTAAACTGCCTGTGAGAGTATTTTCTGTTAGGTTGGGAACTTCAAAAATATTGCTTTGATATTACATACTAAACTAGAGCTAATCAGTGCAAGGAACTGCCAACTTTCTTATATAAACATGCAGTCAATTGGAGACTTGATCCAAGTAATGACCTATCATCAAACCTTAGACATCCATTTGTTCTTTCTGAAAACCAAGCGATTCCTGATAACAACAAAGGGTACTTACTGAGGCTGTGGAGCGAAATTTTCATCTGTGACTTCTTCTGCCATACCAAGTGTATGTAATCCTTTAGGGCAGCATGTCATTGTCATGTCACCCAGTGGAGTCTTGAAAATGTATGTGTTAGTAGGTCCATATGGACATAGCATACCCTTCTTTGCAGGCATCAATCTGAAGAAAATTAAGACCTGGCTTAAGTCTGACAGACAAACTGCTAAAATCTGCAATCAGTGTGTGTCTGTTTAAGACCAAGAAACCCTTTCTGACACAGAGTAGACTGTGGTTTATTATCTCGTTTATAAAATGTGACCTCAGAAAGTTTACACGGTTTTGCATAAAGTGGAACAAGATCTGAAAGACTCTTCTAAGATTTAGTATGGTTTCGTTGAATATTTTTTAGCCTCTTTTATAACGATTTTTAAATTATCAATATATAACACCCTGAAATTAATTTCAAAATGAAAGACATGTACTTCAAGGTTCCAAAAACTATCTTGCTGCACACTTACCAAGCAGCATGTAAACATCTTTGTTCTATATTCTTTTTGCAGATGTTATTCAATGAGTACAACACCAACCATTTAAATTAAAAACTTTAAATAAGAAGTTATCAGGATATTTAACAAGAGGGCCAATGGCCCTAAAGTGCTCACCTGGGTTCAAAAATGAAAGAAATTTTTATGAATGTAATGATGCATATCACAGAAATGGACCAATGCAATTTTAATGTCATAGCTCTAAAAACAAAAAGTAGGACAGTAGGTCAAAAGGTCATGAGACGACATTTTTGAAATTGGAACGAAAAGCTGTACACAGAGTCCAAATTTCATTGCTGTAGCTTTAAAACAAAAAAGTAGGTCAGTAGGTCAAAAATATAGGTCATGATATGATGTTTATGAAATCGGAACAAAAAACTGTACACATGGTCCAAATTTCATTGCCATAGCTCCAAAACCAAAAAGTAAGTCAGTAGGTCAAAAATATAGGTCATGCGATGACATTTTTGAAATTGAAATGAAAAACTGTGCACATAGTCCAAATTTCATTGCTGTAGCTAAAAAACAAACAAGAGGGCCATGATGGCCCTAAATCGCTCACCTGAGTCTCATTGCTCATGTTATAAATATCGTTTTTGGCTTTTATGGGTGCCTGTTTGAATAAGTTTGCAATAAGTTTGAAGACTCTGGGTGTAATGGTACTCAAATTTTTTAGCAGAAAAAGTTTTACTCTACAGGTCCCTGTGACTTTGACCTTTGACCTACAGACCCCAAAAACAATAGGGTTCTTCTAATATAATTACCCTGTAAAGTTTGAAGGTTCTGGGTGTAATGATACACTAGTTACTGAGAAGAAATAGTTTTCACTTTACATGTCCCTGTGACCTTGACTTTTGACCTACTGATCCAAAAAATGATTGGGTTTTTTTAATGAGTAAAGAAAATTATCCTATGAAGTTTGAAGGCTCTGGGTAAAATGGTACTCCAGTTACTGAGCAGAAACAGTTTTCACACTAGAGGTCCCTGTGAACTTAACCTTTGACCTATGGACCCTAAAAACAATAGGGTTCTTCTACTACAATTATCCTATAAAATTTGAAGGCTCTGAGTGTAATGGTACTACAGTTACTCTACAGAAATAGTTTTCACTCTACAGGTCCCTATGACCCTGACCTCTGACATACCAGTCCCAAAAACAATATGGTTCTTCTATTTAGTAAAATCAATCATCCTATGAAGTTTGGAGGCTCTGGATGAAATGGTAATCCTGTTTTTGAGTGGAAACGGTTTTCATTCTAGAGGTCCCTCTGACCTTGACCTTTGACCTACTGACCCAAAACACAAAAGGAATTTTGTTTGTACTCAATAAGGGCAGGGTTGGGGGAAACATAACAACAAACAATTGAAGGTATAGCCCTTGGTGTTTCCTAGCAGCAGATTTTTAAAGTTTTCCCTATATAAATCCTTGTGTTAAATCACATGACCCCCCGGGTAGGGCCAGTTCTGACCCCAGGGTCATGATTTGAATAAACTTGGTAGAGGTCCACTAGACAATGCTGTACATCAAATATCTTAACTCTAGGCTTTGTGGTATCTTAAAAGAATATTTTTAAAGTTTTTCCTATATAACTCTATGTAAAACATGTGACCACAGGGGCAGGGCCATTTTTGACCCAGGGCCAATGATTTGAACAAACTTGGTAGAGGTCCTCTTGACAATGATACATACAAAATATCTAAGCTCTATGCCTTTTGGTTTCTGATGTGAAGACTTTTTAAACTTTTTCCTATATAACTCTATGTAAACAAGTGACCCCCTGGGCTAGGCCTATTTTGACCAAGTGGCTATGATTTGAACAAACTTAGTAGAGGTCCACTGGACAATGCTACACACCAAATATCTAAACTCTAGGCCTTTTGGTTTCTGACAAGAAGATTTTTAAAAGTTTTTCATTTTTGACCCAGGACCCATGATTTGAACAAACTTCGTAAAGGTCCACTTGACAATGCTGCATACCAAATATCTAAACTCTAGGCCTTGTGGTTTCTAACAAGAAGTTTTTTTAAAGTTTTTCCTATATAACTCTATGTAAAACATGTGACCCCTGGGGCTGGGCCATTTTTGACCCAGGAGCCATGATATGAACAAACTTCGTAAAGGTCCACTGGACAATGCTGCATACCAAATATCAAAACTCTAGGCCTTGTGGTTTCTAACAAGAAGTTTTTTAAAGTTTTTCCTATATAACTCTATGTAAAACATGTGACCCCTGGGGCGGGGCCATTTTTGACCCAGGAGCCATAATATGAACAAACTTCGTAAAGGTCCACTGGACAATGCTGCACACCTAATATCTAAACTCTAGGCCTTGTGGTTTTTGACAAGAAGATTTTTAAAAGTTTTTCCTATTTAACTCTATGTAAAACATGTGACCCCTTGGGCGGGGCCATTTTTGACCCAGGACCCATGATTTGAACAAACTTCGTAAAGGTTCACTAGACAATGCTGCATACCAAATATCTTAACTCTAGGCCTTGCGGTTTCTGACAAGAAGATTTTTTAAAGTTTTTCCTATATAACTCTATGTAAAACATGTGACCTCTTGGGCGGGGCCATTTTTGACCCAGGACCCATGATTTGAACGAACTTCGTAAAGGTCCACTGGACAATGCTGCATACCAAATATCTAAACTCTAGGCCTTGCGATTTCTGACAAGAAGACTTTTTAAAGTTTTTCCTATATAACTCTATGTAAAACATGTGACCCCTGGGGCGGGTCCATTTTTGACCCAAGAGCCATGATTTGAACAAAATTGTTAAAGGTCCACTGGACAATGCTGCACACCAAATTTCTCAACTCTATGCCTTGTGGTTTCTGACAAGAAGATTTTTAAGTTTTCCCTATATAAATCTATGTAAAAGTTAATAGATCTAATTTAAACTGTCAAAATTCGAAAAAATCCACTCTAATTATGATGCATTTATGTCCACTAGACAATGCTGCATACCAAATATCTTAACTCTAGGCCTTGCGGTTTCTGACAAGAAGATTTTTTAAAGTTTTTCCTATATAACTCTATGTAAAACATGTGACCTCTTGGGCGGGGCCATTTTTGACCCAGGACCCATGATTTGAACGAACTTCGTAAAGGTCCACTGGACAATGCTGCATACCAAATATCTAAACTCTAGGCCTTGCGATTTCTGACAAGAAGACTTTTTAAAGTTTTTCCTATATAACACTATGTAAAACATGTGACCCCTGGGGCGGGGCCATTTTTGACCCAAGAGCCATGATTTGAACAAAATTGTTAAAGGTCCACTGGACAATGCTGCACACCAAATTTCTCAACTCTATGCCTTGTGGTTTCTGACAAGAAGATTTTTAAGTTTTCCCTATATAAATCTATGTAAAAGTTAATAGATCTAATTTAAACTGTCAAAATTTGAAAAAATCCACTCTAATTATGATGCATTTATGTACGCACGCTCCTTTTTGTTTACGCAAAGAATGACCATTCAAAGCAGTTGCTTCCGGTAACAGCTGATCATATTTTCAGAAAATGAATTGTCTGTGTTTTTAGGTCAACACGTGTTTAACTTCTTTCGACATCTGTATCCTCTAGGCGCTTGGCAAAAATTATTGATCGATTTTGCTATATAGTAACGAACGTTTTTCAAAAATTCCAAAAACGAAAGTACACAATAAACCTACACCGCATATGTACTTGAAATTTGGTTTTAAAGGGGCTGTGCTCCAGATGACAAAAAAAAAAGAAAGTTTTCTTGTATTATAAATTTCTTGTAATATTTATGACTAGTGCTTAAAGAATAACTTACTGACAAAAAATAAGTCAAATAATTACATTATAAATTGATTTTTTTCCCTTTCAAAGTGCTATACCGTAACGCGATGGTAAAACTATATCATATAAGATTTAAAGTAAATATCTGTAATATCACATGCGGCTATGGTGGTGACAGTAAAAGCGTTGGAAATATTTTGTTAACATGAGGGTCCAGAGTTCAAATCAGGCTGGAGCGAAAATATTTTTTTTTATTCTATTTTGACATTTATAATCAGTTTTGAAGTAAAATATTATGTTGTTATAATCTCACGACATCTAAATATATAATTTATCAAAAAAATGTTTTTTTGTCAAACCTGGAGTAAAGCCTCTTTAATTTGACCAACTGAAGTTAGCCACAAAATACATGTAAGTAAAATAAGAATGAGTAAAAAGAAAACCACGTACATGTACTGTACGCTGAGTATGTTTAAATGCAGTAATCTCCAAGTCAGAACATCGCGGGGACGTGCGGCGTTCTGTCACCGCGACACGTGGTGATCATACCCCTTGGCGGTTGTCGCGGTGGTCATTTTAGCGGACACCCGAAATTTCGGGTGTTCAGTCCACCGCGACTGGCCACCCGGAGACGATACCAGCCCCTGCGACAGTGTTAACAACGTCAAAGTCCACGCTGCGTGTACTGTAGATCATTTTGTAGAATTTTTGTGTCTTATGAGAACTTGACTATAACTTATGTGTAAGGTATACTATGGTATTATCTGCCAACAGTCTTGCTTTACTTTTAATTAATCTGGTAAGTTATAAATATATGATAAAAACTGTTTAGGATGGAACCCTGGGGGACACCAGACAGGACAGGCAGAGTGTCTGAAGCACAGCTGTCTACAACTACTCTTTGAGTTCGGCCCTTTAAAAATGAATTAATCCACCGTGATACCAGAGGGTGGACACCCAGCTCACTGAGATTGAATATCAGTTGTTGTAATCAACATTGTCAAATGCTTTAATAAAATCCATTACTTTTAGATCTGTTTGTCGACCATTCTCAATGTTTTTGTAGACCTCTTTAGAGAAGCTCAGTTGTGATTCACAGCTATGCTTAAGTCTGAAGCCATGCTGGTACTGGCTTAGATCATTATTATCAAAGTGTTGCATGATGTTGGAGACCAAAATGTGTTCCAATAGTTTAGAAGAGATGCAAGTCAGAGAGACTGGCTGGTAGTTACTGGCCCTGGCCTTCAGCCCTTTCTTATATACTGGGGCAACAGCTGCACTTCTCCAATCTGGCTGGACACAGTTACCAAATATAACCTACATGTAATATGTAATGGAGATCATGGGCATTTTGGGTGCTGAGCTGGGTTTTTTTCAGAACTGCTTCAAACTGAGTGACCTTGATTTAGAGAAGACCAACTCAAACTGCCTATTTAAGATGCTAGCTTTGGTAGTAGGGTCAGTATATGTCAGACCCTCATGCTTAAGAGGTGCTACACCACAGTTTTCCATTTTCTTATGCTTTATAAATGAATAAAATTTCTAGTGTTTACCTGGTTGTGAATTGTCTATGAGTATGACTGATTCTAGACTAAGTAAGCCCAATATGAATTCCTCACTTCCTCTGTTGCTTTTGGATGCTGGACTTACAGGCTTTCAGGGACTTACTTTTACCAGCGGATAAGTTGGATTTTCTAAATTTGGCATACATATTGGCATCTTTGGGGTTAGTCCAACTCATCAGATTTGTCTAAGAGACATTGAGAACATTTTTGATAGGCAATATCTTTTTCCAAGTCCAACCACAAGTTGCATTTTAAGGCACGGAAAATGCCCAATTAGAAATTGTTGGGAGCGATAACTAGCATACTTTGGAAGAAAAGATAAACATTACCTTTTAGAGAAACAATTTTAATACAAGTTCCTGAAATACCATTTTTCAATGAACAACTTAACGTGTTAAGATATCAAAATTGACTTAAATTTCAACCACAATGTTATTCGACTGTAAACAGGTTACAGCTGGATTTAAGTTTAAGGAAATGAGCCTATTTGATATTGCAGTTAATATCCCGCCTCCCTGGCCTGAGGTTCTATCATCTCTGAAAACCTGGAAGTGCACTCAGTAGGTCATTTGGGAAGATTTTGAACAGAGGTTTGGATATCTGGTTTCAACGTTGATAATACTCATGTTGACCTGTTTTTTGTCAACCTTGCTGTATTTCTGAACGGTAAAAAGGAAACCAGGACAGAAAACTGAAGTTAAGCCACAATGTTTTAAGGTTTCAATACACACAGAATCAACAAGAAATCGGCAGAACCGATGGATGCTCCCCGAATAAATGCCAATTCCAAAAGGGCTATTTTTTACTATGTATTTTTTTTAAAGTATGAAAAATAACAATGGCAATAACTCCTTAATTATGCAAAATAGAGTTACGGTTCTTGCATGCTGCACTTCTCCTCATAGAGATTTATCTACCAATGAATTTTCATGTTAATATCTCTTATATTTTGTGACATATGCCCCAGACAAAAAATAAGTATGAGAAATTTCAAAAGGCAATAACTCAAAAATTAATAAAGCAAGAGTTCTGGTTCTTGTGCACTGCACTGCTCCTTAATGAAATCTAACTACCTATCGTTATGAAGTTTGGTCTTGATATCTCTCTTAGTTTTTGTGTTATGCTCCGGACAAAATTATGACGAACGGACGGACTGGAAGGACGGACGGACAAAGCGACAATTATATGCTCGCCCTTCGGGAAGCATAAAAATTCTGTACCATATGAAATGTCCTCTTTGCATAGTACACTGTTTCCCGCCATATGCCAAAAGTGGACCTATTTGAATGTAATAAGTAAAGTTAGAATTCTGAGAATATGTTCTATGGAATGGTTAATCACATACGTTGTCAAAATATCAAGACGTAGAATTTGGATTTGATGATACTTAGTTCTTAATCAAATCCACACACCGTCGTCGCATTTTCCGATAAACATGAAACGTGACAAAAATGAATATACACGTAAAATGTTAGATATGCAGATGTAACGGTCTTTCTATATACAATAGAGGAGTAGCGTAAAATTAGCGCTAGTAAAAATCAAACCCTTGAATACCAGTTATTATTCAAATTTTACCTAAAACGACTTTTGATAATCTTGTGTCCACGTTTAAAGATTGTATGAAAAAGAATATCAAAACTTCTCTAATTAGCACTGTGCTTAAGGCCGTTTTTTCAGTGAATATGAAGATTGTCTATTTCTCAATTTACCAACATACACGTTTTTCAATGTGATCGAAACTGAGCTTTCTCCTTCTTCTTCTCGTAAGGTACATATGACCGCTCTCTGGCGTATTTCCGTGTCTATGTACATGGGTGAAACAAGAACGTCTAATGCATACGGAATCCTGTTGGGGCCGATTATAATGTCGCCGTTGCGCTAAGAGATAGACGGTAGACAACGCGACGCGACATCGCGAAAATGCGATACAACGCTCGACAACGCGAAGCGACGCGCGACAATGTCAATCGAAATATCGCGATGTCGTATCGTATTGTCGTGCAATAAAGCGCGAAATATCGCATTGTCGCTTCGCATTGTCGTGTCGCATTGTTGCGGTGTCGCGTCACGTTGTCGCAATGTCGCGTCGCATTGTCGTGATGTCGCGTCGCGTTGTCGTCTGTCACTTTCTGCACTTGTGAAGGCCTCGACGCACGACAACGCGATACGACGCTCGACAACGCGAAGCGATGCACGACAACGTGACGCAACATTTTCACAATGTCGTATCGCATTGTCTCCCGTCGTGTCTGTGCATGTACCGCGACACACGAAAATGCCAAACGACACTAGACAACGCAACGCTCGAAAATGCGAAGCGACACTAGACAATGCGACGCGACATTTATTTGAATATCGTATCGCGTTTTCGAGCGTTGCGTCGCGCTGTCTAGTGTCGTTTGGCATTGTCGTGGGTCTTGATACATGCACAGACACGACGGGAGACAATGCGATACGACATTGTAAAAATATCGCGTCGCGTTGTCGCGCGTCGCTTTGTGTTGTCGAGCGTCGTATCGCGTTGTCGTGCGTCGAGCGCGAGGACAACGCGATGCGACATCGCGACAATGCGACGCGACATTGCGACAACGCGACGCGACACTGCGACCATGCGATACGACGCACGAAAATGCGAAGCGACAATGCGAGTTTTCGAGCTTTTATAGCGCGACAATACAATAAGATATCGTGATATTTCGTTTGACATTGTCACGCGTCGCTTCGCGTTGTCGAGCGTCGTATCGCATTTTCGCGATGTCGCGTCGCGTTGTCGAGCGTCTACCTCTAAGCGCGACAGCGACATTTTAAGTGGCCGCAACAGGATTCCGTAGATGCATGTTAAAACAGCTATTTACAGTGGTCATGATTTTTTTAATGAAAAAAAAATGCTATAAAGTTACTTGTGTAGACATAAAATGTGCTTTTCCTAAGTATAATTTTTTTGAAATAATTTACCTGAATTAATACCTTAAATTCTTTACAAAATTTCGACTCCCATATTTAACATTTATGTCCTTTCAATGTTTACTCAAATATAATAACAAGATCAGTGAAGACGTTTTAGCTAAGTGAGGCCGTTTTAACCAAAACTGCAGCCGTTTTGACCAAAAGTGAGACCGATTTAACCAACAAATTAAAAACAAAAGTGAGGCCGTTTTGACCGAATAATGAGGCCGTTTTGAGCACGTACCGAGCTGATCTTCGTTGCGCCATTTCTATTTTGTTGATTACTTCCTTGGTGTTTGGGTCCCAGAAAACAATTCCATACTCTACAACTGAACGTATAAATATCTTGTAGCAGAGGTCTTTCTTTAATAATAAAAATTGATCGTTGCTTTCGGGCACCGGTAAGTGTTTCTGTAAGTAAAGGCTCTGGTGTTGTTGGTCTTCTTCACAGTTGAGTGAATATGTAAGTTCCAGCTTGGAGATTTGTGTATGTTGAGGCCTAAATATTTTGCTGAGTCGATGTGACCATAGATGTTATATGTTAATTCAGTTGGAGCTCTTTTGTTTGTGATGTGGATAACCTAATACTTCTGTGGGTGGAATTCTATCATCCAGTCTGATTCCCATTCCTGGAGTTTATCAAGATCGTTTTCTTAGATCTTTGGCGTCATCAATGGTCTTGATCTTCCGGGACAGGCCAGAATCATCAGCGAAGAGACCGGTTCTTGTCTGTTTGAAGATGGATTCTGGTAGGTTGTTTATAAACATCAAGAATAACAAAGGGCCTACCACACTTCCCTGTGGAACTCCCGAGAGGACCAGGGCTGTGCTGAGGTTGAACAATACAGGATGACCTGCTGAGTCCTAGAGCTCAGGAAGTCTCCAATCGACGTGTGATGCCCCTGATGCCATAGAAATCGAGTTTATACAGTAGCCGAAAGTGCGGGACCTTGTCAAAGGCTTTTGAAAAATATAACAGAATCAAATCAGCTTGTTCTTTGTTGTCCATATTCTTTGCAAGGTCTTGGATGGTAAGTATAAGTTGTGCTTCGCAGGATTTACGTTTCCGGAAACGATGTTGAGCATTAAGTATGTTGTTGAGATCAAGGTGTTTCACAATCGAACTGGAAATTATATGCTCCAGGATTTTACAGGTGACGGATGTTAAGGAAACCGGACGGTAGTTTGATGTAGTTTTCACCCTTCTTGAACATGGGAACAGCGTTCGCTGTTTTCCATTCTTCTGGTAAAGTACCACTGTCAACTGATGACTGAAAGAACTTTGTGAACACATGTGTAAGTTCTTGTGAAAGCTCCCTCAGCAGCCTCGCTGGTATTTGGTTTGGTCCTTTAACCTTTAGGTCTTGGAGAAATTTCTCAACACCAGCTGGTGTAATGTTGATCTTTGCCATGGAAGGATGTGGGCTGGGTCCCTTGTCCTTAACAGAGATCCTGGATTCATTCTTATTGAACACCAAACTAAGCTGCTCATTCAGGATATTGGCCTTTGTTTGGTTATCAGAGAAGGTTATACCATCTTCAGACCTTAAAGGGGCAACAGCACTACTGTCACATTTCTTGCTGTTGATGTAAGTCCAAATTTTCTTAGGATTCTCATTTGTGTTTTGGTCGACGAGGTTGTTAATGTATTTGTTGTAAGCTGACTGTTGTTTGATTTTCCTGTATCTGTCAAGGTCTGCTGGTTTTCCTGACATTTTTGCTTTGTTGAAGCTTTTCTTTTTTCGACGAGTTAACCGTTTGACTTCGGTGTTTATCCAGGGCTGACTGTATCAGGTTGATGACATTTTTGTGTCGCCTGCTACAAAGTATAGCCGCGACATATAGGGATCACTTCTCCGTCGTCTGTCTGTCCGTCTGTCCGTCCGTCATAAAACTTGTCCGATCTACTCCTCAGAATGATCAGTACAAAGTCTAGTTGTGCATATCGCATGATGATAGCCAATTGAACAGTAGTATTGAGAGGTGATCGGACAGTTTGTAAACGCATTTTTTTATTCAAGGGCCATAACTCAGCCAAAAATCATTCAACCGAAAACCCTGTACGACATGCGCAAGTACTTGAAGTACAGAACAATCCTGTTACATTTCATTTAAATTGCTTTAGTAGTATAGGAGAAGTAGGACAAACTTTAAAAATAAAAATCATTAAAGGGCCATAACTCTGACAAAAATCATTGAACTGGAAAATGCAGACGATATACACAACTAGACTTGGTACTGATCTTTCCAGTAAAGTTTGGATAAAATCGCACCTGTAGTTTCTGAGGAGTAGTCCGGACAAGTTTTGTGATGGACAGACAGACAGACGGACGGACAGACAGACATACATACAGATGATGGAGAAGTGATCCCTATATGTCATGGATACTTTTAAGCATGTCGCAGCTACTGTGAAGCCTGCAACACAAAATTCATCATTTGGCCAAAACGCCTTTTTCATTCAAGGGCCATAACTCAACCAAAAATCATTCAACCAAAAAACCCGTTTGATATGCGCAAGTACTTGAGGTACTAATCAATCCTGTAAAATTTCATTTAAATTGCTTTAGTAGTATAAGAGAAGTAGTCCGGACAAACTTTAAAAATAAAAATCAAAAAAGGGCCATAACTCTGACAAAAATCATTGGACTGGAAAATGCCGGTGATATGCAAAACTAGACTTGATGCTGACCATTCCTGTAAAGTTTGGATTAAATCGCACTAGTAGTTTCTGGGGAGTAGTCCGGGCAAGTTTTGTCACGGACGGACGGACGAACAGACAGTCGACGGAGAAGTGATCCCTATATGTCGCGGCTACTTCGTAGCAGGCGACACAGAAATGCGTTTTAGCCTACAAACTGTCCAATCATCTCTCAATACTACTGTTTAATTGGCTATCATCAAGCGACACATGTGATCACTGATCGCCCTTGTTTATGTTACATTGGTGTTCAGGATACGAAGAAATGCGGTCTTGATGTCTTCCCATATATGGTGTATGGATGGCTGATCACTTGAGTCATACTTGTTCAGGAATGTCTGCTGGAACTCATGCAGTAGCACTTGATTTCATGCCTTCTGTATCTGCTTTGTTTCATAGGCATATGACTTTAATCAGCTTAATATTATCGAACTCTTGACAAATTTTGATACAAGAAATTCGTGATCAAGTAATTCAGTAATAGTTCATGAACTGAAATAAATAATAAAATCAAGGAACTTTTGTAACAGACACTTGGAGAATGGTCAGTGTCTGCAGCTCCGAAAAAATCTTTGAAAATGAATGACTTAGTATTTTAGGTCTTTGGTGTAATCGAAAACGCTGGGGTTTAAGTAAAACTTGTTAAACATTTTTTCGAACATGAAAAGAAATTTCACTTGCTTTTCGCACATACCAAGCATTTGTCAGAAATTCTTGATTTTCAGTATCTACACACTTACTTCGCAAATTTTAGTGATCTCAAGAGCATAAATTAAGAAAAATATATACAACACACCAAGCTTTAATGAAGAGGTGGATCAGTGGTCCAGTGTTAATGCGAAGGACTTGGAATACAGAATCGCGAATAGAATCCTCCTGCTGCTCTATTAGGACTACCATTTAGTCTTTCAGGTTTCGGATGACCCATGTATTGCTGCTATACACTGAGAATGTGAAAAAAACAAGGTGCATCTAAAATGGGATACTTTCTGTAACTTTCAATACCCCTACAACCTGAAAATTAAACTATCAGTATGTTTTTAGGTTAGATTATATATTGTCTAAGAAGGCAATTTTGTATTTGTTTTTAAAGCAGGCCTTAAATACCATAGATCTCTTATTGAAGACATCGTCCACTTTCGAATACTCGAAAAAAATAATGAAATACATTATTGTTAAATATCATGTGGCTTATTTGAGTTTTAAATCCCTAAGTTGTCATAAAAAAGGGGGAATGTATTGCTGGGTGAAAATGTTATTGTACACCAGTATAAAAAAAAATGACATACATAATAACTTATCTTGTTAACTGCAATCTGCTTCAAAACCAATCAAATGCAGGAATGTGACTCGATAAAAGATGTTTCAATGTTCATCTATTTCGTTGTGAAAAATATTCAGTTGTTGACTTGTGCTCGCAATCGTAACAACTCGGCCTTTTCCGACAACTTCGTAAAAATACCTCGTATGTAAGTGTATGAATACACCAAATGGTGACTTTCTGAAGTCGCCCGAGGTGTTCCGAATGTTGTGCTCGTCGATTTACAGTTTAAGGATTCTGAAATTCGATCACTTGTCACTTACAAAAAAAACTTATAAAAAATAAGAATCAAGCATATCTAACCTCGTTTTCAAAAGACACCTGTTACCCACAATTCCTTGTAATGATGGCTTCCCTAATTGACAGGTACAACACGGAAATGTAAATAAATCCAACAAAGTATAGTTTTTATACCCATTTACGGTATTTAAACCAGCTTCATGAAAAGGAAAGTCAGCATTTTATGTTGTTATTATGTGACAAACATAATATTTCTCAGAAATGGCTTTAACAGCTAGATAAACTTGATGAAAATATGTAAACACGACTGAATGTTTAAAAACCGTATCTTGTGACTTGCATTAGTGATATTACATGAATGGATCCATGTTAGGCGTGACAGATGGTACCACTCGAAGATGTGCCAATAATCAAGTAGAACTGAAAGGAGGTTTAACTCCAGTATCTAAAAGGAGACAGAGTTCTTCGGATGAACTGGATGGGGTCGTTAGAAACGACAATGTCAGAAAAGATACAAAACACATCGATTCCACACATCACTCCCTCATGACACAAATTCCGACGTCTTTACAGCTACCAAAATGGGATGTAACACCAGGTCTCCAAGGCATTACCAACCATGGCAACACTTGCTTTATGAACACCATTTTGCAGTGTCTTAGCTGCACCGACTTGTTTTCTGATTATTTTGTCCAAAAAAAGTATAAAGAAGTTTTCAGTGCCAAAGGTTTTACTAAAAGGCTGGTTGGTTCATCCAAAGGGGAAGTCTGTGAAGAAGTTGGGTGCCTTCTTGAAAGTTTATGGTCTGGTACCTATACACCTGAGATATCTTGCCACTTGAAGTCAGTCCTTAGCAAGTACAATGTTCAGTACAAAGGGTCATCTCAGCATGATGCACAAGAGTTTTTACTCTGGCTGCTTGATAGAATCAATGAAGAACTACACCAATCTGTAAAGAAAAAGGCAAAGGAGGTACAGGCAAAATCAAAGAGAGAAAAGGTAATGCTTGTTTTTGCATTGTTACTAACACATTTTGTAATTGAAGTAATTGGGTTAAGATAAAATACTTCAGTCCTTGATACAAAGAAAACACATTAACAGCTTGGTAACATTTCAGTTACTTTTATAACTCAGAAGTTCTGTTAATAAATGACTACTTTACACATTATATAATCAAATACAGGGCCTTCCCCAGAAAATTTTCCAAGCGCAACTGTGAGGGGGTGGGTGTGGGAGGGGGTACCCCCCCTCCTGCATGTCGAATTTTTTTTTAATCCTTACAGTGAAATGAATCATTTTGGGGTATGTTTAATGGGAGTTTAAACAAACAAAATGTGTTCAGTATAAACATATTTTTAATACCTTTCACCATCTTTAATATCTAATCATAAATAGGTGCATAATAATATAATCAAAGGCTCTGCAAATTTTTCTGAGTATGAGTTTGGGACAACTGACCATGGCAAAACAGAGTTGTCCTAAAACCAGTGTTTTAGTGAGCATTATAAATAAATAGTTTTATTCTGTCATCTTATTTAAAAAAGAAACAATATATATACAGATACATGTATTTAGAAGGCAGGAAACCTTTATGGTCTTATGAAATCTTTCAACAGAAACTGCCAAGTATAGTCGGTATGGACTTTTTGCAGTAATGAGTTGAAGTTGAACTGAGTACATATTTTGAAGGCAATGAATGACAGAAATTTTCAAGAGAAAAACAAACTTTCACAATGACAAAGGAAAATAACTGATACAAATTTTCAAATCTTGACCATTCATCTTAATCATAAATTAAATTTTGTAAGGTTGCTGTGTCTCCAAGACGCAGTTTTCTCTAAATAATAAGAAAAAAATACGACGGGGTCGCGAAAACAGGTGACAAACGGACTATCCTAGATATTTTCATTTAGATGGTGCTTATGGAATGTCAGAACTAATTTCAACATGGTTAGAAATCGACTGTTTATTAGAGTGGGCTGTGTTTTTGGACAGTTAACCTATATTTCTGACTGTCAAAATGAGAGCTGTCCAGGGCAAAAATTTTGTTTACAGTCAGTTGTCCGAGAACAATTGTCCCCTGCGTCGGACTATATAACTTAAAATAGCTCAAACAAACGATTTTCAGTCAAGAGCAATTAATGCCACATGATCATAAAACATATTTCTTTAAATTACTTCTTCAAAATATAGCCCATTATTAGCAGTCACATGTTTATCCATACATCCTGTCATAACACGGGATTTATTGATCGATGACACAATGCGACGGCTGCTGTGTATATTAAGTAACAATTCAGTGATAAGCAATCGTCTGCTGCTCTAAAAATTCAAGCGCCCCGCCTCTAAAATTAACGTGCAAGCCGAAATTCAAGCGCCCCGGTAACTTGGATCATGAAAATCAAGCGCCCCGCTGCCGGGGCGCTAAATCGGCCTGGGGAATGCCCTGAAATAATTATGGTTCAAATCTGATTATTTTGTATATCATATGCTTTAAACATATCAAATCAAAGGATTCACAATTAAAGCAAAATCAAAGAGAGAAAAGGTAATGCTTGTTTTTGCATTGTTACTAACACATTTTGTAATTGGGTTAAGATAAAATACTTCAGTCCTTGATACAAAGAAAACACATTAACAGCTTGGTAACATTTCAGTTACTTTTATAACTCAGAAGTTCTGTTAATAAATGACTACTTTACACATTATATAATCAAATAATTATGGTTCAAATCTGATTATTTTGTATATCATATGCTTTAAACATATCAAATCAAAGGATTCACAATTAAAGCAGATTTCTAGGTACATGTATACCTATGAAAATGTGTCAATCATTACATGTTTTCTAAAAGACGTAATAAAAGAACAGAGTTGCGGCGATACCGTCGGTGTATCATGGTATTTACTTTCACGATATGGCATCGCGATACAATGCTCGGACATCGATACAGGTTGATACTTGATCACAACCTCCATAAAACAGCTGAAGTTTCTGTCTGGGTTCTTTTTCATTGACATGTGGCTTACGTAGTTGAAAAAAAGGTTTAACACCACTAAAAGTGATTTAAGTGAAAGGTGACGTTGATCAGTCACAACACATTAGGTATCCTAACTCATCAACTTCAAGTCCTAAGTCCGATCGAGTTACATTTGAAATAAAATATCAGCTCTTTTCACAAAAAATTCTTGGTTATTCACTAATATTCAGATGCAGATAATAATCTACCAATATGCAAAAGAAAATTAATCTTTCAAATTTCGTCAGAAATGGCACAAGTTTCATCATCGGCTTCTGCTGTATTCTATAGTCTTATACAGTAAGATAACAGAATGAAAGATCTCAAGTCCAAACAATAAAAATAAAGTAATCTTAATTAAAACTGTTCGGATGTGACCATCAAGTCTACTCGTCAGCGGTTACGTTCCTGATTGTAATGGTCCAGCGTTGTATGGCTTTTAACTACTTTTAACCATGAATTTTTAAAGCACATAAGCGACACATTTTGATTGTTTACCAATTGCCATGGATGTTGACATTTATTCAAAGTTATATTGAATGTTTTACAGAATAAACATATGTAAAAAGGTTTCTAGTCATATCTGATTAAGTCTATAAGGCTTATGTTTAAATACTCGGCTCAAAACAGTGTTCACTCTGTTATTTGTAAGTATCACGATATTTATCGTGATGTCTCCCAAAATATCGTGATAATATCACTATACATTTTCTGCAGCGATGCACAACACTATAAAAGAACATAAAAAAGATAATGGAAAACACATACAATGTAGCATCAAACATGCACATTAAAGTGACACACACGTCAGATTAAAATCTAAAATTTATTATATTACCATGATGCTGTTGGGCAGTGTGACTCAATTTTTTTTGTTCAAATAATCAAATGACAGGAAATTTCTTTGATTAACAAAAACTAAATTGGTGAAATAACTTCTTTCATTAATAAACCAGTTATTAATTAATATTCAGTTACATGTATATGTTTGGTTAGTTATTAGTGTTGTATCTATAGCGTGATAGAGGGGCGCTGCGCCCCGTCCTTTTTGAAGAGCGCCCTTCTGCCCTAAATCTCTAACACTCTGCCCTTTTCCCACTAGCGCCCTTCTGTCCTTAATCATAAATGTTAATCACCACAAATTCTGCCTTTGTTTATTCAGTGTCTATGTTTTCCTAACTTACTTGTGTATTCTAATTAGCAAGACACGCAGAGACGCATGTATACATACCCTACAGCGACTGCCGAAAAATCAATAATCAAGCGTGCACTGGGGGCTGTATCATTACCTATCAATTAGCGGATTAATGTCTGGATTGCCATTACAACAAAAACTTGATATTTAAGGTGATGAATTGATTAGTTAAACAATACAGATGACAAATGATGTAGGTTTCGTTGATTGGGAATATAACAAGTGTTTGTCGTCACTATCGGTAAACACAATAAAACTTGTAAAAAAAACTAGAACTTAATAAAACCATTTGTCTTTTTTGATTTTTTGATTTTAATTGTCCACCCATCCAATTTGTCATTAAAAGTCATTCTTACCAAAAAATTAGAAGCACTAACATCTCTGTCTGCATATACAACACCTTCTGTAAAACGAAAGTTGGCTCAGTTAGAAAAGGAACGGGCAAAAGCAGCGAAAATGAATCACTGTTTCGCCGATCTTAAAACAAGTCTGTTTCTAGCCTTCAGAAGTTAATTATGAAACGTGTTTGTTTACAAAAGCTATACATGTGTCAATTTTCACAATTAAGCATCCCAGATTGGTATCGGTTGTGTCAAAATGCACGTTTTTAGGACGCACGTGCGTTTTTGTGCCAAAACACAGGAAAGTTCGTTCGTTATAAATGTTAATAAGAAATAAACATTTCACCTATATATGTAGTTTTAACGAGCGGACTGTTAAATGGTCATTTACATATCGAACTGTAATTGATAATTTTGTCAAATAAAACCGTTGATACAAAACCGAACGAGTATTCTGATCCTAATTTACTTGAACTCCAGCGTAGCGCTGTTTTTGCCAAATATTTATTCTGTCTTGACTGTTTTAATGACCGAGGATACTTGTTGAACATAAATCAAGAATAAATTAAATAAAACCTAAGAATAGAACTAAGCATTTGGCAAAATAACAATTGAAAATAAACGTTTATTCGCCGATATTTTTGTTAACTACAATATGTAAGCCACGGCGCTTTAGAAATAAATTGATATATAGGACTGCAAAGGAAACATCTATTTGTCTTGATACAATTTTATTTTCTGTACAATTTATCATTTGAACACTGCATATCACCATCGTGATAAGTGTATGATATTTCGGATAAATTAATTTCGGTTACGATTTCAATTTATACAAGATTGTACTCTTGCTGTTTTATTGTCAGAATTAGCACATTAAAACATCAAACTGATTACAAGTAGATAAAAACAGTCTTAAAAGGTTACTGTGCATTATGTTATAGTATGGTGTGTTACCTGAATGTGTATACTGTTCAAATGCTAGCAATGATCTACATGATTGTATGAAATGGAGAGATTAGAAAAATAAAAGCTGTTAGAAGTTTCTTGCAGTATTTGTCTGTTTTCAGTAACATATACTAGTAGTTATACAATGATTAAAAAGTAAATTAAATAAAACAAATACCTGTATTTGATTCACACTTTACAACACTATATAGTTTTAATGATAACAATAATAATAAAGAGACGATGCTTGGCATAATATAATGCACGGTGTATGGTGAAAAATGCCCTTTTGCTAGCAAAAGACGCATATTTGCCCCCTGCCCCTTTTTGGCAGCACCCTGCCCCTTTTTCACAGCACCATGCCCTTTTTTTTATCCTGGATACAACACTAGTTATGGTATTCTTTTTGTAAAGTCATATCTCTGAAACTAAAACCTTTGAGGCATTATTGAAAAATTTTGCTTTTTACAACAAAGGGTATCTTAATTTTACAAACAATATAATTTTGACTCCATAGAATTAATCTCTTGCAGAGTTCAGAAGTATTCATGATTACAAGACAACTTTGAAACTGTAATTGAATGATTTGAATTACTAACGATCAGATACAGATCTTTGATCAAATACATCTGATTACCTGTATAAACTATTTAATCTGTTGCAGGTGATTATAGTTACTGTTTTTGATTACCCTAACCCTGCATATTGGGACTCAGTCATGACTGCAAATCTACATGTATAGTTTATTAGCTTCAGTATACACTCACTCATACATCCTTATGTAAAATTTTTTAAGAGTTCTGCACAGTAGGTAGTGTTGCTTTTGTGATCAAGTAAAGCATATTTTATAATTATAGCAATACATCCATTTGCATTTCTGCTGTAATAAAAATCTAACAGTTAAAGTTTTAAGAATGGCAATTCAGTTTTAGCATATAAATCCGTATTATAATGGTGATTTATTCTTTTTTCTACAGAGTGAAGTGTCAGCTTTAAGCAGTCCTGAGATTGTGCTTTGTTCCTGCAGTGGCTTTGAAGTTTACAACAGATTCCAGGCTTTATACCAGTCATCATTAATATGTCCAGAGTGTGAAAAACAAAGCAATACTTACGAATCATACCTATGTCTTTCACTACCAGTACCTCAAAAAAGCACTCGTCCAGTATATGTGACTGTGGTTTACCTTGACGATTCCCCAAAACAACTGAAAATTGCTCTAGAAATGAACTTTATGGACAATGTGAAAGAGCTTCGAGTAAAACTTGCACATGAACTTTATGTTACACCAAGACGAGTAAGAAATTTCTTTCAGAATTTCAGTACACAATTTCTGATGAACGGCTTTCAGTATGTGATGATACCGGCTTTAAAGATTTTTCTTCTTCTCTTTCAAAATGTAATAATAGACACAGAGAGATAAACCTGGCTTAAGCAATGTGACAGCATTGGTTTCTTTCATTCAGTTGTTTTAACCAGTTTAACCTCTTTCTTTTGAATTTTAATTTTCTTTTTCAAATTATATACATGTATTCTTTAACCAGACTTAACCCATAACCTGCTGGAACTGAAAGTGATTGGCCTTTGCTACCAGTATAGAGCCAGGCCAGCCTACACATCCGTGCAGTCTGACCAGGCTCTATACTGTTTGTAGCTCCATTTTTGTATTTTGATGTTGAAATCCCTTAAACTTTGAATGGACTGTTCCAAATTTAAAGCTGGGCAAATCCATTACAAAATTTCAGCATGTTCAGGATTAATTTTGTTATTTCAGCTTGTTCTTTGTCAAGTGAATGAAAATGGTTTTGGTAATACGTATGGTGATGACCAGCCCTTGTCAGATATACATGAGTCTGAGAACATATATGTGTTTGAAACGTTCCCCTTCAGTGAAGTCAACAAAACACCAGGCTCAGATCTTATTCAGATTATGCTGGTTCATGTTGAAAAAATTTCACCGACAAAAAGGTAGAGTGGTTATTAGATGTTGCAGAAGACATAGTGTATATCAACAATTTATATAGATGGTAATGGTGTAACAGTATGGTCACCTCACAAATCAATACATATCTCATTTCCTTTTATGTTGTGGGTATATTTGGGTTTGGGCTGTAAAAGGATTCCTTTTCTTATAGTGTTAATTTTGTGACAGAACTGTGAAGTACTGGTTAAGTTTTTGTTTGGTCTTGAACTGTTATTGATTGGGAATAAAAACCATTTATAAAAATGTGCAGGATTTTATAGAATTTTGGTCAGTCGGTTAAGGTCATTGCCATTACTGTTTGGTCTTAGGCGTTTTCTTTGGATATTGTATGAAACACAGGGTGTCAGGTCCTCAGGTATAAATTTTACTTTTTATACATGTTGTCAGATAATAAACAATGGTTATACAAGATTACTATTGCTGTCAGATTTTGGTTTTGGTGTAAGTATTAACAAACCTTTTCCTCTTTTGACTTTTAGTTATAGATTTTGCTGCCCAGAAGTGCTGAAGATACACAGAGATATAGATTTTCTACAACTGCAGAGATGTATATTGAAGAGTATGAGATTTGCAGTGTCCGAGAGGGTTCTAGAACAAAGCACTGTAAGTAACAAGTACAGTTAGAGTATTTTGATAAAACAGTGAAATGGATACTGTAGAAAGTACTCAGGTAAATAGCTTTTAGTTCAAATGTCTTATACAGAATAGTAATAAAGCAATGTTCCAGTAAGAATAAAAAATACAGGTGGATATGGAAATTATATAAGTAGAATCAGTCCATAAATTAGTATTACTTGTAATTGGAAGTAGTGGCTCCAGATTTTCTAACATGGACTCCAAGTTTTCTAAGTGCAGGGTTTTATTACAGGAGTTATGAACCCTTAGTTTTCTCAGCGCAGGGTCTATTACAGGAGTTATAAACCCTTAGTTTTCTCAGTACAGGGGCTATTACAGGAGTTATGAACCCTTAGTTTTCTCAGTGCAGGGGCTATTACAGGAGTTATGGATCCTTAGTTTTCTCAGTGCAGGGGCTATTTCAGGAGTTATGAACCCTTAGTTTTCTCAGTGCAGGGGCTATTTCAGGAGTAATGAACCCTTAGTTTTCTCAATGCAGGGGCTATTTCAGGAGTTATGGATCCTTAGTTTTTTCAGTGCAGGGGCTATTTCAGGAGTTATGAACCCTTAGTTTTCTCAGTGCATGGGCTATTTTAGGAGTTATGAACCCTTAGTTTTCTCAATGCATGGGCTATTTCAGGAGTTATGAACCCTTAGTTTCCTCAGTGCAGGGGCTATTTCAGCAGTTATGAACCCTTAGTTTTCTCAATGCAGGGACTATTACAGGAGTTATGGATCCTTAGTTTTCTCAGTGCAGTGTTTTTTTTCAGTAGTTAAGGACTCCTAGTATTCTCAGCTCAGGGGCTATTACAGGAATTATGGATTCCTAGTTTGTTAGCATATGGTCTATTACAGGAGTGAGGGACTCTATACTTTTTTCAATGCAGTGGTTGTTACAGGAGTTGGGACTCCTAGTTTTCTCAGTGTAGGGGTTCATTGCAGGAGTTATGGAATCCTAGTTTTCTCAGCACAGATTCTATTACAGTAGTTAAGGACTCCTAGTTTTCTCAATGCAGTGGTTATTACAGGAGTTAAGGACTTTTGCAGGTGTTAAGAACTCTTAATTTTCTCAATGCAGGGGTTTATTACAGGAGTTATGGACTCCTGGTTCCAAAATTCTTGTGAGAACCCTGTAGTATATTGTTTGACTTTTTTTGTCATAAATAGAAAAAGAAAATATATGATTAGAAAGTTAGTTATGCAAGTTTTTTTTTTTTTTACTCTTCAGAATCTAGGTTCTGAAATATTATTTTGTGTACTTTGTTCAAAAGTTAGTGACAGATATTATTTAGTTATGATGACTTTTACATTTCATGTACTATTGCTTCCTGTTTTCTCTACAGACTTGCACTGGAGCCATATTTGATATCCGTGTGGTTGATAGCGGACCTAAGGACAGTTATCTACAGACAGATGTTGATATGCCACTTTATACCGAGCCCATCGATAGGTAAGCTACTGTTCATTTCCTGTTTTAGCTTGCTAGATATTAATAATTCTCTTGTTAGAAGATGTCTTTTGTATTTTTTTTCTTTAAAAAAAAAAGATTACAATCATTGAGTTAGTTTACAGTAATTTTTATGCAACGTTTTCTGCCTAGTTATACTGCATGAATATTTTTGGATCTTTATTAGGAGATCATTTAGAAACTTATTCAGTGGAAGAAATTATGGTCTAGAAAGTCTTTGTTAGAAATGTCACCACAGAACAACTGATTAATACCATTTAATAAAAAGTTGTACATTTTTGTTTTTGATAAAAGGGCTCTGTCAGTCTACAATGAAGATTATGGGCCTACTCATGTGAAGTTTGTGATAGAATGGGACCCTGAGATGAAAAGAAGGTATTTTATATCTCAGTCTCTTGTTTTGTAGTGGATTTGTTGAGGTCTGCAAAGTGAAAGCTCAACTTTTCAAAGAAAAAAAGTGAAGCTATTGTCATGACACTCTCATCAGCATTTGTTTACCTTTTCGTTAAGGTTCATTTTCTCAGAAACTATCAAAGCTATTGACTTCAGATTTAGAAAACATGTTCACTATCAAAATGTGAAGCCATTTCTATAAGGCAGATAACCCTCAAATTTATTTGTTGCAAAGTTATGCCCATTTGTTGACTAAAATTTTTTTAGATAACCTTTTTTGTCAATGTCCATTTTTCAAAAAGTGTCAAAGATATTCCCTTCAAACTTAGAATACTTGATCACCAGCAAGACCCCTACAAAGAGTTTTGGTACCCATGTCCCTGAGGTCAAAAGTACCCCAACCCCAGGGGTCACTTGATTTTGCTTAAACTTATATAAAAACTCACCCCCCACACCCACCAACAAATGCATTGGTAGTTGGTAGTTTTTCAAAGTAGGCACCGCTGCAGGCTACATATTTTTCATGTCTCCTGATCCATTTTTGAAAATATCGGGATACCATGATTCTTCAAGTCATGAACAGTTGTATGAACATGGGATATAAGTTCTTCCCTAACACGTCGATCTGTCATCACCATATCTGCAACCCTGCGTACAATGTTTTACTTGATAACGGCCAGATCTTATATTCGCTTTTACTGATGAACGCCCTTCTGAAAATTTCTTGTGCCATTTGTAAACAATGACTTTCCTATAGTCGTCTGTAGCATTTGAATTGTTTGCAAAGGAGTTTTGTTAAGAGAAATGCATAACTTTATCACCTTGCATCAAATGACTCCATTTGCATTAAAGCGAAGTTCAGACACCTTTAGACAAATAATACACAGTACACAGAGAATGTTATCATGACAGTGTGGACGCTGACATTATAATATCTACGTAATTGATGTTTGCACGCCATTTTTATTCAAAATCCCATAAATACAATACAAACATTAACAAACTACATTTTTGGGTTTCACTAGTATCACGGACATATCATTTAAAATATACATATAAATTTTCATAAAATATGAATACTTGGATTAAATTAAGGAGATGATCTACTAATGATTGCTTTACATGCAACTGGAAAAAATATTTTAGTAATTACTACAGTTAAAATAAAAAAATGGGGTTGTCCACAGACTTTTTGAACACAACTTGAATTATCTTTAATAGCTTGCTGATATTTTTATATATTTGGAAAGTTAAATTATTTCTTCTTTTGTGAATAATGATATATTGTATAGATAGTCTTGTTTTTGCACCATGATCATTAATAGACAGGAAATGAATGTTTTTTCAACCAGATTGGTCGATGAATACTTTTTAAATGGACACAGTGTTGATGAACATGTTTTTTACATAGACATTGTTTTACTATTTTCTAGAAATGAATTGGTCTTTGAAGATTTTATATGATGAGATGGGTGAATGTTAATTTTTACCATATTAAATGCTTTACAAATACGTTTTTTTATCGATAGACTGGTAGATGATGATGAGGATGTGGTAGAGGAGCACCAGTCTGTGCATAAAGCTCGACTGAGTCAGCAACAGGCGTCAAGTGTCAGCCTCGAAGATTGTCTCAAACTCTTTACCAAGGAAGAAAAAGTACTTGAAATTTTTTTCACAGTGTTTTCACTGTAATGATACCATGTTCTGCTATGTTCATTTAGCAGCAACCAATTTTACATTCTGTGTCTTCAAAGTGGTTCATATGATGTTTTCAACTAAAAGCTGAATGATCGATTTATGAATTATATTTTACCTGAACATGCATCGTCTGCACAAATGTCCTAATCCAACTGACTTGTAGTGATATTTTTATTTGGTCAGATTTTAAGGTGATATATCTAGATTGTAAGGTTAAATAGCTGAAATAAGTGTCGTTGTTTCAGGCATGACTTTTCAATCGTCTTGTAAAGAGATATTCAAGAATTATACAAGAATGCACCATAATTGTCCTAAATTCAAGAAGATGCCTACTATTTAGATTGTGTTACTAACATTTGATAATAACATGGAGAGAGAGAGAGTGAATCTGTGTTATATATTCATTGTACTGGAAATATTTCAACAGTATAACCACTTTCATTTTCAGCTTGGAGAAGGGGATGACTGGCAGTGCCCTAATTGTGAGAAGAACCAAAAAGGGGCTACCAAAAAACTTGGGCTGTGGTCAGCCCCAGACATACTTGTTATACATTTGAAACGATTCAGTCATGTGAGTGATTTGTAGCTTGAATTTGAAAAAAAAATCTGTGGCAGTTTGGAAAGTCAGTCATACTACTGTGATTCTGAAGTAACATTAAAGATATTGCGGAGCTCACAGAAAAGTATTTGTATTTGTTGATGTAGACTTTAACTCAGATAATAACTGAATCATTTTAAGGTTACGGTATCAGTTTTTCTGGCATTGAATAACTCATATATAGTTCGTTATAATAAAATCAATACCAAAAGCATTGAGTTGCACAAGAAAATATATGTAAACCCTCTCTGGTACTGTTTTTAGCTCATCTGAGCACAAAGTGCTCAGGGTGAGCTTTTCTGATCAGTCTTTGTCCGTCGTCCGTCCGTCCGTCGTCAACTTTTCATTCAAATGACATCTCCTCTGAAACCAAAGGGCCAAATTAAATGAAACTTGCCTGGGATGTCCCTTGCATGAAGCTCTACCAAAATTGTTCAAAGAAATCAATTCCATCAAATACTGTGGTTGCTATGGCAACTTAAAGGAAAAACTTTGAAAATCTTCTTGTCTGAAACCACAAGGCCTAGAGCTTAGATATTTGGCATTTAGCAACCTCTAATGGAACTCTACAAAAATTGTTCAAATTATTTCCCTGGGGTCAAAATTGGCCCCGCCCCAGGGGTCACTTCATTTTACATAGACTTATATAGGAAATCTTTAAAAATCTTCTTCTCAGAAACCACAATGCCTACAGCTTAGATATTTGGTATGTAGCATTGGATAGTGGATGTCTACCAAGTTTGTTCAAATTATGTCCCCTGTGACAAAATTGGCCACGCCCCAGGGTTCTCTTGGTTTACATATAGCTATATCGGAAAAACATTAAAAGTAATTTTTCTCCAAAACTAATAGGACTAGACCTTAGATATTTTGTGTGGAGTATTGTGTAGGGAACCTTTATCAGTATTGTTTATATGTTGGCCCTGGGGTCAAAATTAGCCCCGCTCCGGGGGCCCTTAATATGTAAAAAAGGCAATCTTTAAAAATCTCCCTACTCGAAACCTCAATGCCTACAGCTTAGATATTTGGTATGTAGCGTTGTCTAGTGGATGTCTACCATGTTTGTTCAAATTATGTTCCCTGGGCCAAATTGGCCACACCCCAGGTTTTTTTTGGTTTACATAGGAAAAACATGAAAAATAATTTTTCTCCTAAACAAATAGGTCTGGACCTTAGATATTTGGTGTTGAGTATTGTGTAAAGAACCTTTACCAATATTGTTTAAATGTTGGCCCTGGGGTCAAAATTTGCCCCGCCCCGGGGGCCCTTAATATGTAAAAAAGGAAATCTTTAAAAATCTTCTTGTCTGAAACCACAAGGCCTAGAATTTTAAAATTTGGCATGAAGCAAGCTTTATCAAGCTTTTTCAAATTATTAGATTAGGTTAAAGGTTACGGAGGCTAAAAATAGATTTATTTACTGTACCTCATAAAGCCTTCATTTATAGACCAATATCTTTGACATTCAGTATATAGGTTGCTTGCATGGACCTCTACCCATGGGTAGGGTTTGAGGTCACTGGGTCAAGGTCACCATAGCTTATAATAGATATTTTTACTTTCTGTCATAGAGCCTTTATTTATTGACTGATATTTTACATATCTGGTTTGTAGGCACTTATATATTTTCCATTAAAAAATGAAATACTGCTTAACAGCAAACCTACAGCCAAAGTACTCAGGTGAGCGATTCAGGGCCATCATGGCCCTCTTGTTTCAAATTGCAAAAAAACTTTAATCACAGTGTTTTATTTGCTTCTTTTTTATTGCAGTCTGGCACGAGAAGGAACAAGTTAAATGTGTTGGTCAATTTCCCAGTATCTGACTTAGAGATGGGTCATCATCTGTTGCCTCAGACCTACAGTAACCGTGATCATATGACCTCTGACCTCTATGACCTTTATGCTGTCTCAAATCACTATGGTAACATGAGTGGAGGACATTACACTGGTGAGATAACAATATTTCATGATGCCATGTGGTTTAAAAGATTTTAAACTTAGTTATAAATGTATTTTGTGTCAGACTGAAACTTTGACATAACTGTAACAAAACTTATCTTTCTATGCTAAGATCGGTGCATTGCTAACTGTTTCTCGCAACAAGCTTTAGTGAATTCAAGAGTCGTTTTATTCATTGAAGTCGTATATACATGTAGAATATATCGAAACTTTAGAAAATACGTTTCATTATATCATATTTCCCATGGCAAGAAAACAATAAAATCTTGATATTTTGATATTATAATTGATTATTTTTGTTGGAAGTAATTTATGAGTTGAAACAGTTTATTAAATGCTAAAATGAGATTGTACTTTATAGCTTTCTGCAAGAACCCTGTAGACATGAAATGGTACGAGTTTGATGACACAAATGTAAGACCTCTTCAGCAACGGGATATTGTGACCAGAGCTGCTTATCTTCTGTTCTATCAGAGACAGAAACTGACTCACAGTACTATAAATAGTCTACAGTCACAAAAACATTGGGTGTTTTCTGTTAGTGGGCCTCCAAAGTCAATGCAGCTCATGAAATCTTCACCTGTAGAGGCAGTAAAGACCATAGTGAACTCTCCTTCAGGAGGTAAGAATGGTGTTGGACGAGACTATTCAGAGTATTATGTTGAGAGAGTTAGGCTTGATAACACTGATGAACGGTATAAAGCTATGAAACATTCTAGAGGCAAGTCTGAACCACCGCAACATAGGCTTGGTCAGTATGAAAAAGAAGAAAAACGTTTACTGGATGAACTTAGACATGAAATTAATTCCCCTCAAAGTGAACAGAGGGGTAAATATTTGAGATCTTCTAGAGAGACAGACGAATGGGAAAGGAGTTCACCTAGGAGAGATGAGATGGGCATTAACTCACCAAGACAAACTGTCAAACATGAGTCTCCAAGAAAAGAATTGTTTCCAAATAAAAATCAAAATTTTATTACTCAAAACCAATATATGGATGAGATTAATTCAAGAACAATTGGCAGAAATAAAACCACTGTAGCAGAACAAATAGTACGCAGTAAACAATCTGGGGATAATATGGAAAATGTAATGGTGTCACCTCAAAATGTGAAAAATGTTTATAGAAGATCAGATAGTGTAGATTCTAGCAAAAACAGCCATTCCTATACTTCAGGTAGTGAAATTAGCCCCACCGATAGTTCCCCACCATCACCACTAGGTGATTATAGTCAGAACTCTGCTGGACTCTATCAGAACCAAGCAAGCAATAGACAGAGGCCAACAAACCTTTTAAACAATGAAAGAGATGTTGTGCTTATGAATGGACATGTGCCAGATAGTGTTATTTTGAAAATCCATTCAAATCAAATTTATAAAGACAGCTCTGTGTCAAGGCCATCCAGTGCAACTGACAGCAGAAGACAGGGTGACAATCCACCGAAAACTGATAATCAAAAAGTAAACAATAGTGTTGGCAAGAATTCTTCTAGACCGGATGTGTTCTCAACACCTCAGCAGGTTCGTAAATCCCCATCGCCACCAGTTGTTGTTGGGAGAGGTTGGTCTACTCCCCAGCCCAATAGAAAACAGTATTCAGACAAACATCCTATGGATAGACAATACTCTGTACCTCCAAGGGTCCCACTGACTTCACCTCCCTATGGAAATGAAGGTCTTGAAGTTGAAGGTCATGCAATAGACAAACAGCCAAGAAGTTTACCTGTTGATGCACATGCAATTGTAAGTAAACCACCTCTTCCTGTAAAAGCTAGCCATGCTGTTCATAGACAAACTACTGAAAGCAATACACAGGAAAGTAATAGAAATGGTTCAGTCAGACCCACATCAGCTTACAGTAGAGGACTAGACTTCCCTGATGGTAGGGTACCAGACAGTGGTAAACCAGTCAGTTCCATTGAGGAAAGACCTGCTACAGCGCACAGTAGGGAACCATCCTACAGTGACAATAGACCAGTCATGATTAGTCAAAGAGCAGAGGACCAGTCTGCTAGAGGAAGATATGATTTAGAAATGAGGAAACAAGCCAATAGAGGAGAGCAGAGAACCAGGAACAGGTCAGCAGATAGGCAAGGTATGTAACTTAATTGGTTTATAACTGTCAGATGGGCTCCCCTGACAGATCTCAATACGGCACATTAGAATTTTATAGCTTTAAAAACTTTACATAAATCTTTTATTTAAATTTCTGATAAAATTTCAGCATGTTTAGTGATTTCACTTGATATTTTCATGATTTAATTTCTTGCTTATTTAAGGAGAAAAGATAATGATTATTACTATTATTATTATTATTATTATTATTCTACAAGCTTTTCTTGTATCATAAATGGTTACTTGCATGCATGTCCTGTTGTATATGTTGATTTTAAGAATGTATTTTTTCTCAATAAGTCTTTGTACAGTTTGTTTACTGTTGTAATTTTTATTCAGATAGAAGAAGTATGAGAGATAGAACTGAGCGACCCATATCCTACCACCAATCAGCACAAAACGATATTTATGAACAATACTACTTGTCCCAACCTGTTGATGATATGATAGCATTTGAACGATCTGGTAGATACGCTACCATGCAACCAGTAAGACAAGATTATCATGTTGATCAGTTTGACAAACATGACTATTTCACCCGCCATTTGGCTGATCCACATATCAATAACCAGCAGCCACGGTCCCGTGCTCCGTTAAGTGCATACAACCCACAACTGTACCAAGAACAGTCGAGGTACCAACCACATCTACAGATGGCCAAAATGATGACAAAACTTGCATTGCAAGAAAAGGAGCAACTAAGAGTGAAACGAAGAATGAAATCTGAGTACCTAAAGGAATCAAGTGTCTAGTGTTAGTGCTAAAAATCAGTATTATTATATCCCTAATAGTTTCCAGGTTGAAGTTAATTGAAACTAGTACTTGAAGCAATCACGTTTCTGGAGTTAGTGCCAGAAATCAGTAATAATGTTTCCTTAATAGTTTCAAGGTTTAAGTTTATTAAAATAAGTACCTAAAGCAATCAAGTTTCTGGAGTTAGTACCAGAAATCAGTGATAATATTTCCCTAATAGTTTCAAGGTTTAAGTTTATTAAAATGAGTACCTAAAGCAATCAAGTTTCTGGAGTAGTGCAAGAAATAAGTGATAATATTTCCCTAATAGTTTCAAGGTTTAAGTTTATTAAAATGAGTACCTAAAGCAATCAAGTTTCTGGAGTAGTGCAAGAAATCAGTGATAATGTTTCCCTAATAGTTTCAAGGTTTAAGTTTATTAAAATGAGTACCTAAAGCAATCAAGTTTCTGGAGTTAGTGAAGAAATCAGTGATAATGTTTCCCTAATAGTTTCAAGGTTTAAGTTTATTAAAATGAGTACCTAAAGCAATCAAGTTTCTGGAGTAGTGCCAGAAATCAGTGATAATGTTTCCCTAATAGTTTCAAGGTTTTAGTTTATTAAAATGAGTACCTAAAGCAATCAAGTTTCTGGAGTTAGTGCCAGAAATTAGTGATATTATTTCCCTAGTTTAAGTTTATTAAAATGAGTACCTAAAGCAATCAAGTTTCTAGAGGTAGTGCCAGAAATCAGTGATAATGTTTCCCTAATAGTTTCAAGGTTTAAGTTTATTAAAATGAGTACCTAAAGCAATCAAGTTTCTGGAGTTAGTGAAGAAATCAGTGATAATGTTTCCCTAATAGTTTCAAGGTTTAAGTTTATTAAAATGAAAACCTAAAGCAATCAAGTTTCTGGAGTTAGTGCCAGAAATTAGTGATATTATTTCCCTAGTTTAAGTTTATTAAAATGAGTACCAAAAGCAATCAAGTTTCTAGAGTTAGTGCCAGAAATCAGTGATAATGTTTCCCTAATAGTTTCAGGGTGTAAGCTAATTAAAATAAGTACAGAAAGGAATCAAGTATCTATAGTTATTGCCAGAAATCAGTGATAATATGTCCTTAATAGTTTCAGGATGTAAGCTAATTTATGTGAGAACCTAAAGAAATCAAGTATCTATATTTAATGCCAGAAATCAGTAATATATAACTTACTGTTCATTATTAACTGTGACTACTAAATCAGACCATGTGGGCACCTGTCAGTTTTCTGTAAGGAACTTGTAGATCTAGGGGATCTTTTTTTTTCTGTTTTTTTTTTTGTAACAACCTGCATAGAATAAAGATTTTTTTATCTTGTTTATCTGATTAGCTGATAATGATTCATGAAAGTTTGTTGCCAATTTCTTAATATTTGCAATTGAATATTTTAGCTTCCTTGTCAGGAATTTCAAAAGCGTAAATAATCATCAGTGGCAAAATAATGGGTTTAGAAATATGTGGACTTTCTGAGATATTACGAAGGATTAACTGCAAATCAGGGACTGGACATATTACACTGGAAATTACAGTACTCTAGTATCTTTGTTGACCCTATTTTACATGCTAACTTAGAGTGTTATGATAGATCTGATTGAAATAATGGTACACATGCAATGTGCCAGATAGATTTTGTGATAACCTTGAGCGGACTATAACCATGGAAAATATTTAGTAGAGTCATACCGGACTAGAACCATGGAAAATATTTAGTAGAGTCATACCGCTAGGGCCATACTTTGTTACAGCATTGTAAGGACACTGTTCAATCTGTTGTGACACAGATGTGTAGTGAACAAAGCTTTTACAGAAAATTATAGTGCAGGCCTTGATTTTCCTGTCAGAGTGGTAAGGGGAAAAATTCTATATTATTGAAGAGTGTTGCTATAACCTAGGCTGTCTAAGTTGAGAATGTATTTCCTAAGTATGAAATACAAAGTGTGACAAGTTTGATCTTGTATAAAAAAGATAACCAACTTACCTCATTTTAAAACTTTGTGCTTTTTTTTCAGAATAATTGTTTATCAGTGACTTGAATTGTACATAAAAGTATTTGATACATGTTCAGAACATGCTGACTTCAAACTTGCCAATCATTTGTTTAATCCTCAACTGTCATCTAACTTCATACTCACACATGTTTCACCAAAATTGTATTAGACTAGTTATCATGTGGAACAGGGTAGTAGTTATGCAGTTGTCATGGAAACCACACTCTAACTAGTGTTACTATGGTGCCAACAAGAACATTCTAGGCTGTTATTAGAAAACTTGAAAGCTTCAGTGGTTGCTGTGGAAGTTGTGTATGTTTGTAGTTGTCATAGGAACTGGAGGTTATTATCAAAAAAACAAAACTGAGCATCGGAAGGGTAAACAGATTTGACAGCTGTTGCTATGGCAACAAGTTTAATTGCAAAACTGTGTAAAATTAGTTGCCATAGACTTATTGGTTGTATTATACTGCAAGAGTGTGAAAGCTATATGTATTCTTTCACACGAGCCATGTATGTTTGTACATGTGACATGCACATTTTGATATATGACATATTTTCATTGTAAAATTGCAACAAGTGCTAATTGTTAAAGGGTTATAATAATAGTAAGAACTTCATGTATTTTGAATGTATTTACTTTTGTTTGGTAGATTAAGCTGAATTGAGGTTGATTTGTGCCTGTTTGATAAAATCATTTGTTACATTGTTACTTTGTCATTTTTATTTTTTTAAATGTTCATAGCAGGGATGTCAATGAATAACAAATTAAATATTCAACTACTCGGTTATTTTTTTTGATTTGTTTACCAGTTAATTGTTAGATTTATACCGGTGGAAAAAAAATTGAAAATTCATGGTAAAGGTACCATGTGTATTAAAGGGAAATAATTCAATTGTAAATGGGACATAGTTCTCTCAGTTTTTAGTTTCTGTTCATATTAAAGGTTGTATTAATGACCAGAATTAACTATATTTCAGGTTGAAGGAATATTAAGAAGGCAAAATTTTAAATATTTTGTGTAAGTTATTTTTTTCTTTATACTCACAAACTTCATTGTATGATTTTCTTTCTTGTGTAAAGAAGGTACACACAAGTATTGAAACATGAGAAAGATGCATGTAGTGCATAAGTGAAACAGTTTTATATTCATAGTTTTCATACCAGTATTACAGGGAAGATGCACTTCATTTATCATCAACGATATAAGCAGTTCAGTTCAATTTATGCATCAAACTGTGGAGAAATAAGTTGAACCCTCCCACCCCCACCCCACCAACTCCCGCCACCCTACTAATCATGTAAACATTAATGGAGGAAGAAGTCTCAGCTGTTGATTTACTCTACAACAACAAATATTTGTACAACAACAATAAACGTGTACATGTACTTAATGTACAGAGGAAATCAACAACTTTTGTTATTAATGTAGATTTTTTTTAATACATTTAAGCAATTTTGATCTAGATAAATAGACAACTTATGATATTTTTTTCTTTTTTTTATATATTTTACAAGATATTAGATATTATTTTTTCTAACTGATATTCAGTTCATTGATTTAGTAACATGTTATTCACTGACATCCCTAGTTTATAGCTAAATTTGAATGTTTGTATATGCTTGATTTTTCTGCTTTTCATGTAAAGGTTAAGTTTTATTTAACCTTATATATAATTCTATGGTAATATTTTACTGAAATCTTGAGGCTTGATGGGTCCCAATTATTTCATGGCTATTTTATATCATTTTAAGTTCATGATTCTTTGATTGTAAAAGTTTGTTAATGAATATAGTGTTCAAATATGTCCCAAACACACCCATTCAGCTTGTCACCAATTACCTGGTGCATGGATCAAATTTCCTGAAAGTTCTAGGTTGTCAGAAAGTTTAACAAAAAAAACATTAAAAGAAATATCTTGTTCTAGACCATCTGTGATACAGTTTTATTGCATTCCAATTTTACGGAGTAATAATTTTGGTTAGTTCCTAGTTGTGGTACTGGTAGAGTTGAACACTTCAGTACCTCTGTTTATCAAGTGTTATTGTAATTGGTATGTACAGTTATACCTTTGATGTAGAGTACCAAGTTCTCAATTGTTTAACTTTGTGATGCCTGAATGAACTTGTTCTCCATCACTCTACCTTAAGTTAAGTTAATCATCAATACCATTTGCCGATATGGCCGACACTTAAAAAAAGAGATTACTTAAAGTGACAGAGCATAGGTAGTCAACTCATTCCAGAGACACTCTTGGGACTTTTTCATGCTCAGTATATAGCACTGATACATGGGGCCTAGTTTTGTATTTTGTCCAAAAGGCCATGAAGTAGTGTTAATGGTGGGGATTGAACTTGATATCCCTTGATTAAGAGTCTTATATTTGACCACAAGCCAAAGGATCTTTAAAAGACCAGCTCTCTCTGTTTTGACTTGTATAACAGTACGTTCATGTAGAAATACTTTCTTCAATAAAATCTATCTTTATTTTAGCATGTTTAACATAGAAATTTAGTACTAAAACTCCTGAGTGTGGTAGTTGAAATGTAGATGATGATTTGCAGTATTTATGTTTGATCTGTACATAATGTCTCTGAATAGGACATGAGATTTATTGGATATGGGTTTTCTTTTTACAATGATGACTGTAAAATGGCTGTGTATATTAAAATGATAAAGAGATTGCATCATATCATTGGAAAGCATGAAATGTTTTATTTGAAATCACATTGAAACTGTCAGAAACTGTTCATATTTATTGTAGACATTTATTTTTCAGTTTTTGTAGACAGTTATATTTCATCACAACACTAACACTTTGAGTCTTGTACTAGAAATTATCAGTGTGTACATAGTGTGTACATTGTCAATGTGTGCATTGTCAGTGAGTACATTGTCATTGTGTACATTGTCAGTTTGTGCATTGTCAATGTGTACATTGTCGGTGTGTACATTGCCGGTGTGTATATTGTCGGTGTGTATATTGTCAGTGTGTACATTGTTGGTGTGCACATTGTCAGTGTGTACATTGTAGGTGTGTGCATTGTCAGTGAGTACATTGTCAGTGTGTACATTGTCAGTGTGTGCATTGTCAGTGTGTACATTGTCAGTGCGTGCATTGTCGGTGTGTACATTGTCATGAGAACATTGTCATTGAGTACATTGTCAGTGAGTACATTGTCATTGTGTACATTGTCAGTGTGTGCATTGTCAGTGAGTACATTGTCATTGAGTACATTGTCAGTGTGTGCATTGTCATTGAGTACATTGTCAGTGAGTACATTGTCAGTGTGTACATGATCAGTGAGTACATTGTCAGTGTGTACATTGTCATTGTGTACATTGGCAAAGGTATTTTTAAGCAAGTTGTATAAACAATCACTCATTAGTGTCTAAGTTCCATAGCTATTATAACATGATAGTTATAATCAAACGAGGGTAGGCCCTCAGAAGGTTGATAAACAGAATTCAGCAACACTACAGCAGTTTTTACCACAGTTTTAACCAATCTTCTATTTGTTGTGAACTTTCCAAGGAAACACTAACAATATGAAAGAAAAGAAAATTATGCATGTAAATCTATAGCTTTGGAAAACTTAGTGGTTAAATGTTTTATGGCAGATTATTTCAAGGTATTGCCATTATGTAAAAAAGAATTTTATACGTACATTATATAGTCTTTTTTATTCCCATTTACCGTATTGTGAAAAGGAAGTTCAGATTTTTACCAGAGTCAATAAGCATGTTTCTATACCTTCTATTTACTCAAGTGGGATTGTGATTTTGAATTGGTGAAATTGGTACGTTTCATTTCCTGTACCTTGCCACTGTAAAAGTACTGCAGTCACTGTTTCTTTAAACAAAATATTGCAAAATAGCATCCACTTGTTAATTTTTGTGTTGTAAAATGTTTAAAAAGTTTACCATATACTTAGTCTAGTAAGTATGTTCATACCAGTGAGTTGTTAGTGATTATTTGTGTTAATTATGGTTGTTTACTGTTATAATTATTGAGTAGTCACATTTTACTTATTGATAACATGATGTAATGTAATTCCTAGAAATCATTTAATCTTTGAATCAGCTTTCTCACATTAACTTTTCACCCCGCTGTCGGCGATCGTTTTCACCTTTCAGTCCATTGTCAGTCTATATATCAGTGCAGTCTGTAGTTTTATGATTATACGAGTTTCAGATCCCCTTCTCTTCAAAATATAAAATGCTTTGACTCATTTTGATGGCTGTACATGGAATGGTTAATTCGGTGAAAAAAAGAATCATGCCTGTGTAAGGGGAATACTGTCTACTGTGTTTTAATCTTTTATTCTGAAAATCTGTGTATCAATCATGTTTTTTTAAATACCTTGTAATTTTAAGGTAACAACGACTATGTAAGTATTAACTATAAAAAGTATACATGACATGAATTCCAGTCATGTTGTGTGCTGTATTACAGTTTGTTTTTGTTTTGTTCAACATTTAGTTATCAAAAGTAACTTGAATTAAAAAGCTGTTCTTCTTGTATAAATAAGTGAATAAAATCATGTCAGGTAGATGCCACTTGAAGAATTGTAAGCATTATGATTGTGTTAAGTCCATGTTGCTATAGACATAATGCCATTGTCTGGTATTGTAGAGGCCATAATGCTTCATCATTTCAAGGTTTTATAACATACATTGTGTTATGTTATCAACCATATGATCATGTCAAGATCTTGTTTCAATTTTTATCATGCCCCTCTTTGAAGAATTGGGGGTATTTTGCTTTACTCATGTCTGTCGATCATTTGGTCGGACAGTAGACTTAGTGGTTTTAATTTTTGAGAACACATTGGCATACAGACTTGAGGTAGGTAGCCTCTGTAGATAAACCATATTGTTTTTTGGCCCTCTCGGTGAAAGGTGTACAAGGGCCTGCAGTTTTGAAAATGGTTTCCAATAAGTTACTCAGAGGACCTTAAAAATATACAGGATGGTAAGGTATGATGAGTAGATGCACCCTTTTATATTTGGCCTTAGGGTCAAGCAAACAGGGGCCCACACTTTGAAAATAGTTTCTGGTCAGTAACTCTAACATAACTGCACCTAGGAACACAAACCCCTGAGGATTGATAGGCAACTGAATTGTTTTTGGGTTCACTGGATCAAAGGTCAATCTCAAAGAGGCCTGCATTGTGAAAAAGTGTCTACTCAGTAACTCAAGAACTTCTGTACATAGATCTCTTCAACTTTACAGGATGGTTGGATATGTGAGGGAAAATACTACTGGTATTTTTCTTCCTCCAAGTTAGTCAAGAAAAACATAGTTCATTGTGGTGAAGTAAATAACTCGGCATCCTCTTGTCTTAGGCTCTGGGTGCTGTGTTGACGTTTCTTATTGATCTTGGGGATTTCTGATGCGTGTAAGGGGGGCATCAGTGTTATTCTGTCAGCTCTTGGTATGTGAAGTTCTTGTCAATGTAGTGTTTTTGCATTATATGTCACCATATCATTATGTCAAGGTCTTTCTGCTTGCAATGTGTGATTGTCAGTCATATCATATATCAAGGTCATCTCAATATTTCACTTTCACCATAGTATCATTGTCAGCCATGTTTATCATGTCAAGGTTACAAGGTAATTTAAAGGTTTTGTTTATGAATATTATGTTATTGTCTGCCTTGTTTAGTGCATTATGTTATTGTGATATTGGATGCATATCATCTATACCATGTTTTATCAAATTTTATCAAGAGTTTTTGGCCTTCAAAAGGTGGAACTCTGCATTTTACTACACTGTTGATGAAATATGTGTACAGATTGTATATACAGTCAGTTGCAGTTAGTTATTTGCTTCATTTTTATATAGCTAGAAAAAAAAGAGATTTGCTTGAAATTATGTTAAAACACTTGTTAATGATAAATCCACTTTGGATATAAACCTGTTTTCCTGTCATGACAGTGATTTTTTTTTCAGTTTAACAGTTTTAGGTTTTTAGTAAAATACCTTAACTTTATACAAATTTTTTTTTTAATATCCTGACATTTTATTTTTGATTACCATGTTAGTCCTTACTGATGCATATCCTAGAGTTCATAGGGATTTTTATTTCATTTTTTATGCTATTTTTTGCCCAAAAGTTCTGTTAAACAATTGTCTTCCAGTGTCTGTACAGGTCTTGGCAATAAATATTAAATACCGTTAACTTTTGTCTTTAATTAGAAAGTTATTTCAGGCCAATAAAGAATCTTAAAATATAATGACACGTAGTTAACAAACTTATTAGTAAATTTTATTATGAATACTTCTTGAATTACCAAACTCTGTTAATAGTCATAACAGAGTGATACTAAAATTGTTTGTTAATGTTTGTACCAAGTCTTTATAAAGATTGATAGGGTATTCAGTGTAGTACCTTGTAAAATATACAAAAATGATAGAATTTTAACAAAAAAGTATTTATATAGTCACGGTTCACTTTGAAAAATATATAGTACAGCCTGTGTATTTTATTGATGGGAAAAAGTCTGGAGACTTTGGGAGAGAATGCAGTCTACTTAAACTGAACTGATTTTGAGGAGGGACAAATGTCACCAGGGTTGATGAAAAACATTTTTGAAACATAAACTTTCCTGGCCCAAAAACTACTTGTTTAACTAACTGAAGCTTTACTAAGCATTTAGGTGTTAAAACAGTGATTCTGGGAGTCTTTGATAGGCCTTTTTTTATCTTTAAGTTTAATCTAGAAGGTGAACCAGAATGATTACTAACAAAATCATGATGGGCAAACATACATGGAAATATTTATGAATAAAATAATACCCTTACATTTGACTGATGTCAAAGTCATCTAAGATACTCAAGAACAGACATCATTATATATAGTATCTAATTTCATCTTCAAGAGGTAAACAGACACCACACTAGTTGGGAAAGGATTAAGTTTTTGTATGCTTTATGAAAAAAAAAATCATTTTATAATGTCTGGTATTTTTGTATTGGAAAAATTCCCTGTTATTTCACCGGCCATAATAGCACTTTATATTGACAGTTCTAAGAATTAAGTCACAAAAAATGAATAGAGTTTTGAAATAAGTACTTGCTAGAAAAGACATACTTCTGAAAAATGAACTCACGATGTGGATTTTATTCATATTTTTTCTATAACCAAATAAAATACAAGGTTGTGTGTCACTTTATATGGTCTGTGGCAAAGATATAAATTTGATATAATATAGCCTAATGTTACCTCAGTCTTTGTTACAGAGCTGTATGGATTAGTGGAATCATGAGAATCATAATCTGTTACAGAACTGTATGGATTAGTGGAATCATGAGAATCATAATCTGTTACAGAACTGTATGGATTAGTGGAATCATGAGAATCATAATCTGTTACAGAGCTGTATGGATTAGTGGAATCATGAGAATCATAATCTGTTACAGAGCTGTATGGATTAGTGGAATCATGAGAATCATAATCTGTTACATGTTGTCAGAATTTGATGCTGATTCCATCACAGATGGCATTAACTTGTTACTGGTGTCAATCAAAATTATAACCATTTTAAGAAATTGTTGAATGTTTGTTTTAAACTAAAACCTGTATAAATATGACGCTAACTTTAGATGCTTTATTTTGAAAAAAAAATAAAAATGAATGGTAAATTTTGTTTTGTTGGTTATAGTTTTTCAACCTTTGGCATTTTGAAATGGTAAGCAATGAAAAAGGATTCTCATTAAACATTATGATATGACCTGCAGTGTTAAACGTGTATTGCAATATTTGCAGTTAATCATCTACTAGTCTGGAACTCTGTGGCTGCCCTGAGTAAAATAGGTAAAACTGTGATTATATTAGCCTATGTCAACCAGACTTTTGTCCAGGACTGTGCCAGTAACAATCTCAGAAGCTCTTTTTATTCAATTCCCATCAACAATCTACATACCAGATTTCAGACCTCAAAGCTTTTTAGGTTCTGTCAAGAATATTTCTATTTATTCTCTCTGGACAGTTATCTTTACAACCAGACCTGCCAGGACTGGAATTATTTAACCAGCTTTTGTAGTGCTTGGTGCAAGGAACATGCATGCCGAGTTTCATCAACTTCCATAGAATAACGAAGTGGTGTAATATAAACAAAAGGACATCGTTCTGCTCATGATAATAAAGAGATAAACGTATTCGAAATATTTAAGCTTTGTTTTATAGCACGCCATTGGCAGTCGATTGTATGGATCTAGGGGAGGTAATTTTACCGAAAACGGGGGCGTCCAAGTGGACAAGATACATAACTCTTTCATTCCGTGACATGCGTTAAACGTTTTCAAATGGCGATGATTTTACATGTAAGAGGTCATATTTATTTATACTGAACGGCCCTCAAATGTTTTAAGGGTCATTCTATAAATAACTGGTAATAAGGGAATCAAATGACAATGATCAATGACGCATTAGAACAGTGTGGCCATACCACGTGGTAAATGATATCATTTAGGCTGTCGCAAGCAGCTTTTGCCTCGAGTCGGAGGAGAAAACTGCTGTAAGTATTTAATTTCTTCATCAATTTTAATGGCATATAGCGCATGCGATGCGGAAAATCATATCCTATACATTGGCCCTGATGATTCTATTGTCAGATGTACAGAACTTTTTAGCATTCGTGAAAACTGATCAATGTGCTTTTCGCGATAGCAAACATATTTTTCGAACTTTTTATTTCTGAATGTTTCTCCTCCGAATCGAGGCCAAAAATTAAAATGCTGCTTGCGACAGCCTAAATTACATCATATACCACGTGGTATGGCCACACTAGGAATGACTACGTATGGCAATTCACACGGCTGGGACTTTTAGGGTATCAACGGACAAAATGGCCGTCACACTTCGTCACTTCGACCACAAAAATCAGGTAATCTTATATTTTTGGCTATTTCTAATTCTCAGGACCCATGCTTGCCTACGCGTTTTTTGAATTTGTTTCCATTGGTACCGTACTTATCGCCCTTTTCGCAAACACTTCAAAATTGTGAGCGGAATTTCCAAATTTTGCCATTTTTTCTGGGTAAACGCAACGGACCTCTCTTATTGATTAATGATTCTTACCTTCCATTTGTATTTCGTACAGAAATTTGTTCTCGGTTTTTTTTCTTTCTTTCTTTCTTGCCGTGCAATTTGGATTTAAAAATTGTTGGTAGCTCCAACGAACGCGCTAGCCTTGATAACACCCACGTAAGATTTCCTTACTGAAGATACCTCACGCGCAACTTCTTACGACAGTCATTTTTGACAGTAATCATCTTTTTTAAAAGGTCTAATGAACCCAGTGAAAACTTAATGCTTGATTAATAATTATTTTAATGATATTTTTGAAGATAAAACATTGAAGGATCACAAAAAAAAATCAAAAAACTTTGCACAACTTCAGCATATGAAGACGACATGTAGCATGCAAAGCGGGGACATTTGTCAACTTAAAGTGACAGCTCTTGTTTTTTTTTTTGTTTTTTTTTAAATATCATACAATATCATTTTAACATATCATCGGAAAGTATATGTAACAAAATTTTTATAATAGTAATGAACGAAAAACAAACTTCTTTGAAAAAAACACCTTTTGAAGCTTTACATTTCAGATTTAAGATTTACAAAATTTTAAATAGGAATTGAAGATTACTTTCAGTTTTACTTTGAGTTTCATGAAAAGAAAATTCATGTAAGATTTAATGTACATATGTTTATTAAGCTGACAACATATTGATGCTAGTTATTTTGTACGAACTATATTTTTGATAAATTAAGTAAGTAATACAGGACTATGTGTTTGACCAATGTAGTAGTTGTTGTTGTTGTCGCAGAGTGGCGTTAAAATATATATATAAATAAACTGAGTACACTTGTATTTCAAGTTTAAAGACAAGGATCGTTATGTTTCTTGACATAATTATCAATAAGCATTTATTTTTCAGTGAGTTATAATTAAAACAACAATAGCCATCGGTAAAGCAATCTATATTTTGTGAGTTTTCAAGTTATGCTACAAATCAGATTTCATTACAGAATTAATTAGAAGACATAATTTAACAAACATTTTTATTCTTACACTCAAATGAATCCTCGACAAAAATTTATCATAACATTAAAGGAAGGGAGATAATTAAAAAAGAACAAGGTAGCGTTCTTTGTCACAGCACTCCTTGTTGCAGTCATTTTGTAATTCAAGCCAATCCTTTGTATAGTTTTTAAGTTATGCTCCGGACAAAAATACCTTATGAAATTAAAAAAGAGAGATACTTCGAAACATCACCAGTCTGAGTTATGAATCTTAATCACTTCACTTCTCCTAGTCGCCGTTAAATTATATTTTAAGTTTATTGTCAGTTCTCAGTTATGCTCTGGCCCAAAAAAAAATCTTAAAAAGGAGATTTTTTTAAAAGGACCATGCAGAGGTATGGTTTTTAGACGCTGCTCTTCTTGTGATTTACGTTTCAAGTAAATCCTTTGTATTAGTTTTGAGTAATGGTCCGGACAAAAGTGTCGGACCGACGGATGGGTAGAGACTATAACCATATCGTCCATGGTAATACATTCACGTGTTGAAGCTCAGATACTAGAAAATAACTAAGTTTATTGTTCAAGAATTGGACTATTTCTCAGTCTATCACTAAAACTAAAACTAGAACATTTCTCTTTATTTCATGTCAGAACAATAGACAAAGTCTTGGTGTTTTGATATTGTATGAATGCGAGGTCAGAGAAAACAGGTTAATAAAGTCAGAATATAATTTACAGTAATATTAAAGAAACCCACCTTATACAGGATCAACATGTGGAATATATGTATGTGCCGGCGATTTTACATTTAATTTACAGCTTTATTATTTAAATACGAGTGATAATCATTTCTTTAAGATTAAACGGTTACAAAGCGATAAAAAATCAGCAAACAAGTAGACATTACATTATTAAATGGTAAAACCAATCTTCAAAGATAAAATTTCTGTACGATGGAAGGTAAGAATCATTGAGAAATATGAGATGTCCGTTGCGTTTACCCGGAAAAAATGCAAATTTTAGAAATTACGCTTACAATTTTTAAGTGTTTGCGAAAACTGCTAAACCGAGAGCGGTAAGTATCAATGGAAACGAATCTGAAAACTGTTTTTGTCCGTTGCTGATACCCTAAAGTCAAGTGATTCCCAGCCGTGAATTCACATTCACTGTGAGGCACCCTTGTCGGTGTCCGAGAATTATCAAATAACCTGTACCAGATACAACCCTTCAATGACCAGTTTACGTCCCCGTTATAAATCTGACAAAGGCACTTTATTTAAAATGACATGACAAAAAATCAACTCTTGAAATTTTGTTTGTATAATTTTAAAAGATTTCAAGTGTGTACTTTTACGACATACAATCAACTAAGTGGCTTAAATGTGTGGTAACTGAACAGTTGTTTCAAATGGACAATTTCTTATAACCAGCAATAAAAAATGGTGTCTAAAATGTCGTGACACTAAGACCACAGGGCCTCAGTATATAAGGAGACATTGTTACCTTCGTTGTCCTGTGCAATGATGTTTTTAAGCGTTGTTGTTGCGTGTGAACTTTTCCTGCAGGTTTTCTGTTGGGGCACGGGTGGCGGAGGATGGATTCCAACGACTGTGTCCAGCGGCGGCGGTGGTGGTGGTGCTGGGGGTTGGTTTCCTACAATGGACTCTGGTGGTAGTGGTGGGATGGCTACACCAGGCTGGGGAGGGGGCGGAGGAGGTGGAGGTGGCAGTGGATTTCCTACACCTGGTTCGGGAGGTGGCGCTGGAGCAGGATTTCCTACACCAGGCTGGGGAGGGGGAGGGGGCGGCGGTGGTGGATGGGGAACGACAGTCTCACCAACTTCAGGTAAGTTCTTTGGACAGTTTCAAAACTTTGAATATTCCTAGAAAGTGTTTAACTCTTATAAGCATGTGACTTAAATGATCTTTTTTTTTAGATCCTACGTGCGAAGGGAACGGTGGACAATGTGTATCGAACGATGGTACCTCTTGTGACGGGGAGACTGGCAATTATTCCTGCGAAGGAGAAAATTCAGTCTGCTGTCTTCCAAATGTGTGTAAGTATTTTCTTCGGAAGATTTCGTCGGTTATGAAGTTAACTTTTTTCTTTTGTTGTTTTGTTGATGCGAGTACATGTACTTTTTACCAAAGTACGTGGTTACATTCATCTGTCCTTTTCATGTTATTGCTTTTTTGGGGTAAAATGGAAATATGCGATGGTTAAAACATTTAATTTTAAACAAGATATAGTCAAGTTCTTAGATTTCCTTGCTATCAAGTTTGATGACTGGAGTCTTTTTTCTAAACACCATTTAAAAAAAATACAAAACCCATGTTATTTTTAATTCTCGATCTTGTCAGTACCAACATCCTGCGGGAAATCATCTTTGATAAAAAGACGGAGGAGGCGGGACACACGCGGGATTTCAAGAATCGTTGGTGGAGCCGAGGTAGTTGCCCACAAGTGGCCATGGCAGGTGTCGCTACAACTTGATAGTAAATTCCATTTCTGTGGTGCCTCACTGATCAGCGATCAATGGGCGGTTACAGCAGCACACTGTGTCGTTGGGTATTGTACTGCTTACGATGCTTACTTTTCACCCTGTGATGTTACTGATTAATCTAAATAACAAATAAGAATAAAAAATATAACTTTAACCACCTTTATGATATAGAACTGATATCGATTTCATTTTTTTCTGTCTGATGTGCAGTTTATTTCATTTTTTCCATTTGGAATCACAGTCTTTGTTAGGATTTTTTTTGCGATGAAAATAAAGTTCGCAGCTGGGAAGTCAAAGACTGGTCTAAATGGCCGAATAAATGAGAAACAAATAATGCACTTTGAGCCTGAGATATTTATAATGTAAACAACCCGTCTGTTTTTATATCGTGTATTCCATGAAATAGAGGTAAGAAAGAGCATATGTTTGTTTTATTTGGCATGAATTTTAGAGAATCGCGTGTAGCCAGAGTGGTTATGGGAGAACACGACAGGACGACGGACACTGGTCTGGAATTCGTAACATCGGCCACTATCTTCAGTGTGAGTAAAAACTCTAACCTCGCTAGTGCAAACACACACACAGCTATTTGCTTCTGTTTATGTCTGAATTTTTTCCATTACTAGTTTACCCATTATCACTGAAAATTGAAGAAGTAGACGACAAAAAAGGGAACACAACGTATATCGATTAACAGCTGACATTAATCGCTGGTCCTCGGACCACATTACTTAAACTACCATCTGGTTGTTGTCTTGAGGCTTAAAAGCTGTATTCACGGTGCACAAAATTGAATTCATAGTTGAATTTAGAAGTAAAATGCTAACGTTTAATTCTTTTTTTTTTTTTTGGAGGTGTGGGGGCGGGGTGCAGGGGGATAAAAATGTTTAGAAGTAGGCCTATGTATATACTTGACCACTTATTATGTCGTCAGTGTTCTGTATCTTTACTTTAGCACCCAGATTACAAAAATGATGCACCATACCCTAATGACATTGCCTTGCTGAAACTTGACTCACCTGTGTCGCTTAGTGACCATATTTACCCAGCATGCCTCCCAACTACTGGTACAGCGTTTGATACTGCTACAGATGAATGCTGGATATCCGGTTGGGGAGATACAAAAGGTAAGCTTCTCATACTGACGGCTAGAATCATGATAAAAAAAAACAACACTACTTTCGTTTGCTCAGGCGGTCGATCATTTTACTTTGCTGCGTTGCAAGGCCTACTGTATGTTACTCAAACTCGCAGATTCCTTATTAAAGTGTTGATGCTGTTGGTGGCATTTGTAAAGGAAAGAAGGCAACGAAGCCATTTACACCGTGCGGGGTGTTTTGTTGAAACAAATGAAACCGTTCTAAATTTCCGTAAGTTGAGATGTTTTTGCGTATACATTAGCTAATCAGCTTTAGTGTAGACAACTGAAAATATCTGTCCGCTGTTTTCACTTAAATAAAAAGGTTTAAATTTTCACGTTGACACACTGATGAGAATGTAGAACTAAAAAAAGCAGTGATCGTTTACCTGCCACGCCCGAACACCAACTAACTCCCTCTTTGTTTCAAGTTTCCTGTCGCTGAAGCAATGAAGCGATTCCGTAAATACATTGTCAGAAAATAACTGACGTTGTGTTGCAATTTAGGCTATACAGTTCACTTTCGTTATAAACCGTGATCGGAAACCAATGCTTTATGTACGTTCAGTGCGGCAGTCCTCTAACACCAAGCTATAGTTTTGATCAAGAGAAATCGACTTTGGCCGTCTTCACGGGAACAGTAGTTGTCGGAATTCCAGGAAACAAAAAACAAAAAAACTACCATCACCCACAATGCCTTGGTCAATCCTCAGTCGACTAAGTCCGCTTAAAAATGAGCGATGAACGCTAACTTTTATGATTTCTAAATTAATGGTATACCATTTTTATTAGAGACTGGAGACGAGACAAAACTGAATGAGCTGAAAGTTTCTCTCACTGATAATGATTCCTGTGCGAACAAGTGGGGAGCAAGCTACATTCTTGAAACAAACATCTGTGTCGGTGACGGACGTATTGGCGCATGTAATGTAAGTTACCATGAAATACGAATGTCTCACGGGAACATTACGTTCTTAGATAAAACTGGAATGAGGCAAGAAATAAAGTGAAATGCATTTCTTAGGAAGAAAATATCCCTAATAATGCGAAAACCATCGGTTTTGTTACTGTCGTGATATGTTTTGTACAGAGCCGAATTTGCTAGGTATGGATCGCAACATGATCCTTGTAAGAGCAAGATTACTCAAATAACTATGATGATTTAACATAGTGGTAGCTGAATTTGTAGATAAATGATTTTGTATTTCTAACTTATTTTTAGATGAAAGTGCAAGATTAGAAATGACTTTTTATTTTCTTAAATATTGGTTACAGGGTGACTCCGGTGGCCCTCTGTCTTGCCGACGACAAGGTGAGTTGACGTGGGAACTGGCTGGTGCGACATCTTGGGGAGCGAATGGCTGCCAACAGGAAGGTCTACCCAACGTATATACTCGTGTATCTGAGTACCATGGCTGGGTTGTTGCTACCATCAGGAATAATTTGTAAATTCTAAGACAACTGATGTATAGCTTTTAGCATCTGTGTATTACAATGAATAAAATATATATAAAAAGTCTTCATTAGAGTTTTTTTAACACTCTGTGTTCCTAGATATAGCATACACTATAAAGTACTCTAAATCATGAAAAAAAGATTCCTAACACTATCATTTTTCACTTTCTTTAGAAGATTTATCTGTGCCTTGCACTAACTTTGGGCATTGGATGTAAAGATAAATAGTTGTGAATATTTATAAAAACTTGATAATCAATCTGTTAAAAAACTATATCTTACAATGCCAGGGTATATTTTCAGCATATTGATTAGGCAAATGGTATCAAACACATTTTGAATATCTAATAATAAAGGTTGGATACCTGCCAGCATCTACATACAAAAATAGTCTCTTGTAAAACATCAATTATTGTTTGTTGTTGTTGTTTTGTTATGTTTGGTTTTGTTATATCAGACTTATTATTTTAATCAGAATTTATTGAGCTAAAAACTTTCACCGCAACGCGAAACTATGCAAATTATAATGTATAGACTCATACAGTGAAAAACTTGAGACATGCGCACTTTTGTATTCACGTGACAATGACAAATAATGGTAATTTATTATCTTTCAACATTTTATTCGTCATTTTATACAACAGTCGGGACCTGCAATCCATCTAAACAATAGAACAAATCTCACATCAATAGACGCTTGCACAAACATACATTCAAAAAACTGAGTGCTGTGGTTACAATAGGGTGCTCGATTTACAGTATCGTAGGTTTTTGTGTCACTCTGCGCAAGTTTCATGACGTCAAAGAAATAAACAAATAGAATAACATAATAATTATTTGCAATTTTACAAAGCTTGACATAAAATGCTCACATCTGTTACTCTAATGTTTAGTAAACCCATTTCAAACAATTATTAAAGAACATTTGAAATATCAGCTGAGTCTGGTCAATGTAAGTTTAGTCTTTAGCAGAAGTTTGCTATTTTCTGAGTAAAAAAGTTATAGCCTGGATAATTACCCAGCCAAAATCCACACAAACAATAATAAATATATTCATGGATTTATTTTCTTCGTTCTTGGCCTGCACATGCAGTCTTTCATTGTTTTTCATTATGCTTCTGTACGAAAAGTCATTCCTTAGAATCCACGTGATGATCTGCCTCCTGACATTCGCCCACTCATCATACCGCTGGTACCGCCAAATGAGCCACGTGACATTACTCCGCCCATTCCACCGCTCATGCCTCCACCCATTGGTATTCCGCCCATGCCACTAGTCATTGATGTTCCGCCCATGGATCCACCGCCCATTGGTGTTCCGCCCATGCCACTATCCATGGATCCACCGCCCACTGGTATTCCGCCCATTCCACTACCCATGAATCCGCCGCCCATTGGTGTTCCGCCTATTCCAGTACCCATGGATCCACCGCCCATTGGTGTTCCGCCCATGCCACTACCCATAGATCCACCGCCCATGGAAAAACTGCCCATAGGTCCACCAGTCATCATTCCACCGCTAGGGATACCACCAAATGAACCGGAAGGCATCATAAAACCAAATCCTGGTACCCCTGGCATCGTACTACCAAATCCTGCAGGCATCATTCCTCCGGCCATTGGTGCTGAAAGCAGAAAGAAACATTTTTTTCAGAGTGAATGAACTACATCTTTCATTTTTACATTTTCAGACTAGGAAGTTTAAAACTGATGATGTTTTCTATAATTGTTTTAGAATTATAATTACTTTCACAGCTTAATTCCGTTAAATGTATTTCTAACTAAACAGATACATGTATTTAGATGCGTTTAATATCTTTCTTGGATACGAATTTAACCGACAATATTTTTTTTAATTTCTCTATCTTGTATCATGATACTCACTTCCTGACATTCCTGAGCCCATCATACCGCCAGGGGTCATTGGATACACTGAAAAAGGTAGAAACACGACACATAAATATCTCATAAAAAGTATTTCTTTTAACTTGATGTTACCAAAACGGAATTCAAGGCTTACATTCAGCTTGTTCACATATATAGAAAAATAACATTACAAGACTGCAGGAAAATTCAGGTATAAATCAAAATCAAAATGTTGATAACAGAATTGTGCTTACTCATTCCACCGCCAGGCATTCCACCAAATGTTCCAGCGGGCATTGCACCAGAAGGCATCATACCGCCAGGCATCCCAGCTGGCATACCTCCAAACCGCGCTCCTGGCGGACCAAATGGCATCATCATTCCGAACCTTGGATCTACCATTCCCATAGAGCTGCTTGAGTTTCCTGGCGCACTACCACTAGGGCTTCCCGTACCTCCCATGGTCCCCATTCCGCCCATACCTCCCATTCCACCCATTCCGCTCATGCCTCCCATTCCACCAATACCCCCAAAACCTCCCATTCCACTCATTCCGCCCATACCTCCCATGCTTCCCATACCGGGCATACCACCCATACTGCCCATCCCACTCATGCCTCCCATGCCACCCATACGTGGATCAAAGCCCATAGGCATTCCCATGCCTGGCATGAATCTCGTAGGCATCCCTGTCGCGCCTGGTCCTGGTGTGCGGCTTCTATCACCACTTCCTCTGCTGTCTGGTCTTCCTCCAGCATTTCCGCTCGGCATACCACCTACGAAACCTCCTCGCATAGCCCCACCTGTAACTCCCATGCCTGAGCGCTCTCTACTCATGTCTCTGTCTACACTTGGTCGACCCATGTCACTGCGTCCCATGCCACCCATTCTCATGGAATCAAGTCCTCCAAGACCACGATCAGGACCTGAACCGATCGGATCAAAGGGCCCTGCCATGCTGTCTCGTCTGCCCATGTCCATAGGATCTCTCATATCGAGACTAAAGGAATCTCTCGGTCTGTCAGAGCGCATACCGCCCATTCCTGAAGGGTCTCTACCCATACCCATTCGCAATGGATCACGGTCTATTGGGTCACGCTTGCCGCCCATATCCATTCTCAAAGGATCACGTGTGCCACCAACACCAAAACCTATATCTCCCCTCATAGCATCCCTGCCCATATCCATTCTTCCACCAGCCATATCTAGACTCATAAAATCTCTAGAGCTCCCCATTGCTCCGCCTGAAGAACGCATGGCGCCTCCTCGTCTCATTGTGCCGCCTCTCCTTGAGACACCAGGAGCAACGCTATCTACAGGAGGTACAAATGATAAACTTCCACCAGCAGCACTTTCGAGATCGGGTACACCACTTCCGCCTGGTGTCTGGTGGCCAGGATCAGTTGGATCCAAGTTAATACTGTTGGATCCGAAGCCCTTTCTTGTACTGCCTACACCAGAGCTTGGACCCAAACTGTCCATGACGGTGTCAAGGCCTGGAACGCCTCCCGTAGTGTCAATGGATCCTGTGCCTGCCGCGTCTGTGATAATACCGTCGCTGGTGGCGGCTGGATCAGAGCCCTGGCCCCATACAAGGGCCACAAGCACGAAAAATATGGAAACGAATAAAGGTCTCATCTTTCTTTCTTTGCAATTCAGTAATCCTCTGTTACTTTTATCGAAAGCCTACTTTTTAAGTTCTTCTATCAATTTTGTAAAGCAGTCTTTCTTTGCCGCTTTACTGTTCCGTCACTTTATTATCCAAATCAGACACACACACGTCGACTCGTTTCCGAAAGTAAACTGATCGGCTGAAACAACGTTTTTGATTTTATACGTTATCAGCTCATTTTACCGTGAATGACGTAAAGCATTACAACGTTAGGTTTAACGTGGCATCAATCACCTGTAGGCCAGTGACAAACAGAAACAAAAATACAAGGTAAATCAACATACTATTTTATATATGTTACGTTTCAGAACCATAATTAGCCACGCGCTGTCAATTAACCAATCATTTTACATGGCAGATAGGGTCAGTCGACACTAAAACTTACCACCGACTGAATGCGTATTACATGACGCTTTAAAAAGTTAATGATTAGGAAAATGAGATGCAAAAGCGTATCTGAAACAATAATCATGTCGACTTGTATGTCCTTTTCGCACGCTACCTGTATTTCTAACAGGGGTTATGTAAACTGGTCTGTCAAACGTTCTGATTAGACTCACAAGGTGAAGATATTGCTGTTGTTTTCTTAATTAATTCCTTTAATTTTCTGGCATCAACTACCTGCACATCATTGTTCGTTTTATTATACAACGCAAATTTGGTGATTGTCAGTTCAAAATGACAATACATGTGTAATAAAATGATAATAGAATGATTGTCGATAATAATGTACACTGTTATCCTTTCAATATTTTAACTGTTCAAAACAATATTGTGGAATGAATTGCATTACACTTAAGGACACAGAAAATCACTTTTACAAATAAACACATGATTACTTTTACTCATAATTTAAAACTGCCCCTGTTTGTCACCGCGAACAAGAGTAAAGTAAAAGAAAGAAAATGTTACGACAAAATCTAGCTAAACTCATAGGAGGAAATGACATTCACAGAAGTTATGCTTAATGTTTTTATAAAGAAAAATGTACAAAACATTCGTAAAATCGACCACAAAAATACCTTAAGATTAATTCTATTTGTCAGGCAGAAATTATTATAAACCTCGAAACCATTATATGTGTTTAAAAAAAGGTTTACATGATTAAATTTACACGTAAAAACGTTTAATATACTAGGATGTTGGCTATATTTCCTTTTTTTGTTTTAAATTAAGATATCTTAATTGGGTGGGTAATAAATATGTGTTCTAGTAAAGCAATTAATCAGCCCATTCCTCAACACACAAATCAGCCTCACACTTTATTTCTTAATCGGTTTTAATTCGTGATCTTCAATTTCTTTACATTTTTGAACTCGCTAACCTAAACTTGCTTACCCAAAAATGTTACATACGTCAAAGACGTTTTTATTGGTGTTTTCTACTTTCGTCGAGTGAAAACTCGACTGTTTCGAGATAAGAATGAATTGGTCTTCCAAAGCATGGACTTTGCTGATGGTATCAAAGAAGCGAAATGCATCGCTCGCACCAACCTTGTCCAATGAAAATGATTAACCAGTAAATGAAATATGGGCGGAGTTCTGAAAAGAACGGGAAGGCCTTTCTAATATTGAGAATACCGGTATGCAAAAGGCTTCAGAAACAAAACCAGAATTGTTTTATTAAAAAATAATAATAATAATGATAATAATAAATAAATGAATAAATAAAGAAATAAAAAGGAGCAGAGATGGGTGGTTTACCCAAAACGAGAAGAGTAGAACTTGAATGTAAAACGCACTTCAAAGAGTTTATCTTTAGAAATTATTAAAATGCAGGGATAATTCATGATTTATAGATAGACTGACATTTCAAGCCATCCAGTCTGGTCTGATGTAGCACATGTGAAGTTGAGTTCTCCTAGGTTTATCGGTTATACATACTGAGCAAAGGTAACACAGCATCTAAGTGAATAGAAGTCCTAAGTTTCCTACCCATTCATGCAGTGGATGACATTTGTCTTCTAAAAAAAACTGACGGAATTCTCCATGAGCTTCGTACTGACATTGACTTGTTCAGTTGATATTGACTTATTCTGAAAACTAGAAAACGTAGAACATTACACAAAAATATTTTTCACATACCAGTCTACAAATTTTACTCTACCGAGTACGGACTAGGTGACAGCTTCATTTAGTTGTCTTCACCAGCCTTATTCTCTATTCAAAACGAATTACAAAAAGAAAATCATAACAAAAAAAATGATACGACACTGAACATAGTTTGAGTGCTTTTAAATACATTGTTTTGTCAAACTTTATTTTTCATATTTTTATATTGATATCTATTTTTTTTTCAATGAAGTTATTTAACCAACGATAAAAGCAACTTTCAAACCATATCTTTGGATATTGTAACAGAATGATCGGCATGCCGGTTCGATAAGGGGGGGGGGGGGGGGGGGGGGGGGGGGGGGGGTAACTCGTGACAAAGTGTGTTTTATATTTACATGTATTTTTTTACCAAAGTTCTGTCTTTCTACATTTTAAACTGGAATATAGTATAATACAAGCCTTTGAATTAAATGCCGTGCTGCTGTAAAGATCTAGTAGTGCCGTTTCAATCTAAAGACCTTTTTTTGCCAAGAATGAATGTAATAATATTATAATTTACTCGTGCAGTATTTTTTTTTATTTGTATTTGCGATTCTTGAAAATGAAAATAGTAAAGTATATGCTCTTATAGAAACGTCGTGTGAAAATAAGGGCTAGCAAGGAAAGTCGCTGTTATTCTGTACAGCAACGATTTAAAACAAACAAGAAACGTCGTGTGAAAATAAGGGCTAGCAAGGAAAGTCGCTGTTAGTCTGTACAGCAACGATTCAAAACAAACAAGAAACGTCGTGTGAAAATAAGGGCTAGCAAGGAAAGTCGCTGTTAGTCTGTACAGCAACGATTCAAAACAAACAAGAAACGTCGTGTGAAAATAAGGGCTAGCAAGGAAAGTCGCTGTTAGTCTGTACAGCAACGATTTAAAACAAACAAGAAACGCCGTGTGAAAATAAGGGCTAGCAAGGACAGTCGCTGTTATTCTGTACAGCAACGATTCAAAACAAACAAGAAACGTCGTGTGAAAATAAGGGCTAGCAAGGAAAGTCGCTGTTAGTCTGTACAGCAACGATTTAAAACAAACAAGAAACGCCGTGTGAAAATAAGGGCTAGCAAGGACAGTCGCTGTTATTCTGTACAGCAACGATTCAAAACAAACAAGAAACGTCGTGTGAAAATAAGGGCTAGCAAGGAAAGTCGCTGTTAGTCTGTACAGCAACGATTCAAAACAAACAAGAAACGTCGTGTGAAAATAAGGGCTAGCAAGGAAAGTCGCTGTTAGTCTGTACAGCAACGATTCAAAACAAACAAGAAACGTCGTGTGAAAATAAGGGCTAGCAAGGAAAGTCGCTGTTATTCTGTACAGCAACGATTCAAAACAAACAAGAAACGTCGTGTGAAAATAAGGGCTAGCAAGGAAAGTCGCTGTTATTCTGTACAGCAACGATTCAAAACAAACAAGAAACGTCGTGTGAAAATAAGGGCTAGCAAGGAAAGTCGCTGTTATTCTGTACAGCAACGATTCAAAACAAACAAGAAACGTCGTGTGAAAATAAGGGCTAGCAAGGAAAGTCGCTGTTATTCTGTACAGCAACGATTCAAAACAAACAATGTATTATAAGTGTACATTTATTGTTGATATATATTTATATGCTACATTAAAGAAATAATGAAATGAGTTCAGAAATTCAACATAATTCTTTCTTTTCTGATTGGTTTTGGTCATGTTTTGTACATTTCCCGGAAAAAAACAATGACTTTGGAATTCACAACGATCTTTCCTCTATTCCTACTTAGCAACGCCTTGTGGTGCATCTAGCCTGGAAGTATACAGAATTGCGATTAAATACTGAGTACAATAATTTACAATGTGCAACAGAGGTGTATGAAAGATGCATAAAAATACAAGGATACTTCTGTAGTGTTTATATGTTAGAACAAGTTTACTCGTGACAAGTTGTTGTCGGTGTCATGGGTAATTAATAAAGGAATTGCGGATGTAGAAAAGAAATTTTCTCCGTAATGAAGTGTTTGCTTTGCGGAACCGTTTTAAATAGACATTATACAATGCCTCTTTCATATACACCTGTCTCAGAAGAAAAGTAGTCCCATAATGGAACTTTTTTAAAATTTCATTTTTAAGGACGATCATGCAGTATTGTGTTACACCATAACGTTTTGCGACACAGACTTAAAAACCGACATTTGTTATCGCAGTCACAATGGACTATTTTGTATATATTTTTCTGTAAGTTATATCTCAGTTACTAGCGAATAATATAATTTATCTGGGCTTTATTTGGGAACAAGCAACTGAAATACTTTGTTTTAAGTATACTGACAGAGACATATAATAAGGTATATAGTGTCTCTGATACTGACCACTCCTTCCCTTGAGGTACATGCACAAATGTTGTTACATCTGTCCATCACCCTGGACTGTCCAAACGGGATAAAGTGTGTATCAACCCGGCAACCTGTTAACAACAAAATCAGTAGTGTAGGTTTTCGACAAATGTCATGCTAATCCTAAACCTTATCAGAATTTATTTAAAGTCTTTAGAGTTAGATTTTGCGTACACTTAAAAGTTAAGTTTGTAAAAAAATGTTTTTTCTTATCGACCTTTCAATACTGTAACTAAAGAAAGCTTCTTCTTTGTACAAATGCTCTTTCTGGATGGCTCTGTGTGAAACATAGCTGTTTCAGTGAAACTAAGTACTGTCTTTAGCTGTTGGAAAGTAAATGCTTCCAAATGAAAGTAGTTCTCAAACGGACTATTTTCTTACCTCTTTGGCATCTACAAGGCACTCTTCTCACGGAGCCGGGACACAATCCTCCCCACAGGACGCAGTGGGTACCAACCTCCGAACAACCTCTGGAAAAAATCAGATTTGTGATGGCACTTAAACAAAAAAGAGTAAAATGTGGTTACTAAAAACTATTTGCTTATTTCATATAGAGTTGTAAGCTACAGACGAAACAGAGGGCATTTTCTGCCACATATTTTTACAATATTTTAACACAAAGACCTAAAATAATGGTATATTAGGACTTTGTTTTACTAAAAATATAGTTGAATTATTTCCTATTCATGGACCAAGAAAAAAAAATTGCATGAACCTCTTTGTTACAATTCATAAAAAATAGTTCAACTGTTTAATGCAAGGCACGAAAATGAATTAATAGAATGCATTGACTTAATTATTTACTTATAGAAATAAAAACATCGTAAAAGTCCATACGTCTATATTGTTATCACCGTGAACTCATTAATGCTTAAATGATTTATTGCAGGTATTTTATGTCAAAATAATTATCTTAATAAACATAAACATTTCATTGACCATACCACAGTAAAAATAATTACTATCATAGTCTTGTATGTGTATCAGTGCAAAGCGTTTTTTTTCAGGTTTTTTTTCCATTCTTTATAGACAAAAACTGCAGAAATGAAAACAAATTGGACTGAATTTCGAATTTGTAAACAGTCTTGTGAAAAGATAAACGTTGCATGACAAATTATGTAAGTAATATCTTAAAACAGGAATTGACGTTGAATGGAATGTTAGCGAACGGAATTTCTGTCTAAAAATAGACAGGTCACTTTATGATCTTATTTAAATATTTCGAAACGCGAAAATAGCCCTATGACCTTTCTGACAGATTTCTCATCACTTTTATTTTTGCGGTATTCAGCAAGTGATATTCTTCTGGCGAAATCTCTCTAACCGTTGAAAGAAGATATGCTATTTGTTTTAAGTTTTCATGCATCTTTTTTAATACCATTTTAACCGATAAAACCATTAAAAATTATTCATACCTAATTATTTCTTTGGCAATACATCTGATTGGTCAAATGTTGGTTTCGGCAGAAAAAAATCCGGAAAGATTTCAGATCATTGACAACTTTAATAATTTCTTTCAATATTTCTTAGAATAGTTTTTTATAGTCGTATGATTCAGACAAAGTAACATTTATAAATTGCCTTTCATTATTCTATATTGGATTATGCTAAAACAACGAGGGGTTTCACGATAATAGTTCTATTTGTAACAGAAATGAAATGTATAGAAGATAATTAATATCTAACAGTAGCACTTATGTTTAAACTGTATTTCCTGTATCACGATTAAATACACCTTTTGCATATCAAACATGCTCCAAAACGAACTTGCACCATTTCTCTTCTATACTCACCGTCTCTGACAGGAAGTCAGCCATTGTTGTGGACGACTGGGAAAGAACCATTCCGGCTCCCCTGGCGCCCATTGCTCCGTTTGTTGTTGTTGTTGCTGCCGCTGCTGCTGCATCTGCTGTGCTGGACTCATTTGTGGAATCATTGGCATATTTCCGCTTGCAGGAACCACCGGCGGTACTGGGTTCGAGCCTTGGAACTGCCCCGTCACGGTATACGGAGGAGGCACGGCTGGTGTATTACGTCCAATAAATACAGGAAAATTCTGAGCAGCCACAAGGCAAATGCTTACACTCATAAGAAACGCTATCACTTCTGAAAACATTTTTACTGCAACTTTGAGTAAAAGTGAAGGGATCTGCTATGTTTCTTCTGCTCCGAAAATTAACTTATGTTTTGGATTACGTTGATGACTTATTTATATACGGACACTTTGTTTACAATTCGTGGGCCAAAATGTTAAATATCCCCATTATTGACATTTATAATGCATTTTATATGCGCTGACCATCCCTTGTTAACGTAAACAAAATCATTACATGACACTGTTCAATAGCTGATTGATACATAGTGAGATCATTAAATAGAGCGGTCAAGTCATTGCCGGCACCGGTCAATTTTTGTCCTTGGTGGCCGTGTGAGTATCGTGCGATGAACTTCTAACGAGTTACGTAAATGACGTCACATATTTCTTACGCCCACAATCACTATGGTAATAATGGTGTCCATATAAACTTTTTAAGGAAACATGAACATAAGGTTTTTTTTTTTTTGGTATTATTGTATGCATTATCTTCTTCTGCCGTCTTACAAGCAAGATAACAAACTCTTGTATAAGAGATATGCTATGTTCCATACGCTAATTTACGGCTGGCTTTTACTTTTATATGTTTTTGTTATGTGTAGTTTACTATTTTGCTTACGATATGCCTAATGCTTGGTGTTCATGTGAAGGCAAGTCATTGTACAAAGTAAACAACAGGCATACAGCGTGCCTCCTGGGTGAATGGACCATCTCGTACACGGAGGTTATATTCCGTCGACAGACTTGTAAAACCACCTCTTTTGGGGCAAGAACTCAGGCAACAGCCATCATGAGTAAATCTTGCAATTTCTTAGATCAAGTCTTCAAGAAATGCAAAACAAATTATAAAACCAATAGGAGGAGCAGTGGTCGAGGGATTAGAGCGCCGTACTCCCGATCCGGAGGTTACTGGTTCGAATCCCACCAAGTGTTTTTGACAACGGGGCAGCAACTTGTACCTCTGTAGGGGTGGGTGTGGGAGGGGTGTCCCCTGCCATGGAATGTGAAAATTTTGATTTCTAAAAGAAAATGATGGTATTTTCCGGACTTTACGAAGCTTTTCTGGTAACCTTTTTTTTATAATTTTACAACGATATATTTACATTTTGTTAATTCATAATTTACGTCATCGAGCTGCAATGAGGCTGTTTCCATCCATGATTCTATTTCCTAAATTTTTGGGACTGAGATAAGATCAGTAAGATGGCGGGCGTTTCACGTTTTTGCTGTTTGAACCTTGAGCGTTGAATGATCGTAGTTCCGGAGACTTCTTACCAAAGAAACGCTCAGGAATAAGTTCAAAGAGGTTGGTTAGTTTCTGTCATGTTTACATTAAGAAAAAACCTAGATGAATGAAGTAAAACATATTATTAAGGAATTCTAAATGTTTTTTAAGTAAAAACAATTATTTCAATGCAATTCCTTTCTATATTATCTTTATGAAACTCGCCGTCTTTTTGGAGTGCTTTAAATACAATGTACAGAGTAAGGCCCAATGTTTTCACACCTAATCGAGACAGTGGGCGATAGTTGCTATTCACTATTTCACGGTCGCAATGGAAACCGATGAAATTTGTCTGCCGTTTCCGTCGATGATCCATCCTTAAGGCCATTTTATAATGAGACACTTTTACCTTTTTCAACGTAACAACTGTGCCGTTTCTGCCACAAATATTAGGGCGGTGGTCGCCACCACTGACGCGACGCCACTGGGTTAGAGTCTCCATTGACATTCCACATTCCTCACTTTTGGCGCGAGTACTGGTTTGGACCCAGGAAGCAGTCATCGAGAGGGATTTATACAAGTTGAAAGAACTTGCTTCCCAATCGATGTAAAATATATCAGTTTTAACTAATAAAAGCAATACATCTGGACGTTTACAAAACTGGAAAAAATAGCAACTACAATTTTCATCAAACAATTTATTTCCTAATGTGTATATATGCAATAAGAAAATAATACTCTATAAACGAGTCAAAAACAGGCCTGTAAGCATATCGTCCATTAAAATCACACGGACTTATGTAGGTCCGTATCTCAAACACTGGTTCTACTAGCGTTACACTAGCCCTCAATACTTCCAACTCCTGTGAATCCTGTAAGTCAAAGTGCTTCAAAAATGTAAGTTCTATAACAATGCAAGACAAAGTTCTCGAAAATGAGCCGTGCATACTGGGGAATTAAAAAAAGATCAAACCAAGACAGTCCGCATTTTGCTGCCACGATTCAACACAAATATCAATCATCTAACGTTATGATGTTGGCTTTAGATCAGTGTGTTCTTCTGAAGACATAAATGAATTTAAAAGATTCCAGAGTATAAGTACAGTAATACAACTCAAACTTATCAAATATAACAGCTTTTTCAGACATCAAATATCTAAATAATAATACACGTACATGTACCTGTATATCACACTGTGAAAAAATAACATTACTTTTGTTTCTTCTTAAGGCAACCTTTCAACAGTCAAACTATGTGTGAGCTTGTGATAATAACACAAAGCAAAGTTTCAATGTAAGTAATAATCTATCTAGCAAAAAGTATAAAACATTCCACCTGTGAAAGAAGTATTTTTGTAGCCAAAGGTAAGCAAGTGTAAAGACACGAAGTCTGTCTACAACACCTAATATAAACACATGCATTTACTTTAAAATGAAAAGAAAGACAATGAAAACATACACATTAAAAATATATGTGATAGTAAGTGTACACATAATAGAATCCACATTAAAAAACTGTATACAGATTTATCAATGGAGTGATTTTAGTTTTCTTCAAATTTTTACCAGGGACTATTATAATTTATAACTGAAACATTGTGACTCAAGCTTGTACCACATAAAAAACATGCATGTTCCATTTCAAACCTGGACAGTGGTTTTATAAAATTGATAGACTTCAATATGCAAACAATCCCCCTCAGATCACTACTGTGATGATACGAGACAGAATTTGAAAGATGGATAGGTGTACATTTGAATGATTACCCCACCAACTACCATCACATTAGTTCTTGTCAACCCTTTGATCTTCGTCTTATATAAATCACTGTGCACCATGACCTTTCAATACTTTTAAGGTCTAGTACAAAAATTAGTTCACTCTTCCAAAATCTGGAAATCACTGATACTGTTAAGTGAAGTGCCAATGGCACAAAAAGTCGGACGAAAGATTAAAAAGCCTTTGATACAGTGAGGCAAAAACCTCCAATGACATTGATAGGTGACAGGTGAACAAGAAACAGATACTGGAACTAGAACACCCAAACATACATGCATGTGCTGAAAAAAATAAAACACTTTAATTTAATGTGCAATCGTTTTTTTTCTGCCTTAATACTGAAGACACATCTAGACAAACTTTTGATAAGTAAAAACAATCCTTTTTTTCTTTGCATAGCACATTACATGAGCAATTTAAAATCATTTAAATTTATGTCTCTCATCTATTATAATTAATGTTCAAGGTTGTTTAAATTTCAAAGACAAAAAGGCTTTTAACCGATTATTAACAAAATGTTAACATCATTTTCATAGCTGATATGAAGTACAGGATGATTCTTAAATCATGTAAACAAAATTTACTGTCAGGAATAGAAAATTGAAAAAATGAGTTTCAATCATTGACAATATAACAATATATCTAGATTTCTAAGTCAATCAGTTGTAATATGTAAAAAACAAATTTTACTTGTGGGGAAGCTGTTTATAGTAAGTATTGTTCTGAGGTATGCAAGGCAACAACAACAACTCTGCAGACAAAAAGTTGTCCTCTATGTTCAGTTCTTGTAGCCTGAAGTTTAATAATGAAACAAAGCCAACCATTCGAGAAAGAAATATTATCATTATTATTACTGTTACTATTAAAACATTTTGACCTTCACAAAGGATTTCTGAAATAAGGTCAAGCCAAGGTCACAATTCTAGTAGAAGTTTAAAGTGCCTAGTAAAGCTATGTGTTAATGTGAAAGCATTAATGAGGATAGTTACACTTTTTGACAACAGTTTAAAAAGACTCAATATGCTGGTGGCAACATTGCTGAAAATTTAGACAATAAAAAAATAAAGCAGTTATTTAACCCTTTTTGCCCTTGCCAAAGATAACAACAGAAAACAAACATCAACAAAAAAATATAAAACACAACTATGTCATATGATTTTAGTAAAATCTATTGTTTGCCTTCTGCCTGTGGTTTTATACACCAGTTGGAAGTTATCAATAATAGTGTCTTAACGTATGAATTACCGTAATAAGGAAATACATTGTAACTATGATCTATCTATCATTTAAATCTTTTACTTCAACAAATGAATAATTACAAAACATTTATTTCGTCAATTACAAAATGTGATAAATCTAACACTGCTTCTCCCCAGGAAACTTATCCATATTTTGTAAGACGTCACAAGAACTGTCAGTACATATCTATAAAACTGATTTTATTTAAAGTAACCAGCAAAGATTCAAAGCTTCAAAGCTCATAGACTTACAAAGTAGACCAGGCACTCTAATTCACATTATTCTCTCTGTACACAGTCACTTTGACTGAGCATTTCTAGGTAAACACTCCTCATTCTTGTATGTTTTACCAATAAAATCCATCTAAAAGGTAAATATTCTTTAAAGACTGAAGCAACATAACCAAACTTGCTTCTTTTTGTTTCAATGTTACCATAACGATACTTATAAATATAAATGAGAAGCAAACATGGTATAAATTATTGTTAGTAACAAGCAGACTTTAACATAAACAGAAAAATAAAACATTATTTAATAGCTACATTTCTCAACAGCAAAATAACTAAATGGAAATTCATAAAATATATCACAGTTAAAAATACAAGTGCTGTAAAAAGTGTGGATCACATGTGCTTTGTGGACGGAAACATATAACAACAGCTATATCCTTAAAACAACAATCTATTGTCTAATTTCTACACTAGGTCAACACTTTGACAAATAAATAATCCTTAAATATAACAATAAAATTTTAAATAAATCTATCATAACTAAAATAAATACTATTTGTTTCATATGGACTGTTATCTATGTAATTGTGTAAGTACACTCTTTAATGGACATTCACATATGCAATTGTGTAAGTACAAGCCAATGGACCTTTATCTATGTAACTCATAATGTACATACAACTCCTCTATGGAATTTCACCTAGACAATGGACTTTTACCTATAAAATTGTGTAGGTACAAGTCAATGGACCTGTATCTATGTAACTATGTATGTACACTCCTATGTGGAATTTCACCTATGTAACAGTTTGTTAAGTACACAAGTCAATGGACTTTTACCTAAAAAATTGTTTAAGTACAAGTCAAAGGACCTGTATCTATGTAACTATGTACGTACACTCCTATGTGGAATTTCACCTATGTAACAGAGTTAAGTACACAAGTCAATGGACTTTTACCTATGAATTTAAGTAAGTACAAGTCAATGGACCTGTATCTATGTAACTATGTACGTACACTCCTATGTGGAATTTCTACTATGTAACAGTTTGTTAAGTAAACAAGTCAATCGACTTTTACCTAAAAAATTGTTTAAGTACAAGTCAAAGGACCTGTATCTATGTAACTATGTACGTACACTCCTATGTGGAATTTCACCTATGTAAGTGTTAAGTACACAAGTCAATGGAATTTTACCTATGAAATTGTTTAAGTACACAAGTTATTACCTTAGCAAACTTAGCAATCTTACCCAACAAAATGAAGCGCATAGTAACTAATAGTTTGTGAGGCAAGCAGCAATTTTTTTCCCCTTAAATTTTCTCTTTTTTTTCTGAAATATTTCTTTGTTATTCCATTTGCATCACATAAAAATTCAAATCAGGACAACTTTGTAGTTATGTAAATGACAACAACAACTATACCAGGTGTTTGAAGTAGGTCATAAATTAACTGCAACATTTATATTTAGTGTTACCTGTCAACTAACAATCATTTACATGATATATGACCTCTATTATGTCACTCAAAAGAAAAAGGCTATTTTATCATAAGCCCCATTTGTTTTAAGCTAGTATGATCAAAGACCTTTGCACTTGACATTTCACTTCCTGGAAATAGTGAACAGTTACTGCCTATGTCTAAAGAAAATATCTCTTTTCAAAGCTGGAAAAAAAATCAAAAACAATGGCTTATAGAAATTATTCCAGGCACCTAAACTGTACTAGATTTTTAAGTGTACTGGACAGCAAATAATCTTTGGTATAATGTTTGGTCTTTTTACGTCAGTTACTTACAAGTTTAAACTTCACTAACACTTTGTCTTTTTTTATGGAATTCTAGCAAGCACAAACACAACAAATACAATATTTTAACATGTAGATATGTTTAACATACTGAACTTGTAATTTCATGCATGCAAAATACTTTTAGTTAGAAACCTGAAATGTCTGATTTCACAGCTTCTGTCACTGAATAAAACATGCTGCATGATGCTAACTGCAGTCGACGGATCTTCAAAATATAGGAAGCTAGTATAAAACAATGACTATAATTTAGTTATTTAAAACCTAAGTGCATCATTGGCTTAAATTTCATAGCTTTCAACTCTAAGTGAAAAAAAGTATACATAAAAAATAAATACAACACAATAGTTTACAGAGCAGTTTCTGTTTGCTACAAATGGCCTTTGTGATATTATTGCTGCCTGTTTAATCTTCTGTTCACTCTGCAGGTCATCCAAAAGGTCAAGGTCAGCACCAGAGGTCGGTTGGTTTGAGTTTGTGGGTTTCAGCATAGCACTGTTGCACATTAATCACCTCATCACTGTAAAAGTAACAAACATATTACTGAATTACAACCAATAAATTTTCATATAAAGATCAAATTAAAAGTCAGATAAATAAAACTTTTTTTGGCAACTGCAAAAATCAAGTGAGAGTACTTTAATTAAAGCTTTTGAAAAAAGGCATCATTACAAAATTTAGTAAATAACTAGTACAAACTGAGTATCTTGAAAAAAACCGAAACTGTAAAAAATTCTCTACAAAGCTAGCATTACTGCTGGACATATCAAACTGCGGGGAAAATGCCAGTCTACCTGCTAATTGTTATTGTACTATTTAAACATTTCCCTCCAAAAGGCTAATTAATGGCTTTGTAATAACTAAAAAGAAATTCTAAGTAAAAGGGAGTATAGTTGACACTATTAAAATGAAGTAACCAGTCACTTATGTTATTTTGCTGCGCTATTTCTACAAACTGGTGTCTTTTAAAAAACAAACTGTTATGGGATTTACATGAAGGAAATTGATATTACATGAAGGAAATCAACATTACATGAAGGAAATCAACATTATATGAAGGACATTGACATTACATGAAGGACACTGACATTACATGAAGGAAATCAACATTAAATGAAGAAAATCAACATTAAATGAAGGAAATCGACAACCTATTTAAATACACAGAGGATTACATTATTTTCTAGTTCCAAATGATAAAATCATTTTTTCTATCAAGTAAAAACATGAGAAAATGTTAAAATGAATAAACTAAAATGAAAAAAAATAATTTCTCCAAATTCTACACTAGATCCAAGTATACCAAATTTTGCAAATTGTCGAAGAAACCAACATAATATTATTAAGATCTACGTTATCAGCTTACTGTCCCTGTTTGCATATGAAAGATAAATATGTACATGTATTATGTCTGAAACTTTAAAGGACCCTTCTGCAGTCTTGAGTAAAAACGACGTAAGAATTTCATCAAGTTAATGTCATAAAATCGTGACGTGCAATGGTGAACAATTGTCACAACATTGTTTGTGATCACAATCATGTCCAAACGTATAGTTGTTTTATTTTTCTTTAAATTAGTGATCAAACAGGCTTACCAAGTGTAGGTAGCTGATGTTTTAAAAAATATATAGATGCTTTATAGTGGTAAAATCATGTTACCTGTGCTGTTACCTGCACTGTGTAATATTAGTTAGCATGTAACTCGGAATAGTTCATGTAATCAAAAAACACTTGTAATTTTCATGTCTACATCAGATACAATTATGGTACTGCAACACATGTCTTACACAAGGGTATATGAAAGGAAAATATGGTTTCAGTACTGCTCTAAACTTTGATTATGAATATAAGTTTTAAAAAACAATCTGGTTCATTTATAAAATTCTAAATTACAGCTGTTACTAATTCTTGTTGTTTTTTTTTTCTGTTTTTTTTTCAGGGTTGATCCTTTGTACAGAAAATAATTTGTCTGTAGGTGACTATATAAACATTGGCTTGATACAGTTCTAAAACTTTAACAAGCCTTTTCTGTCGAGTCTGAATACGGTTTCTGCAGAAAAACTGTATCGGAAATTTTGTATTTTATTTTATATGATTTCAAGTAATTAACTTCTTCAAAACTGTGAAAACTTTGAAACTAGCCTTTAAAAATCTTTAAAACTGTTGAAATATTGCCATGAACTTTGTAAGGTGGAAGCTTAACAGCTAAGTAAAATCTAAAATTTAGAGCAGTCTGACCAAGAATGTTAGCACAGAAGACATTTTACCTAGAGTTATGACAAACTATAGGGGCTAGCTAGATGCTAAAGGGATTCCAATAAAATGTTGCCTCGTATATTTGTCGATCAATAAATCTGCATACCGTCTCTCCTCTTCTGATAACAAACCAGATTTCTTCCTGCAAGAGGTAAAGAATATTTTTCCAATTCAATTAAATTCCTGTACAACTTTTTGTATGAAATGGCCGACTGTCCTTTAAGCTCATTTCAGTCGTGTCAAACACAATTAAATCTATAAATAAATGTAATCATGTCAAGGTCAGTTGTCGGATGAAGACATAACCTACAAACAATTTAGAATATCACCTGATATTTATTTGCCTATTTTAACAGTGTCACCATTATTTCTATCAAAATAACAGTTACATTGGTACCCCTCATCTATTTCAGTAAGAAAGGCCTACAATTAAGCTTGAAGTATCATGGTCTTCTTATTAACAAACTGAACTGCAAATTCTATCAATACTACGTAAATGATCTACCGGTAATGAAAAAAGAACTTACTCAGGATGCGACCTTGAAGAGGTTGGGGTTCTAGGTCGGCTATAATCTCTATTGTCATTGGCTACTGTGGACCTGTAGCGGACTGGCTGAGTTGGTGTACTGTATCCACTGTCCTTTGTTGTGCTAACTCTGTATCCAGGAGATGATGCTCTGTTACCAGGTGAGTATGACCTCTGACCCATAGACCTAGGTGACTGTGACCTACTTCTGTTGTTTGGAGAATATGATCTTGTCTGGGCAGTGTTAGTGCTGTATGACCTTGCTGGTTTAAATGTAGGTTCAGGTGTGAATGACCTTGTGGCAGGTTTTCCTGGTGAGTATGTTAATGGTGACCTTACAGCCGGTGAATATGACCTTGACTCAAATGACCTTCGACTTGGTGAAATGCTTTCCTTGATGGACATATTCTGTGCACTTTTTGTATTCTTTAGAATACCTTTTGATGGACTTCTCCATCTGTCTAGATCATCACCAGTGGATGTAAGTTCTTGTAGGAAGCGCTGTTGTGCAAGCTGAGCAGGTGTCTGTTTAACGGCATGATCAAGGGCATCTATAAACTTCATACTTTCGTATTCCTCCTCCACATCTGATTTCATGTGACTAGTTTCTTTCTTTCCTGGTAAGTTTTCTTGCTCATAGTTACTGTCATTTTCAATGTAACCATTCTGTTTGCTCCTTGGAACATAGTCCTTATCCATATAAGGACTGTACAGCAACTTACGTTTTGCTTGAGGACCATTTTCCTGGTAATCATTCATGTCCAGATCATATGTAAGCTTTGTTTTAGGCTTCAGCAGCTCCTGTATTTCTGGGTCATTTAAGTCAACTTTTGATGTAGGCATGTCCTGGGCACCAAATTTCTGTACATAGGACCTAGTCCTCCTGTGAGGGTATATTTCATGACCATCTGATATCATAGCAGGAGAGATATCCTCATAGTTGAAGGAGCAAGGGGTAGGGGTCTGTGACCTTGACACTGGTGCATAGAAGCTCGGTTCTGAAACTCTTATAGGGCTGGTAGTTCTCACAGGAGTTACTGGTCTTGAAAATACAGGTGATTTACTCCTCTGTGGAATATATCTATTTGGTGACCTTGACCTATCCCTATCAGCTAAATGATCTTTCTCTGCATCTTCATACAGCCCTTTCTCCATGTACTGGTTTACAATGGAAGATACTGCATTATTCTGGCCCTGTTCTTTCAGTTTCTTTATTTCTGCTACTAACTGGCTCCTTTCTGCTCTTGCATCCTCAAGGCAGGATTTTAGGTCTTTAATTGTTTGTTGGGCTTTGTCATTGTACATCTTCAATTCATTGAAGTCCTGAAATAAACATGTAAATTTAAGATTTATCTGTAACTAATTAAGACAGATCATTTACCAAATTAACACTCCATTAATCACATTTTTCTGCATTATTATACATCTATTTTTAGCTATAAATACAATGGTGACTTTATTCCTTCAAATGCAAACAAAAAGAAAGGTCTACTAGCTTGAGTCATAATCCAAAAGAAAAAAAAATGCTGAAAAAAAACATGTTAACAAATGATAGAATGAAGAAAGATGTGCAGCTGTTAGCTGAAACATTAAGAAAGACACAAAAACCTATCAATCAGACAATGATATAAATTGATCAACCCCTGTGACCTTAACCATAAATCAAAAAGTGTGCATTTTTCTTCAAAGAACAAGAAATGTAGGTCTGTAAAATGTAATACACCAAGAATATCACTGTGAGTGTGCTTCAAACCAGAGTCAGGTCCCACCTCCAAGAATGAATGAATAATACAAAAGAAAAACAGAGTGAATCCTTGCTAACCACATATTTCCACTAAAGTGCATTTAGTTTGATTTTAAATACCTTTATAGCAAATGAAGAAATCTAAAACAGAAATTCATATAAATATTTGTGGTAGAAGATTCAAAAGTTTTTATATCTTTTCTGCTTTTTAAGTCCTACAAACAATACTGAATAATTATATTCTGATTTTACCAGTTTGTAAAGAAGCATTATGTTACACTGTACATACGTCTGCTGCTTCCAGTCAAAAATGATACAGTAACATTATAGTTTGTCTGCTTCTATACCAAAAAACCTTCATAAATTTCTAAAGCAAACAGTTTTTTGTTCCTCCATTTCATCAGAAACTTTATGAGTTGATCTTCATCTCTGATATCTCAACTGTTCCAAAATGTATAAAATAGACTGTAAATAATTGAAATTATCCTTCTGCAATCTTACCTCCTTAAGTTTTATGTTTTCCCTCTGAAATTCTGAGATTTTCTTCCTGAGTTTGTCATTCTCCTCTTCAAGCTGGCCCATCTGGTTCTTATCCAGGTTCACAATTCCTAAAAATAGAACAAAATCCAGGCTAAAATTATTCCTCGCAGGTTTTCTTTTCTTCAAAATGGAAACTACCCAAGCTAAGCTGTTATTTGATATTGTACACAATCTATACATGTCTAAATGTCTGCTGATGTTTCTATTCTTAAAGACAGAAAATACTTAGAATAAACTGTTTTTGATAATACTCAGGTATACAATCTACCAAAACAGAAAAAAATCCAGGCTAAAAATCTGATGCTGACACCAAGGTTAAATGCTATTCTTAAAGATACAAAATATTCAGGCTAAGCTTATATCTACTGATACTCAGATTTACTCATCTCTAAATATATACCAGAAAAAAATGCTTTGGCTAGATGCTTTTTTGAATGAGTCTATATCCAAGGTTTACTATTCTAAAAAAAAAATAGAAAAAATATTAAGGCTCCCAGTATCTGTAATTTGCTAGGGAAAACACCCAGATTTACTGATTATTTGCAAATATATTTTCCATTTTTTCACACAAGAGAAAACAATATACTGTACATCCAAAAGTAATTTCAACAGCAAGGCCCTGTACCTAAGTGAATTAAAACAATATACTGTACATCCAAAAGTAATTTCAACAGCAAGGCCCTGTACCTAAGTGAATTAAAACAATATACTGTACATCCAAAAGTAATTTCAACAGCAAGGCCCTGTACCTAAGTGAATTAAAACAATATACTGTACATCCAAAAGTAATTTCAACAGCAAGGCCCTGTACCTAAGTGAATTAAAACAATATACTGTACATCCAAAAGTAATTTCAACAGCAAGGCCCTGTACCTAAGTGAATTAAAACAATATACTGTACATCCAAAAGTAATTTCAACAGCAAGGCCCTGTACCTAAGTGAATTAAAACAATATACTGTACATCCAAAAGTAATTTCAACAGCAAGGCCCTGTAACTTAGTGAATTAAAACAATATACTGTACATTCAAAAGTAATTTCAACAGCAAGGCCCTGTAACTTAGTGAATTAAAACAATATACTGTTCATCCAAAAGTAATTTCAACAGCAAGGTCCTGTACCTAAGTGAATTAAAACAATATACTGTACATCCAAAAGTAATTTCAACAGTAAGGTCCTGTACCTAAGTGAATTAAAACAATATACTGTACATCCAAAAGTAATTTCAACAGCAAGGCCCTGTACCTAAGTGAATTAAAACAATATACTGTACATCTAAAAGTAATTTCAACAGCAAGGTCCTGTACCTAAGTGAATTAAAACAATATACTGTACATCCAAAAGTAATTTCAACAGCAAGGCCCTGTACCTAAGTGAATTAAAACAATATACTGTACATCCAAAAGTAATTTCAACAGCAAGGTCCTGTACCTAAGTGAATTAAAACAATATACTGTACATCCAAAAGTAATTTCAACAGCAAGGCCCTGTACCTAAGTGAATTAAAACAATATACTGTACATCCAAAAGTAATTTCAACAGCAAGGCCCTGTAACTTAGTGAATTAAAACAATATACTGTACATCCAAAAGTAATTTCAATAGCAAGGCCCTGTACCTAAGTGAATTAAAACATTGCTTCTGGAAGTTATTCTTAAAGAGACAAAGCATTAATATAGCACTGCAACCAAGCAACTGATATTTAATCAAATGATTTGAACCCTCTTTCAGTAAGATACTGCACCTTTTAATTGCTACATTTTCAAAACTGTTACACTGACATCCCTTACTTGCTAAATTTCTAAAATGCATTGGTTCACTGACATTCAAAAAATTTCACAGTTAGGCTGAAGAATATAATTATAACAGATTTTTTCAACAACAAGAAGTCTTTTATATATATTTTCCTCAACCTAACATTGAAATTTTTCAGGCCGCTATATTTTACTCTGGACTTGCACCTTGGAATTCTTTCCATTTAGACTTTTGATTTTTTGAAGGTAACTCTTTCAAACCGCAATATACATCAAATACAAATTTCCTCACTGGCACATTTAACATATAAAACTTACAATATTTAGGTCCACACTTTTCAAACGATTTATCTAGATTTTCCATATAAATTATTAATTGTATTTATATTGTTCCCCTTTGGTTTGATTTTGACTGACTTTGAATTTATTGAGGCTGACAAAGAGATACCCAAAAAATTTTGAAATTTCTACAAAAACTTAATGGTTGTTTTAAATATTTACAATTATGCACCAATTTTGGACACATGCAGACATTTTGTCCACTGACACCCAAATAATTCTACACAATAAAATTCTGATAACCACTTATGTTTGTGTTTTAAACATAATGGTCAACTTATATAGAGTAAAGAAAATCAGTCTCAGACATTTTGACCTGAATACATTAAAACATTTCTAATCATTTGAACAATATCTGACATTCTGCTGACAAATTCAACATTGCAAGCTGCCAAAAAGTCATTATTAAAAGAACCTATACCTTGTTTGATCTTATTAGATAACTTCCATCTATGATTTTCATAGTCAACATAATCACAATACACCCTTCTTTGTAGTGGTGTCCATTCAGATGTTTTTGCAGCTCTAATTAACCTAACAGGGTCAGTCTGACTGTAAACCCTTAATCTTTGACTTGCAAACTTTGGTCTATCATTTCCTGTGACAGGATTCTCAAAGGTCACTCTGTTTTTGTTGTTAGAATTACTGTCTGTGAAGATAGCTGAACGTCTGTCAATAGAGTCTACAGACTTTCCTTTGTGACTTGATGTGTTTATTTTTGCCGTTCTTCTGTTACTCAGGCTCTCTTTGTCCGATGACTGGCTTAACACATCGTCTACAAAACTGGAATATTTCAATTCGCTTCCTGAACTTGATGATGCCCGTGATAAATGACTACTTCCAGATCCACTCCTTAAAATATCTGACCAATCACCATATCCATTACTAATCCCTCTCGTCCAATCTGAATACTTAGGATCCAATGGAGCTGGCTTTTTTAAACTGAAATCCCTGTTCTTGTATTCAAAACTTGAAGTTTTCACTTTTGTATCTTTAAACGTGTTAGAGTAGTAAGGATTACTGCTATGTGCATGAGAAACCGTGTCATGGGATGAGCTCCCTCGACGAAAGGAACCACTATCAAACTGGTTGTACATGTCACTTTTCGATTTTAAACCATTTCGATACAAACAACTTTCTTTCATACTTAATGAAAGTTGATCAAACACTTCACACGGTTGGTCAAATACTTGATTTTAAGTCCACTACAAATTAAACATTGCTAATTGAAGTTTTCACAAGTATAGAAAATCTTAAAGTAAACACAAAAGATCAGACTGAGGCTGACTATAGGACAAGTCAAAACATGTATTCAGAATATTTTTTTAAAACAGTATCTTTTGTCTTTATCAATTACAATACAATTAACAGAGTACAAAATGACAATATCATACACAAATATGAACAGAACAGTTAAATGGAGACCTAAAGTGTTACTATTGTTCTAAACTAACTAGTTTATAACTGATCTAATTACTAAATATTTATCAATTTTTAAAACAAACTACACAATGAATTCTTGTTAAGATTTTGGCATTTCTTTACAAATGTACTAAAGATGTTTTTTTTTTTCTTTTTGCATTAGTTTAGCCAATGGTTTGAAAAATCTACAAATAAATAAATGCATTACCCTCAAGAAGATAATCACAGGGGTCAAAATAATCCATGTTTCTTATATATCTAAGGGTATATCTCCTCAAGCATTTAACAATAAAATATACAATCAATACACACAGTAAAACACAGAACATTAGAAACAATGCCAATAAGATTCATGAATATTTAACTGAAACTTGCTACTAAATGCTACCTGACATGTTGAGAGATTCTTGTATTAGAGGGCAACATTACACCAGTAACTAAATCCTAGTATAGCCTGACATTTTACTGCAATTCAGTCACACTGGCAGAAGTTTTTAAATTTAAACCTATTTATTTTACATTGTTTGGGAAGCAAGTTCTTGCAACTTATATTAATACCGCTTGTTGACCGTGGGTCCAAAAATGTCCTCATGCTGAAAGAGTGGAATGTGCAGTCATTGTAGGGAATAGACCAATATTCTTCTATAGAACTTATTTTCCTCATTAAAAGTGTAGTTATTAGCAGGAATAAAATGTATGACCCCAGTTAGTAAGATGTTCAATTAATTTACAGGTCAGTAAAATTAACCCTGCACAAACACTAGTGGCAGTCAATCATTTCAGACTGAATGTGTACAAGTTACAATAAAATTCTTTGCAATGTTTATTATATCTATAGCAAGAGGTCAATATTTCATCAGCTGACTGTCTTTTTCAGCCGCAATAACTTTTTTATATAGTTTTTTATGCAACTACTGATGAAAATAAACAGTGTCATTAATTCATATTCTTCTCTGCGTCACTTGTCCAAACACCATGTCACTGTCAAACTAACATGGATTTTTTCCATCAAAAGCCGAAGAGTATAAAATAGTACATTTTTTGTCTTGTCACTTTACATGCATGTAGCATTCCAAAACAAAAGACGTAAGTGAATTCGATATCATCAATGATCATTAATTTAGGCGTGTTAAGTCACAATCCAATTATACTATCCATTACTTTAATGTGAAAAAAATAAGATACATTACAATACAATGTAATTGTTACTATCTTTGATTTTCACACACACACACAAAAAAGTTTTCTGTTTCTTTTGCACTTACAAAATTGACTGATGACATCAAGGGAAAGCAAATATTTAAAGGCAGTGGGACATGATAAAAAATAAACTGCATTTACTGGAATGCATCATAGTAAAACAATAATATTAGAAATAACTACAGGTTAACTTATAGTCTGAATTAAGAAGTAAACTATAGGACTAAGATGTTCTGAATACTATACATAAGCAGAAGAAATGAAAGCTTACCTTTCAAAGTTATAACTGATTCCTCCAGCTCCAGAGTTTTATCATCCTGGGTAGATTTGGCACTGTGAAGGTTTTTCTCCATCTCCTTAAGTCTTATCTCCTGGGCCTCACGATTCTGTTTCTCCCGTTCTAACTGGCCACGTAACTCGGCATTCTCTGCTTGAGATTTCGATATCTGTGCTCTACAGTCATTCAACACATCTGTTGTTTTACTCATTTTCTCCTTTATATCAGAAGTGGCATTTTTCAATTTAGCTTGTAAAATATTAAGTTCAACTAATGAAGAAGCTAAGGCTTGTTTCAGTTCTAATGTATCTTCATTAGTAACAGCTTCACGAGAAATTAGTTGTTTCCAACCCTCATATTTGGCAGTGTCAGCATAATATTCATCATCGGTGTGTCCATAGCCCCAAATTTCATCATTAACTTTTCTTACAGGGCTACTATATCCTAGACTCACTGGTTTTGCACCACTTGCTGGAGAAAATGTCAAGTTTCCATCAAGATCATCATTAATAGAGGTAGACAAATCTTGTAAACTTAATACTCTTGCTGAAGGTGATACTGGGCGAATTCTCTCCCTTGATGAAATTCTTTCAGGAGTACGAGATCTATACAAACTTACAGGTGAGCGAGCAGGTGACCTTGAATGAGACCTTCCTGGGCTGTCAAATCTTGGTGACCTTGACCGTAGCTCCTCTATCATTTCAGTAGACCTTGGCCGTCTGGCTGGGGAATAACTTCCTAAATTACCATCAGAATCAGAGAACCTAGCTCTGGCCCGAGAGCTGATCTGTCCTGGGCTTCTATCCCTCTCAGGCAAACCACCACTTACCCTTGGGCCTATACCATAAGGACTCTGTGACCGTTGCTGAGTCTTCTGCTCCATTACAGCCATCTTAAGTTTCATATTTTCAATTTCATTGGTTAAAAACTTAATAAGCCTCTTATCAGCATCATCTTCATCAGGACCATTTTGAAACGGTGATAACCTATGCTTTTCAGGGCTGTAGGACCCTCCTCTTGACCTTCCGTCATCAGAAAACCTGTGAAAATGATCTGAAGGTGACCGCCCACGATTCCGTAAAATACTTTGTGGTGCACTTCTACTTTCTTCATGCAGTCTCTCTTTTGGGCTTGTTTCATCAGGCTGTATATTCTGATTGACCATTACATCCAGGATTCCACGAGGTGGGCTGTGGCCGTCACCTCTACGCATTCTGACTGGATCCCTTTGCTGAGCTCTGCCTCTTTCCATTTCCTGTTTTCTACTCCTGTCCTCAAATAATTCTTTAGACTGAGCTTTCACTGCTGCTAACTGAGCTTCCAATTGTTCTATATTTTTATCAACAACTTGTCTGAAATTCGGTTGATCTGCCGGTGCATTCTGGATCATCTGATCCTGCACACTTGCTTCAGTTCTCGCATGCCTCAATGCCTCCAATAATAATTCCATATCATGTTTCTGACCCGGCATTACAAAAACAGGCACACCATCATGTATCTCTCCATTCATTTGTACAGAATTAGGTAAACTGACACTAACACTTGTGGATTTAGGTTTATTTTTCACAATATCATCTTCATCAGATTTCACTGGATCAATTTCAGAAACATATTTCACATGAGTCCCTACTTCAGAAGTATCAGCTTCACTTGCACTGCCAGTCATCACTGGTTCATCTTTTTCCTCTCTCTTCTGTCTCTCCAATTCTTCTTTTTCCCTCCTTTTTCTTTCTTTCTCTTGCTCTTGCCGAGCCCTGGCTTCAGCCATGATGCTGTTTGGGCTCCTAGGCCTCTGAACTTTAATACTTATTTTCCTAGTCACACCTCTATCTTTATTTTCAGTGTCAATCCTACCTGGACTACTCACAGACCTATGAGATTCTTCACCATCTTTTACTCTAACTGGAATTCTACTACTATGTTTACTAGCGTCCTTTTGCATTTGATATTCACTGGGAATTATGTGTTCCTCCACATGTTGGCTAATTGTTTCTTTTATCACAGACTCTGCTTCTGGTGGCACTTCTGGTGATCTTTGTTCGAAAAGTTTTTCATGAAGTGATGACATTGGTGAACCAGATGACTGGGACATCCAATCAGAGGTCTCTGGACTGGTACCTTCTGGTGAAAGTTTCCGTGTCGGTGATTGCGTAGGTGAAGATTCTGGTGACTGAGGTGGTGTAGTAAAAGGTTGGACAGGTTCTGCAACAGTTTCTGGACTAGGTGTTTTATCTTTTACTTCTGATAATACTATGGCAGGCACTTCTTGACTTTTCTCACTAGATAAAGATGTATCGGCTGAGGTCTTTTGTACAGACTGAAAACATCAAGTACAAATTTTGTAACACCTGCATAAATTATCTGTAAGAAATGTAACTGGCAACTGTAAGAAGTCAGGGGATTTAAAGAATGAGCTTTTTATATCAAATAAATTGTAATGCATGAACTGTATTGTTTTAACATAGTTGTTTCCCTTCAGCAGCAAACATTGAAGAATATTTTACTATATTCTGTTACAAATATTGTACTGCTGTATTCTTTCCTAAGAATTTCCAGTAAAGGTCTACCTGGAATGATAATTCTCTGGGTGATTTCAAAGGCACGTCAACTGAATCTCCTATCTGGAAAACATACAATGTTAGGTATTTGATTTATTTGTATGAAATGGCAGATACAACAGCAAATCATAAATGTAATATACATTTTAATGGAATATGCAGTTTTACATAAATTATCCATACAGTATCGACTATTACAAGATATAAATCATCTTTTCATGTAATTTATTTTCTTTCAGACCAAACTATCTGTACTACTTAAAGGGGCTGTGCTCCAGATGGTGGTGACAGTAAAAGCGTTGGAAATATTTTGTTAACCTGAGGGTCCAGAGTTCAAATCAGGCTTGAGCGAAAATATTTTTTTTATTCTATTTTGACTTTTATAATCAGTTTTGAAGTAAAATATTATGTTGTTATAATCTCACGGCATCTAAATATATAATTTATGAAAAAAATTTTTTTATGTCAAATCTGGAGTACAGCCTCTTTAACAAATCATTCAATGCCAGAGATGGTGACAATTTGATTGAAAAAAAACCAACATTGTTTGGCAATACAGAAACAAAAGCAATTACACCATCCTTAAAAATGAACCACTGGAGCAGAAAATCTCACTACTCTTGGCAGAAAAAAAAAAGGTTTAAATGATGATGTTTGAACAATCACCTGTGACAGAAGTCAGTAACTTTTAAAAATTGAGATGAATCAATATAAAGCTTGACTGGGGCATTTACACCATCAGATATGTTTACGAACACAAATATGAAACAGTGGCTGGAACGTAAACCAAAGACACGAATGCCGTAATCACCTAACACTATCACTGCTATCAACCAGAGAAAAACTTCCTCCAAATAACCTTGCAGGAAACTCTTCAAGAAGACTTAATACACCTAGAAAAAGTTCAGTTATATATAAAAACATATCTTTACCTTGAGTCGTAGGAGAGAAATATATATCATCAAAGTGTGTTCATCTATTGTACCCTCTGTGATGTCTGATGGACTGAAACAACAAAACATTTTAAGCTTAATAATGAGACTTTATCAAAAAAGTAAGCCACTGTTTGAGCTTTTCTTCAAATATTTGTGAAATGAACTTCAAATAAATGCTTTAGAATTTAGAGCTATTAATATACATCTGAAAGTTTTAAATAGCCGACATCATTCTTATTTTATTATAACAGACAAATTTAGACAATCTGGCATCATGTGGTTTAGTTTACAGGTACCCTTACCTATTGAAAGATTTTTTCTGTTTTAGATTATTAACTGGTTTTTCAAATTTCTGATAAGGCAATTAAACCTAACTGACTTTTCCTGAAAAGCACCAGTCCCTTGATCACATTGTTAGAAACTGCCAACTTTCTCCCCTCATGTCTAGAAGGTATTTCAAGAACCTTCCTTTCACAGTGCAAGTGACATGAACTTATTATCCACCTGGTGTAAGAACTTTACTATTTGCTATCAGTATCAATCATTGTATGTATCTTGCCATCCTTGAGCAGTCTGTTTATGATTAGTGCCATTTAGTGCCATCTAAATCCCTGAATATTCAGTGGAACCCCTTTTCATTAATAAACAGTATAATCTAGATAGAAATGTAAGCTAAAAATGTGATATGGTAAACTGTTCAGCTCCAAAAGTTCCTGGTCTAAAAGGTAGTTGCTTAACACAGGTGTTACTGTTACTATCATCAACAGGATATCCTATACTCATAAATATCGATTAAACAACGAGTGTATGATAAATACTGAGACCTGTGTCAACAAACTTATAAAGATTCTTAAAGATTCTTTAAACTCTTGGGTAAACTTTAATCACTGATTACATGAAACAGGTTTGAACATGTACCTACTGAAAACATTATACCACACTTGCAATATTTTTTATAGCCAGACATTTCACTGACTATATCTATTGATAAAATTGAGTTTCTTTGTTTACTTTGTGCTACACACACAACAAGAAAAACTTCAAACATGTCTGAGTTCTGCCTGCTTGTTTCATTGTACAGAACCTCAACTTTCCTACACTATTTTTGTTTTGAAAAAAAAAAAGGACTTCTCTGGATAAAAATACAAAAAAAAAATCATAATTTTTGAAAACCAGTCTGTGAAAGTTTTCAGAGGCTAAAAGTATCTGGTGCATATGGTGTTGAAATGTCATCAAGTGAATCACACTAGAATGAAATAATTAAGTACCATATCAACATTCTTGGGCCACTTTAGTACATTTTGTTAGAAACAAAAGATACGCTACAATAAAAAATGTGATTCTACATATAAATGAATCTGTCTACATGATTCAAAGAATCAAAATATAAATATAATGCCAAAAAAGTTACTGAACTTTCTTGCGCTTTATATCTGAAATATTTGTCACAAAAGTGTACAAAGAAAAGGCTAAACATTAACACAAAGAGATGGAAAATTAGCAGCAAACTTTACTGACATTAACCTAAGAAACAGGAAGCTAAGAGTCACTAAACAAGTTGCACATCTTCTGGGGTGAAGGTGAAAAAATTCTAAGTGCTACAAAATAACAAAGCAGATAGCCATTTTTTGCATTCACTTTACTCCAAGTGCCATATACAGAAAGGATGATGTACTTTTATCATTAGTCTGTCAATATTCAAAGCTGACTTACTTGACAAGATTATGTTTTATTCCATATTTATGTTCTATTGCTGCTAGCTGCGCTTTCAGGTTCTCTTCCCTCTCCTACAATATACAAGCAAGTGCAGAAATAAATACCGCTAATTACAAAGATGACTAAGGCCCCTTTTTTATAACCTTTCATTGTATTTCTGTCAGAATCTCTTGCTCTAATTAAAAGTATAAGACAAAATATCACTGAGCATTTGTCATTTTTGTAAGTAACTCACATATTCCAGAAAACATTTGCTGTATCATGTTTTGCAGAGTTAGGTTATAAATCAAATGCAAAACTTTCAAATGCAAACTTTGTTAGGTTTTAAATTGCTAAACAACAAACTTTAAGCCTTGCTGTCCGCAACACTGAAACACTGTACTTCATTGTTACTCACACTAAAATGAGTCACTACTCATATATTATCAACTAAATGATTCTCAGACTTTTTTACCTAGAAAAACAAGAGTATAGAATTTGGTCAGAGTAAAATATGACTCGTTTTCACACACCATAGCTCTGTTATCAAACATGGCTTATACTTACAATGTCTTCATTCAGAGGTTTGTCTGAATTCTTTGCCAGAAGTTTCAGAAACCAGTCTCCAGTGCATAGACTGAAATTATGAAATAATTAAAATTAAAATCCATTATTATCTACTTTCAGCTATGATTAAGCAATTGGGTTTCAAACAAAGTCATATCCTCTGTTAATTCATGAAATAAAATGAATTTCAACAAATATATTGCTTTTTAATAACCATCAAATACATAAATTTTCTTTTAAAAAATACTTGTCAATATCTATCTTGACTTGTATTGATTGCTATGAAATTATGCCTATTCTTTTAATGGCTGTCAAGTTATGATGAAAATCACAATACAATATAGTTGATTTAATGTTAATATTTCACTCCTGTTATTAATCCAAAACTAAAATCAGCCACTCTATTATTTGCTTCAATCATGACACATCAATAGATAAACACAAATGCTTGAAAATATAAATCTAGATTTTCTTTTCAGTCGAACCTACAAATCATTTATCTGCAACCACAAGGTGTAAAATTCTACATGAATTCTTCAATTGTACCCTCAGATACGGCACAGTCTATTGTCTCTTATCTAAATCGGATGACATTTATCACTGTGGTTTTTGTTTTTTTCATAAATCCATTCCATTTAACATAAATTCCTTCAGTCCGACTTTGATATCAATTTTCGAAACCGATAGATTTCCAATAAACAATATAATAATAAAGTACTTACGGATGAACAATTTAAATTTAGTTCTTAAGATTATTCTCTATAAATTACCTGTACTTGTACGTCGTAAAGATTTGCGGCAAAGAAATTCATGTTATCTGTATTTCAGTATTTAAAGAGCACAAAACTTTTGAAAATGTTTCCCTTCCAATCCGACAAACTCAAACAAAATAGCAAATTGTAAATATCACTTTTAAAATGTTATCAGTATTAATTCTACACCTAAGTATGTTAAAATCCACAAGCACTGCTGAAATATTTAATTTTTTATCACTCCATGCAAAGGAAAGCTTCTGCCCCAGTCAATACAACACTGACATTTGCAATCAATGTTAGGGTAACATCATGTCATATTACCTTAGTTACTGCACTATTAACTGCAACATTAAGCAATACGAATAAATACTAAATGAGGTATAACAAATTCAAACGTTCAGAAAAAAAATCAAGAAAATTATCAATAGGAACATTATTATGATACCCTGAAGAAGCTACATAAAGCTCATTGTCATATCTGTGTATGTTATGACGACAATGAGAATTACCAGGTTTTTTTTAGTTTCTTTGTCACTGACACTTGTATAATGTGCTCCTGTAGGAATATAGTTATTATAGATATCAGGGGTAGTGCAAGATACACACTGTTTACAACTTCCATATACCCCTGGTTCCTAAACATGCTAAGTGTGTAGTACTTACAGGGGACCTGAGTATATGGTTCCACCTGAATGCCCCTTAGCACTGTTCTTGGAAGATGGATGGAGCTAGGGACACTGAGCACTTTCAACTGAATTATCTGAGTCTAGTGTGAAAACACCAGACCACAAGCCTGCTCCTCTAACAATTGTTGGCTATTATTTTGAGATTATCAATTTCTGTACTCAGGGGTTGCAGGGGGGAGGTTTACATGATGCAGAAAGCATCCTATACCAGAAACACTTCTGGTTATATCATATGCTCAGTGTATAGCACTGAAAGATAAATGGATCTCAGTTTAATGTCCACTTCAAAAGGATTATAATAATAAAACATAGATATTAGAACCTATAATAATACTCATAATGTTGGTTCTGTCTTTAAAATTAACTGCCAGGGTAAGTGACCTACTTCCGATGTAAAAAAAAAGAAATCAAAAAAGTTTTCATATCAATATGTATAAACATCATTTTGATACAAAATATTGGGTTGGTCCTGTTTTTTTGGTCAACAGATACAATTGTATAAAGATAAGAATGTTTACTGGTCATTGTAGACTCTGATTCCATTTGTTTATAGTCTTTTCTGATAACCTAGTATAGGTTTTTTGACATCCTCCTGCAGACAGAATTTTGAATCTTAACCTTCAGTCATATAGTGAAATCTACGAATGCAGTATTTCAATGTGGGCAACTTGAGTCTGTTTCAATCTAAGCATCAAATTGTTATTAATTATTCTGGTCTTTGAAGATAAAAATCTCAAGCTTAGAGTAAGTCATGACTGAGTTTGTCCAGTTTTTTGTGTACTTAATGTGTTATAAACTATATACTACAGTTCTCAATAATTTATTTCAGTTTAATTATGATTAATTACAAAGATACCCAAGAACCAAAGTCTTCCTTATTGTATCAATTCAAGTCTTTGTATAGGAAGGATCGACCTCCCACAACTACAGTTGGTTTGATAAAGTCTGGCCTTATTTGTGTTTATAAGGTTTTAAGTGTTGGTATTATAACATTCTTCTGCTTTTTCTTTCTCTTTGTAATTTGTTCTTTACTCTTAAATTTTCCTAAAAATTAAGGAGTGAAAAACCCATTTAAAAAACATAGTTTTATAATTCTATACTGCTTGAAAATGGAAAAAAAATCATGCTGGCAGAAGGATTCAAACACATGACCCATCAACTGAGTAAATGAATGACAAGCTAACTTTCCATGCTATGGGGATGATCATTTTTGTGCTCTTTATTTACAACATGAAGTGAGTCTCTTTCCAATGAATATAACAGGGTAAAATATTTACTGTTACAAATATAAAAAAAACCCTATTTATTCCAAAGTTTTTCTGTGACAAAATATGTCAGGAACTAAGTTTTGATGCATTCTTCACAAAAACAACTAGAATTTCTGTAAGAATAAACATTTTCCACTGTATTCCTCAGCAACTGTTGGGGAGATCATTTGTTTTAAGAAACCAAACTAATTCCACCTAATTGAAGATGTTCCAAACAATACACCATACCTACTAACTTAAAATAAAACATTTGGTCAAAAGACAAAAATGTGACAGCAATTACAACAGACGCTGTTACGAATTCAACATCAAACCTATGGGTACCTCATGCCTTATAGTGAAAGACATACATAAAAAAGACACTTTCTTTTCAATACTGATTTATCTAACAAAACTTTTTTTGAAATGTTTACTTTTATTTTCATTGAAAATTAAACAAACACAATATCAAAGCATATGAAAAAGAAAAACTTACAATACAACTATAGACAAGATATGCACTTTCACGCAAAGTAGTAATTATCCTATCACTGTATACTTATCTCAGCCCGTGTGGGAGAGGTCACAAGAATAACTAAAGCAGGTACATTGATCATTGATTTTACAAATAATAAATATTTGATGGCAAACTTTCTCTCCTTATTCTACAAACTAAGCGATATCCTTTACATAATGAAAACCATTTTACCCACAATGCACGTTTCCATGCTAAATGCAATTAAGATCAACTCAACAAACATTTACTTTTCGAAAGGTATTGACTAAACTTCCATTCCTTCAAAAGGTATTATATAAACTAAGTTCCTGGGTACACAAGCTTAGATTTTCAAGGAACACAGCTAACGTGATAATGTTCTTAATCTTCTCTGAAATATACGTTCTATTGCCAAAAATATACTGTGGCACCTTTATTCATTTTGATCTGATGTAATCATTGCCAAAAGTACATCCTTAGACAGAACATGTAAATCTATTAAAATAATCCCTGTATCTATTGCTTAATATCCTTGAAGAGTTGACTTAAATCATCCACTCCAAGTGGTTACTGTGAAAAAAGTGACAGGTACCCACAGGCAAATTCAAACCAGGTCTTACAATATATGATTCTGACCCTGACAAGAATAACTCAGCCAGTTTGATCTTTCCAAAACAGAAAAGAATATACATACTAGTGATCATTTAGTCCTAGTATTAATGAAATACAACCATCTAATGGGAGAAAAATGTTGTTTTACTTGCACACATTCTAATTTGCAAACGAAAACAAATTTGTCACCACAATACAACCTGCTTCAGAAGTCAAAGTTCCTGTGCTAGGGCAATTGTTTCAACAGACAAAGAGACAATAGTGGTGTATCAATATGACAGATCTATATCATAACTTCACAGAGATTATCCAATTCAGAAATATTACAGCCATAAACATGTACCTTATACCCAGGTCAGTAACAGTTGAATGCTTATACTCAATAACTGTGAGCATGTTATATCAAATCAATTACAAGCATTTAACTTTATCCATTATTGTTTCATGGATAAAATTTTGCTCTGCATTATCCATCGATTATTTAATGGAACAGTATTGAAATGTAAACTAAATTTATATAATCAACATGCCCACTGACGTCAACACACCGAAACAAATATCATTAATTCTAAAGATATTGAAAAAAGTAAGAATTCTTTGCCCTTTAAGTATATCAAATACATGCTGTCTCATCACAAAAGATCATTCCTACTTAAATCTTCAAGAAGAAAACATTTTCTTTTTTTTTTTGTAACATTGACATCAACACTATTGGTTTCAAATATTGTAACACCCCATATAGTTTCTTTCTGACATGTCAGTAAAAATGATACAAGCCACTCTGTTTACTTTCTTCCAAATCTTCACTGAATGGAATTTGCAGGAGATATATGAGTGATATTTTTTTTAAAGCTTAAAACTAATAAAATTTACTCTCCTTATACAAACAAATGTTGGTGCATTACCCGGTACTTTCAAGTCACAGGTTAATGTCCTAAAATGACCAACCAGACCAAGATAACTGAATTCTTTAACACCTATTTGTAAAAATTACCCTCTATGACTATAGTTTTTGTCATAATGAGAAACATACCAAAGAAAAATATCATCACTGCCATTGTGATATATATATATAAAAGACTTACTTGTATGTAAGTGAGTTTTGGGGATCAAAGTCAACCTGAAGTTCCCTCTGGCACCAATCTAGTAGCAACTTCTTCCCAATACCCACACTCCTCTGGTAGGGGCTGCTTCCTGTAAGGTTGACATAAGTAAACTCAGTGAACACAGGTCTAATGTCCCTTTTAACTAGGTCATATTTGAAAAGGCCCATCTGGGAATAGAGCCCATCTCCTGATTCATATTCAAAGACACTAAGCACAACACCACCGAGGATGGGCTAAAGGCAAAAATACTGTCCTGAATAAAGGTAAAGTGAGGGTACTAAAAACCATTCCCAACTAATAACTAATTTGCTTGTATGTACATTGACAGATTTAAGCTACTTTAATTAAATCAGTCCTACGTCTCATGACTGGTGTCTGAGTATCCTTTAAACATGAATCTTATTTCAACAAATAAGCCATTCTTAAACTGTTTTAACAACCCTTTCTGCTCAAACACTGTAACAAAGAAATGTCAAGTCTTTTTTATGCTAAAATCAATTCAGTAACAATTATTTAAAAACAGAAAATGCAACAAACTATTGTTCATTTAATATTATTTGAGCTACAATTAATCAATTACAAAATAGCAAAAATGAAATATTTCTGACAAAAAAAGTCCTAAAATATCTTTTTTTAACAAAATAATATGGAAAGACGATCACCCATTATATCTTCCATTTAACTTCCATTAGAATAACCTGAATGGGTCATATTCATTCATGACCAACAATTTACTTACCCCTGAAGTGGATTATATTATAGTCCAAATGAAGTTTCAAAATATTTGACCAGTATTTATTTACACCTTTACACAGTTAGGAAGATCCGTTTTTTGCCTTTCACTCAATTCCTAACTAGTTCTTGTCAAATACACTTTTGTAAGAAAGTCAATAGATGTTCATCCATTGTATAGCAAACATTTTGAATTTTAAATCTATCTAACCACAAGAGTGGAAAATCCTATGAAAATGCGTCTCCACATTATGGTTTTTTGTCAATGTACATGTGCTCACTCGGCTCTTGTTAATCTCTTAATTAGATTGTTCCTTAATTATCAAAAAGCAAACTACCACAAGGTTCTGTGCACGCAATCATTAAATATCTTAAATTTGATACAATACGGTCTTGCATAGGCGTGCCATCAGGGACTGGGTTTCTGTTGAAGTATATACAAGCTTAAATTATTGCAAATCCATACCCAGGATGGGACATTCATGCATTGTGCTTACACTATTGATTAAACAGTGATCATTCGATCAAAAGATTTAAAACGAGTATCAAAGTTCAGTTGAATACATACAAATTAAGACAGGACTTATTTTATGATCAGCACAGCGTAGAATCATCAATTTAGAGATAATTTTAGGTATAAGTGGACAGACCATATAAATTGAAGTACCACAATTTATTCATAACCTGAATATTACGTTCTTCGGAATTTCAACTCAATGTGGAAACAAATGTCACAAAGAAACAGTCTTACGAGACTGAAATCTACAAACTCTTAAAACTAGTTTTACAAAGTTTATTTCCAAATACCGACACATTATTTTTAAAACTGCTTGTGAAGTGTATAAAGTCGCTACTACTCTGTACAAGTTTACATTACCTCTTTAATTTCAGACTGAAAACAGCTGGAGTGAACTTCTAATAAACATCTTAATATATCTTTGGAAATGAAAGTGATCATTCCAAAAATTCAAAACTTTTTAACAAAGTATGAGATAAACAACAGAAAATAGAAACTTGCTGATGATGGTCTTTGGAAACATGTTCTATACAGGAGCATTTTCATAGAAAAACAAGAGCTCTGCGGAGTGGCGCCAACGCTCGTCTGTTTTTCATGTAAACAATGGGGGCCATAGTTATGGTTCTTGTGCATTTCTCCTGAAGGAGGTCTATATACCTCTGACGTTTCATGTCAAGATGTTGATATTGTTCATATTGATACCTTTGACCATTCAACTTAATAAGCAATTTTGAAAAAACTGTTAGTTAAAAAGGGACATAACTCCAAAAATATAGCTTTCAGAATAATGCCCCTTGTGTTACAACTGCCTCTTGTCATGATAAGCAAGCAGTCCAAATTTCATATTGATATCTTTGATAGTTTTGAGGTCATTCAACTTATTAAGCAATTCTGACAAAAATTGTTAGTTAAAAAGGGACATAACTCCAAAAATATAGCTTTCAGAATAATACCCATTGTGTAACAAATGCCTCTTGTCATGATAAGCAAGCAGTCCAAGTTTCATATTGATATCTTTGATAGTTTTGAAATCATTCAACTTAATAAGCAATTTTTAAGTTCATATTGATACTTTTTAAATTGTATGAGTAATGGGCTACATCAAAGTGTTTGCATGACAATGACAACAACAACGACACAGTGATCATAATAGCTCGACATTTTCTTCGAAACAGACTAGCTAATAAAAATGAAATAAAAAGGATGAAATATAAATTCATATTTTTAACCCGAGTTGTGGGACTGGCATTCTAAGGCTTCATGAAATGCATGCTGTAAGACAACTTGTTACCATAACACAAATATTTACCTATAGAATGGACTGAGTAGTTCAGTATAATAAGCCATAACACATCCAGAATTGACTTGATGTCCCCATCCAGTATATCTGAAATCAGATTTAAACATGTATGACTTAGAATATACATATCTACAGATAATGTCTCATGAGCAATTCTGTAAAATACCACAGGAAAAGAAATTTACCAAATGCAAAGATGGCTGGTCCATTGAGATTTGACCTTTGGCATTAATTCTGACCTCTGTATGTTTTCTATGGCAAATGACCTTGACCTACTAAACTGCCAGTCACAGGTAACAACTGAAGAAATCTGCAGGATATAATTCCTCCAAATAATCTTAATACTGTCTTCAAAAAACAAATTCTGCACATATGGGCCCATTCCATATTTGACAATTAGACTCAAGCTAGAGAAAGGCTGTCATGGGAGAAGAAGAAAGTTACTCAAATATTTAAGAAAGAAAATAGGGGAAAAGATAGGATTTACAGTATCAGCTCTGCATTACATTAAGAAAACAAGATATACAGTGATTGATCCCTAAAGGCCTACATGTAAGGGTGAATATTTATCTACTATATCTATAAATCAAAGACATGAATTAGACCTGCAGTATGAAAATCTTTGAAGATTTAGGTAACATAATTATCAGTAATCTGTTTACATACTCAGAACTGCAGGTATGGTAGATGAATTACAATATCACTGCAAGTGCAATCTCTTCAAATTTTGAGTATATGACACTTATACAAGGATAGCATTTTCATAAAATAGGGAAGAGAATAAACTTAATCAGAACAGTCTATAAATTCTATAACACCTTATATGGCTAGAAATTAATTCTGCTACAGGATGTATATCTAATATCTACTTTTCTAACTGAAATATCAAGATTTCTGGGAGATGACAGGCCTGAAAATGTAACATCTGACTCTAAATCTGCCATAAAAGATTTTGAATCCAGTAATCCATCCCAACCAACACAACTTTTTTCCTTGCCAGCCCTTCAACTTCATTTTTTGTACTTTTCTTTCGCAGACTCTCTTTTCCAGCCATTTTATCTTTTTATGCAGCATTGTACTATATATAATGCAATATAAATTCAAATATTTTGCAGACCAAACTACCCTACCAGAAAACAAATATTTTTTTTATTTTGGCCTTATAAATACTGATGCTTTTCTTTCCTAAAGAAGACAGACAAGAAAGCATTTAACAGATCAGAACAATGTAAGATTTTTTACTTTAAATAACTGAATCAGAAGAAGACATTATTTGATTATGAAAAGTTTCTGTGGAAGGGTTAAAAAAATTGATTTCCATATTTGCTAATACAAACATGTACAAAATAAAACTAATGTTTACAGCCTAATAAACTGGCTTAAAAGATCAAAGTATTTGCAAAGAAATGTGGGCTTGCATCTCTTACTACACTGCAATAAAGTTTCACAAGCAAAAGTAATAGCACAAATTAGAATGATTTTTCCATTTAAACTTTTTATTTCAATACAAGGAATGTCTTTTTATTGGATTAAAATGATCAATTTCTGTTTAATTTCTCTTATCAGTTAAGAATTTCTTCAAACTTACCTGTTTGCCAATAAAAATGGAATATAAATGGGTTTATTTAGGATAGCAATCAAAAATGTAAACTGGACACTCAAAGTTCCTGATAAGGCCTGCAAAATTACCATAAGATGTCTAGAGTTACCATTCTTTTAACCTGTAAGAGTAGTCTTTCTTTAAAGTTTTGAATCATGACAGAAAGAGTAGTCTCCCTTGATCTTACAGATTAAGTATGAAATATGTGGTGTCCAATTTAATTATAGTTGAAAAATATATTGAAATTCTGAAATATTGGCTTTAGAGGAAGCTTTTATAAAGTTGAAACCAATTTTTTGCAGGGGGAAAATAGTAAAAATTTCAAACAAAGATGCAAGGACACAAGAAACAAATTTCCAAGAACAAATGAGAGACTGCAAGTCTGACAATTATATAGAAACATAAAAAGATGCTAGAAAAACTAGACAGAAATTAGAAAGCAAGAATAAAAAACAGACAAAGCAAACTGAGAAACATAAAACAGGACATTATCCCGAGAACATAAACATTAACAGATGAACGTGCAAAATTTTAAAACAGGTAATTAAGTGTCAAAAACAGAGTTAAAATCCTGCAAAACACTCACATTCCAGAAATATGTATTTGTCAGTAAGAGAATCAAAAGAAGGTGGTGCTCAGAAAATAAAAACATCTCCCATTAATAGAATGTTAACAAAAGTTTCAAACCAACATAAATAAACCTATCATGAAAGTGATACATTGATTAAGTTTGAAACAAGATCCAAGTGAGATGATACATCAGAAAACATGTCTAGTGATGTTCACCTTAGAAACACTGCTTACATAATGTTGTCTTTAACAAATAAACCATAAAAATATAAAGTGTAGACACCCATGTTACACTCTTTTTAAGCTGGAAATGAATGCACAAATTCAAGTAAATTTTAACACCACTCATACACTTTAGCTAAAAAAAACTGGTGTTTGAACAGAAAGTAACTTATCAGCTTAAGCATGATAATGAAAAAGGTTTCAGTAGTTGATCAAAAGATAAAAAAAACATAGCACATACTGACAACACTGCAAATGAGAATAAAGGAAACTGGAAGTGTAGATAATAAATGAACACGTCGAATTTAACAGATTTGTAACAAATGGAAGTAAAGAGAATTCCCCTCATCCTAGAGTAAACATTATCCAAGAAGTTTGCAGAATTGCAAACAAATGCTGATGACAAAATGAACGTAAGTAAGAGAAAATGCTGTTTGCACTTTAGTCTGTTGAAATGAGAAGACTTAAACCCTTCCAAAATGAAAAATGTACACTACACTGTACACAGCAAATATATAAACAAAGGAATAATGAATAGAAGAAAAAGATTCTGTCTGCCTGAAGTAAAGAATGACCAGAGAACCCTGTATCTCCTCACTTACTCTTCTGCCATTTCTTCCAGTCTAAAAGGAGGTAAGCCATTCAATTACTATCAAATTAAACATGAGGTAATCATAATAATGATTTACAGTAAGGTATTTCACTGGTATACGAACTTGGACATCAAAATGAAATAACAGCTCAACTATGCATTTTGACATTTCTGATGGGATAACAGTTAAACTGTGTATTTGACATCTCTGAAGGGATAACAGCTCAACTGTGCATGTTGAAGGTTCTGATTGGCTAACAGCTAAACTATTTTGACAGCTCTGATTGGATAAAAGCAAAACTGTACATTTTTATGGCTCTGATTGGATAACAGCTAAACTATGCATTTTGACAGCTCTGATTGAAAAACAGCTCAACTGTGCATGTTGATGGCTCTGATTAGATAAAGCTAAACTGTACATTTTGACAGCTCTGAATTGATAACAGCTAAACTATGCTTTTTGATGCCTCTGAGGGGATAACAGCTAAACTATGCATTTTGACAGCTCTGAGTGGAAAACAGCTAAACTGTTCATTTTGGCAGCGACGATGGCATAACAGTTTAAAACTGTGTATTTTGATGGCTTTTATGGTAGACTGAAGATGCCTACATATATTGCCTACAAGTATAAGTATATACATCAATGTTTTTATCTACTTATAAAAAAAAAAAAACTGCAAATTTCACAAATTTCACCATTTTTGAAATTATAATCTTTCATTATGACTGTTCCAGTTTTCTGAATCATAATATTGTTACAATAACACAGAATAACCTTTAGCATACAAGATAATAATGATTAGCATTTTTATTTTGCTTCAACAAAGTGCTTTTGATTCATTCTTTTATTTGATTCCCTTTCTTTAAGTACGTTTTAACAAGACTGCATTTTTTTCGACAAGTAAAAATACAAATGAATATAATTATTATATACAAATCTTTTCTTAATCAGCTCATTTAAAGCATTTATAAGTTCAGCTATGTATTATCTCATATTGAGCTATAAGATCTTCAAGATTGGATTATTTTATTAACTGCAACAATAGCTTAAAATTCAATACCATACAATGCCTGATATTGTAGAATTTACCTTGTGAAAGTTTGCACAAAGACGTAACAAAAGTAAGGGTGTGTAACCATACACCCACGTTTATCTGATATGTCCTTTTGTTTCCATATTAAAACAGCTGAGCACAGTGATTTATTGATAGGGCATTCAGTAAAGCTAATTCACTAATTTACAGTTTTTGTTTTTCGCTAAATGACCATTATTCATTCCAAAGTTTAGTTCTGAAGAACTTTTTTCAAAATTTGAAAGTAGAAAAAAAGAGTGTTCAAGCTAGAATGAAGATTTTGAAGTTGATAAAGCACACTCATAATGGGCGAGAGCCAACAAGTCTCAAGTTACCCATTAGTGTTCTGAATGTATGATTTTAACAGGAACTTTTTTATTTTTTCTGTACTATTTCAACTGATATCCCTTTGTTTCAGGTAAAAAATTACTCCAAGTAAAGCAATAAGTATATGGAAATATTACCTTGAAAATACATGGTAATTCAGTATTGGCACTGCTGTAAACTTTTTTCTTGACAGCTTTTGGAAATTTACTTTTTCTGTAATATTTCAACTACAGCTTTTCAAGCCAGAATATGGAAATGGAATTTCAATTATCTTCCCACAAACAAAACATCTAAAGATATAACTTACAGAAAATGAACTGTATTCAATAACTCAAAAAACCAGTCTAAGTTATGGTGCAACAGGAAAGAGCCAGTGAGTGCAGCCTAGCTGGCTACACCCATTGTATTCATACATAAAGTCATCTAACAGGGTTTTAATATTTTACCATTTCATTTCTTAGGAGTCTGTTTTAACAGGGCTGTTTTTTATAATGTATTGATTATAATATCTCATTGTGAACTATTTTTCACAGGTACTCATTCACTATAATAATTACAGAAAGATCAGGTTAAAACCACCTTTTCCAGTTTACAGAAATGATTAAAGCTTCAATGTAAACATTTTAACAAGGTCTTACTTTTGTATTTACATACAAAATCAGCTTATATTTAACATTTTAAGAAAAAATTCAATATTAAACAGTTTATCTGTAAATATTTTAAAACATTTCAACCTAAAGTTGCATGAATTTTGTTTGATCAAATTCAATAAAGTTATGTTATGCAAACTGCTTTCCCCTCCATATCAGCCTGAATAAACAGTATTGCGAACTTGGCCTTTCATGCAATGGGTAATGAATAATGCATTTATACACTTTGTTGAAGCGGAAGAAATCGAAAACATTAAGCCAATATGCTGAAATTTTATACTACACAGAACAGAACAAATTCACTTGTATATTTTCTTTGCTGAGTAATCACTTTTTTTTGGATTTCTGTTCAGAGTTGAAAAATCACCTCAATTGATCAATGGGTTTGTGAAACTTTAACAGGGTAAGTGTAAAGCAAACAACATAGCTTGAAGGCTTTATAAGATGCAGCTGCAGCAAACAATGTTTAAAACTGTAACGAAAATCAAGAACGATTAAAGAAAATACAGATGAAACAGTCACGAAGCAGCTTGTGGAGCCTTTGATCTTTTTATGGCTATATTAAAATATAATGTGTCAGAAGGCTGCATTGAAAGATACAATCTTTTTCAAGCCCCTTTATTACTGAAAAATGTAATATTCTAAAATTTAAAATGGGCCAAGCCATTTAGCTAGAATGCAGAAAAAATATAAAGAGTATTCAGATGCCCTATATCTGAGCTCTGGTTACTTCATGTTGCTTTTAATACCCAACATAAAAGTACCTTTGATATTGTTAATGGATATGAAAATATTGAATTTGTTAACATTTGTAATCCTGGGCATTGCCAATGACGGTCTGTGAGATCTTGGTGCACCACATAAACAAATGACGTCAAACTAAATAAATTCGAAACAGCAAATCAGTTTACTGGAGTGAGTAAGCACCATCAATTATTGCCCACAAACTTTTCTATGGATAAATTTACATCCATTATATGGAAACCATTGATCCTACTCAGAAATCTCGAAAGCACAAAAAAAAAATCAGTATGAGAAATAAGAAATCAATTTATAGGAGTATTTTAGTATAATCTGATGCTTCAAGTTAACAGGACTAAAAAAACAACAGAGGCTTAAATCCAACAACCCATTTAATGTACTCAAAGTCGCTGTTTCTTAGAGATAATAGGGCTTTAAAGAAATTTAAATTTTTCCAAAATACCAAATAACCTGCTTTGAAAAGCAGAAGAGAGCATTTACATATGACTGACTAAGACTGACTTATAAACCTGCCTGTTCATACAAGATATATCGGGAAGAAGAAAGAATTAAAAGAAATTTATAATGAATTTCAGAGACAATTAAAATATATACAAAGCATATATTAAGCACATATCTGATTTAACATGTACTGAAATGTTATACTAAGTAACACAAGGTTTCCAGTTAATATAACGTACCTTGTGGAGTAAAATGGAATTTTATTCCATGACTACGCATATGATCGAGGGCCGCCCGCAGATATCCTTGAGGTGTTGTGTTCCCAGAGTTCTGTAGAAGGAAAACAATAAAATCCAGATACAAATTTCAAGTTTACAATGGAGGAGTCTAAATTATTATGTATCAAACATAAAACCATAATGGAATCATTATACTCTAATAGGCATTTGCTAGAAGACCTCACCCATTAATGGAATATCTATTGAGCAATTCCATTTTTCAAACAAAATAAATTAGTTTCAATATGCACTGTTAGAGTGCATTTAACAAACCCTAAGAGGAAAAATGATTCATCATACTGTGCTATTGATCAATTTTCATTTGCTCTTAAAAAGATATTATATATATTCCAAAATGGTACATCAACCTTTAAGCAAATCAATTTAACACTAATTCATTATAAAGACTCTCTCAATGACATTTCAATTATGTAGAAATCTGATGAATATCATATTGAAATATTGGAATACGAATGCAAAAAAATGTTAAAAAGATAATCACGGGTCTTGTGTTTCAGGGTACAATTTAATCAAAAGATAGGAAACATTTGCGACACCATGCACCTCTCTCAAACACTTAACGGACAACCAAAGGAACGTACTTGACGCTTAATAGAAATTTCAATTAACTGATAATCTGTAAATCTCCATTTAAAACACTTTATCGCAAGTGTTTACCAACCTGTCAACCCATAAAAATTCTTTTCAATTGGCAAATAGACACCATACAAAAGCTAAGGACTTAACGGCCATTTATATTTTACTTATAACAAAACTTCCATTTACAATCTATTATAATTTGTGATATAAATGTATCAAATCTCCTTACGGGTATGTATCACAATCTCTAATGTAAATACTTGAACCCTATGCTAAACTGATGGAAAGAATATCAGTTTTAATAGATGGCACTTTCAAAATATAAGCTCATAAAGCTGTCAAAACAATGTATAATGAAATTGCCAGTTAAGTGTTCAAGAAATTATAACGAATAAATTGTAGCCTTGTGAAAATGACCATGTTCCAAAGGAGGATTCGGATTTATACAAACAAAAAGTGACGTTAATTTGAAACACTGAATTTTCTTGTGTTCTACTTAGTACTTTAAACTGTGGGGTATCCATGGAAAATAATGTTTTTATCTTTTTATATTGGTCAATGTCTCATTACAAAAGCTAAGAGCTCTCTACAATGTTTGATCTAATGATAAAATTTGGATTTCTTTTGTAATATATTATTGCCAGTTAACCTGTTTTATGTTTGTAGGCTGGGCTTTTAACTGTTTAAAACATACATTCCGAGCTTTCAGGTCTTTTTGAAAGTTTTTTATATTGGCAAAAAGGCTTTAAAACTGATGTTTAAGTATTATACATCTACATATATACTATATATATAATGCAGTGATGAACAATATTTAAACCATTTCAGTTTATCATTTAGAAAAAAAGTAAAAGAAAAATAGTTTGGTACTTGTATGCATTTTCAAAGCCTGTTCTTAAAACAAAAACGGAAAATAAAAAGACACATACTCTAACATTTTGCTGCAAATTGACACTGGGACACAGTTTGTCAATGAGTTGGCATATAATTCTGCCCTCCTGGATGGTCGTCACTCCACTGCATGGTGTACCGCCAACATCGCTCAACACAGAGTTCACCCAGTTCAGGTACACCTATAGTGAAAAGAGATTATTCTCTTGTAATGTTTAAACAGAAATCAAAAAATATCCCTAAAGAACAAACATGCAATATTTATTTTCTCACCTGTGTTACATCCTGTCATCAAGTTCCTGCCTATTCAGTTCCCTGCCCTACCTGTGGGTATTCAGATTTCTGTTCTTGCATATGCTTTACGAAATTGCAAAAATAAGACTCTGGTAAAATGTACTAAAACAGAGACTCACCTGTAAGCTTCCACCAATCCAAGGCTGCCTTTTCAGTTTCAGACAATTTCTTATATATCCTTCCATTAATAATCCCCTCACTTCATTCATATTACATGTACAAACACATCAAAAGACTCTGATAAATATCATAACACAAGTATATTATAAACTCTATTTCATTCAACACACAGTCATTGGAAGTTTTACACCTTTTTTGTATTTTTTTTCTGCAAAGCAATTGTCTTACCCAATGGAACGCTATTGTTGTGTTATGAAGTTACAAATTCTTGATTAAAAATAACTAATTCCAGAATGTTTATCTCATGCCACCTTTCATTTAGTAAGTTGATGCTAAATATTAATTACAACTTTATAGATATCAATATTATGTATACTTCATTTAGTTAATATCCAAACACACTCCATCCATATTTTTAATCAAATCCAAAGCAGATGAAGTGGAGGTAACTTGGCAACAAATGACACCCAATGTTTGCAGATTAGTTCTACATCATGTTTTAAAGTTATTACCCATATATAATACAGCACAAGTATACACTTAATTCATTTATAATGCAATGAAGCTCAAAAATTGTAATAAAATCCAGTGAGTGTCTACAATACTTTCATTCATAAACTGTATGATGAATGATTTTTTTACGGTACACCAAGTGGAGACTAATTACGACCAATTTCAGCGACAATATTTCATCAATATATCCGGTTTCTTTGAGGGACACCAGGTACTTAGGTCACACTGGTTCAAAACAGTTAGAATGAAGTAAATTATTAATCATAATGACAGTATTTTTTCAATGAATATGCATTTAACAGGTCATGTCAATATTTAAACTTACTATATAATTGTATCTATTTTATTGCTGTAATTTAAAAGATAAGACAAATCAAGCATTTTTCAACCACAGGAAAAATATCAATATTTAGACTTTATATATTTTCATTAAGAACTGACTACTACACAGTATACTGTAATCATGAAGATCGAAAACTTTGGAATTATCATGAATAAAGAAGAAGAAAAGAAATATTGTTCAGATCCACTAAAGGATATTTTCCAGCTGACCAAAACTGCCAGTTTTCAACTTATATATACATGTATATTTCAGTGACAAGACTTAAAGCTTTATCAAAATCTGTTTTCCTTTTGTGGAAATACTGGACAGTCTTCAATCTAAAATTTAAATAACTGTGAATAAGATTAAGAATAATCGTCAGTGAAAATCAATAAACCTGTTAAGTAAAGAAGTGTGAAATCTACAAGAAATGTAAATAAAACGTGAAAAAACAAATATAAGCTATACATATTTTAAACAATTTAATGGTTTTAGTATAAAAATTATCCATGCAATTCATCATGCACATGTTTTGTTCTATTATTAGAGGTTTTATAAAGCATCCAACAACATCTACTGCAAACTGACAGCAATTTCTCACACATATTTGTAAGAAGATTTCATTCACCAAGCAACCACATGCACCAAAAAACATTTAATGACATGATTAAGTATAACTGTCTTTATTTTTATTGCATAAGGGACTTGTATTTACTTTTATTGCAAAAGGCCATATATAAGCTGAAGGTATGCAATTCCTAAGCAGGTCAGAACTTCTCAAGGCTTGCATATAAATGTGGCCAAGTCATTTTTGTTAGATCTGTGTCAAGTAACTGATCTGAAATTTGAGACCTGATTTCAAACCTAAAAGAAAAACTTGTTGAAAAACAAATCTGCCAACCATAAATTTTTTCATAAAAATATTTTACTTTATTTTACATATGTGCAACCTGTCTGATATATTTACAGTAGATAGTAAACTTTGGATATGTCCCTTTTTAACTAGGCAAGTCCTTTTAATTAAGATGATCTCTTTAATTCAGTATAAATCAACTCAGACTTTGTGACTTTATATCAGTGTTTTACAATTTTTACTGTCAACTGTAGTAAAATGTGTATAAAACTGACACTCATTTCTCAAAGCAGTGTCTCTGGAGGTTTTTAATTACTAATTCATTGGTACAGGGTATCAATTATTGATGCTGTAAACACACAAGGCAATATTACCTGCTGTGTCTAGGGTGGTAAAATTGATCTGATGAGATGCCTGGATGACTGATATCTTGTAAACAATCCATACAAATAACAAAAGCTACTACAGTCCTACTGAAACAGCTTTATAATGTTAAATTCAGGTATTTTTAATATTCGTCAAAGACATAGATACAAATATTACGATTGAAGACTTCTGCAAAGAAAAGGGTGAACATTTTTTATTGTCTCGCTCTTAGGTATTTTAGTTTTGTTTACAAAAAAAACTCAGGCATGAAGTATTCTTATTAAAAAATGTGGCTAAGAAGAATGAAGTTTGACAACAGAGGAATAAACAATAGCAACAACACTGCTTCCCTGAAAAATTTGCTGATGGTAATTTTCTTACAGAATTATTCAGTAAATTATTGTATTTGATAAATAAATACTATAAATCCACCTGGTAATCACTCAGCAAGATAACAGTTATTTGTACAGCAATAAAAGTATGTCTGTTAACAGTAACAAATCTAAACTGTCAATGTTGCATTGAACTGTTTACAATAACTCTCTGATAAAACCTTTTACAATAACTTCTGTAGAGAAACCAAATATCACAAACCAACCAGTCAATAGCTTTTTGTGTTTTAACAATTTTTAGCATGCATAAAAAAACTCTGTTTCAGATACATTTGAAAAGTTAAGCTTTTTTCTTAACCTTTTCTACAATATATACATGTCATGCAAAATTCAGGATAAAGATATTGTGACCACACTTGTAATGTTTAAGGCATTCTAGTGAAAGAGGCTTTCAGTGACAGATTACATATTGTATTGACATGTAACTTATCTAGCAGAAGTGATACCACCAAAACAATGGAATGGTTATAAACATGAAATGATAGAATTACAACATGTATTTGTTACTGAGGCTGAGAACATGTTTACCTGACGTCTACTCATTGTTTCCACTTCAAGACAGGTTCTGCAGTATACATAATTAAGTTTGTCAAAAACAAGGGTATTATTTAAACAAATTATTTAAATATACTGTTAATTATGCTCCCATATCTTTGTGACGTGTCACCACACTGTCTCTCTGCAAGTAACCAATGCTAGCTGGCATTTATTTCTTTTGCCTTTTACTGGCACAATTCTAACTTTCATTTAATAAAACAAGTAGCAGTATCATATCAAATGCAAAATGTTATATTTCTTCTCTTTTTTTGTAACTACAGAAATAAAACACCACATGAATAAGTCACAGCTGAAATTTATATGATAAAATAAATATGTTATTTAAGAAAAAAATGCATTTCAGGGAATATATCTTATTTCCTTTTCCCTTTAAAATAAAATAAATTGACAGCAAATATATATTATAGATCTATATATATAAAGAAAAAAACTGGAATGTCTCTGAGACATGTACATCTTTGTTTGTATATATTATCTATGTTAACCTACAATAAATATGGATTTTCAACGTGTTCAAAAAGCTAATCTGTTTATTTTCACATGTCTAATCTTGTTTTTAATCTACCGTTTACATATGGTAATGTGCTAATTACCACGACTAATTAAGAGTTAAATTGCACGCTAAACTTAAATAATAGCTGTCACACTGCATTTTTAATAAATAGTTTTTATTACCTGAAGTACAGACATAATGATGTTACTATTCCATGTTTTTCATTTCCGAAATATCAAATAAATAGAAAGTTTTGAAAAGTCCCTTTCACTTTTCACAGTGACCCGCCATGTGTGACAACTAAGGACGCCGCGAAATACTTCGGTTTTTGCCCTTGATCAAAGCCTGATCGGGAACCAATAACTCTCAAGTAACTAAACAGCCTGAAGCCAGGATTCAGATATTGCAGGTGCTCTGAACGCATGCGCAACAACTGTTGATGAAACTTCCGGCAAAAGCTGACTGTCAGCTACTGTCAACACAAAGTCTAAAGTTGTAAGGCAATGTTAAAAAATAGATGCTGTTTTTAAAGCAGATAAGACAAACATTTTTAATCCACATTTTTTCGATAAAAAAGTATTACAATGCTATTCTTTCTTTACAAGCAATTTCCCCTTTAATGCAAATCTAATTGACAATGCTTGACATGCAATGAATATTGTTTGTTTTCATAACTAAGATGATATCTGTCTGTTTTGTTAATTTGATGGGTATGGAAAAGGATTAATAATGAACTTTGAAGTTGCTTCTTTAGCATTGAATAGCACTGAAAACTTTGTATCATACATTGTATCGATCAAATAATAGATCATAAGTCAAACTGTTTTTAGAATACAGTACAAAGTGAATTATGTGGTGCATACCCAGCTAGCTCAGTTGGTAGAGCATCATATTGACAATTCAGAGATTGTCAGTTCAAACCCAACAATGACTGACTATATTCTCTATGTTATTTGTCACGACAATGTGTCTAAAAGTCATTTGTCCCTCACCATGATTCAGATGAAGAAGCAGTCAGTCGCTTGCAGAGAGATTAGCTAGTTAACTGGTTAGATACCCAGGAACATTTGTAAGGTGGACTGACCACCAGGATATGACCATAAAGAGGTTGAAACTGGTGGTAAAACCCAAGAAAAACAAACAATAATGAATTATTATCTAAGATTGTAGCAGCTTTGTTATAATATCTGCAATTTGTTATTTGTAGGGATGAAATTTGTAGATGTGAGTTCTGCGATCTGATTACATAAAAACTTTTTAGAAACATTTCATCCGTACCAGAAAATGATAATTAATTCTTTGTTAGTTTTGAATAAAGTTTAAGATTTGTTATAGTTGATAGCATGTGAAATAATTGTCATAATTTTTGTGAAGAAGTAAGTCCTAAGACCACCTGCCCACTACACAAACAGTCATAGACTGAGTTATCTCTAGTGCATATGATTTATAAAAGTTCGCTTTGAATACATCCTTAGAACTAATGCTATATGTTATATCTGTAATCTAAGACTATTTGATGTTGTCATGTAGAATAAAATTATGTTTGATATATTTTTGTAGAGAATGGCCCCCAGTTGATCATACATAACATCTACATGTAGGATAGAGCTGGCATGGCAACAGTAGCAATGGAAGTAGATGTAAGACCAAAGATCTTGATTGGCAGTCGAGATCCAAGGCCTGCGTATAAACACCCACAACACACAAATAAAGCATTTGAATACTTTAATATTATGAGGAAGTAAGTGTTTAGTTACTGGATGTTTTTTGTTTTTTAACTTAGAATTAAATCATCTTTTTGATATTGATTTTGTTTTGATGCAAGGTCATACCAGTCTTTAAGGGTTTTCTGTCAGAGTGAAAATTTCTGAAGCTAAATCTTGCAAGTACACAAAAAGAGTTTCATTCAAACAATTTTTTTGAAATTGTTAGTGTATTGGTTATATTAAAGTCTTGTTTGAGCCTGTATCAAATTCATAATGAGCCTTAATTCAAAAAGTCCTTTATGAAATTTTCTTATGTTTCACAAAAGTATTCATTTGACACTCTTTTTTAGACAGTGTTCTTACTAATATTGAGACCAGAGGCTACAAAATAGGGTTTGCACCATTTCAGTTCTTATCTCATTATGAACTAAACCAAACTCCCCACCCTCAACACTCCACCCCACTTACTCCATATTAAAGTTCGCAAACTGCTTAATTGTTTGACCTTCTGAACATTTCCTCATGCTAAATGACTTTTATTCTGTTGAAAACACTTAGCACAGACCTTTAATTAACCAGGTAATGTAGAAAGAGTGTCATCAGGTTTGAAATTTGATAACTTTATAGAAATTGTGTGTATTTTATTTCTCTGTGAATTTTGTGAATGTTATTGTTAGAATTCTTTCTCAGCTTTGATTTGTTTTCTGTAAGCAGTATAAGGCACTGCATGACCTCATTCTCTGTAGTTTAGTTTAATCTCATTTATTTTACATCGATTGCGATACAAGTTCTTACAACTTAGATTCACCATGCTCGATGACTGCTTCCTGGGTTCCATACCAGTATTCGCGCAGTGTTGAGTGATGTGAAGATCGTGAGAGAATCTCGCCTCTGACGGGATTCCAACCTGTGACCTCCGGATCCAGAGCCCTGCGCTCTACCCTCGGACCACGGTGCCACCTCATTCTCTGTTACAATTGCATTAAAGTTAAAGTAGCATGATCATTTAGTAACAGAAACTCAAACCTTTGTTTTACTCCATTTATTGAAATATCTGAATATTGGATATTGTAATTTTGGCTTTTCAGGCAAGACATTTTATGTGATGTTGTGCTGGTAGCTGGCAGTATTGAAATACCTTGTCACAAAGTAGTTCTGTGTGCATGCAGTCAGTATTTCTATGCCATGTTCACTGGAGAACTGGCAGAGGCAAAGGCGGACCGAATAACTCTACAAGAAATAGATCCGGCAGCATTAGTATTGTTGATAGAATTTGTTTATACCTCAGAAATTCAAGTTACTGAAGAAAATGTACAGGTAAAGCAGAAATACAGATCATTAAAGTATTAAAAAATCTTTAAGTATTAACTCTGGCATGATAATTGACTGATACTGTTGTACTTTAAGTGCTTTTGACAATGATAAATCCTGGAAAATTAACGCCATTCACTGTAGATTGGTCTTTTCATGCTGCAGGGCAACCCTTTGAAATACTTGAAGGTAAACTAAAGGGTCATGAAGGAATTCACATTATGGCTCATATATCAGATTTCGACTCTTAGGTGATGGAAAAGTGTACCAGCTGAAACAAAAAACTTGGATGAGAATAATACACAATTGATCGAAATTGGTTTATCTTAATTTTAATTTGCATTCTTTATGTACACAAATAAAAAAAAATGCTTAAAAACACATTGATATTCGAAATAATGTTGGAATAAATAGTAGTCTTATTTACTGTAAAGCAACTTACTTTGGAAATCAAAGAATTTGCATGAATGTTACTGGAAAATAATATATTTTCAAGGTAATCTGTGAACTTTCATTCTGTATTTTTCTTTAGATATCAAATTTTGAATGTAGCAAAATATTGGCAAAAACAAATGCAGAATTAAAATTATTTATTGTTGAAACAGTTCTCTATGGATTTTTCATACCTTACATGTTTGTCTGTTTCAGACGTTATTACCGGCAGCAAACATTCTACAGATGACAGAAGTACGAGATGCATGTTGTGAGTTTCTGCAATCGCAACTGCATCCCTCTAATGCTCTTGGGATCAAAGCTTTTGCCGATTTGCATGCTTGTACAGATCTCTTTAATTATGCCAATACTTATTGTGAACAGCATTTTACGTGAGTATTACATCTTTAATTCTTGAGTTTATCCCTTAACTTGTAATTATTCATGTGTTTAAAGCTCAAAGATTTTTCTCTGAGTGTGAATGTATTTTAATAGCTAATGATGTTTCTCCATAATGCTTTTTGTTTTTTTTTGAGGGTGTTCATTCATACAGATTGCCTGTTTTTATCAGTTTCTCCTCAAAAGGTCCCTTAGTTATGGTTCTAGAGAAATGTCAAACTAAAACACAGGGAGCATTTGTTAAGACATTTTTGTTTCTTTATGATATTGCATTTTTATGTGTAAATATCTCATTTGAAACACTTAATTTTGATTATAAAAAAAACTACATGTACATGCTTTTCTTTGCAATCTGATCATAATCTACGCTGTTCACTGTTAAGTCAGGTTTTCAATAAACACCCCTAAAAAATATGTGGGTCAGTCCAAATTAAAAGATGGACTGGTCCATTTTTAGAAATTTAGTAGGGTTAGGGTTAAGATGAACAAGTTAGTATGTTTCTATATTTTCAGAGAGCTGTATCACTATGATGAATTTCTATCACTGCCTGTACATAATGTGTGTAAACTGATCTGTAGTGATAGGCTCACAGTCACCTCAGAGGAACAGGTTCGTATTGTTTGTAGTTTCTCGTCTGCTGCTGCAGAAGCATCATGGGTTTTGAGTTGGATCATATTTATTTAGTCTTTAAACCTTAAAGTATTCAATCCTTTCTTAGTGTAGAAAACATGCCTCATTTGTGTTTGTAAGTTTTGAATTTATTTTAACAATCGTATTGAAATTTTCAAACTGAAGTACCTAGCTTACAAAATTTTAGTTAATCTATACTAATCATAATACCTTAAGTTTCAGTTACTATGGAATACCTGTCAAACTGAAAGATAATCGCAACAGTTATGTTTTCAGGTGTTAAAATGACCATACTTTTTTAAGTCACAAGCTCACTTAATTTTTTGTGTTAGCATTACCAGTAGCAGAAATAGCCAATAGGTGCTAAAATTTCTGAAATTATTTGAAAATTACAGGTGTTTTTTTAAAGATTTGTAAAAAAAAATTTCAAATGAAAAGTTTGGCTGCTAAGTTTTATTTCATAGCACCAACCTTAATTTTGTATTACATGACCAGCATTGTTATTCTGAATGAAGCCAGAATATTTCTAAATAAAGCAACACTAGCTACTGGCTGTGTTGATGTACAAAAACAAGAGCAGACAGGTTATCAATTTTAAGTTTCTGATTTGGAAGATTTCTGAAGTTTCTTCAAGCTTCATGATTATTATACTTGCACTATACAAATGTATTATGAAGGAAAGGATATTTTGTTATTCTTACGAACATGAAAGTCCGTAACAGAAAGATGCAATGAATCTTAGAAAACACAACCCAGAGTGGGATTCTAACTCTGATCTTAGTGCATTGAACACCAACACTCTAACCACTGAGCCAAAGAATCGATTCCCTGATGCAATTGTCAGAGGTTGTATTTATACAACTAAAGGAAGGTATTCACTAGACCATAACACATCCCCTCTTGAGAAAGTTGTCATTTATGATGACAAATGGTGTTGTGTGTTTTTAGATCAGAAGATCTGACAGAAATCTTGAAAGATTCTTTTTTATTTAGTTTTTACAACTAAGTCCAGTAGAGGTCATCCCAGACAAGCCCCCATCCTACAAACATGATTGTCCATAACAGAAAGATACAATGAGTCTTAGAATACACAACCCAGAGCAGGATTCGAACCCTCAATGAGTCTTAGAATACACAACCCAGAGCAGGATTCGAACCCTGATCTCCCGTGTGACATGCCAACACTCCCTGAGCCAAAGAATCGATTTCCTTATGCAGTTGTTAGAGGTTGTATTTATACAATATAGGAAGGTATGCACTAGACTGTAACAATATCACAAAATAAGAGTCATTTATTATTGTCATGTATCTCTGTAACAGTGGTACCAGCCATCAAGCAGTTAAAACAACCAAGTTTTGACTTCAAAGAAATAATTAAACATGCATTTGCATGTTTAAGATATTAATTTCATTTTAGAATGTGAAGTAACTTTACCTGTTAATTCTGATTGCAGGTATTTGAAGCCGTGTTGTCATGGGTTAATCATGATATAACTAGCCGACAGGAATTAATATCACAACTTATAGAGAATGTTCGTCTTCCTCTGATGACCCAGGAATATCTTGTCCAGCGAGTCGAGGAAGAACCACTAATCAAGTCTAACAGTCGATGTAAAGACTTTCTTATAGAAGCAATGAAATATCATTTACTGAAAGGGGAACAAAAAGCAATATTTCAAACACCTAGAACCATACCTAGAACTCCTCTTGGTTTACCGAAGGTAAAATCGTTTTTTTCTTCTTCTAAATGCTATGTCTGCATAGGTTAAAGCAAACGATTAGGTAATGGGAGGAAAGAAACTGAGATGTTTATTTAATTTCTTTAGTTTAATGTTGTGTAGTACCAACAAAGGAAAAAGTGCTGATGTTGTTTTCATATAAAACATTTCTGCAGCCAGAAATAAACATGCCTTAAATTGTAGTTCTTTACATTATGGCCACAGAAATAATCCCATTGACTTGTGCATAGATAACTCAAGAACCCAGGGTGACTTAAAGTTGCTCTTCAGTCCTGGCTTATTTCTTGGTATGTTTCACTATGCATTACCATCAGTAACTCGAGCAGCAATAAATCAAGGACTACCTGTGGTCCTGACACGTATTTTCCTGCCATATTTACATGCTGCAACTTGAAGTCCCTGATCAAAAAATATTTCTCCCCTATAGAAATAAATTTCATTGTATATTGACTGAATAAATGAGTTTTCACAAGTAGAACATATATTAGAACAGTAGTTTCATGAGAAAAGCTTGAGGTCTTGGATAAACTCAGGCCTTTGGCTCTCTGGAATATTTTTCTCATCTCCTTTGAACTTGAAGTTATCAGAGATTCACTATCTGTGAACAAACTTTGGTTCGAATAACGTAAATATATACAGCAAGTCTTGGTAAAAATATGCAGTTCATTAATGCTCTACATAATGACTGGCTTAATTAATGAAATTTCCAGGTGATGTTGGTGATCGGTGGTCAGGCACCTAAAGCTATACGTAGTGTGGAATGTTTTGACTTTAAAGAAGACAGATGGTACCAGCTGGCTGAGATGCCTTCTAGAAGATGCAGATGTGGTAAGTCTCCTGTAATGATGCTGTGTGTGTGTGAGTTTTTTGTATAATTCTATATAACATCTTTTATATAAGCCATCTGAGGCTGCTGATGAAATGATTCTTAGTCTTTTCAGCTGTATTAAGTTTTTTAGCAAGATTATTCATAGAAAAATATCATCATTATTAACTCCTTACCACTAAAAGATAGGGTTTTATATCTGTATGAAGAACGGTGAATGTCTTGCATCAAAATACTGTTGTCCTGTATTTTATAGGTGTGGCACTGATAAATGGTTTAGTATATGCTGTGGGTGGTTTTAATGGCTCACTAAGGGTTAGAACAGTGGACATGTATGACCCACTGAAGGATGTGTGGACAGCATGTCCCAGTATGGAAGCAAGGCGGAGCACACTGGGTGTGGCTGTACTTAATGATCTCATCTATGCTGTGGGAGGGTTTGATGGTGCTTCAGGTAAAAAAACACTATATTGAGCTAGACCTTGAAGTTTGAATTATTTTGAAATGAAAGTTTGTTGTGACTCAGTTACCTTAAGAAAAAGTATGTTTAGGGTAGTTTAAAGAAGACAGTGTTTAGGTGAAAGTGAGAAAAAAGTTACAGTGGCTTAATTTTTTGGCTGTTGAGTTCAGGTTTTAAAAACTGTATTAAGTTTAAATGGTTTAATATGTATAGACAACTTTGCTTTGAATGATAAGCTTTGAAAGAATGATTTTCATTTAGAAGTGATTCTTTCTTATAAAACAGCATTTTTTTCAAGACTTAGTGGGGAAGGAGGGTCCGTAGGTAACAAGTTGAATTTTGTGATTTCAGGTCTCAACTCAGCAGAATGTTTTGATGTACGTTGTGGTGAATGGAGAATGATAGCCCCTATGAGCACAAGAAGAAGTAGTGTTGGAGTTGGAGTTCTCAATGGTATTGTCAATTAATATACAGCCATTTCTCCTTGATACTTAGTTCACTCGTATCATCTTTATTGTCTTTCAGAAATTCATTTTCCCAGATAGCAAAACGTCTTAGAACACAGTCTGATGTTCATTAACTGTGTTGGTAAATTTTAAATTTAAGCTTTAGCATATAGAAAATGTTGAAACAATGAAATTGAGTTTATTCTTGATTTAGGATTTTTTTGTAAAGTAATGGTCTTCTACCTTTTTGCTATTTTTATTCTGTCCTTTTGAAATGTAAAATTCACAATCATAACATTCCAGATTTGATTGTCCTACCAACTTATTTCTGCAAAATTTATACTTTCTGTTCCAGCTCAGGGTTTATTTGATAGAACAGACAAAACACAAATTTATCATAGTGTTTGATTTAATTTCAATTTTTTGTTCAGGATATGTTTATGCAGTTGGTGGTTATGATGGCTCATCTAGACAATGTCTCAGTTCAGTAGAGCGCTACAACCCTAATGATGATACTTGGTGTGTTGTTTCAGAAATGTCCTGTAGGCGGAGTGGAGCAGGTATTGACAATCAGTTTTATCTGAATGGGTTCTAATTACAAAAATTTATTTGAAAAAAAAAAAACAAACTCTTCTTACCATTTTACATCACCTGAACACAGTGCTCCTGAACACAGTGCTCCTGAACACAGTGCTCAAGTCAATCATCCTATGTCTGTCATGTGTTGTCAGCATTTTTCTAACAACATCTCTCCTAAACCATTTGATAATAGTTGATAAAACTTGGCAGGGATAATCCTTGCTTGAAACTCTACTAGAATTATTTTAAGAATTCGATTCACTTCAGTACTCCAGTTGCTATGGAAACAAGAAGGAAAATTTTTTTAAAAACTTGTTTTAAAACCACATGGCATATAGTCTACTTCTGAAATTTGATTAGTAGCTTTGTATAGTGGTCCCTTAGCAATTTTGTTAAGATTATGTTCTTGGGGTCACTATAGGCAACTCTGGACGGGGTCACAAGTTTTACCTAAAAATATAAAAGGAAATCTTTAAAATTCTTCTTATATGAAACCACAAGGTCCAGAGTTCTAAAATTTTTAACCAAAATTCAGCTATCTAGATTATTCAAACTTATCAGCTGGGGTCATTTTTGATTCCTCAGGGAGCTCAGACGTTTTGTGTAAATTAAGATAGGTAAACTTGTTAAAAATCTCTTGTCATAAACAATAAGGTTGAGACTAATGAAATTTGATGTGTAACATTGTCTTGTGGACGTCTACTAATATCATTCAAATTATGCCCCTCAGATCATTATTGTTCCTCCCTGGCCGTCACGTTTCAGTTAGAAGTATTTAAGAAAATTTTAACTTTTCTTGTTTAAAAAGGAAAGGCTTAAGTAATGAAATCTTGTATTATAAGGATTGTTTCAACTTTGCTGCTGGGGTTAATTTTGGCTGTATTAGTAGGGCCAGATGTTTTACATAGACTTATATATGCAAGCTCTTGTAAGAAGTCTCTTTGTCAGAAACCCGTAGTGAAATATAGTTGCATGGTGTTAAATACTCATGTTAATAAACTTGTGTTTTACTCTAGGTGTGGGTGTGGTTGATGGCCTTCTGTACGCCGTAGGAGGACATGATGGTCCATTAGTCAGGAACTCAGTAGAAATGTATAACCCAGAATCAAACACATGGACACAACTTGGAGATATGCACAGCTGTAGAAGGAATGCAGGTATAAACTAACTTCTCCTTATTTTATCCCTACTAGATCTGTTAAGTGACATCTAACAATAGTGTTAATACTAGATGCAATAACTTTGTGACTATGAATCAGAATGATTGCAAATTATACAAAATAAGAAAAAAAGTGTATGACTTATGAGACTTTGGTCTGTTTGATGTAATTAACTGAAGCAGCAAGGAACAAGCATTTTGGAAGGTATGGATCACTAAACAGGGATATAGTGATCTACATAAGATATTTAGAAAGAGGTTAAGTACTTGGTTGTGTTGGATGTAGTATGTTTAATAAGAGGAAAAATATTGTATTTAGGTTAAATCTTTCATAGTAGCATACTGTTTGCAGGTGTGGTAGCCAATGCAGGGTATCTATATGTTGTTGGAGGTGATGATGGTTCCTCAAATCTTGGGTCAGTGGAGTGCTATGACCCCAAATCTAACACTTGGACATTACTGTCTTCTAGTATGATGACAGGGAGAAGTTATGCTGGAGTCACAGTAATAGACAGACCAACTTACTAGTGCTTATACAGTAAATAGATTTCAAGCCTCGAGTCATGAAGGGAATGTAAACATAGAAGCAGGTGAACATGTTTCAGGCCAGACCTGAGTTGCAGTATTTGACACATCCTCACAAATGTGTTCAATATGTGTAAAATGCATGGTCTGTGAAATCAGGTAACATGGGAATAAAAGCCTATAACTGAAGAAACTCAGTTGAAACTTCAATTAAGTGTAATATCTTCTTCTCTAAGCAATTTTGACAAACTATAGAGCATGTTGTGCATAACTGCAAGCACTTTCTACAACTGTCAAAATACATGCTGCCCTTTGTATTTAGAGGAAAATATGACTGTTGTCAAAAAAGGCAATTTGCCTTGAAGACAGTTAAAAGATTTTATGCTTTCTTGAAGTTTTGAATTTCTGAGTAACCTGAAAATGCTGTTGCAAGCCATGTGGTTCATACTCATTGGTGTTACTGACCAAGCAATCAAGGAAAATAAATAGGGGAGACAACTCTGTGGAAGACCATCTCAATTTTTATACACTGTTGGATATTATAAGCTATGATACTCTAGTGCTGAGTCTCTGCTGGTGTCTGTCTATAAGCATATACTTGAAATTCACCTATGCTGTTGAAAGATATATTGGTTGTGATATAATGAGGGTTTTTTGTAGCATTTATGGGCATTTCTTCATGATGATCATCAATGAAGTAAATAAATCTTGTTTTTATTAATTGTTGTAAACAAATAAAGCTTTTTTGCAGGACGATATTGTCAATTACAGGTTACTATGATGCTGTTTAACCCTACACTATTTTTACATCTATATCAGTGATACAGAATTACAAGTTTTAATGGCACTTTTTATTGAATGTACATGTAGTTCTATGGTACATCAGATGTCTTGGGGAAATTATCAAGTAGTAAGCATTGTGGAAAAATGCATGACAGTTTTCATCTTAAAGATGTTGAGAACATTTCATCCTTTACTGCAGTCTCGACAGATCTAAGGAAACCTGAAGGCAATTTCATTAACTAATCAACATTTTAAGAAGGAGTTTCAGGCTCTATTTTTAGTCCATTGTGCTTGCAATTTAATTTGACATGGTTTCATCAATTGTATTATCAGTTATGTATGTGTTCCATCTAGGGATAGGACTGAATGAAATGGAATCTTCATTAATTGGCCCAATATTTAAATCTGGGAATTGAATTCAAATAATCACACTTATTACAAAATAAAATTTCTTGCATAAAAAATGCTCATTTTAAATCCCTGGCTTATTGAAACACACAATACTTACTTTCACAACAGGTCAGTGTGTTTTTTATCAGATGGTGCCAATCAACTATGTGGTTGTAGGATCCATTGCTATGAATTAGCAGTTCACAGTAGGTGCAAAAATATATGCATTTGATGTAATTGTTATTTTAAGTGGTGTTTTACAGACTTTTTGTTCCATTGTATTTAAAATTATTTTTCATGAAGTATTAAGCATTTTCCAGTTAACATCTTCTTAACAGCAAGACACAACCCATTATATTATGCACCATATTCTTTAGAAAATTGTCAAATGTAGAAATAGTTGAAAATATCCTCAACCATTATCATGACAAAGATTGTGAAAACTGTTTAACTTAATGTATCAACTCTACCAAATGCTAATGAATTATTAATCTTCAGGCAACTGCCCACCAAATCTGTTTGTACCAGCTATACCTTATATTATGGTATGTAAACAGTAATAATTTTGCTGCTTTTTATTCAGGTTTTCTTCATACTCGAAGTAAATGCAATTTCAATAGATAAAAGATATAGATATAGAGAACATATTTAAGAATACAGAAAATGCTACCTTTTCATTTTTCTTCGAAGGTTTAAAAGAATACGCTATCTGTAGTTCATGTGACTAAGAAAAATACTACATATTTGAATGTTCAGAATTTCCGATAAAATACTTAATGTCTCTAATGGAATATTCAAATATGCTAATGAAATAATTGAAAACAAAGTCGGTATTCAATCCTGTCCATAATTCGGCCACATCGGGATATTTATAACTGTGCCATATTTTTGGAGTCATAGAAAAAAAAACTGTCTAAGCTCTGTATTTAAAGGTCAAGGTCATTGAATACAAATATAGTATCAGTCTTAAGCTTATCTTGTTTGTTACATTGTGAAGTTAGACCTATAAAAGGAGAAGATTAGTTGTCTTGCTGGCCTTAATAATTCTATATGTTATTTTCAAACTAGAGCTAGATGGCACAAAGGTGGTGGTCACTATGAGAACAGAGACCTTGGCAATAAGTGCATTTGGTGTAATCTGGGAATAGGTTACTGCATAATATTATTTGTAACTAGTTTGTTAGCAGATTGCAAAACATGATGTTAGTTCATCAACATAGTGTTACTTGAATTGAATAAAGAGGACTTTTTGAAAGAACTATGGTATATTCACATGCTTAAAACAATACAAGTACCTATAATGGGAAATGACTCACAGCTGCCTCATTCCTCTGAACTGATGGTTTTACATGTTTTAGTGTACAAGTACCTTAAGATCTCTGTAGTCATGTTTGAGCAATCATGTTTGTCAAATAAGGAACATTGCATGATGTTCCAGGACTGATGTTACAGTGCTCTTATCTATGTCCCTGTGAAAGGTTTGTGCTAAACAGAGGGGTTTACTTATTAGAAGTAATATTTTACTGTGATAGTAATATACATATATCCTTTGAATGATGCATGTGCGAAGGGTCATAAAGGCCGTGCATGGTTGTATGACTTTGTTGAACAAGCAGTATTATGATTTAGATGCTTATGTAACAGGAAAAAGTGAACATAGAACATATATTCTGTTTACACTTAATTCTTTGTATGATTTATGTTTTCAGCTTTGAGAAAAATCTTCAAAAAATATTCTTGTCTGAAATAACAAGACCTAGAGCTTACATATTTGGCATGGTTTGTCATCTAGATGTCCTCTTCCAAAGTTTTTCAAATTATGTCCCTGGAGTCAGATTTGGCCATGCCCTAGGGGTCACATGCTTTACATTGAAATATATAGGAAAAACTTAAGGAATCTTCTTCTCTGAAACCACAATGCCCTAAGTTTAAAAATTTTGCACAAAGTATTGTCTCGTGTACCTCTACTAAGATTGTTCAAATTATGTCCCTGGGGTCAAAATTGACCAATCCCGGGGGTCATTTGTTTATATAGAGGCTTCGAAAATGTTCTTGTCTGAAACTACAATGCATTGGGATTTGATATTTGGCATACAAGTTCACCTAGAGCTCCTCTACAAAGATTGTTCAACTTATGCCTCTGGGTTCCTAAATGTGGGTCTCTTGAATTTAGTAAAGGCTTATGTAGGGAAAACTTTGAAAATCTTCTTCTAAGACACAAGGCCTTGTGCTTAGATATTTTGCATGGAGCATCATCTAGAAGTCCTCTTGTTCAAATGATGCTCTACAAAACTGACACCACTCCAGGGGTCACTTAAATTTTGTAAAGACTTGCCTAAAAATATTATAATCTTCTTGTAAGTAACCACATGGCATAGTGTTAAGATATTTAATGTGTAACCTGATCTAATAGAGCTCTACCAAGTTTGTTCAAATCTTGGCCCTGGGGTCAAAATTGACCCTGCCCCAGGGTCACCAGGGCTAAAAATAGACTTTCCAATTTTTGTCATAGAGCCTTAGTTTCGTGACAGATATCTTAGATATTGGGTATATAAACACCTTGCATGAATCTATGCCATTCACTTTGGTCAAGGTCAAGGTCCCCGATGCTAAAAATAGATTTTTGTACTTTTCCCTCTAGAGTCTATTTATTGATCAATATCTAAGGTATTTGGTATGTAGGTACCATGGAAGGACCCCTTCTCTTAGATGGAGTTTGTGTTCACACCTTCAAGATCCCTAAGGCTAATTTTTTTTTCTACTTTTTGTCATATAGCCTTTATTGTTTGATTGATATTTTAAATATTTTATATATAGACACCTTGCATGAACCTCTTCCATTAAATTGGGGTTAAGGTCACTGAGGTTAAAAATAGATTTATCTACTTTACCTCATAGAGCCTTCATTTATAGACCAATATCTTTGATATTTAGAATGTAGGTTTCTTGCATGGACCTCTAACTTTAGGAGGGGTTTGAGGTTACTGGGTCAAGGTCACTTCAGCTAATAATAGATTTTTCTACTTTCTGTCATAGAGCCTTCATTTATTGACTGATATTTTAGATACTTGGTTTGTAGGCACCTTCAAGTCTTCAGTAAGAAGATGTAATACTGCTTCTGATACTTGCATAACAGCAAACCCACAGACAAAGTACTCAGGTGAGCGATCCAGAGCCATCATAGCCCACTTGTTTTCTGCTTCTCTTTCTAGCCAGTTGTTAATTGGTATATGCCTACTTATTTCCTGTCTATGTAAGTTAAGTTTGTTTTTTATTCTCAGTATTAAAGAAATACATTGCATATTTTCAAATCCTTAAAACAACATTTTCTTGCTGCTAGTTTTACATTGCGTGGGCTTTATCATTTCAAATGGTTCATTTCAGATTATGTAAGACTTAATAGGGATAAACTTCTAGATTGCATTGATTTTATTTCCCTGAACACAAACATTGGGCAATATTTCATGAAAATTTAAATCCTAGTGTGAAATGAATATCAAGGTAGGTTTCAGTGTGTAGTAAAAAATCAATGATATTTTCAAGTGACAAAGACATGTAATCTAAGAGCTCTTTTGTGCTTTATTCTTGGCTGTTGTGTAACACTGTCAGTCTTTTATGTTTTCATAAGGTGATAATTTAATACATACCATTAAATTTTGCTCATACTCAGATATGATTAACTAATAAACATTCTAATCTTATATTCAAAGCAACTGACTCACAGAATTTAGCTAAAAAAAATTTTTTTTCATTAAAATTTAAGAGAAGTTAATGCACTATGGTAAAAACATAATATTATGCTTATATACACCATGAAAACTGAAAAAAAAAGGTTTTGACTTAACCAGGATTCGAACCCATGACCTTTCGGTCAGTAAAATATAGAGGGACGATCTACACCAGTGAGCCACAGAGACAAGTTATCAAATCTCATCAAAATTAATGTTAAAACTAAAGTATCTACCAACGGGGTAAATTTTTTACCGATAAAAGTGTGTAAAACTTTATATTTTGATTTTTTTCTGTAACAAAAAACGAGTCAGTAACTTAGTTTAGATATGTTCATCACAATTACAGGTAGAATTTCCAGATGTATAAACATTTCCTTTTTTTTTTCATCGTCGGCCCATCTGTGAGTAAGTCACTTTAATAACTTCATACAAAACATTGGTAAACGTATTGTAAATAAATGGCTTAACATATAGAGTAAACAAAGAAAGAATTTTAATATTTTGATATTACAAGCATCATTAACATGTTAAAATATTCATAAAGTACATGAGAAGTGAGAAGAACTTCTTGACAATTCAACATGATTAAATATTCTCATTAAACTGCTTACTGTGCAATATTATATCATTTTTCTGAAATAAATGGTTAAGGCTACATTGCAGTCTGTTTCAGCAAGCACCCTTTGCAAGTGTTTGGTCTGGTATTGAGAGGTACTTGCTGCATTGAGGTAGATTTATTAAGCAGTTTTCTTTGTTTTAGAAAGAAAATACCTGTTTGTGATAGGAGGTGGTTGGTGTAAAGAACTACTATAACTGCACCAAGATATCAGAGCTTCTTATTAAATATAGCTTGTTTTAAACTGTATGTTGAATGGAAGTGTGCTTAGAGGGGTATCAGTCATGTTCAGTGATCACTTAAGAATACATTCATCCATTTGAATAAGAGGAATTTTGATTGAAAACTCTTTCATGTCTAGTAGTTGAAGTGAAATATATTTCAAGGGGTAATAGTCACCTACAGTGAATGTTTATTGTGCACAGTGGTAGTGCTGGTAGATTATATGTTTCTTATGTAACTTAGAATTATGAATTGAATACACACTGTTTGTATGAGCATTATATGTTGTATTTGTTAAAATCTTAACCTGTTAAAGGGCAATGTTGTGCTTGGCAATTATTTGTGATAAGTTATTTATATTCTATGAAATAAATCATGAAAACTGAAGTATACTTCCATTGAGTTGTTATTTTGTTTGATAAGCTTTCTTGCCATGCAAAACCAAAAGGAACAGAATAATGATTTAAATAATTCTTGTGTTATACATACAAATTATGTAAAAACTGTTTAGCCTGGTCTATACTCATGCTTGAGGATAATATATACTGCCTGAATCCTGGTCAAGTACAGCTAAACTGAAGTGCTTGAAGATATGGATAGTAATTATGTTACAATCGAACACTTCCTGGCGTGAGGGTTGTAATATTGTCTCTTAGATATGTGCGATAGTGATCTACTATAACTATTAAACAAATACCAGATTGAACCAGTTAAATGTCACCATTGTTGGTGAGGTGAGAATGAAAGTCCAAATTTCTTTTTTGAAGATTAACTTTTATTTACATTCTTTACATTAACTTCCTGTTCTGTATCTTTCTGTTCTGAACTCTATATATATTTGTTTTCTTTTCTTTGTTTTTTGTTGTTGTTGTTCTAGAAGTTTTTTTTTTATTGTTTTCTGCTAAATATCTTCTACATTACTGTTTTATTCTGAGATATTTTATGCCCTCAAAGGGAGGCATATAGTTTTTGTCAGTCCATCAGTCAGTCCGTCTGAAAACTTTAACATTGGCAATAACTTTCTTATTAGTAAGTGGATTAACTTAAGACTTGGACACAACACCCCTTTGGACAAGACCATCCCACTGACCTATATTTGTTTGACCTTGACCCCTGATTAACCTTAACCTTGAAGATCCAATTGTCCAAAAACTTTTACATCTGCAATAACTTCTTTATTAGTAAGTGGATTTACTTCATACTTGGACACAACACCCCATTGGACAAGGCCTTCCAACTGACCTATATTTGTTTGACCTTGACCCCTGAATGACCTTCATCTTGAAGATCCAATTGTCCAAAAACTTTAACATTGCCCTTAACTTCCTTATTAGTAAGTGGATTTACTTCATACTTGGACACAACACCCCTTTGGACAAGACCTTTCCACTGACCTTTAATTATTTGACCTTAACCCGTGAATATCCAATTGTCCAAAAACTAATATTTTGGCATAACTTCCAAATTAGTAAGTTGATATACTTCATACTTAAACACAACACCCCTTTGGACAAGAACTTCCCACTGGCCTGTATTTATTTGACCTTGACCCCTGAATGACCTTCATCTTGAAGATCCAATTGTCCAAAATTTTAACATTGCCCTTAACTTCCTTATTAGTAAGAGGATTTACTTCATACTTGGACACAACACCCCTTTGGACAAGACATTCCCACTGACCTTTAATTATTTGACCTTGACCCTTGAATATCCAATTGTCCAAAAACTAATATTTTGGCATAACTTCCAAATTAGTAAGTTGATATACTTCATACTTAAACACAACACCCCTTCGGACAAGACCTTCCCACTGTCCTGTATTTATTTGACCTTGACCCCTGAATGACCTTCATCTTGAAGATCCAATTGTCCAAAAACTTTAACATTGACCATAACTCCCTTATTAGTTAGTGGAATTACTTCATACTTGGATACAGCACCCCATTAGACAAGGCCTTCCCACTGACCTATATTTATTTGACCTTGACCCCTGTATGACCTTCACCTTGAACATGAAATTGTCAAGAAACTTTCACATTGCCCATAACTTCTTTATTAGTAAGTGGATTTACTTCATACTTGGACACAACCTCCTTTGGATAAGACCTTCTCACTGACCTATTTTTATTTGACCTTGACCCCTGAATGACTGGTTCTCAGCTCAAAGGTCAAAGCACCACTTTCGGGGGCATTGTCATTGGAATACAAGTTTTATCTAGACATGTAGAGATAGCACTGAAAAGTTTTGCTGGCCTGTATTTTAAAAGAAGTCCTTAAAGGTGATTTAAAATTTTAATTCAGTGAATTCTAGAAAAGATATGAAAAATAAAATGTCAGCAATCATCAAAATTGCTTCACCACTGTTGTTTGATAAGAGGTCTTTTTTTACACACAATAGCAGAGAAGTACTCTAACACATTTAAATTATTTCATATAACCTATATTTAAAAAAATATTTCTATAGAAGTCTTTATTTTTAAATGTATATAATGGAAATTGTTTACTTTCATTTCTATAAATTTTGCTAAGAAATCTTTGTTATAACTTTATCAGAGAATCACTTATTCATTTAGAAGAAAGAATATTTGTAATGACATTTTTAAGAAGTACAAAAATACAGAATGTTATACTAATGTAAGCAACAATTGTTTTTTATATGCCAGAAGGTGGCATATTGTGTTATGGTCCAGGGCGTCCATCCAGACGTCTGTCTGTCCATCCATCCATTCGTTAGCAATTTGGTTTCTGGAGGATAACTTGAGTAGTCTTTTACCTTCATGTGATTATTGCCCACATTGAATGAATGACCCCCTACTGATTTTGGAGTCAGTAGCTCAAAGGTCAAGGTCACTAAGACCTTAACATTGAAAACCATTTCCGCCATGTAACTTGGCAATCATTTGTTATAGAGACTTCAAACTTTATATCATGACTGCACACATTGAGTGGATGACCCTGACCCCTATACATTTTGGGGTCAGTATGTCAAAGGTCAAGGTCACAGTGACTTAAATGTTTAGAATAATTTACACTCTATAACTGGACAACCATTTTTCATAGAGACTTCAAAATTGGTATAATGGTTGCACACATTGAGTGAATGGCCCCTATTGATTTTGAGGTCAGTAGGTCAAAGGTAAAAAAATTCAAAATTTAAAGCAAATCATTTAATTTTAAAGCCTAAGGTTTCCTCCCTTATATCACAAATTCATCATACTTAGAAAAAAACACCCTTCGGGCATATAATCCTCTGCCAAGCGGTGCTCTTGTTGTTGTTTTTTTAAGAATATTATCAAGACATTTATATTATTTGTATTTATTTTGACTGACGATTTTATATCATTAAAATCGTAATTAAAAATAAATATGTCACTCATACCACCTGATAAAAGAAAACACTGGATAGTGTCCTTAATCCATGCTGAAATATTTTGTTTTGTAAGCATAATGTTTGAATAGCTTTCTGTGCCTGGCATCTCAGTGTTATTACTGTTGTAGTACAGATATCTTTCCTGTACACTGTTGTTAATGTTTAAATATTCTTCTGTATATTAAATGTAACTAGGGTGTGGCACTTACCCATACTTTCTTTGCCTGGGATTTTCATTATCTTTTTCATCATTAAAATTCATTTTTGTAACATTTCCTTTTTTCTATTCCTTTAGTTACATTTTCAGTATAGCATTCTTTAATTTTTCTTTGATTTGTTTTCAAAATTTTGTTTTCTGTTATGTATTCTGTAAGTTCTCCATCACTTTCTATTTTTTTTTCTACAGCCTTTTGCATGGTCTTCTGCATTTTCGTGTATTTTTAAACCCCTTAAGATAAACATCCCTTATGAATGTTTCAGCACTGTTTTGTAATGTATATTCCATGTCATTCGTGCATGAAGCATTAACTCAGACTAAATTCAGTTTTATCAATTCATTTGAAGGAAGTTTTCTCACCACAGTGTCAGATAAATTTGACTTCCTCTTTAAGACCTATGCAACACATCACAGATTACGTATATGCACTTAACAAAAACCTGGACTAGTAATTTATTACAGTAAATATGGTAAATAAGACACAAGGAAGAAAATATCGGTAGTTAAAAAAAGATAGAATTTCATTTTGTGTTTCTTGTTTGAGGAAAATACATGACCGGATTTTTAAATTGTAAAATTTAGCAGCAATTAAACATACCTTGCCTTTTTAACCAGCTCACTGAGGTAAGTTAATTATGTTATTTCGATAAGTCTTAAAGTTTTGAACTAATGATGGTTTATATGTTTACATTCTTGTCTGTCAGTTTAAACTTTTACCCTGGATATTATTTTTCTTAACCGTCCAGTCAAAGATATTGGATGACAATACGATGGTCATTTCATGAAAACTAACATGAAATTCCACATAAAACTTGAATATTCAATTTTAAAACTATTATGAAATTCCATGTAAAACTCGTGTACATACGTTACGATGGCTCAGTTTCAAAACTAACATAAAAATCAATATAAAACTCGTATGTTCGGTACGATACGATAGTTGGATTTAAAAACTATTTTGAAATTCCATGTAAACTTGTATATACGGTACGGTGGTCCGATTGCAAAACTAACATGAAATTCTATGTAAAACTTGTAGAAACGGTACGAAGACTTATCATGAAATTACATGTAAAACTTGAATATGCGGTACGAAGGTCCGATTTTAAAACTAACACGAAATTCCATGTACGATGGTACCATATCAATACTATCACAAAAGTCCATGTATAACTTGTATGTACAATACAATGGTTCGATTTCAAAACTATCATGGAATTCCGCATGTAAAACTCGTACATCAGTATCGCTGGAATCAATGAATCCTCTCCTGATTCCAGAGAGTCCATGTCAGAATCTGAACATTCTTTTCAAAGTTTGATCAAATTCCTCCATGCAAAACAAAATCACGACATTTTTAAAAGCACGACCTAAGAGACACAATACAGTAGCAGGCTATGGTCATTATTTAAAAGGTTTTTATTTTATGTCTACCAATGAAATATAGGGAAATATCAGTGAGATAAAAGTGATAATACACTGTTTTGAATCAGTTAATTACCATTTTGATAATACACTGTTTGTGCCGGAACTACTGCTTGATGAAACTTCAGGAATTTCCCCACCACAAGAGAATCCGCTGTATTTCAGACTGTGACAGCGAGTGAAATTTATTTGCCTTGTTAAATCCAATTATAATATTGAATTCCTGAGCCTAACTAGTTGTGAACAATGATGAAATTCGCCATAAATTATTTAAAATGTCTGATTTGTTTACATAACTCACATGGACAATATCCAATATGGCCAACTTTCAATTCAATTTATTGAATATTACTCGGTATTAATCCGCTTTTATAATTAAAGTATGTATGGCAAAAATTCAATAAATATTGATAAACTGTGTAGACAAAAATAAATATTATTTGATAAAAGTGTATTCAGTTTATTTCAGCAGAAGTAAAGTTATCATATGTATTGGAGATTGTCTGCACTTTTTTTTGTGTGGAGTAACCAAAGTACGCATTAACTGATTTGGGGCTAACCATGGGGAATTTATTGAAGGCCCTGATTAAAAATATCATAAAAAAACCCATTTTTGACGTGTTGGCATAAAATAAAAAAGAAAATTTGTTTGTTTTCTAGTGGAAGATGGGAATTTATTTCATCTCGTGAACACCATATGTTGATATTTTCACTCGTGGCTGCGCCACTCGTGAAAATATCACATATGGTGTTCACTCGATGAAATAAATTCTCATCTTCCACAAAAACAAACAAATATCCTCTATATTTCAAAGGCAGAAAATGACCAAAAGCAGAAAAAGTTAAAGATATCAAAGTCTGATCTAGTTTTCCCTTGAAATATTTGTCCAAGTGCTTGACAGACCAACAGGGTATGGTGAACTTTTCCATAATCATTGAATTACACCCAACGGGTGAGAGGAGACAGCATAGACACACTTAATGCCTCAGTATACGATAGCGTTTAACTAATATCTAACGGCTCATAACTCTGAAACCAACCAAGTTTGATTAATACTTTTATTTATCAGTCCTTTAAGTGATGTATCACTTTATTATTGTAATACGTGTGATATGAAGATTTACTGTATTTGTGTGAGCAATGCTTTACTTCTCATTTGTATTTCAAGATTATGTTTGAGACCTCCATGCCAGCACAGATATCACATATATAATGTAAAAAATGGCAGTAGACAACTTGTACGTAGATTTTGCTGACATTACTGGCAGTCAACCAGATGAAAGTGCACCTGGATGGTACTGGGGTAAACTTTCTAAAACAGAGGTCAATGAGACAATGCAAGACCTACCTGATGGTTCATTCCTCGTCAGAGATGCTTCAACGCCAGGGGATTTCACTCTTACCTTGAAGAAAGGAGGAGTTAACAGACTTGTCAAGATTTATCACAGAAATGGACATTATGGGTTTGCAGAACCATACGAGTTTCAGTCATTAAAGGAATTGATAGAGTATTATTGTGCAAATACGCTTGGTCGATATAATGCTAAACTTGACATTAAGTTACTTTACCCAGTGGAAAGGAGTAAAAGAGATTCGGTAGGTATCTTGACTCTAATAACCAGTAACCATCTAGTAACCTTTATCCTGTTTCTTTTTTTCTCTCAGTTTTCCAAGGCACAGAGTTAAGAGAATCAAAATGTAACATAAATACATATGTGCTTCTTTTTCTTAATGACTAGACTATTCCATTTTCAAGGCAACATATTTTCTGGGAATTATATAGCATGTTGATTTAAAGGTCATCTTCAAATTTAATCGTTTTTCCTAAACCTTGCAAATAATACATTTTTATCAATTTTACGATACATCACTTTTTTCAATTAATATATTAAAGCATTATTATTCAGAGTCACAGTTTAATACGTATGAGCCAGTTATGATGCATACAATATTTTAATTAGTGAAATGACAGAAGAACAAAGGATTTCAATATTGCTGTATAAGATGAGGTGGTTGGATTTAAAAGTCGTACAATAAGATTAAATTTTTAAAAAAAATCTAATGTTATAAAAAGTGTAATCACCAGAATGTCAAAACTTTATTCGCAAACATATACAATGTAATTTACATATGATGTCACATTATCAGTTTGGGGATGACGTCACCAAGAAGAAGCAAGACTACAGAGAACTGGTAGAAGGCTTACGGCAAGCAGAAAGTCGCCTTGACAAACTGTTCGACCAACAGACAAAGTTACAGGAAGTCTTGCAGAATAAGGAACTGCTTGCAGAAAGTCTTAAAGAGACGCTGTGCATTTATGAGGAACAGGTCAAGTTACATAGACAGTTTCACGGTGACGTGGCAGCTGTAGACATACAGAGGTATGCAAAAGTAACACGTGAAAAATGAGCATACATGTTCGTTAAAATTACACCTGCTAGATTTTCAATATTTTTAGTTCTTTTGTAAATCTTTTTAAAGCGACTGACTCTTTCTATAAAATCAAAGAGAAGTTAATGTGCCTTGAAAAAACAACATAATTTTATGCTTCTATACATCATGAAAACAAAAGAAAAAAAAAAGAATTTGATTTCAACATGATTCGATTTAGGGTGGGGAGATAAACCACTGAGCTACAGAGACTTATTAGTGCTCTTGTTAAAATTAACGATATAAACAAAGTATCTACCCAATGACTAACGGGGTAAATTTTTTATCGATAAAAGTCTATAAAACTTTATATTATGATGTGTTTCTGTAACAAAAATGACACTGTAACTTAGTTTAGATATGTTCTTCACAAATTCAACTAGAATTTCTATATGTATAAACATCTTTTTTATGCATTGTCAACCCATCTGTAAGTCGGTCTGGTTTTCAATATTATTTAAAGCGTGACTGTTAACCTTTTTTTATACCCCCGCAAACAAAGTTTGCAGGAGGGTATACTGGAATCACCCTGTCTCGCGAACTCCTCCTCCAGTTTTCAACCAATTGAAATGAAAGTTGGCAGAAATGGTCACTAGGCAATGTAGATGTGCATATGATATTTTTATGCGAATCCATGCAGAGTTATTGTCCCTTGAACTTGTACTCTTCCCCATTTTTGACTAATATATACCTTGCGGCACAAACTACTCCTTCATTTTTCAACCGATGGAAATGACACATGGCAGAGATAGTAATTAGGCAATGAAGCTGTGAAAGACATATTTCTGATACATACCTAGCCAGGCACAATTATTGCCCTTGAACTTTTTTGTCACGTTTGACAAACCTTGTGGCACAAAGTCCTCCATCAGTTTTCAACAGATTGAACTGAAACTTGCCAGGCATAGTCACTACACAATGCATATGTGCAAGTCATATTTGATTCATATCCCAGAGTTATCTCCCATTGAACTTATATTATTTTTACATGCAGATTTAAGTCAACTTGTAGCTTGTGGGGCAAGCTAGTCTTTTAGTTTTCTTTGTATACTGGCATCATAGCTTTATGAGAGTTCAGATTTGCTTCTGCTGTTGAGTCAATGCGCAGTTGCGGGGGTATTTGTCATTTTCAATGCTTGTTCTAGTTTTTAAACTTTTTTTTTCATTTGTTTGTTATTGTTGTTCTTTTCGTTTGTTTTTTGGATAAAGTCAAATGCCTTAAATACCTATATGATATATTAGGTAAATACATCAATATCTAGAAGACCAACATTACAATAGCCTCTTAAACCTTCGTAGATAAAACAAGCAATTGAACTTAAACACAAATTATTGTTTACAATTGCAACTGAAAAAATGCATTCTGCATCGTAAATTTGTCTTGATGAAATATTGGTTTTTAATCAGGTTACATATTATGGTCATTTGGTCTAGCAGATTGTACAATAAGCAAGTTTTGCTGAGCATTCGTTTAGATGTTGGTCTTGCATGATTGTGAGCCTTGCTAGATTTCAAACTTGGTTACTTTGATTTAAATAGTTCTAAGTCAGTATGTAAATATTAGTCTACATTATTTACTTTTTTCAAGCTTTAACTTTCATTGTCTTAAAGTTTTCTTGAAATATTAGACCTATGACAGATCGTCAAAAATGTGTAGGTTTAACTTAAGTTCAGATACATTTCAGCCATGTAAATTTCACCAGCAAAATGGATTTGACTATTCAAATAGGCTATTTCATGGTTAGTTGTGAAATTAATTATGCCTTCCAGATTGCGGGATAATTTTAACGCCTTGTTTGTGCGTATACAAGAGATAGAGGATGAGCGAGAGAGTGTAGTCCGCGAAATTGGTATTATAATGCAGGAGAATCGTTTAGTCATAGGGCAAACATCTGAGCTGAAAACAGAGGTGAGAAAACTGGCTAGACAAAAGGCACAGACAAAACGGTATGTAGCAAAACATGTAACACTCATCTGTCATTGTAGCTGAAACATTGTCTGAAAATAAATGCACCAGATACATTTGTGTATGGCGCTTTTATTTAATGATCGGTTCCTGTCTTTCAAACCTCATGCCTGCACACTGAATCTTTTTAGACACCCCAATGACAGCAACATGGAGATGGCTATCTCTAAAGGTTGAACTGATCCAATTTATATTTCCGAAGAATTATTTGACAGTCAGGTTGACTTCAACAACTTTAAGTCTTCTCCATCAGTTTTTGTCACATAAAAGATTAAAAGGCAAGAAAATGCACATTTATTTAACTGTGATTTGCAAATAATAATAATAATAATAAAAATAACATAAAAAATATTATTAGCATGGAACTGCGAAAGTATGTATCAAGGTATTCGGATAATGAATGATTCCAGAAAAATAGGTAAGATATTATATCCTTTTCTTAGTAGTACATGTATACGGTATACACATTTTTACAGCGTGTTCGTAAAAATCATTTTTCAAAATGAAAATTTTTCTCTTGAAGGTGGTTGGTAGATACCAACACCTTACCGCACGTGGTAGAAGATACATGGCTGGTTGGTTTCTGTGACAGGAAAGTGGCAGCTGGACTGCTGGAGAAGAAGTCACCCGGGACATTCCTTGTCAGGAAGAAAGAAACTCAAACGGGATTAGAGTATGCTCTATCCTTAGTGTAAGAATCTTCATCATCTACTGTCATTAGCGAAATAGCTTTGGGTAAAATTAAACGGTCAGATCTCCCATTATACTTTAGCTGACAACATCAAGAATTTTGACAACAGCTTAATATAACTTTATAACTTCACTTATAATGCTTGATTTCTAGTAGGTTCTCTTCTCGAAAATCGGTTCCAGTTTTTAGCTCACCTGAGCACGTAGTTGTCCGTCGTCCGTCCGTCGTCCACAATTCATTCAAACGACATCTCTGAAACCACTGGGCCAAATTTGATGAAACTTGCCTGGAATGTTCCTTGCATGAAGTTCTTTTAAGTGTGTTCAAATGGTTCCGGTCCATTGCATTTCTAGGTCACAGGAGCTAAAAACAGATTTTAAAAGTTGGATCTTTAAAAATCATCTTCTCCGAAACCACAAGGCCTGGAGCTTTGATATTTGGTATGAAGCATCATCTAGTGGACCTCTACTAAGTTTGTTCAAATTATTTCCCTGGGGACAAAACTGACCCCACCCCAGGGGTCAGTTGATTTTACATAGAGTCATATAGGGAAAACTTGAAAATCTTCTTGTCAAAAACAAAAAGACCTAGAAATGTAGCATTGTCTGGTGGACCTCTATCAAGTTTGTTCAAATCATGCCCTCTGGGTAAAAAATGGCCCCGCCCCAGGGGTCACTTATTTTACGTAGAGTTGTATAGGAAAAACTTTAAAATTCTTCTTGTCATAAACAACAAGGCCTTTGGCTCATGGTGAGCTATTGTGACCGGACTTTGTCCGTCAACAATTTCATTCAAACGACATCTCCTCTGAAACCTATGGGCCAAATTTGATGAAACTTGCCTTGGATATTTCCTTGCATGAAGCTCTACCAAAGTTGTTCAAAGAATTCAGTTCCATCAAGAACTCTGGTTGCTATGGCAACTTAAAGGAAAAACTTTGAAAATCTTCTTGTCTGAAACCACAAGGCCCTGAGCCTTAAGATTTGGAATGTAGCATTGTGTAGTGGACCTCTATCAAGTCTGTTCAAACTATGCCCCTGGGTGGAATTTGGCCCCACCCCGGGGGTCAATGGATTTTACATAGGCTTATATAGTGAAACTTTAAAAATCTTCATGTCTGAAACCACAAGGCCCTGAGCATTAAGATTTAATACGTAGCATTGTCGTGTGGACCTCTACCAAGTTTGTTCAAATTATGCCTCTGGGGTCAAATTTTGCCCCTACCCAGGGGTCAACTTATTTAACATAGTGAAACTTTAAAAATCTTCTTGTCTGAAACCACAAGGCCCTGAGCCTTAAGATTTGGTATGTAGCATTGTCTTGTGGACCTCTACCAACTTTGTTCAAATTATACACCTGGGGTCAAACTTTGCCCCGCCCCGGGGGTCAATTGATTTTACATAGGCTTATATAGTGAAACTTTAAAAATCTTCTTGTCTGAAACCACAAGGCCCTGAGCCTTAAGATTTAATACGTAGGATTGTCGTGTGGACCTCTACCAAGTTTGTTCAAATTATGCCTCTTGGGTCAAATTTTGCCCCTACCCAGGGGTCATTTGATTTAACATAGGCTTATATAGTAAAACTTTAAAAATCTTCTCGTCTGAAACCACAAGGCCCTGAGATCTCAGATTTGGTATGAAACAAGCTTTATCAAGCTTTTTCGAATTATTAGATTAGGTTAAAGGTCACCGAGGCTAAAAATAGGTTTATATACTGTATCTCATAGAGCCTTCATTTAAAGACCAATATCTTTGATATTCGGTATATAGGATCCTTGCATGGACCTCTACCCATGGGTAGGGTTTTAGGTCACTAGGTCAAGGTCACCATAGCTTATGATAGATATTTCTACTTTCTGTCATAGAGCCTTTATTTATTGACTGATATTTTATATATTTATATTTACATTACTTACATATTTTCATTTAAAACATGAAATACTGTTTAACTGCAAACCTACAGCCAAAATACTCAGGTGAGCGATCTAGGGCCATCATGGCCCTCTTGTTTTACACTGACTTATATAGGAAAAACTTTAAAAATCTTATTGTCAGAAACCGTAAGGCATAGAGCTTAGATATTTGGTATGTGGCATTGTTCAAATCATAGCCACTGGGTCAAAATAGGCCCAGCCCTGGAGGTCACTTTTTTACAAAGAGTTATATAGGAAAAGGTTTTAAAAATCTTCACATAAGAAACCATAAGGCTTAGAGTTAAGATATTTTGTATGTATCATCGTCTAGAGGACCTCTACCAAGTTTGTTCAAGTCATGGACCCTAGGTCAAAAATGGCCCCGCCCCAGGGGTCACATGTTTTACAGAGAGTTATATAGGAAAAACTTTAAAAATCTTCTTGTCATAAACAACAAGGCCTAGAGTTAAGATATTTGGTATGCAGCATCGTCGAGTGGACCTCTACCAAGTTTGTTAGAAAAATGTCCCTGGAGTCACTATTGGCCCCGCCCGAGGGGTCACAAGTTTTAAATAGCAATCTTAAAAATCTTCTTGTCTGAAACCACAAGGTCTAGGATTTTAAAATTTGGCATGAAGCAAGCTTTTTTAAGCTTTTTCAAATTATTAGATTAGGTTAAAGCTCACGGAGGCTAAAAATAGATTTATCTACTTTACCTCATAGAGCCTTCATTTATGGACCAATATCTTTGATATTCGGTATATAGGTTCCTTGCATGGACCTTTACCCATGGGTAGGGTTTGTGGTCATTGGGTCAAGGTCAATGTCACCATAGCTTATGATAGATATTTCTACTTTCTGTCATAGAGCCTTTATTTATTGACTGATATTTTACATATTTGGTTTGTAGGCAATTACATATTTTCAATTAAAAAACGAAATACTGCTTAACAGCAAACATACAGCCAAAGTACTCAGGTGAGCGATCCAGGCCATCATTGCCCTCTTGTTTATTAAAGCAAATATGTTAAAAAGCAAGAATAAAAACAATCGTAAATTCAACTTGAAGTTAGTTACAATTGCAGTTCGCAGATATTTTGCCATATTGATTTGTGATGAATCATAACAGCTCCTAAGTAAACTCAATAGTTGTTTGCCAATTACTGAATTCATTTATCTTTTGACAATGCATGTAATATGCGTTTCCTAAAAGTAAAGTATGAATTAAGTGCGCTGACCCAGCTAGCTCAGGTGGTAGAACATCGGATTGTCAATCAAGGGCTTAATTTCTTCGTCAGACAATACGTCTAAAGGTCATTTGTCCCTCCCCTCTGATTCAAGTGAGGAAGCAGTTGATTGGCTAGTAAACTGTCTGGATACCCAGGGACACTTCTTAGGTAGACCAGATGAAGGTTAAAACTGGTGTTTGACCCAGTAAACACAAACAAGCACATTAATTAAGTTCGTGTACATCAGTAAAAACAAACAAGCACATTAATTAAGTTTGTGTACATCAGTAAAAACAAACAAGCACATTAATTAAGTCCGTTTACATCAAGTTTTTTTATCTTAATTACTTTATGTTATATTTGTATTTCAGTGATGACACAAACCGCATTGTTCACATTAAAATAGTGCAACAGGATGGATTTTACGGACTATCAGAGAAAGTTTGTACCTACCCCACCCTACTTGATCTTGTTCTCCATTACGAGCAGGTTTCCATAACGGAACACAATATGAGTGTTGATGTTACCCTGAAATATCCAGTCTGGTCTAGATATATTGAAGATTATTATGAAGCTGACCCAATTTATAGTCAATAATACTATATATAAAATAATTTATTAATGTGTCTTCTTGTAGAGATTTACAATGTGAGATGACTAACATGCTTGCGCTACCTTGCTGTAAGAGAACTAACAGCCTTTTACTGTTGTATATTGAACAGAAATCACATTCATTTATACTTCAGGAAAATGAACCTTTAATGCAACGTATGGGTCTTTAGACAAGTTGTTACTTCAATTTCATATGTATTTTATATGTCTCGGCTTCGTTCTTTGTGCCTTTGCTGAACGTAGCTAGACATCTGATAAAGAATCGAAAGAAAAAAGGGTTTAATATTATGCTTTTTGGTAAGAGCATTGAGATACTCTTGCATTGCATTAACGCGAAGATCTATACTAGTATCTCATCGGGCTCTTAACACAAACTAACGTTGTCAATGCCTCTACTGGTGTCCATGGGTTCTCAACACTAACTTGACGTTGTCGCTACCTGTGTAGATCTTAACGGGCTATCAACACTAACGTGACTTTATCGCTGCCTGTGTAGATCTAAATGGGCTCTCAATACAAAATTTTTCCTTTGTCAGTGCCTGTGTAAATGTCAATGGGCTGTCAACACAAACTTGACATCGTGACTGCCTGTGTAGATCTCAACCGGTTAACAACAATAACTTGACATTGTCACTGCCTGTGTAAATGTCAATGGGCTCTCAATACAAGCTTGGCGTTGTCACTGCCTATGTATTTCTCAATGGGCTCTCACCATTCACTTTGCGTTGCCATGTATGTATGTTGCCATGTGTGCGATATATGTATGCTATTTATTATATATGAACTTGATAATTTTTATGTTAAATTTTAATAAATTTAGAGTTTTCTGTGCCACTCTATGTCATGCCACCCGCACAAAGCAACAATGAAAATATTTGCTTACTCATTTTGTGTTATCCTTGGTGTTGGTGTGCATGTCATGGTATATTCATTATCATGTATGATATATTTTTTTATATTTTGTACATGTTGTAAATGTCCATGTATGCATTCCTAGCCGAAATCTATCTATCTATCTATCTAACACAAAGTTGACGTCCGCGCTGCCCGTGTAGATCTCAACGGGCTATCAACACTTACTTGTCGTTGTCACTGCCTCTATGTCATTTGGGTACGTTAGCACTGCCATTGTTGATCTCAACGGGCTGTCAACACAAACTTGAAATTTTTAGTCTATGATAATGTATGGAGGTAGTTATGTTGATTTGCCAGTAATATAAAGGCCATTAGTTTATAATGGATGTTGGTGTATTTGTATCAGAATATTATTTTAAAACATTTTTTGTGTTAAGTATTTATCTAATTTATTGACAAGATGTAATAGAAAAGTTTAGATGTATAAAACCAGTATTTAACATCTGTGAGTTCATATATTCTCATTAAACATTGCATAGACCTTAACTCCATTAGGTTTGAACCTTTTCCTTAAATACCAATGCTTTATATGAAATTTGCCCGTGCGAGTAATAAGGTAGCGAACAATTATACTTGTGTAGAAAAATAAACAAATTGAAAAATACTATGTGCTTTGCACATTATAATTGTATTTGTTGATGCTAATTACTCTATTAAATGAATAAATACATTAAACACAGTAGTTATAGTTTTGCTGTTTAACTGTAAGTGTTATAAAATTATTCGCGTCCAAACACTACTTGATTAAGTTTTTTCAAGATATGCAGGGTATATTTTATTTTCCTCTGGTGTACAAGCACAACAGTCCAAAATTTTTACGTAACAAGATACACTATGGAAAGAAGAGTGTGTTCTTAGCTGCTCAGTAGGGTAGAAATTCTTTTGATTCTTACTTTCTACCTAGTAAGATCGCTTCTGAGAAGCTCCACTTTGCCATATAAATCAGAAAGGCGAATGTATGTACAACTAACCTTTTTGACATCAATTGAGAAACATCTTCTGGCAACTTATATAAATCCCATTAGATGACTGCTTCCTGAAGACAAGCCTGTTCTCACCCCCAAAGTGTGCGTTGTGGAAACTCACTGGAGCAACCTCTGAATGCATGCGGGAAGCCGGCGCTATAACCACTAGGGCACTGCACCGCCATCATACAACAGACACACAGACAGACCGACAGACAGGAGATAGGAAGCAACATTGCCCAAATTAGTACATCTCGTCTGAATTCCATAATTACTTTTTTATCATTTTAACCTCAAGCCATTTTTAAAAGAGAGAACAATTTGACTCAAACCAAAAATGATCCTTGCAATCGGAACACCTCGGGCGACTTCAATAAGTCTTTATATGAAGGTGTCGGGAAAGGCCGAGTTGTAACGATTGTGATCCTCGCTAAGTTACACGTAACATTTTGTATACCATCGAACCAACTAGGGAAAACACACCGGGATATCAGGAAACTATATTGACTAAAGACACAGAATAATATTCATTATGTATGTAATGTAATGTAGCCGAACTTGTTTTGGTGACTACAAACAATGTGATTCGTGCACTGGGTCTGTTTATTTGATAACAGCAACAAGACCACAACTTTTTTTATGTAATTTATTAAGATCAACTTCTTCCTCAATTTCCTAGTAATTGTGTTAATTATTGAGCTATGATTAATTGGTACCAACTTAAATTAGATGTCTGAATTCTCAGTGTCTGACAGCTGAAGCAAATGAGGCGTTACTATATTATGTATATACTATATAGTTTCTATATTATGCATTTGCTCAGAAAAACCCTTACCTGTATTTGTCAGAAAACTTTAACATTGGCCATGACTTCCACATTAGTAAGTAGATATACTTCATACTTGGACACAACACACCTTTGGACAAGACCTTCCCACTGACCTATATTTGTTTGACCTTGACCCCTGAATGACCTTCAACTTGAAGATCCAATTGGCCAGAACATTTTAACATTTGGCCACAACTTCCACATTAGGAAGTGGATATACTTCAAACTTGGACACAACACCCGTTTGGACAAGACCATTCCACTGACCTATATTTATTTGACCTTGACCCATGAATGACAGGTTCTCAGCTCAAAGGTCAAAGCACACTTCGGGGACATAGTCATCTTACAGTGACAGTTCTTGTTTCTAATAACTACTGTAATTGCTAGACTGTATTGTAGTGTAGTTTGAAATATCTACCTTGATTTCTGTAATCACATGACAAAAAAATCATTATGGTATATATTTAGTAGACAAAAAAACTGTATAGTTTACGTCAATAAAGTTTCTGTTCTGTTCTGTATAATTTTTGAGATTACTTATCCTGGTTGAGAAGGAATGCCTGTAAGTTGACATAGGACTTTCAATCAACTTATTGCTGCCAAACGTCAATACTGACTATACTAGGCAATTCGGTAATTCGTTCCAGCGTCGTATAGTCCTTGGGAAGAATGAGTTCATGTGATGTTGTGTTTTTGACTGCGGGATGAGGAATTTGTTGTTTCTTGTGTCTGTAAGGTGATTGTGATCGACATTGACCTGTTTGATTTTTTATTATTTCTTATAGCATGACCGGCTGGCTTTGTTTCGCCTTTGCTGTGGTGTTGGTCATTTTAATTCCTTAATCATGTGTGTTACACTGCTTGTATAGTGATAATCATTATGAACATACCTTGCGGCTGACCTCTGGACCATTTCTGTTCTGTGAATGAGCTTTTGCTGCCATGGGTGCCATATGGTTGAGCAGTATTCGACCTGGGGATGTTTTGTATGCTGCTTCTTTGAGCCGTTTCTTTTGTATTTTGATTTTTCGTCTGATGAGTCTTAGGCTATTTTTTCCTTTGATTGTGATGTTGTTTATATGGGATGACCAGTTCAGGTTACTACTTAGAGTAACTCATAAGTAATTTACATTTTCTGTGGTTTCCAGAATAGTGATGTGTATGTTTTGGATTGATGACTGGTTTCTTTTTCCTGTCTATTCTGAGTACTTCACACTTGTCAGGATTGAACTCCACTGACCATTCTTTTCCCATATTTCAAGATTGTGCAAATCGTTTTGTAAGCTATGTGCTGATGCTTGTGATTTAATTGTTAAGTAGACTATGGTGTCGTCTGCAAATAGACGCACCCGACTCCTGACACTTCCTGGTAGGTCATTAATGTATGCGAGAAAGAGACCTGGACCTAGGACCGATCCCTTGGGGACACCAGAAAGCTCAGAAAACCTGTCAGAGACCTTGGTTTCCACTAATACATGTTTTGATCTGTTTTTGAGAAAGTTTTGTATCCATGAAGTGATGTGTGGGTGGACTCCCTTGTGATTCAGCTTGTGGTGGTCGACTTTGTCGAGGCTGTATGAAGTCCATGACGATGACATCAGTTTGTTGACTTTGATCTAGGTTGTCAGCTATTTCTTGTGTAAAGCCGATGAGCTGGATCTCACAGCTATGTTTTGACCTGAATCCATGTTGCTGCGGACAGAGTATGTTGTGTGTGTCAAAGTAATCCATCATCTTTAAAACAATGATTTGTTCCATTAGTTTAGATGCTATACATGTGAGTGATATTGGTCTGTAGTTGCTAGGTTTTGACTTTGACCCTTTTTCATATGCAGGTGTGATGATGGCATGTTTCAAATTCTTAGGAAAAATACTTGTGTCTAGTGATCTTTGGAATATGATTCTGAGGATTGGTGCTATCTCTGTGTGTAGCTCTTTGAGTAATCTAGGTCGGATCTCATCTGGACCTTGGGTTTTATGTGGGTTTAGTCCTGTAAATAACTTATCAATTCCTCTAACTGAGATGGATATGGGAGCCATGGGTTGGCGACCAAGTGATGACATTAAACATTTGGCGATTTGCATAAGACTGAGTGGCGAAGGCTTTGAGAAGCTGGGTAAGTTTTTTTGTTGTGAACGTGATCAGGAGAGTTTGTGAGAAAAATAGATCTAGGAAGTTTTTATGATGTCTGGAGAATTTGACCATTTGTTCAAGAGTGTGATTAATCATGTTCTCCGCAAAGTTATCGGGTATTATACGTGTTTAAATTTGCATGTATCTGTTGGTGATTCCGTTCACCAATTCATGTCTTGGAGATTGAAGTCACCCAGTTTCCAGATGTTGGTGTTTTGAGGAAGTTTTACTACAGACGACCAAAATTCTTTGAGAGAGTGTCCATCATTCTAATGGGGGTTGTAGTAAGCAGACTTAACCTTGTTTCTTGGTCAATAACTTGGTGCATGCTGGTCGATAGTTTTGTTTTTGACAGAACGTCAGTTTATACCGACTATGTCCACCAAGAGTATTTATATCAACAAGTAAAGTTAATACATTGGTTGCAAAACTCTCTCCAAAAATAGAGGATTTTAAATGAAAATATATCAAACTATTATATAAACGCAATAACTTATAAAATAATCTTATTCATATTAAAAAAGAATGTTTTGCGCTACAAATAAAACAAGTTATTACCTATTACTTCCCTTTCTGTGATTACAGAATGCTAAAGGTTTGACAATATAAAGTGCAAAATTAAGGATTTTTATAGGAAACATCCTTAGAAATACAATTAATTTTTGGTATTTGGACTATACATTAAATAGTAAAGTACTTCAGTTCAAGCATAAATGCTTTTTCTAAAGAAACAACTATAAATTATTATCTCCCTTTTTCTAGTAGTGTGGTTACATCCCTTGAAACAGAACGAACTATGTTAAGGATTCATGCTTCAGTATCAACCACTAAAACAAGTAATAACGTATGGTTATTAACATAAAATTTGATCAAAGTTTCAAAAACTAACACAATAATAACAAGACAATTTCACAGTCTAACTGAAGGACACGTCCTTGGTCATTTGAAGAATATGATTTTAATGAGACTGGACAAGTTTCCAGGAAAAGATGAATGAAACTTCCGTGCTTTTCCTGGATTGTTAATGGAATAAAGTACAATTGTGACTTGTTTTGCGGAGACTTTATATTACAATGTTGCAGATATTTTCGCCATACATGATACGACTGGCGCTTGATTTCAAATCCTTCTTGAGAAACATTAACTGGAGGCACACAACTAGGTACAATCATTTGGAATCGCTTCGAACATATTTTGTATGAAGCACTTCATATATTAGACATAAAGAGTACTTGATGCAAATTATGTTCAAGCCGAACTTCTATGGGTACAATATGTAGACAAAGGAGATGTGTTACAAAAGGATTTAGCAGTAGGGCCTAGGCCTATCAGGTTTCGATCAGAATTCCATACTTCATATCTTTTGCTTAAATCTAGTTTATGCAAATCGGCACAAGTTGTATTGAACATTTCAATGTGTTCAATTTACCATTTCAAAAAACAACAAAAAAAAAAACAACAACAAAACCAAACAAACAACAAAAAAACAACAACAACAAACAAGCAAATAAATAGCAAATATCTGTGATGAAGCTTGAACAACTAAATCAGTTTGTTTGAGTTACCTCTTTTTTGATACATGAAAAACAATCATCTTTAAAGCCAGAAAATAATTATACCCCCAACTCCTTTGAACAGGATATGCTATAGTTTTGTGCAATACTATGAGAAAATTTGTTTTAAGTTTGATATCAGTAGTAAAGGACTCTAAATCACCATAGCTGTATTTGCGATTTTATCGATAATGCTTTGTCTATAACATCTTGTACTTAGTATTAGAAATTGATGTGAAGGACAGATGTTCGGAACCGTTCACTTTCACATGTTGAAAAACAAGTGGTTTTTTTATCCAAAAAAGACACAATTGTAGGACATTATGTCAGAAATGTCCGTCTGCAGTCAATATTTTTTTCCTGCTTACATGAAAACAATTTAGAAATGTATACCCACAATTCGATGGAAAAAACGAGTTTCTGCAACAAGAATTTTTAGTGATATTCTGTGGACACCCATGAGAAATTGTATGCCTTACCATAATGAAAACTAGTAATTTAGTTTATACCAAATTTATTTTAGTTCGATTGTGTAGGAAGCTTTTTTTTAGCTTATAGACACACTTTCGAATCCGTTCCTGGAACCAACCAGTACTAAGCAATGTGTGTAAAGTTTCTTGCTCAAGGAAACAACGGCTTGCTCCTGACTCGGTTTGAACCCAAGCGGCTAGCAATCCTTTGACTACTAGCCCGACGCTAGTAATTTCTTTGTCATACTCTCGAACAACATTAGTAGTTTTATCAATTAGTGAGATCTGGAAACATGTTGAATTGTATTTAAATAACAAATGCAACTGGTATATAGATCTACATCGTCGGATGCCCACGGTTGTTGATAGTCATACTGTATGAAGATCAACAACCGTGGGTATCCGGCGGTGATAGATCTAGTCTGTATCAAAACTAATGTCCTGTCAAAATGTTAGGGTTAACAACTGGTTGATAGATAACCAGTACCGTTACCACATCTGTGAATAGCAGACGGATTGTCAGTGAGTTCATGTGTTCAAAATGGAACTGCTGAACAGAAAAGCACCAGGAATATTTTTTACCAGAAAGAGCAGAATTGTCACGTTTCATGTTTCCCGACTCTTTTTTTTTACATCGTTCATTAAAGAACTACAGTCTCTAGTTTCTACAAAATCTATACAAGCGAAACCAACATGAAGCCCGTGAGCAAGTGCCTTCTTTATTTCCGAGTCAATCTCTTTCGCCAGGTATTGGTCGGTGAAAATTATGAATTTCTCTCATACCTGTATTATTTTGGTTTAGTCTTTGGTGATTTCCATCGGTCGTTTTCTGGTGTATTTCTTAGTTTCTATCAAGTCTTAGTTATGGCTTAAAATTAATATTCTATAGTTAATTTAAAAGATATTTATCAGTCCGCGCCTTGAACCTATATTGATAGTAGTCATCCATTAAAATGTGCTTTTTCAGATTCTTCATAACTATCTTATCTTCCTATATTGAATCCTCATCGGTATACAATTTGAAACTATTGTACTAAAAAAACTTTCCCTTCTGCTTTAAAGAAATTTCAAATACCTCTTTCTGTCTTACTGCTTATCGAAAGATATACATTTTCTCCATTTTATGACAGTTTTCTATCACATTTTCTGTATAATAAATATGGTTTTCAGCCCCAGTCGTTATCCTGCAGGTTTTTTTTATAAGCTTCTATTTTTCTTTTGCTAAATATGTGAGTAGATCTCAATTAAATGAGCATGCAAAGAAACACGGTCTGTAGTTCAATGTTCGTGTAAACTTGAAAGAGGGCGATAGAATACGTTCCAGTCTTGCAGGTTTTCCCTGCAGACTGCAGTTCGGGCAATATTTCAGACCCAATTTTTATAGCTATGTTTTTTGTGCATGTTTTATCACAATCTCCTTTCAGGGTAGTGTCCCTCTCTTGGTAATGTTCTGTTGCAGCAAACTCCCTTTTTTACGGTTTCTGCTTTGGTTTTGTTACTTCTCTTTGAAGCAACAGGCAACATTCCAGCAACTTTCTGATGTAGCTGTTAAGGTTATCTCAACCGCTTCAGTGGTCTCAAATGACATCATACCTTATGTCCAGAAAGATCAACAGTACCCCATCGAGTTTAATTTATCCTTCTTTAAAGTTTGATTATTATATTAAAACAGGAGTTCGTTTTGACAGTGCTTCTGTCGAAACACTATTGTTTAAATAAATCAGGTAGGACAAAAATAACACGCTCCATCGTATGTGCACAAAATAAGTTTTGTTTTCTAATGTTTGCAAAGAAAGACGAAGCTATTCTTATTGTTATTTAATTATCTATTTGACCTAAAAATTAACAGAAAAGAATAAAGAAAATATACAGGCTGGCATTGACCACATTCAGATGATAACGATATTGTGTGTGTATGGCAAAATATTACCTGCTGTCGCTGTTCCAAGAATGGGATTCCTTCACATTGAAAGGCACGTATTTAATCGGCAAATGTCTGTTTTGAGTTATGTTCAAAGTTGTAATCAGCTGTTTAAAATATTTTTAAGAAATTCAAAATTGATGACGATTTTTGCGTTACTTTATTAAAGTCAAATTGACTTGTATTTACTCATAAATTTGATTTGGGGACAACCGTCTTGCGGAAAAGCAAAATGGCCGGCAAATTTTGTTGTCACTAGATACAGAAAAAATGACATCGATTAACTTATGTTGAGTAAGTATTACGATGGATGAAAGAGTTGTTATTGGTGATTTTTACTTTTTGTGAAAACAGGCAGTCATGATTATATGTTCTTATACTCACGATCCACCGTTTCTTCATTGCACTGACCCAGTGAAATGTCATCCTCGCCTTGGCTTGTGATGCCGTAGAAAAATAATGAAATAATGAATTGAGACTTACATGAAACATAATTAAATGAACAATGAAATAAAAGCTGAAAGTTAAAAAAAAATATTTGTATTATCCTTTGACATACTGAATGTTTTTCATTATAAAGAGCTAAAAACAAAAACTCTTCTATACCATTTTGGCACTTCTTAAAAACCATTGCCAGGGCTTTTTTTACAGGTAGGGGAAGGGGGCCTTCCCATAAATTTGAGGAAAATTAGCACGTTATTTTTTTGCAAAAAGGGGAGAAAAAACTTGATGTAAATTGAATTTTAGTGGAAAACTGCATGATTTTAAAGAATTTTCCTGAGGGGAAGACGCCTGTAAACGGCCCTATGAGCAAACTGGTTAGAAGTTTTTATAATCTTGGAAACATTGATGGTTAGGATCTCCTGAAAATAGTTTTCATTTTCTTATTTCTTCTTCAGGTTCTTCAAGAACAAAACCTTCATAATATTTATAACCCCTGACAGTGAAAATTGTGTATCTTTTATGATCATTTTAGAAGTATTTTTGATATGTGTACAAGTACTCTGACAAAGTATCTAATAGCATCAAGTAATAAAAGAGTCACTACTTTGCTGATTAAACATTTCAAAATGATATATCACCAGAGAATGAAATGGCAGATAAAATGTTTAAAAAGTGACTGTAACTACAACCACAACCAGTATGACATTAACTTCTTATCTCTAATTAAAATAGATATATGTGGAAGTATTTAAAAAAAAACCTTCATAAAAAAAGAATCTGCCATTATTTGTATAAAACGTAATTAAATGAATAATAATCATTATATACATGTCCATTCTAAATAAGCAATGATTTTATCAATTTCTTTGTATTTTAACCAAATTACCCTGTGTTATTTTTTTCCTTCAGTAATTTTTTGAATTACCAACAGTGTAGAAAATGTTCTATTTTATAATAGCCCTGTTCATTCATTCACTGTGCATGTCACAAATCATGTTCTGGTCAAGTGATAAGTAGTTAATAGAATTTTTGCATATGGAGCTAGTTGTTTGAATATGGGCTGAGTTTTCCGTGAGGTGTAATTATTTCCTGCAAGTTGTTTTTTCATCTCTGTAAAATATATATATACATGTATACAGACAGCAAGGAAATGGACAGCACTGTTCCTTTCTAATTTTTGTTTAGAAATATTTAAATACAGTTTTGTAACCACATTTACTGGAAACCACATTAGTCCAGTTATGGACCAATGGATATGAATTTACTATATACAATGCTGGCCAGGGAGGACAGTAGTAGGAAGGTAAAATACACAGTTACTGAACTAACTGGTTTGGGAGTGGATCCATGGTCCACTGGACTGGTAATCCTGGGGCCACGAGTTTGATTCTTTGCTCCTCCACTTATAGTATTAATTTTCTTTCAGATGCTACATTAAACTGACGTCCCATCAGTGCTATACACTGAGCATGGAAAAGAACCAGAGGTATCTCTGGAATGGGATGCTTTCTGTATCTTGCACCATCCCCCAAAACATAAAATAGCTGACTTCTGCAGGGGGCATTGGTTATATGGGCAACTGTAACTTATGATAAATAAACTCATATATATAGGTTACTGGTTTGAACACACGAAACTGTCATTGAACAGATTTAATAATTAAACAAAGTTTTGATTTTGTTTCCCAGTTGATGTTCGTAATTAATGAAACAAATTTTTATTTTATAATTACGGTTCTCTGTTGAACATACAGTAATGCAGCTGTGACACTTAAAGGGGGTAGTTTTAGGTTCACAAAATCAAATTTATTTATAGAAATGTTTACATTTGACATAGGGTTATCTGATTCAATGAATGATGAACATGTTTTTCGATAATCTAAAACTTTTATCTTGAGGTTTGCAAAACATGTCAAGTTTAAAGCAAGTGCTTTTTCAACAAAAAAAATATGTTTTTTCCCCAAAAGGACCTAATTGTGCTCTATTAAGGATTTAGAAATTTTTATATCTATTAATGTTGGCAAAACTGTCAAACAAAAGAGAACCATGTGTAATAAGCAGAATTAGATCACAAATTTCGTATTCATTCTGTGCTCACAAATACTGTCAGAAATTAAGGAAACTATTATCAAGGGTAGGAAATATACAAGTAAATTTTATGGAGGTATCTACAACAGATGTAAAAAAAATGAGGTTCATATCAAACTAAACTAAATATTAAAGTCAGGACTAAGTGTTCAAACTGAAACTGTCACAAGGTTTGTTCACATGTTGATACATTTAATCTTGATCAAGATTTGAATAGGTTATAATACATTAAAAAGTGATCAAGTAGATTGACTGAAGCATTATATTTTCAATTGTTTACAATTTCAAAGTGTCTAGTTAGCTTAAGCAAATAGTTGTTGTCCATTAATCTTGAATACATCACTGGCAATATTGACTATGTTTAAAAAATTTACCACCCCATTGAAGTATATATTGAATAAGAAAGGAAACACAGAAAGAAGCAAGGATCAATCAAATATTGACATTAGCAATGTGTACCACTTGATAAGGTTGATGACTAGTTGTCAAAATACAGTAAATTCCGACAGACGAAAACCCAGTAGCGGAGGACCCCCTGTGTGACATAACAGTTCTGAATTTAAATTTGGCCACCACCAAAGTTGCAATTGTTTTAGGCTTGAGCATTAAAAGGTTTATTGACATAACATTGTCAAATATTTAATCTTTAAGAATTTGAAAATAAAATGTATGAGAAATCACTTAAGATGTGTGAAGATTGATTTGTTCCTTAAATACTATTTCCATTAAAAAAGTAGGCTGAATAATCTTATTTCAAGTTCTATTCAAACTTCCTTCTGCAATCTCTCAGCATAGGAACTGAATTGAAAAATAGCATATACTTGTTATTAACCAATCAAAATCTTTTTCATGACATAATATTTGACTGTGGCTAAGTTTTAAACATGTTCTTACAAATATTGAACATATTAGAATATGTACTGAAAAATATCTTTTTTACACCTACTATTATCTAGGGTATGGTGGCTTTTGATATTGACTGCGCTGCAACTTGCCGCACGATTGATATACACAAGTGTCTCAAGATTCACTCTGAAAATGATCAATACTATATTTAAACTTCAAAATAGATTAATCGAAGATAAACGTTGGCACAATTGAACGTATTGAATCGCAAATTTTACAAAAGATTGGGTGGATTAAAGTGATACGTAAATAGCACTAATCTCTGTGCAATGAACTTGTAAACTCAATGGTTACTTGGATAATCATCTATAAACGTATGGTACATGTTTAAATTTTTAATTAAGCTTTTCAAATACGTGTCAGATTGAACTGAATTACTTCTGCTTACTGTTCTAGTGCTTAAAATATTCAAGGGATTGTAGAAACAACATAAAACTTACATCTGAAATAAATGGCTTAGGAAAGTTGTGTGAAACAGGACTTGATTGTGTAACCATTCTGTTATATCATAGTATGCATGTAATTTTTGTTTTGGATATTGGATATACTAGAATAATAGGTATGTGTTAGAATGCATGTGTTCGAAATAAATAAGCTTATTTTGTGTCTAATACATAGAAATGAACAGATAGTTTTTTCTTTGAGGAAGAAAACAACTAATAGAATTATTATATGGTTTATAACAGCTAAGTCAGAATAGTGACTTACTATTAACATACTCGTCTCTGATCATAAGTACAAAGCATCATGTGTTTAGAGCCTTTATATACAAGGCATATTTCTATCATGCTTAAGAGGGATGCATGGTGTTCATGCATCTGCATCCAACTATTATGACCAAGAAACTTTTGCCTCATTCTGTCATAAAATTTTGTAAGAAATTTTGTATAGGGTAGTGTTTATTAGAACTCATTAATAAAATTTAATTTTATCAATGTGCACTACTAAAGACTAACAGGCTTGGTGGTTATAATTATATTTTGTTTAGTCGATAAAGATAAACTGAGCTAGCATGTGACACTGATTACTCTATTTTGTCAAATGGCATTGCAGTATACATGTATTTTAAATTTCACATTAACATTGACACAATAACAACTACAAAGTCAGGTCCATTAAAGAAACAGACACTTTAATTAACAATGTATTTGACATCTGGGGCTAGTATATTTTTTAGAATATAGATTGTTTCATACTGCAGAAAGTGAAAGCTAATCCAAATTTTAAGTGAAATGTCTACATCTAAAACCTTTGACCAAAAAGCTTTTGCCTCATTCTGTAATTAAATTTTGCAAGGGCAGTTGAAGAGAACTAGAAATCCTAGAATAAATATGGCTTACTTTAATTGCTGTAAATAGGAGTTAACTTGTAACAAGAATACAGGGCTTAATAAAAGAAATATAAAATATTAAGAGAAGATGCCTAGACCCTATGAGCACTTAGCAATTACATGTATGCTGCTCACATTTACATACTAGTCAGCTACTTCTTCTGTTCTTAAATCTGTGTACACTTTTGTCTCTTTCATCTATTTAAAAATTCATTATTACTTAAGACACCTTGTGTTCTTAAATTTGATAATTTTTAGAGTTAGAAGACAATAAAGACAAAGATGTCCTGGGTCAGTATTATTTTCACAGGTCTGTAAAAGCACAGACCTCAGCATAAGTCTGGGCTATTTTATATAACCTACTGAAATGTAGGGTGATAGGTTTAAGTGAATATAATAATTACATGTTCATGAAAATTTTGCAGGTATTTATTACTTTTTGGGGATATTAATCACTTTATATAGACATGCAAGTGCAACACACTTTACGAATGAAATGACTGCATTTCAGTTAGGGATTATAATCAGACATGTTTGGGATAAAATAGTGTCTTGTATTTTGGTCATTGGTCAACTTACCAAGAACATTTCCAGGTATAGTTTCCGTCAACAGTGTGTTTATAGCATTAAGTTTTATATTATTAAAAGAACCCTTAATCCTGGTGCCATTTTAAACAATAGAAAAGGTCATTTGTAGTAGAGAGATTGAAGGTTTATTACAATGAAGAACGTGTAAACACATATGACCTAACAAAGGCACTTTATAAAAAGGCTTATTTTTAGTTCATAGGTCCATTAAAACTAAATGACACAATAGTTCGACTTTGGCAGCTTATGTTTATGATAGAAAGTTAGATTAACATTGAAGCAAGAAAGTGGGAATTCGTTCAGTGAAGTAAATTTGCACTTACACAGCAATAAACATTGGCAGTTAACACATTTGCTTGCTGTGAATTTTGGAAAAAATCAATCTGAGATATCTTTAGAAATAGATACAAGGACAGATAAAGTGGAACTGAAAGTCATCAGTACAGTTTCATCCAGCATCCTAACATTTAGGTGTCTGTGCTTGTTAGCAGTGAACAACAGATTGTTATGTGTTCTTAAATTTTATGGATTCTAAATCGTTCTGACACTTTTTTTATATAAGAATATATGAATAACTTCAGTGCAGTGTTGTTAAGTGAGTGAAGCAGGATGGAGAAGTATGAGAACCAGGGCCTGGTGGGAGAGGGCAGCTATGGTATGGTGCTCAAATGTCGCCACAAAGACACAGGGCAGCTGGTGGCCATAAAGAAATTCTTAGAGAGTGAGGATGACAAAATGGTGAAGAAAATTGCTCTTAGGGAGGTCAGAATGCTCAAGGTGGGTTTTACTGCCTTATTCTAGATTTTGAGAAAACCATATATTGTACAATAGTTTTTATATCTGTGTCTAGCATTTCTGTTGTTGAGTGGTTAGAGTTGCTGACTTCAAATCATTTAGCCTCTCATAGATGGATGGTCATAAGGTCAGGTTCCATTTGTGAGAAAATTGGCAATATCTTATGGAGGACTGGAGGATGGGAGTTTTGTATTGGTCCTTCCCAGGAACGATGGTTAAGTTAACTGTGGCATTATACTTAATCAAACCAAACCAGATTTTTATCTACTGTGATAATGTTAAGAAACAAATTTAATTTTGTTTAAAGATAACTGAAATACGGTTGTCTGACAAAATAACATGTTAAAGTATTATACTGTGTTACAAATGTAAATCAGTAATTGTTTTTTATTGGTCAAGTTCGCTAAGCAGATGATTGATTCAAATTAATTGTGCCCTTATTTAAGTCTCTTTTTTTTTGCCATTCTTGTGAACGGCTTTCTTTAATCCTACAGCTAAGCCTAAAGTAGAGACTTTATAAATATTTCTTATAGATGTTTTGTAATAGTCACTGTACAAGCAGTTAATAAGTGCAAAATCCTTCTTATAGCAAGTGTCACATCTCTCACCAAGCGATGAAATGAAATGAAAGCATGTACTTGTATTCTTTGAGAATTGAAAAGAACTGACCATACTTATAATGTCAGTACTTACAAATCTTAGCAAAGTAGTTTTTCAAATGTAAATTAACCACCTGGAAACATGATTTTTCATTAAACAAATTAAGTATGTATGAGAGAGTGAGCAAAGATTTAAGTTGCCTAGTCATAAAGCTGTTATATTATGTTAGTTTTACAGACACACTGAGATTATAAGCATTACCAATAGAACCAGTCTTCACGAATAACTTTTTGAAGCACTGGACATTCGGACCAGCCAAGGCAATAATCTGACTGGACCGAGTGACATTTAACTGGACCGAATAATAGCTGTGAACAATGCTATAAGGATGAACAAAACAATAAGACTATGTTTTGAAGTAGAACTTGTCACCACAATGTTAAAAATAATATCAATTATACTTTGAACTTGCTTCATAGCCTAACAATATTATTGTAAACTTGTCACCACAATGTTAAAAATAATATTAATTATACTTTGAACTTGCTTCATAGCCTAACAATAGTATTGTTTAGTGAAAATAATAGTATTCAAGGGTTTTTGCCCCTTCTACGCCGTTTATAGGCGTCTTCCCGTTAGGAAAATTCCTTAAAATCAGTTTTCCCCTAAAATTCAATTTACATCAAGTTTTTTTCTTCCCCTTTTGCAAAAAAAAAAAAAAACCCATTAAATTTCCCCAAATTTAAGGGAAGGGCACATTCCCCAACCTGTGAAAAAAGCTCTGGTATAATTGATTCATTTGTACAGGACACTGTCAGTTCAGTTAAACTTTTTACCAGATTTTTTCTCAACTTTTTTTCCCAACTTCTGAAAATGCCATATATACATATATATGTCACCAATTATTACCCCTGGTATATATTCCGTACAACTACATTATGTACCATGGTCGATAAATGAGTGTAATGGAATGGATCGGATGTCACTTTCCGAAAATGTATACATGCATGTAAAAAAAGGAAAAAAAACAGGAAACCGAAACAGAGTTATTTCATGAAACAGAATAATGAAAATAAGGTGTTACTTTCGGCTGGCTTTTTTCTCTTTACACCAGAAATAGCCTGGTCAATAATTAAAATAAAATATCATATTTATCGCAAAAACTGGAAAGGGAGATTATAGTCTGAGCACCGGTTATAATGTAAAACTAAGTACGAATGCGTTATGTTGTAGTTAGGGTTAACGAATCGCTGTTCTATGGAGAAGAATGCATTTTTAAGAAACAATTTCATTTTATTTTCAAAAAGACTACTTTTTACTTGTTTCTCAACATTGTTTACTGTATTAATTTTAGTTTAAAAAAAAAGCAGCACCAATATTCACTGGACAGTCGGACTACTGATTTGTAATTTTTTACGGGACCGTCAGTCATTTTGGTGGACTGGGCCTTCGGTCCGGCGTCTAAATTCGAAGACTGTCGAACTCAAACAAATGCTAAACCTTCCAGCATTTGAACTCCATTATTGAAATAAAATAGGTCTACTTTTCTTCTGCACAAATTGTTAGAGTTTCTAAAGTTTTCAGCTTCTTAATATATGAAATAAAAGTCAGTATTTAAAGAATTCTATAATTTTTATGTCCCCGGAGGGAGAATGTATTGTTTTTGGTCTGTCTGTGTGTTTGTTTGTCACAAAACTTTTACCTTGACCATAACACAGAAGTCCTTTCACCTGCAGCCTCCAAACTTCACAGGTGCATGCACCTTGATGAGCTCTACCCGCCACACCTACTTAGAGGTTATGGGGTCAAAAGTCAATGTCCCTGGGATGCATGGCATTTATTCCAAAGTATCGCTTGTTTTTTTCCAGTTATATAGCAATACAGCAACCAAGGTTCAGATATTTTTTCAGTTTCTAGTATCATTTGATGAATTTTTAATGTTGTTAATTTGGTTTTGAATAATTATAATTTCAGCAACTGCGGCATGAAAATCTGGTGAATTTGTTGGAAGTGTTTCGAAGAAAGAAGCGGTTATATCTTGTGTTTGAGTTTGTTGATCATACTGTGCTTGATGAGCTAGAGAAATGTCCAAATGGTTTGGATGAGACCACATGTAGGAAAATACTGTGGCAGGTCCTGAAAGGGATAGAATTCTGTCATCTCAATCATGTAAGTGCTCTAAAATCTCATGACTCTCTCAGACTGTCCAGTTGACATCAACTTGGTTTTGTGAAATTTCAAACTCCCTGTTTTTGCAGCAATAAGAACCATTCGCCATGAAAAGCATCTAGGTCTACTAGCTTTCACTGAAAATCTGATTCAAGATATTTTGCCTCAGTTTCATGACTTGGTAAGTTATTATTTTGTTATTAAAGTTTGGGGAGTTGTTGTTTTTACAAAAAGGAATAAATCCCTGTGTAAGACAAACTGACGAAGGATACTGATGGAAAGATTTATACAAACTACCTGTTTACTTTTTGTATAACACTACCACACAAAAATCTGTGAACACTTGTATAACATAGAGCATTTTCGCCCTTGGCAATAAAGCAGGCATACAAATTCAAATGAGCTGGAAATTTAAAAAGGACAAAAAATGCTGTGTTTATAGATTAGAAGAATTGTAAATAGGGTTATATTTCAGATATGGTATACCCATTTTGCCATAGGTAATTACATTCATTTAACTTTCAGTGAATGTTTGCTGAAATTACATGTAATCTACCTGACATTCATGAACAGATAATTACTTTAGTCTCAGCCTTGTTTGTATTTTATTACTAATGGAATAGAACAGAATTAACATTATGATTCCTGCATTGAATTTTACATTCGTACAAACATATATTTATGGTATTTATGACGATAGAAAAAGAATGTTCATAAATTATGAAGGCTAGACAATTATTCTAGTGTCAATGAAATAGAAAAGTTACCAGAAATGATGGTTTGTTAAAGTTTTCCATTTTTCTTCAATGGTGCTCATTTTTTTTATTTAACTTTAGAATAGATCCTTTATGGCCATTGTTGATTTAATTATGTGGTAGACCATCTAGGGACATTATTTACTTGACAGCATTCAAAAGTGAATGTGATACGATCATTTAACATTTTTATATATATACTTATTTTAATGTATTATTTCCATATGTCTGACAATAATGCATTTCTGTATTGAAGGTGCACTAGGAATGTGTGATTTATATCCTTACATTTTACATCACAGAAGTTAATATTGTTGAATATCTATTCTTGCTGTAAAAATTCACTGGTTTGACTCTTCATAAGGTTTTTCTAATTAACAGATGTCATGTGTACATGGTTTTATTTTGGTTCCCAATTTGTTATGTTTTTCCTTTGAAAAAAACTTTATCGAAATAGCCTACTTTGCTTTAATTTGTGCATAATTTCTTCCTCAAGATGTTTTTGTTTTATTTCATATGTTGCATTGAATAGAATGTTTCTTAGTTTCTTTCCCAACCATGCTTTTATTTCTTCTTTCAAATGTATGATCTTTAATACAAGAATGCCTACTAGATTAAAATGAATGTATAATGTATTAAACAGGTTGTGTAGACCATGCCATTTTATTGGCTTTACAACAATAGGAATATCTGTTATCTTTTGTCTGTCAGTATTTATACATTGACTCTGGATCTGCTCTTGTATAATAGTGTAAGACATGATGTTCTGATATAATCTAAAAGTTGACTTAATTAATGACTAGCTTTGTTATAATACAGCCTTGCTAAACAAACATATACAGTACTTCCATTGACTGTATACAACAAACTTCAATGAATGCAAAGTTCAGTTTGATAACCCATTTTCTCATGGTGTCTTTTATGGTTGGAGACTATTGTGACAGAAAGCTATAAAAAGTATACTTGTCTAAAATAAAATTGTTTTTCAGTTTAATTATATTCACGATCAACCTTAACATTTACCACCCAAGTTTCAGTAATTGTCATTTTTTTATAAGGAATATTATCATTAAGCAATAAATTTTATTTGCCTCAAGGTTCATCAGATTGCTGGTAAATGTATTTGTGCCCAGGTAGACATTATTTTTTGATCACAATTTACAACTTGATAGATTGATGAAATTAATTAGGTTTCTCCTGTTTCTATCACAACAGATAATTCACAGAGATATAAAGCCAGAGAATATATTGGTCAGTAGAAATGGTGTGGTGAAATTGTGTGATTTTGGGTTTGCTCGCACTCTTGCACAACCAGGGGAGATCTACACAGATTATGTAGCCACACGTTGGTACAGAGCTCCAGAACTACTAGTTGGGGATACCAAATATGGAAAGTATGAACTATTTTTCAGTTTCTAATCCTACCCAGCAGGTCTTGGTACAACATTGTAGAATTTAAGATATTTACTAGATATGTACCCCGTGCACTCTAGCTACTTAAATTTATTTTGTTAAGGGTGTAATTTCACAGTACAAGATAAATGCTATGAATGAATTGGGTCATAGATTTAAAACTGCATTTAATTGTATTTTTATGACCAGTAACTTCATTGAGTAGGAAATTTGATGGAAAAGCTATCACTTTAGTCACACTTGTTTATGCTCTGTGCATACTGTATTGTTGTAAGAGAATATATCATTAATTTCAGAGCTGTAGATGTTTGGGCTGTTGGTTGTCTTTTGGTGGAGATGTTGACAGGAGAACCATTGTTTCCTGGTGACTCCGATATTGATCAACTTTACCATATCGTCAAAGTCTTTGGTATGTGATTAATGTTGTTAGGTGTTCTGGAATAGTTCCTGGTTAATATTAAATTAAACTGTGCAGTAAATTAAAGTGGGTCGACAGAATAACCCTATATCAAAGGGAGTAATCCATGTTGTGGGTACTTCGTTTCATACTAATATAGCATTTCCTTTCCAAAATAGGCTTGCTAGACTTGAGTAGGCATACCCTAAAAAAATTGAGTATTCCATTTTATCTGAAATTAAGTAAATATGAAAGATATTGAATGAATTATTGTGCAATGTAAAGTCAGTTAAATATTCTCAGTGCAAGAGGTTAACTCGGTGAATGCATTAATATCAGTGGTGATGGTGTACCATTTTTGAGTGGATAGCTGTATATTACAAATGAACACTTTATTAGTGTCGAAATTTTTGAGGAAAAATTTTTGAAATTGTTTCCTTCTAAAATCAATAATTTTTCGAGTTACAGCAAATAAGCCAATGAATTTTTTAATATAGCATTGATTAATTTAAGGGTAATGTCCCGTTGATGGTGACTGAAGCTGAGATTAAAGATTTATATGTTTTCTAAGCAAATAAGTGTGAAATTAATTCTTTATTGCTGTTCGTTATCTATTATTTGTAATTGATCATTCTTTTGAAGCTGTATTTGATTACATTGTGAAAATCAATGAATTAATTATATTGCACAGGTAATTTAACGGCTCGCCACAAAGAAGTGTTCCTGAGAAATCCATTATTTGTTGGTATGAGGCTACCTGAGGTGAAAGAAGTTACCCCCCTTGAGAAGAAGTTTACAAGGATATCAAACTTTTCATTAGCATTTATAAAGGTACATTATTTTGCTAGTAATTGACATTTCTAGAAGGAATGTTTATCACAACAATTTGTTTTCTGTTTTGTATAGAGAATCTGATGCAAAAATAGAATAAGTACCATAATATTTTGGTTAATACATAATTATGGTGAGCTAAACATTTCCATAGTAGACAAACCACCTGAAACAAACTGGGTTTGATAAATGTGATTAATCAGAGAAGATATATGCAAACTTCTGATAGTATTTGTTATAGGAAAAATTCAACATAATTCATTAAATTCTTTTCAACTGACTGTAGAAGTAACTAGAGATTTTAAAAAGAAAAAGTTATGAATCTTGTAATGTCAGAAGAATTCTTCAAAAATTTCTTGATACTAGAATGATGAATTATAAATTAGTTAAGTAATGATAGTGGTTTAAGTGACCCTGAATATTTGATAAAAGTCAGTTTGCTTTATTGTATTCATTGAAAAAGAAGAACTTACTATGAGTATAGTTGAATATGGTTAAAATCTGTTATGAATTTTATGACCAGTAATAAATTAATTTTACAAGTGAAGAACGAGGTATAATTTCATTTTTATGTATCTTAGAAGTGAAGGAAGTGTTTGTCACTTTATTTTTACATGATTTCTGCACATTCCCATTGTCTTCAGTATTTATCTTGTATGTCATGAAAATTTGTCTTTTGAACCTTTGTGTAACTGAAAAGTAATTAAAATGAATAGGAAACTTCATTGTTAGTTCTGTTGTTTTATTGGTTACCTAGCGTGTCAGTCAGCTGATGTTTATTAAACTGATTATGTTGTATATATGTACATGTATTTTTTCTTCAACTGAAGCCAAACTGTCAGAATATGGGTAAAAAAACTTCTGTTTTCAGGTTTGTTTACGTTTAGATCCTGATGAGCGACCAACATGTTCAGAACTTCTTAAACATGAGTTTTTCACAAGAGATGGATTTGCCCAAAAGTTCACGCATGACTTAAAGGCAAAAGTGACAAAAGATCAGGAGAAAAATGCTTTGTTAAACTCTGTGATTCACGATGATGATAAGGAGGGTGCCGATAGTAATAAAACTACAACAAAGAAAAAGAAAAAACTTCCGTTAGTGAAAAAAGACTCGAAAGCTGATGATCACAATAAAAGTTTAACTAAAGATGGAAATAAACCTGGTAGTAAAGATGTAAGTAAAACAGTTTGCATTCAGTCAAGAAGTGTACTTTAGTTAGAATCAGTTTAAACCAAAAATAAGGAAACTTTTTTAGGTAACTTAGTAACAAATTTGCACTCAGGTCAAGCTGATATATATTTAAACCAAAAAAAACTAAAATTTTGAATATTCCATTTTCTTCAAAATCATGTAAATGTGAATTTTGTTACCCGATGTCAAGGTATCAGTCCAAAATTCTAATTAATTCTTATCGACAAACTGAATATGCTATTAGTAGTCTCTACATATTAAGTTGTTATTGTAGCATTTTTTGTTGCGGCTTTTTTGGCTGGATAGCCGTTTATTACAAATGCGCACTTATTTGGTTGCTATTGCCATAAGGATACATTTTAAAAGATACATTTTCTTAGTTTTCAGTTATTTTCATGCCAATAAAATAAGTATGCAGTATAGCATCTATGAACTTTAGCATATGTCACTTTAATGTTAATCCTTTAATTCACACACACAAAAAAATGAAAATGGCTGTCAAAATTTGCTAAGTGATTAAAAAAAAAAATAAAACTTATTTTTCTGCTAGGCTTTACACAAATTAATACCACATATGTTAAACCATATGCAAAATAGCTAATATTAATTTCTTTTTCAGGAATCCAAGAATAGTTCAGAAGATAAGTCAAAGAAAAAATTGGCTGATCCACCAGATAAAAGTGGTAACAAAAAGTCCCCACCTACCACTGTGGTTTCAAACAAAGACAATCAGCCTCACTCAGAAGCTAAAAATAAACCACACATTACTAATACTGTTGTAGATAGTTCAAATGACAAGGGACATAAATCTCAGGAAAAATCAGATAAACTGGATAAGATAGATAAGCATGAAAAAGCCGAGGCAAAAGTAAATAAGTATAAAACTGAGCTGAAATTGGACCGGAGTGAAAAGACAGAGTTAAAACTGAAATATGAGAGAAACTCTGAAGACAAGATTGATAAAGAGAATAGAATTGAGAAGGAAAAAGTTAAAAATGAAAAGTTTGAAAAAAGTGATAGGGAAAAAGATATAGAATATCGGACTGATAGTAAACTGGAACATAGTCTGGATAAGTTTGATAGATCTAAAGGTGCCGAGTCAAAAAACGAACATAACAAAGAAAAGGGGGATGTGAAATATGAGAAAGAGAAGCGTGAAAAGTCGGAAAAACTTGAGTCTGAGAAGGAAGAGAATCATGAACGGGACCAGGATTTCAGTTTGTCATACAAAGATTCGTCATCCATTCCACCCATTCATCAGACAGGATTCAACCTGCAGAATTCTACTAACACCACTCCATCCATCCCATCACTAAGCAGGTAACTGTTTATACTTTCTTGAAAGTTTTGTTGATCTATCTGTGAAAGAAATTTGAAAGGAAATTTGACACTAGCATGATGAGTGCCAGTTTATAGTGAGTTTTCAGTTTCAAATTTATTCTCTGATATTTGTCGTTTGAGCTCAAGTACCAGTATTCAACAAAAGTCATGGAGAGCTTTCTGGCTCACACTTAAGAAAGCATGGCGTGTGTTTGTTTATTTGGACTAAACTGTAAATTGATTAACAAAATATCTTGAAGCCATGAACACTCACCAATAGCCAGCACTCATAAATGTAAAAGAGTCATTTGCCCTTGATCTGTCTTGTTGTGATGTTTGTGATTGTTGTGTTATGGTCTTAGGGGTTTTTTTGCATGTGTATTTTGATGTTGCATGTTGATTGAAAAAGAAAAATATTTAAGCATACTTTGAGCATACTTATTCAGTGACAGATAGAGTCTAGAGCTTTCATACAAGCTTATTGTCAAGATATGTCTAAATTGCATATCAGTGTCAGTCATCCTTTGTGATCTTTTTACATTAAATGAATAGCAGATATTAAATGAGTAGTCATGTAATACATGATTTATTGCACAAGTTATTTTAAAAATGAGAAAAAAAAAACAACAACAAAAAAAACGAGATTCTGCTGAGTTTTTATCGTTCTCTAATAACAAGTGTAATAAGTCTCGTATAACATGACCTTGGATACAATGTCTGTTTATATCATAGAAGTTTTGTAAGTTAATGGTGACAGAAACGCACAGAAATTATTTGTTTTGTCTGTACACGCGCCAACGTCATAAATGAATTGCCAATGAGCTAGACATTAAAGTGTTGTTACACTAGTGTAATATAAAAATATAACATGGCTTAATTACACGTCCATGTCATCTGTGATATAATTGGGTTTATTATCCAATCAGACTCACCTACATAGATAAAATAAACTGAAATATCAGAATATTTGTTTTATAACTTTGCATCCCATTATTCCAGCAGCTAAATGCAACCCCGTATCTACAGATCTGCAGGAAACACAAATTGTTTCACTAAATGGATGATGCATCAACTGAATGCAAATTACCTATCACCTGTTGGAAGTCACAAGACTTTGGGCAGATCAAAATTTATTATAAACAACCTGTTATTTTAGCATATTTTATCTTTGCAAGTGATACTGGTTCTTAAATCAGATATTCAGTTTCTTTATGAGTATGCTAACTGTATACTTTCAAGAAAAAAATAAGTTGATATTACCACATTAGTACACTGTTTACGTAAAATTCAACTATGATTGACGAATATGCTACATTTAAAATTTCAATTTTGGAAGCATAATATTGCATTTTTCATGTTAAGGTAATCTGATGTTCTTTAACTGACTCTGTTTATGCTAATGTTGGCAGCTGTAAAAACGTTGGTTTTGATTCTAAAAACTATCCGGATTTTGTTCTTGGATTTTCTTTGCTTTTGCTTTGCATAAAAGTCAGCTGATCAGATTATTTTATGATAAGTACAAGATGCTTGTATGCAGATGTAGCTGCTCAGTTTTTGTCCAGGTTTTGCCAATATCTTATGTCTGTTGCGTTAAGTAGTCTGCACTGTACACAAATTGTCAAGCTGATATTTTAAATACAGTCTACCAAGCAAGCTCTGATGATCTTTGGCCATTTCTTGTTGTGTTCATGTGTATATCACAGGAGTTGTTTGAATTATTAAAATCTGCTGGATGATCTTAAAAGAAATGTCCATATTAAATTTATTATATGAATTACATTTACTATAGATGATGACTTGTTTTCAATGAACTTCTTTCATGCATCTGAAGTTGTATCTCAGGCTTGCTTCATTAATCTTCTGTGTAACAATGCTTTATTGTATGATAGATTTCAGCTGCCAAATATCTTCAAAAACTGTAAGATTTAGTCTTCTTTAAAATCATTTATTTATTTTCTCTATTTTCTCAGAATATCAATCATTTTAAGCAACACCAGGTGAATACTGTAGACTAGAGTTATATTTTCTATTCTTTCTATAAGATATACTGTTGCTCTGTTAAACAAATAAACGTTTCAACATTTAAAAAGTATTTTAGACAGTAAAAAACTACATTTAAACATCTACCTCACAAATGGAAGTTTTCATTCTCCCCCCACACACTCCTTCATGTTATTTTGATTCCCATTATAGAACAAATGCTTTACGTCTAAATCCAACCAAGTGTTCCTGTCTGCTTGTTACAGGTTTTACAATTCAGATCCCCAAATTTTCATTACCTGAAAATTCCTAGTTCAAACAGGCTATGCTCAAAGGGGAAGTTAAGCAGATATGAGCTCTGATGTGCAGTTTAATGTAATTTTTCATTGATATCATTGACTGGCTTCCTGATTCTGATCTGAGGAAATGTTGAGGTTCTTGCAGATGGACAAGTGTTTATTGATAGGAGATCTCCAACATATCTTAACTAATGTTAACCTTTATCCTGCTCACAGCAATCGTGTCTGTCTTTGGAACCAGTGCAGACCATGATCCATGCAGGCTGTCAGTATTTTTACAACTAAAACCCCTTTCAAATTGGCACTACCCAAATTGAAAGATGGACAAGTCCATTTTAGAAATTTTAACAGGCTAACAAACTAACAAATATTACCGAGGAGGGATACAAGTGATATTGTATAATGTTATTAAGATGTGACGTACAGTACCCGGTACATTAGTTTTATCTTGGAATTTAATCTTGAGTTTAGACTCACAAAAATGAATCAAGATTTTGGAATCTTCATTGTAAACTGCCGTACTTTAAGTGCAAGCACTTCTGTGACAGCATTTGTTTCAGAGCAACAGTATATCACCCAATTGAGCTGGATGATGGGGCCTTTACATATTAACAATTTATCATTTAAACTTAGTATTTTATATCTGCTCAGAATAAAAAAAGATATATATTTAACAAAGCAGTCAGCTTCATGTCCAGGTTACACTATATTTGTTTTCTCTAGCATCATCTTATGCGGCATTTAGACATGTATTGTTTTCTTTTATTTTTGTCAGATGCTTTGTTTGTCTCAGAAGTCTGTTACTGAAATGTAATCGGTTTGACATACTTCAGCAGACATGGCCCAGAGTTGAAGGAAAAGTGTCATGTTTGATTATATTTTAGTTATAGACAACTGGACAAACTATTTATATAAGTATACATATATTTTTGTTCGTTAACTTTACATATATTTTTGCCCCAACACTTGTTGGTGGAGGTATAGATTTGCCCATGTCCGTCCGTCCGGCTGTCAAGCTGTCACTCTGTCCGTACATAGACTGGTTTGTGTTGTGTGTAACTCCAAACATATAACTGCTACAGCCATGAAACTCTCTAAGAATAGTTGTCAGCATGACCTGGGTATTTTGATGCAAATTCATTGGAGATCGGCATAGTTATGCCACCAGATTAAGCAAAAAATAGCATTTTTAGATCTGTGTCACATGTAACTCCAGACATATTTTGATGCAAATTTGTGGAGATCAGCATAGTTATGCCTATTGATAAAGCTAGAAAATATCAAGATCAAACTTCATAGGTAGTTATATCACATATATTAAGGAGCAGTGCATTGCACAAGAACCATAACTCTTGCTTTATTAATTTTTGAGTTATTGCCCTTTGAAATTTCTCATACTTATTTTTTGTCTGGGGCATATCTCACAAAGTATAAGAGTTATCAACTTGAAACTTTATAAGTAGATAGATCTCATTGATGAGCAGTGCAGTACACAAGAACCATAACTCTTGCTTTATTAATTTTTGAGTTATTGCCTTTTGAAATTTCTCATACTTATTTTTGTTTGGGGCATATCTCACAAAGTATAAGAGATATTAACATGAAACTTTATTGGTAGATAGATCTCTATGAAGAGAAGTGCAGCGTGCAAGACCTGTAACTCTATTTTGCATACTTTAGGAGTTATTGCCTTTTGTTATTTTTCATACTTAAAAATACATATTAAACAATAGCCCTTTTGAAATTTGCATTTATTCGGAGAGCATCCATCAGTTCTACTGATTTCTTGTTAGACTTTATATACACCTGTTATTGTACAGGATTTTTTTGTGACAATACAGCAGAATGTGGGGGCATCCGTGTCACTTGGACACATCTCTAGTTTTTAGCCAGAAAAAATACTTGATTATCAACTTTATAAACACATTAATCTCTGTTTATTTGAATTTTTGTCCCCCACCTTTTTCCAAGACATAATAATAGTGCCACCTGTGTCAATCAGCCTATCTCTGTAATTACAAATGTAGCATGCATTTCTTCTGATTTTAATAAGATTTGCAAGCATGTTCTTCATTACCCATTTGCATTGTTTTGAAAAAAACTTGGATGAATACATGTGTATTCATACAAAAACAGTTGGTAAGGTTGTGATGAAACATTGCTTACATTTGCTGGCATGATTTACCAAAACCAGAAGTCAGATTTTCTTGAAACTCTATTACTTTTATAACTATAGAATGTGGTTGTATGCATTGTACAACATTTAAGAATGACTTTGCTTGTCAGTGTTTAAAGCTGTGAAATATGGGCCCCACATTTGGTCTGCAAAAGAAGGTCACATTTTTATTTTCATTTATCATGGACGTTTTATGTATGCATTACTACAAAGAAAAATGAAACATCAGTAAGGGGTAACAAAGAACAACATCCTCGGTTTTGGACAGAGCAAAAAACCTGCTTTCATACATCGATTACATTGTTTTGTTCAAACTTTACATGTTAGTGAAGGTCATACTTTAAAGAAACCTTGATTTTCTTAACAAAATAAAACCAATAGACCTTTCATAGTTACGATGTTACTCAGCTATTACTGAGCCTCATTACTCCTGTGTCAGAGCTAAAGTTGGGGGACAGTGGCATAAATTATTTAAATTCTTTATTTTCTTTCAAAAAAAAACTTTTGAAAAAGTCATTTATTAAAGTATTTTTAAATTATCATCATTGTCATGAAAGACGTTGGATAATTTTTTTTTCCAGTGTATGATTTCTAAGAACTTGTTAAGAAGTAAAGTCTTAAACTCCATAAATTTATTTTTTCACTTCATTATTATGAACTTGAACAAAACAGTAAGAGAATAAGTGAAGACAAGCTGATTGTTTTTCCAGTCCAAATATGGTAGCGAACCATACCCCCCATATTTTTACTCCTGTTAACAACATGGCTGGCCAGAGCCCTCGTGGGAACTATACAGGGGCCATGCCCTTGAGGTAAGATAGTGTACAACATGTAACCAGCGTCTTGTCTTGCGTCTTCTTAATTGACTACAATTCTATATACGCTCACTTTGTCTAGATCCTTGTACTTTCATTAAAAACAAACTGTTATCTAAACTTCACATTAACATTATTTATATATCTTTAGATATCATTAGACATAGAGTAAATTAGCAGAATTGTAATCATGATACTATTTAATAATGGGATGTATTTTCAATGTATTATTATCAGTTTGATTGGTCAGCACTTGATTGACACATTTTAATTTAGTCATATCAACTCTGTCTACCATGGAATCACAGTAACTTTTTAATGGCTGACTTGATCACATTGAATCAAAGTAACTTGTTAATGATTAACTTGATATTTAGTCAAGTTTACTCTCTCTGCCATGGAATCAAAGTAAATTGTTAATAGTTAACTTGATATTTAGTCAAGTTTTACTCTCTCTGCCATGGAATCAAAGTAACTTGTTAATGATTAACTTGATATTTAGTCAAGTTTTACTCTCTCTGCCATGGAATCAAAGTAAATGTTTAAAGATTAACTAGATCATTTAGTCAGGTTGACTCTCTCTGCCATGGAATCACAGTAATGTGTTATGGTTAACTTAATCATTTAGTCAAGTTGACTATCTCTGCCATGCATGGAATCAAAGTAATCTTCATCTTAGTAATCAGCTAATGGTTTCTTTTCCATGGAAACAAAGTAACTTACTTGTTAATGAAAGGCTCAGTCATGATAACCAGTTGATGGTTACTTAAGAACTGCCATGAAGTTCCAATTATCAGTTGTTTACTTACATTACAACACAACGATAGTTTACATTGATATAAGAGAGAATCTAGAAAGCTGTATTTGTATTGGGGTAGCACAATCTATTAATAAAACAATGTAAAAATATATAGAATTGTAGTCGCAGTTAGATATTGTCCAATGTCCAGTATTTATAGTAAGCAACTAAAATGTTTGCATTGAAGCCCACCATATACATTTATTTATATAAACACACTGCTAAAACTGCCTATAAATTTTGTGTATTTGTATACTGTCATATTTTTGTGTATTATTATCTACTGAACATGTTATTTATTTTTCCTAATATGTATTATGTGCACATAACTTTTCTACTAACACTAGAAAAAGTTTGGTGTGAATTTCAAGACTTTGTAAATAAGAATTTCCATAATGTATGAAGTACTTTTTTAATTTTCAGAAATATTTTGAGCATTTTAATTCAAATTCATTATGCTATTTAGAAATTATTTTTTTTTCATAAAAGGAATGGTCTTTTGATGTCATTAATACATCTGAAAGATTTTTTTACTATAAACATTCTAAACATTTTTTAGCTTTCAGAAAATACTGTAATTGATATGGTGATTTTACTCTGGACATTTTTTTTTTACATTTCTTTGTCTTCAAAGAGATGTTGTAGTATCTTCATCTAGTTATTGTTTACCCTTACCATGCAGACAGCATATTGTCTTTGTAACCTGTCGATGCTCAAGTGCGGAAAGTCGGTATTTAGGGGTGAGAGTGAACGAGTGTTATCTGCCTCTTATTTTATAGCATTTTTTCACATTGAAAATTTTAGAATCTCTCTGCAGTGGGACCATGATTAGCATGCACATACATTTGCATAGTGTTGGCATTGCTCACTATTTCAGAAGTAAATTGTAAGTCATCGTCGGTGACCCCCGGTACATATTCCGCACAACTACATTATGTACCGTGGGATAATTGACTGCTGATTATTCGTTTTCATGAATATTTATTAGCAAAGGGATGTAACTCTTCGTCGAATGAGATGCCGCATTACAAATAGACACTCTTCAGTGTGGAGAGTAGGCATAATAACAAGTTACTTAAAATAGACGTATTTCCCAAGATTTAAACATAGGCGCGGAAGGCAAATTGTAACAAGTAATTTCACTGGCTGAGATTCCGCAAGGGAAAGCTTACGGAAACCAATGAAGATAGGTAATGAATTATTCATGAGTACGAAATTTTACCAGCCAATTGTCCCATGGTAGATAAATAGAGTGAAACGGAATGGATCGAACGTGGGTTTCCGACGATGATTGTAAGTTGATTCCCCTGTAATTGATAAATGGGTCTGCCTTAATTGAATTATTGACAGTTCCATTTAAGAAAATTAGCATGGTAAGGGTTTACATATCTTTCTATGTGCTATTTCATATTATGCTATTTCATATAATACTTTAACTGCAAATTTTTTATAAGCTGACAAAATTTTACTTATTTTTCCAGGAAAGCTGAAACTCTTCTATTACATATTAACATAATGCAGTAGTCTCAAATTGAAATATATATATGTTGTATAGCCTTAATTTGTATTTAATATACTGCTTAAGTCTTGTACAACCTATTTTGTCATATTACTATCTTAACTATTTCCAAAAATGGTAATAACATTGGACGATTATCAGTCCAAAAGTCATTGCATTTTTAGTTGATAGAAATATTTGTGAATGAAGATGGTTTGGTGTTTATTCTAGAATAAAGCCACAATTCAAAGACTGTATACTACCAAATACCCATATATGTATAATTTTCAAACAGTTCTAGGAAACATCAAAGTAGCTTCGACATTGGAAAGATATCACCATTCAAGAATAATCAGTAAGATAAATTCAAGAAATATAACTGCTGTGATCACTCACCCCCTCAGTAAAATAACTAATCAGTGTCAGACATTGTTACCGGGTGCTTTGAACTTTTTAACAGAATATAGAGAACATATAGTCTGCAGAGTTGGTATTATAGCTGGTGAATTTATTTGTAAATTTCTTGTGACACATTTAATCATTCAGCCAGTACATTTATTTTAAAAAAGTTGCATCAAGCTAGAATTGAATTTCTACAGCTTACTTTTGAGCCAATATTTCGTGCATGATATATCCTTTTGTCTGAATTTTTTTTTTTTTTTTGTATGATTAAAATCTTTATCACAGTCATTATTTGGGACACTTTCTTGCATATCTCCAGGCAGTTTAATTATGTCTCCCCCCAAAAATGGGGGAGACATATTGTTTTTCCCCCGGTTGTCCGTCCGTCCGTCTGTCCGTCCGTCCGTCCGTCCGTCTGTCCGTCACAAAATCGTGTCCGCTCTGTATCTTCCAAAGCCCTTGAAGGATTTTTATGAAACTTGGGTCAGATGTTCACCTCATCAAGGCGACGTGCAGAACCCACTTTGCGAGTGTGGTGTCTCAAGGGCAAGGTCACACTTGGAGGTTAAATGTCAAATGCCACAAAATCGTGTCCGCTCTGTATCTTCCAAAGCCCTTGAAGGATTTTTATGAAACTTTGGTCAGATGTTCACCTCATCAAGGCGACATGCAGAACACACTTTGTGGGTGCGGTGTCTCAAGGTCAAGGTCACACTTGGAGGTTTAATGTCAAATGCCACAAAATTGTGTCTGCTCTGTATCTTCAAAAGCCCTTGAAGGATTTTTATGAAACTTGGGTCAGATGTTCACCTCATCAAGGCGACGTGCAGAACCCACTTTGCGGGTGTGGTGTCTCAAGGTCAAGGTCACACTTGGAGGTTAAGTGTCAAATGCCACAAAATCGTGTCCGCTCTGTATCTTCAATAGCCCTTGAAGGATTTTTATGAAACTTGGGTCAGATGTTCACCTCATCAAGGTGACGTGCAGAACCCACTTTGCGGGTGCGGTGTCTCAAGGTCAAGGTCACACTTGGAGGTTAAATGTCAAATTTTTCAATCGTCTGACTCAATACTACCTGCAGCAACTGGCTGGGGGGAGACATATGTTTTTGTTCAATCAAAAACCCATTTCTAGTTTGACATATTATTAGGAAAAGATACAATTATGAAAAGTCACTTATAAAAGATGAGGAAGTGGAATTCAAGCTTTGTATTAAATATTTTTAGTAATATGTTCTCAAATAGTTCCATGATTTAGCTTGATGCAAGCTGTGGGTGTGTTATAAATATGATAGAAATAAAAAGTTAGTTCATATAACATTTCTGTAAGACATTCATGTAGATCACTCTGCAGTCCCTTGTAGCAGTATGTTCAGTTTTTATGGTGGATGGGACTGTTATCCAGAAACAGTGGTTTGAAACTACTCATTATTTACCTACTGTATTAGTTGTCTCTGTTAACTTTATTGTTGTTTTCACTTTCATTAGAAAAAGGAAATAAGATGTATTTTCAATTTTTTTATATGTCGATCCTTTTTGAGTAGATACTAATTAAATAAATGTTAATTTCAAGCCAAAAGGAACCAGCTAGACCCCAAGCATGGTAAGTCTTTGGTTGTTTACAAAAAGAAGCACAGTCTGTTGTGAAAAACAGAGTTACCATGGCAACTACTCTGTAACACTTCAATATATTTCAACTTGATGTGTTACAATGACAAAGAAACAATTGCAGTGCAAAATTGTTGACATGGCAGCCAGCTAATTCTGACCTAGTGTGTTACAGTCGCAGAATATTTTGCACTACTGTATATTCAGACCAGATAATCTTACTGAAATTGCAACCATTCTTATACTGCACTTTCTTTGTCCTGATTTATAACAATGACAACCATATTCTTTCACTGCATTTATCATTTACCAAGGCTGTCTGTATGTGACATTGTAATTGATCAAGAGCTGCTGTGTTACCATGGCAACAACCTTGCACTTTTATATATCCTGATCTGATGTGTTTCCTTGGCAACCAGATGTTGCACTGCAGTATGACCTGATTTGGTATTTATGCACAGTTTATCCAGTTTATCCAGTGTGAATCTTCCTATAGGCTGGTATTTTCAACTCCTGACTTACTTCAGCATTCTGATATATTTTATCTGTTGATTCTGTATGATAAATGGGATTTACACCAACGAAGATATTTTTTTGTTTTACAATGCTTGAAGAATTAGTTACATACATTTCTGTATAAATCCCTTTTATCATAAAGAATGTTGCTTGAAATGAGTTCATATTTTTCCTCTTTCAGCTGTAGTCTTTAAAAAATTGTTCATGGAATTGATAAAATATGCTTTTACTTGAATGTTGCTCTAACTTTATTTCTATGAATTTTACAGTGTTCACGAGCAGCAGGTATATAAAGCTTGTATCTGCTTGGAGTATTTTTATTATGAAATATGCATAGGTCTTAGGTAGACGGTGGTTAAAGGGTGTAAAAGGCACAGTATTTTAGAGGGAAACGGTGTTTCTTTTGCCAGCGGCTATTTCAGCTCATGTGTAGTTAAGTACTTGAGCTGCTGCTGTTGTTGTCATCTCTCTGTCCATGTTTCTTGACATTGCATGTTAATTTTAGAATACTGAAACTATGATAGACAGAGGTCTTTAAGATGTGAGAAAATATTCTTGTTGTTCTTTCATTTCTCTGAATTTCTGGGAAAATTGTCAGTTATGTCTTACATACTTTATTGTCAGATTTTTACACCACTTGATAATTTTCCCGTAATTTTTTTTTTTCAGTATGATCTTAAAATCCAGCAGTTAATGGTTTTTGAAAAATACACGTTTTCTTTATAAGATAATGTTTTGATTTTAGCCAAAATTCAGTTGATTCATTTGTTCTTGACAACTAAAATCAGTCTGTTTCATTCCTGTTATGCAATGTTTTCTACAGCTTTTCAGTTTAGAAGTTTAGCAAAAGTGCCATTTGAAGCCACTTAAAAAACAAAATGTGATTTTTATAATCAGTTTGATCAATTTTGTTGACTGCATGTGAGCATGAACTTGCATATTTTATAGGGCAGGTGACAAAATTATTTAGTAAGGCAATAGAAAATATATGAAAGGAAATAGAATGACATAGCTACTTTCTTGTGTTGAAATATAATATTGATGCACAGTGTTTCTGAGGCAACTAAAATTTTTTTTCAAGGTGGTTGTTTTTCTTAATTCTTCTCCATATGAATTGTCTCCCTTGTTTTCCCAGACTTCCATGCTTGCTATAGGTGTCTCAAGGTCTGCTCTCCATAAAGAGACTTTGCTTTTCCATAAACATATATTCTGCATTAGAAAGATCTGTTTCCTTGCTAAATTTCTATTTGAAAAATCAGTGTATTTTGTCAGTGAAAGGTTGATTCGACTTGTAAGGTAGAAACACTTTTTACCAGCCAGTTGATCGATGTTTAAAAGTATCTGTATGTAACCATTATATACTGTTTGTAGGACATCATCTTTCCGATCACCAGATGGAAAACCACATTCCTGGCAAGCATACTGGAATTTTTCTAAGTACTAATCGTAATGTGGCTGATACATGTCGAACTTATGAATTCTGAGTGGTCGTGTAATCTGAGTGGGAATGTGCTTCTGTATGCTTTTTTGTGAATGAAAAAATAGAATTAATAGAAGCTTTCATATATAGTACACATTTATTAGATAAAATGCAATGTTATTATTAAATGAGAGAAATTTCCAGGAAGTTTTGTGGGTTTTTTTCCCCCCCAAAAAAATGACAAGTTTTGTTGTATTTTTTAACTTTCCCAAGTAAATTTTATTCAGTTACTATGATAAAACAGAGAATTCTAAACTTCTGTATTAAGGTATTCTATTGAAACTTGTACATTTAGTCATCATTTAGAGATACATTTAATTGACCTTGACATGCTCCTAGAACACAGTAAAGAGATATTTAACATTAATGGTGACAGAAAAGAAATTTTGATAAAAATGAATCATGTTGCAAAGTGGATTTTGGGTGTTTGTGGATTGTTGCATATTAACAAACTTACTTGCATGTCTGGTTAGCAGTTAACAAGTACCTGGATGTAGCAAGCAGTTTGATTAGTAATATAAATAAGGTAGATTGATCAAGCTCGAATTTTTCATCAAGAATTTACACAATATAATATATTTGATCACATTCAGTATAAAAAAAAAGAAAGTGTTAGAAGAAGAGTGTTACGTCACTTAATTTAAAGTTGTAATCACTTTTTCAGAAGATTTAAACCTTCTTCGCTAGAAAACATATGTCTAATGACTTTGTATGTTGATTCATTGTTTGTTTAATTATAAGGGTGTGTGTTTTTTTTTTTTTTTCAGATGGTTCTTGTTCTTCACAGATATATTGATAATTTTCTGAATTCAGAGTATGATCAACTTAACCACTAACAGTTTTAAAGTTCTTATGGACATTAAAATTTATAATTAATCAACACATCTGTGCGTAATTGTTCATATAATAAGCTACATTGAATCACTTTTTCTGGTGACTTTTGTGCTAGATCACCAAATTCAGATCAGCAGCTTTTTCTTACAATAAAGATGAAAACTAGGTCACATAACATGACATTAAGCTTTAGCAAGAGACATCTTAATGACATCGTAAAAATTACTCTATATTAAAAATTAAACAATTTCAAAAGAATTATTTTAAAATGCATACACCAATTTAAAAAAAGAAGTCAATAAAGTTTCAGTTTATCTAACTTATAAAATGTTCTCAAACAAAACTTATTGTAAAATGTCATAGGTGCTAAAATGTTGAGCTGATGAGTATTATGCACATGAACTTGAGTTTACTCTGTCTTTACTAAATGTTGCAGGGTTAATGATAAGATGTCAAAAAAGCAGACCAACTTTAAGACAAAGAATCCACCCAACCACCATAGTGTTTTGATCAGCCCACAGCCCCTGCAGTCGGAGAAGAGCCATCTTCATGACAAATCACTGGAGAAGTTACGAACCCAGAAAAGGGAGACAACTATGTTTGAATCAATGAGACGAGACAAGGAAATGATTAGCTTTCCTGAAGTGAGAGGAGCAGAAGGTATGACCAGGTTTACAAGAACTTCTGTATGTGTTGCGGAAACTTATCTTTTAATACTTGTTTGGAAAGTGATCCTACATACTACTTGATTTGTCTTACAAGGTTCTTGGTGTCATTGTTATCATAGAACATATATTAATCAGATACTTTCATTTGCACTCTAGTTACTTCTCTGAAAAAAATTCTCAGCAACTCTGGTATTTATACAGGTAATTATCTCTGGCTTTTATAATCTAGAATTTTCTCTTCTCTTGTAGTAGATTTTAGAACCACCAAAATAGTTTCATTTATAAAGTTTGACAGAATAGATTTAGAAGACTTTGTATACTAGCAGAACTAACCTACTGTTTCAACTAATCGGTTGTTTACAGCGGCACCCATGAAATCCAAGACCAAGCTACAGTCAAACCAGAGGTCCAATGTTGCGACTATTCCTCATATAACAAACATTGACCCTTTTCCAAGTAGTAGTCAGGTAGGTTATTTAACACCATTCAGATTTAGTTATCAGATCAGTCTAGGTGGAGGCAAATACTAATGTACATGAAATTCTTACCATGAAAGTTGTTTCTCAATCACCTACAAATTTCACTCACCTCCAGCTCTTTGTCACCTATCTATCAGTTAGCATGACATGTTAGCAAGATCGTTTCCCCCTTGTCATAATCATCTCATCTAAAGTTTATCGTAGCGTCTCTAGTTGTTTGAAAGAAAACTTTTCATTTTAGAAGTTTTTCACTTTTTCTTTATTTCCTGTTTAATAATAATAAAATTCTTCGATAGCTTAGTATATTTGCAATGAACTTACTTCAAAATCTCTATAAACAAAGGTTTTGAGGAAATCTGATGATATCGGAATGTTATCACTCAGGTGAGTGATTCAGGGTAATCTTTGCCCACTTGTTCTGACTTGAGGCCAGTCCTGTGCCCAAGCACCAGTATCCTTGCAACTTATATCTACAGCAAAAACGGTTTTGCTTATTTTACTGAGTAAGTTTTTATACAACACATTTGAGACAACATAAGCCAAAGGTTAATCTAAATTAAATTTTTATTTTACATAGTAAGACCCCTTATTGCATTGTTCTTATGTTATACTGTTGCAGTTTTAACTTTTAATTGTTGTTAGTTTCCAATTTTCCCACCACTTCCAAAATCTCCTGGTTTTGTTGCAGTAAGTATACACACACATTCTATGTAAGTATACCACATTGTGACTGACTAGGAAGGTTTCTTACAAGAGCTGTTGTCTGTCTCACAAGGTGCTTCACATACGACTGCTCTCAAATACATGTTCTACAGTTTTTTAGTTGCTATTGTGTAAACAGTTTGAATTTTTTACCTTTATAGCTGAAACTTCTTACCATAGTCTATAATGCTGACATAGGACTGCAACTCCTAACCATCCTCTGAATGGAGGAGTTTTAAAAAACTTACAAAAACATTTTTCTAAAAGATTTAACGACAGTTACAAAACTTTCTTGGTTCACATGCTAGACAGGATACATGATGGCTATTGATATACTTTTACTTTGACATATCTTGTTAGATTTTACATCAGCAAATTTTCACTCAGTTTTTCAAGAATACGTAGTAAATGAAAACTGTTACTGTCACCTGAGCATCAGCTCTGCTTGGTTTAAGTTGTTAGTGCAGTCAACTATTAGCGGTATGTACATTTTTCCATGACCATAGTTACAATAGAAATCAAGTCTAGTCTTTGAAAGATATAAAAATGCATGTTGCAGACCTCATGATTGAATTTAAACCAATAGATCAGTACATGTTCTTCAGTTATTGGTTAAGGTTTTGTTTGCAGGGCATAGTTCATTAAAGTTCCAATTTCACTTCCAAGTATAAATTATACTATAAAGAAAAGAAAGCGTTCACAAATACGTAACAGCTTTTGCTTCTAATGGAGCATTCCCAAATGCAAACAGCTATCTACAAACATTCAGAAAACACCAATAGTTTCACTAACTGGATGTTACGTCCACTAAATACAAATAAGCTAGTCACATGGGTAGTCACAAGACCTTAGGTTAGTAACATCTAAATTTATAACAGACATAATGAATGTCTTGGGGAGGGGGCTGTTAATGGTAAAAGAGAGGAGAAAAGAAAACAGAGAATTACTACGCACAATGCCAACAAGTTAGTTACATTTGATAGTTCAAGGTCTAAAATGAGCAAATCAGTTTGATTTTGCTTCCTTTAATGAAATGAGATTGGTCATGTGCCTTGTTGATATGCTTTTTATAGAACAACTATGAAAATTGTTAATAAAATTGTCAACCGTCAGAACTGCTCAGTCTTTTCAAAATATTTGCCCAGAAACACTAAATAAAACCTAAAGATGTTGTATTGAAAAATATTTCACAGATTAAAAGAAGAACTATTATAACATTCAAAACTTTCAGCTAAAGGAAAAATGCGAAAATAGCTTTAACAGTGTTTAACCCTTTAGATATACCTGTATTTTATAAGGTGTTTTTATGCCCCCAAAGGGAGACATATAGTTTTTGAACTGTCAGTCCGTCCGTCCATCAGTCCATCCGAAAACTTTAACATTGGCCATAACTTCCTTATTAGTAAGTGGATTTACTTCATACATGGCCACAACATCACTTTGGACAAGACCTTCCCACTGATCTATATTTATTTGACCTTGACCCCTGAATGACCTTTACCTTGAATATCCAATTGTCCAAAAACTTTAACATTGACCATAACTTCTTTATTAGTAAGTGGATTTACTTTATACTTGGACACAACACCCCTTTGGACAAGACTTTCCCGCTGACCTATATTTATTTGACCTTGACCCTTGAATGACTGGTCCTCAGCCCAAAGTCAAAGTACCACTTCGGGGGCATTGTCATCTTACAGTGACAGTTTCTATTTAGAAATTCATTAAACTTTTTAGAAATATTTACATAAAGTATGTTGTTGCTTATGCTTATCAACAATTCAATGTAAAAGCAAATGTACAGAATATAGAGTTATTTCCAAGCAATTCACAATGTACTTCTGCTCGTTGTCAGTTGAGACATCACTGGTCATGTTTGCAGTTGTAGTGTTGTACAGTGCTGTATTGTCCAAAGAAACTGCAGTGTTAAATGCATAGTTTTGATATTGTCAGTTTTTGCTTACTTGTTGTCAGCACCAAGCACGCCCAAGTTCACACAGCATGACATTAGATATGTTTTCACTGAAGTCAAATACTTACGTAAATCTTTGGTTTAAACGAGATACCTTAAGTAAGGATATACTAAGGCAAGCTGGGAAAAGGCTCAACATCAGGTATGAACAAGGTCCAATTTTTTGTGTGTTCTTGTTGGCACACAGAGTATGATGTTTTATGCAGTACTGTTCTGTTAGCAGGTATGATTGCATGTTAAATCATTAATAAATGTAAAAGTTGTTAACACAGTTTCAGTCTCGTAGATCAAGGTCAAGGTCAGGGCCTATTGTTTACAGACAGGTTGATACCCGTACTCGTTCCTGGCATAACCATCATCGACCTACTGACAAATGGCAGCGAAATACAAGTCCTGTGCGCCAAATCACTCAAGTGTTGGTAAAACTAGAAACTAACTCTAGATACTGATTAGAAAGAGATGTAACCGCATGCTTCAGTGGAAGTCCATTGAAAAAGAATTCTAAAAGCATTATCTTTCCCTGTACTGTGTTGATTTGTGTAATTTCGTCGCGAAACAGAGGCTTTGGTTTTTAATTAATCAGATTTTGAAAAAAAACAACCTGTAAACCTATCCTCTAAAGAAATAGAACCCAGAAAGCAGTCATCATTAAAAGAAAAACACTCAATGTCAACAAAAAATCATTACATTATATCAAGAGGTAAATGTATTTATTGTCTCAACAGAATTTTACATGTAGGACCTGATATCTGCAGTGCCTGAGTCCTTTCACAAATCTAAGTGATTTGTTGTCATTGAAAATGACTAAGTTATTTGTTAATCTGTTTCTGCATGCTTTGATCTAAATATACCATAAATCTCAGATATTTTTGCTGTATTACAGTTTAATTGTTTTTACAGTATTCCAATAACTCGTTACATGGAAGTTTTCTTGGTGTGATGATTACATGTACTTTAATTATCCAATCACAACTGGTGTTGCAATTAAGGTTTTTCAGTCCAGAACTATGAGTGATTTCATTGGCAGACATCTTATTCTTGGGATGAAATACAGTACCAAAACGTTTAAATGAATTTGACTGAAGAGACAGACAGCGGTTACAAGTTATTTTATAACATCATTTCAGGGTTTCTGAGAGTAGAAAGAAATATGTTCTAAATATGATTATGTGTTACAGTCATGCAAAAATTGTCTTGTATGTATATCAGCTCTTTCAATTGAATCATTACCATATCTACTCTCTTTTCAGTCACTTCGTATTTGTTTGAAATTCACATACAGAATGGGGGTGCATCTTTTAAGCATGTTCTAGAGAAGAAGGAAGTTTTAAGTAACATTTTGAGTAACATTTTACTTTCTTGTGGCTAATGTCAGTCCTTATGTGAAATGAATGATGCAACAAAAGGTGAAGGCCCATACTGAATAAAGGTGAAGGCCCATACTGAATAAAGGTGAAGGCCCATACTGAATAAAGTATTGAGGAAATAATAAAAGGTGCTCAGGATAAGCTCTTGTGACTATAAAGGTCACATTTTTCATCCATTCTTCCTGAAACACAAATTCCTTGGAAGTAAGTACGTAGCAGTGTAACAGTCACAGACCCTATCCTACATTGAGCACCAGTCAGAAAAAAATCATTCACCCATGGCAGGATTCAAACCTCTTATTGCCCACTTGCCAGTCATGTACCAGCTGAGCTACATGAGCTGGTTACAGTGCTTAGGTAATTTTGTCTAGATGACATCTTGGAGAAATTTGAAACTCTGTCATGTGGGCTAAAGAACTAGGGTACCAGTTGTTACCCCTTTCATCACTTCTTTCTGAAACTTGCTGACATTTTTATATCTTGATAATATCTAAGAATATTTAGGAATTTGGTCATGTTGGATAATTTCATTGAAAAAAAAAATGTCTTAGATCTCTAGCTCAGATAAAAAAAACTCATGTACACTTTCGAGGTAACATTTTTATTAAAATCTTCATGAAACTTGGTCAGAGTGATTGTCTTGTTAATCTCTATAATATAATTAATGACATTGAAACAGGATGAAGTAGGGTAAAAATGCTCAGATCTAGGGAAAATCTGGTAAAACTGAACAGGTCTTCATGAAACTTGGCCAAAATGTTTTATTTAATGCATCTGAACAATTTGTTAAGAATGTTAATAAGCTGTCTTGCAAAATAATGTTCTAGACATGTTAATAGTTTACAGCTGCATGAATATAATACAATATCCTGTATAATACAATATCCTGTATAATACAATATCATGTTTTTATAGTGTTCTAGAATATTTATAATAATCTGATAACATGTTAAACATTTTAATACAATAATACAAAATGTTCCAAGTAACCATCTCTACTAAAATATACATGTTTACTCATATGAGACTGAAAATGTTAAAGTTTTTATAAACAGTGTTATAATTTTAGGCTTAATTGTTACCAGGATGCAGTATTTAAAGAACCCTAGACAATTTGTTTGCAGACTGACTGTAGAATATCAATTGTTTTCAGGTCTGTTTTTGGTTAAATTAGTTATGTAAAAGTTTGAATGCTAGTTGGGCATGATCCATTTTGCTGGGTTTGAAGGATTTATTTTCTGAAATGCCAGTACTGATGTGTGATAAACCTTTCACTGAGAAACTAGGCTCTTTAAAAAAAAATGTTGAAAGGCTTAAACATGGTATGAATTCTGGATTTATTCAAAATGAAGACATGATTTTGATTGGCAGTGCTTTTTGAATTGTGTATATAAGAAGATAAAGGTTAAACAACAAGGGAATCAGTGCACTTGACTTCTGTTGTATAGACCTATGTAGATACAGAACACTTGTCATCAACGGTGTTTCAAATTTATGAGTAATTTGTCTTTGTTAACGGATTATTGGCCAAAATGAAGAGTTTTCATTGACAGTAAATTCATTGTCTCATATTGTTTCAGGTGGAAACTCACAGTTCAGAAAAAAGCAGCGAGAACAACTTACCCTCAGTATGATGTCACGACTCCTACCTCCAAATCTTCGTCGGGAGTTGCCGTAACGAAACAAGACCATGTTACTTCTCAGAGCAGTTCTTCAAGTCCAAACCTTAATGGACCCACTATTACTATGATCAAATTCTAAATGGTGCTTTTGGAATATCAGATAGAAAAAAGAAAAAAAATTATTGATATTGTGATTTTTATTCAGTGTTTGTCAGTTATCCTGATAACCCACTTAATTTCTTAAAAGACATGACCTTTTTTTCACTTTGAACAGAGACATTTATACTTTTTTAGGGTTTTCATTTAAAAGCAGCAAACAGCTCCACTCAATGATTTGAGCTTATGGCAAAGATAGGAATATTTATTCTCTGGAAAAAGAAATCTTTGCCATTTTCTTTAGAATTTGAAACTTTGTAAATTGTTAAGTAAATAATGAAATGGAATGAAGCAGATATGCCAAAATAAACAAAAATAGTACGATTTGCTAAGTTTTGTTTTTGCCAGAATAGATTTGCTTGTGATTTCAGGAGATTTCATCAGCCCATTCTTCTCAGAAATGTAGTTTTTGCTTTGGTATGAAGTACTGAATGTGATAAAAAGTGTTTGTCAGTGTTAAGATTTGTAGCCTCTGATTTCTTCTGTTCAGACCAGTTTGTCAAAATACCTCTGCAGACATTTGTAAAAAGTCCATTAGGTGGTCAAGACCAGACAGGATTACTTGGTATAATGATTCAAATCAATCTGCAGCTTTAACATTAATAGTTACAGGGTTCGAATTTAGGCTCGCATACTCGCAGAACTGTTATCTATTTACCTGTTATCTGATCAATCTTTTCTGTTTTTTAACAGAGATGTTAAACAAAAACAAATTAGAAACTGCAAAAAACCTATTCTAAGCCATTTTTGTTTGAATTTATAACTGAATATTTAGTTCAGGATTTACCCACAGGTTTTGTTGATCTTTAAGGCTGGTGGTATTTGAATTAAGTTTATGCTGTCATTTTAACATTTGAGTATATTTTTTGTTTCTTTTTTCAAACCAGTTTTGCATTTTGCATTTATCTGTTGCATTTATTTGGCTATGAAAATGATGAAATTGTTGTAGATATTATCATCTGTTGCATGTATTATTTGCAGAATTATTTCTCTCTGAGCATAATATGAAAAAAAGAAGCAGTATTGTAATATATATAATGTGCAATTCTTAGATTAATTATTAACTCACCTGTGATAATGCATGTAGAAAAGTGCTGACCAGAACACTAGGGTGTCATATAGAAACATTGTACCACCAGCGTCACATGAAAAAGGGCTCTCGGACATTATTTTTAAAGATTAGACGTCCTTTTTTAAATATTTTGAACAAATTAATAATATCTTTGGAATGATGGCCAAAAATATTTCATATAGTGTAGTACATGTTGAAGAAAAACATGATGAGCTTGATTGGTAATCTTAAAAAATGACATCACATACCTTTATTTGAGGTCAGAATTTATCTATATTCTGATAGTCAATCATTATAGTAAGTTTTCTTTAAATTTTATTTAAGATTTCTTCATACAGTAGTGGCATTTGATTCAGAAAACATCTCTGTTGTAAGAAAGATCATTGCTGTCTCAAAATACTGTTGCTATTCTAGTATTAATCAAGCAGTTGTGGATGATTTTCATGAAGGAGAACATTAAAGCTATCAATATTTAACTTCAGTTTCGCATGGATGAGGAATGTGCAATTTTTTCCTAATTTTTAATTGCCTATACATGTATATCAGTAATGTGGTAGACGTCCGAATGACCTTTTTCCAATGGCTTTGGTCATACATAAACTTAGTTATGCAGAATTTATTATTGATCATAAATAGATGTGTTATTATTGTCATTTTCTTATATTTCTTGATAACTGCATTTATTCCTTCATTAGAAGTACAGATACAAAATGTGCACAACAACTTTCTTTTTTTATCCATTCTATATTTCTGTCTCATGAAATTTGCTTCGACCCTCACACACAGTAATGCTTTTTGAAAAGAAAATCCTTTACCTGTTACATGCATTACTTCTGCAATTTCAAGGGTGTTATTGGGGTAGATTTTTGGTCAGTTTGTCTTAAGTTTACAATCTTATGCTTAACCTTAATTTCTAGAATAGACTTTTCCATTTTTAGATTTGGACAGTTTGATTTATCATTTAAAGGAGTGTTACCTGAAAATTTTTTTGACCGAAGAGCCAACCTAGCTGACCATGATCAGACAGATTTGCAGGCTGATTATGGTCAGCACTGTTTGTCAGGGCAAAGATTATGCCCTCTATGTACATTTCTCAGCTCCATGTGCTTCAGACTTGTAGAAATTTTCTTATGAAAAATGTACATAACTGTATAGTTTCATCATGGTGCCTTGATGTTCAGCATGTGATAGTTGTAAATAGGTTGTATTATTCATGTGATAAAAATTGTACAGAAGATAGACCTTCATTTAAAAGCCTTTTTATGCACATTTGTTGTTGTTGTTGTTGATGTTAACACATCCATCAACATTATTGTTAGGCATTTACTTATAATTGTAGGGAGAAAACAGCAACAACTGAAAAGCTTTTTATGAAAGTTTACGTCATTGACGTTCTTTTTTCTCTTAAATTATATGAAAAAAGAAAATGTTCAGAAAGCTCTATTTTTGTTTCATTAAAAAGATTAAAATCTTTGAAGTCAGATAAACTGTATATGAGATGTATATGAGTGTAATGTGAATATTAATTATTATATGCATACTGTAAGGAATTCAAAGGGTTTCAGACAATCAAGTCAAAATTAAATACTCAGATAATTATGCAGGTACAATCTGTTGTTAGAAAAAAGTGCCAAAACAAGGTCATAGGTATTAGAAGTATGACCAGCCTGAAGAAGGAAATGTACATGGGATGATTTTTACCTAAAGCTGTGTTATATAATGTGTATGTATTTTTATCCATTCATAATTGGTACCCAAAAAAATGCATTTTAAAAGGAGTTGTAACATTTTTATATAATATGATATTTTATTTCCAATGAAGAAGCATTTATTTAGGAAAAAAAGACACTCAAAAACACAATTTTGGTATGTTATGTCTTGTACCACATCATTAAAAATGATGTTTAGGGGACCTTTTTTGCTATTTTTAAACTTGATGAAGCTTTAAATGGCCACAGCTTTTAAAGAGTGTTGTGAGTTTTGACATAGATTAACCTCAGGGTTATATATAGAAATATATACTCTGACATTAACTGTGACCTTAACAAGACATATGATGAGTGTTTTGCCCACCATCATCATTCCAGTTGTCAAAAAAAGTCAGTTATCATCTTCTAGCAATGTTGTCTTACTAAGTTACAGGCCAGTATTACATTGTTAATACTTGTAAGCCAAGAAGAAAAGACTGACTGTGGTAAATATCCAAGTCCTTGCTCTAATGTTGACTACTAAATGCCGATTATAATTCGAGAACCCCTGCTAAGGTTGTATTTATATGATATATTAAATTCTTGTTTGCATTTTAAAGTTCCTATTTTTCTATGCATTTTTTACTATGGTATAAGGGTACAATTTAAAAGGGTACTTTTACACTAATGCTACAGTTTTTAGAAAACATTCAGTTAAAATATTCTTGTAAGGTGCTTTTGAAAATATTGATGTGCTCATACATTTAATACAAAAAAGAATTTGTCTCACCTTAACACAATTGTTCAGGAAAGTCAGAAGAAAAATGATGTTATTACTAAAGTACTTCCTGTTTTAAAAGATGGTATCAATTTTACTTTGAGTTTGATAAAGCAGTGAAAAATATGTTAAGTTCTGTATGAGGGTTGTTCAAAAAGTTTATGCACAAGCAGCAAATTAAAATCAGAATTAAGAACATTTTTCAATTCTATCTAACATTGATCACACTGAATATCATATGCATTCTTCAAGCTTAATGTGTTTCCAGTTCTCATGGAAACAGAAACTCACACTTTACTGAGTATTTTGAAATATTGGCATTACTTTTTAGCTCACCTGAGTGAATGCTCAGGGTGAGCTATTGTGATTGCTGGATGTCCGTCGTCTGTCTGTCTGTCCATTGTCTGTTATCTGTCTGTTCACATTTGCTTTGTGTATGCAATAGAGGCAGTATTTTTCATTGGATCTTTATGAAACTTGGTCAGAATGTTAGTCTTGATGAAATCTAGGTTGGAATTGTATATGGGTCATCTGGGGTCAAAAGCTAGGTCACAGGGTCAAATTTTAGAAGAACCTTGTGTATGCAATAGAGGCTGTATTTTTCATCCGATTTTCCAATATATGGTCAGAATGTTTGTCTTGATGAGATCTAGGTTGGGATTACATATAGGTCATCTTTGGTCAAAAACTAAGTCACAGGGTAAAATCTTAGAAAAACCTTGTGTATGGGATAGAAGCTGTATTTTTCATCCGATTTTCCTAATATGTGGTCAGAATGTTTGTCTTGATAAAATCTAGGTTGGGATTTATATGGGTCATCTATGGTCAAAAACTAGGTCATGGGGTCAAATCTTAGAAAAACCTTGTGTATGCGATAGAGGCTGTATTTTCCATTGGATTTTCCTAATATTTGGTCAGAATGTTTGTCTTGATGAGATCTAGGATGGGATTGTATATGGGTCATCCAGGGTCAAAAAATAGGTCACAGGCTCAATTCTTAGAAGACCTTCTGTTCAGCTACAACAATGAAACATTAGATAATTTTGCATCCAGATTAAATTTTTGACCATGGATGATCTTGGCCTTGATCTACTTACGTACTTCCTGATTTTTTATGTGTCTGTGCAATGATTTTCAGGAGAGCGATATAGGGCCATCTTGGCCCTATTGTTTATTAGTTGTTAAATGTTTCCTGAATACTGTGCAAGGCATTGCAGTTTTGATAAGCTGACATTTCTAAAATCTCTTTAATATTTATGTTTAATTTTGACATATCCATTTAGCCATAGTCATGAAAAAAGCTGGTGACACAAATGTTACAATCTTACGATATCAAGTGGTAAATTTGTCTGTAAACATGCTTGCCACATGCAAAGGCTTTTCATTGAAGGGAAGACCAAATAGTGCAGACTGCCATGTTTTAAAGTGGTCTGTAAATACTTATGAATATAATAAAGGGCTATACTTGAACAGATACACCTTTGCATCTGTCTTTTAAAACAAAACCAAAATTGGTGTTTTTATGTGAGAAATAGTATGTGACCTCATACTGATGCCATATTTTACTCCAAAGTACTATTAGACACATATGTATAACATATACATTGTATAATATTTCATAAATTCTTCATTCAAAGGCCATGAAATTTGGAATATAAGCTGACAAGGCTTAGTTCTTTTTGTACGGCTAAAGTAATTCACTTCAGAATGACTTGTTGGAGATTTTTATGTTCCCCAAAGGGAGAGCATATATTCACCGCTTTGTCCGTCTGAACGTCCGTCCGTCCGTCTGCATTTTCTTGTCCGGGACATAACTCTAAAACTACAAGAATTATCAACAAGAAACTTTGTAGGTAGATAGATCTTATTGAGTAGAAGTGCAGTGCATAAGAACCATAACTCTGCACTGCCTATTTTTTTAGTTATTGCCCTTTGTTTATTTTTACACTTTGAACTTTGTCCGGGACATAACACTGAAACTACAAGAGGTATCAACAAGAAACTTTGTAGGTAGATTGTCCATCTGTATGTTTGTCTGTACGTCCATTCGCATTTTCTTTTCTGGGACATAACGCTGAAACTACACTGTTTGAGTTGATAGAAAAATAAAGAATAAAATGGTAACTGACTTACATTCTTCATTGCATAATTAAACAGTTTTAACCTTTTTCAGCAATTACCAATAACATAATATCTTTATGCTGAATTTGGCAAAGACTTTATGGACATACTATTCTGTGTCCAAAACCTATTCGGGGAGCATCACCCGGATAGACCGGCTTTTGTGAGCATTTGTGCACAAACTTTTTGGACAGACCTCTCAAGGTATTTGAATAGTCTGTTACCAAGGGAACACATCCAGTCAGGGTAAGGAAACAGTTTTGCTGACAGCCAAAATACATAAATCCCTCTAAATTGGTCAGTATTTCACTTTTTTATATGAAAAATATTTTTCTGTACAATTATAAGGTATAAGTTTTACTGTCTGTATGAATGTTCTATACACACTTGATATTTGTGTCTCTCATGGTTCATTATGTGGGGGCTATATTGGATTCACTTTGATGTCCCTCCCTCTGTCCATCTCGTTTCCTTGTCCGGACAATAACTTTTTCATACATGGAATGATTTTAAAATATCTTGGCATATTGTTCATTATGATGAGTCAATGTATTATGATCAGGAACCGAGTCCCTAGCTCAAAGGTCAAGGTCACAAGGACTTGACAGATGTAAAAAAATGTTGATGATAGACCTTGTCAGGGCTATAACTTCTCCATGCATGATAAGATTTTGAAATACCTTTGCATATTTGTTCATCTACATGAGATGTTGTGTTGCAATCAAGACCCAAGTTCCTTGCTCAAAGTTCAAGGTCACATTGACTGTCTAATGTAAAAAAAATATTAATAGACCTTGTCTGGGCCATAACTTCTTCATGCATGAAAGGATTTTGAGATACCTTGGCATATTTGTAGACTAGATGAAACAGTGTATTGTGTTCATGACCCGAGTCTGTTAGCCAAAGGTCAAGGTCACAGTGACTGGTCAGAGGTAAAAGATGTTGATGATGGACTTTATCGGGGCCTTAATTCTCCATGCATGGAAGGATTTTATTTCTTGTCCAAATGTCACCTTCCTGGTTATTTATCTTTTTGGTATTTTATGACTTATTTATAACATCATACCATCAAATAATATAATATCATATGCAGTATTCTATCAATTTTCATTTCAACTGAACATGTTTTCACTCCACTGCCATGAAAGAATTCAACGATGACCCCTGTTTACTTACAAAGCCTAATCAGTCCTGTGTCCAAGCAGAGTGTGGGGGTATTACTAGTCACTTATGTGACAAACTCTAGTTTCTTTAAAGTCAGTCAATTACTCATGTGTTGAGATAGCTTATATTTTTGTGGATAAAGAGTTGTGAATACTCTATTAAAAATACGTTTAGACTTTTTATTGCCCACAAAATATGAAGAATTGGTTGTGGTCATTCATTTGTTGGTATCAAAGTTTTTTTTTCATAATTCATGTATTAGGAAGTGTAACTGTATGGTACAATTTGCTGTAAATTTGCTTCAGTTTATTTCATTCTGAATTTTAATGATGAAATTCTCGTGTTACAGTTTTTGTTTTAAGTAGTATTTGTTGTTCATTGATATAATGTTTGAATGCTCAAAATTTACTATGATGTATCATAATTTATTGTTATTTTGTCAAAACACTTGTTATGAGGCATTCAGTAACTTGTCGTTTTGAATTTTTCCCCTGTCTTGAGTCACCTCGGACAGAAGTGGACCCCCACTGCCTTGGTACTGTTGTGTTTTATAATAATTCCGCAGAAGTTACAGACTCAAGAACAGGCTGCATCAGCAAAGTGTATCCTTGACCAAAACACCTAAAACAAACAAGAGGCTTATTGTGGCTGAGTGGTAATGCAAATACTTGTAACCGAGCGGTTTTGTGTCTGTCTTCTGCTCCTACATTGTATAACGCTGCTAATTGTCTTTATGAAATATTAATCCATGCTACACATTTAGAGTATGAAGGAACCAAGAGTGTCACTGGAAAGGGATGTTTTTTTTGGCTTTTTTTGTATCTTGCACTGTCCACCACAACTTAAAACAAGAGGGCCGTGATGTCCCTAGATCGCTCACCTGAATACTTTGTCTGAGGGTCTGTTTTTGAGCAAACATCAGAAGCTTTTTTAAGGTCCTTCCTAAATAAATCTATATGAATTCAAGTGACCACCAGGATAGAGCTGATTTTCACCCAAGGGGCATAATCTATGCAAACTTGGTAGAGGACCTTTAGCTGATGCTCTATGCAAAATATCTAAGTTCTAGGCCTTGTGGTTTCAGGCAAGAAGATTTTTTAAGTCTTCCCGATATAAGCCTATGTAGAATCAAGTGACCCCGGGGCCAGGTCATTTATTACCCCAGGGGCATAATTTGAACAACCTTGGTAGAGGACATTGAGCTGCTGCTCCGTGTAAAATATCTTAGCCCTTGTTTTTATGGTTTTAGTCAAAAAGATTTTTTAAGGTTTTTCCTGTGTAAGTCTATTAAAATCAAATGACGCTTGAGGAAGGACCAATTTTGACCCCAGGGGCATAATTTGAGCAAACTTGGTAGAAGACCTCTAGCTGATGCTCCATAAAGAATATCTAACTTCTAGGCTTCGTGGTTTCACACAAGAAGTTTTTAGCTCACCTGAGCACAAGGGTGAGCTGTTGGGATCATTGATTGTCCGTCGTCGAGCGTTGTCAACAATTTTACTTGAAAGCAAAACTACTAAGCCAACTTATGATGAAACATGCCTGGGATTTTCCTTGCATGAAGCTCTACCAAAATTGATTAAAGAATTCAATTCCATCAAGAACTCTGGTTGCTATGGCAACAGAAAGGAAAATCTTTGAAAATCTTCTTGTCTTAAACGACAGGGCCCTTAGCCTTAAGATTTGGTATGTAGCATTGTCTACTTGGCCTCTTGCAAATTTGTTCATATTATACCCCTAGTGTCAAAATTTGGCCCTGCCCTGCCTTGAAAATCTTCTTGTTTGAAACCACAAGGCCCTGAGCCTTGTTAGCGGTATAGGAGGAGAAGTCGTTCAATTCAAATTGTAGACACTGCACAACGCAAGCCTACACATGCCGGACAATCAATGATCCCAAAAGCTCACCCTTGAGCACTTCATGCACAGGTGAGTTAAAAAACAATTCTCAGGGGTTGTAAGTCGTGTAGAACCAGCAGAGATGTCGAATTAACTTAAACATCTAATCACATAAATGCCTTCGTCTAACAACTAATGAACCAGTAATAAAGCTCTGCTACTGATTCTGTGAATGTAAGTATGGAGTTCCAAGTTTGAAATTAAGTAACCATTTCCCAACAAAAAGTTTAGATTCAAATATCAGATTGGTATAATGGGAGTTCTTGAGACGAGCAGAGTTCTCAAAGTTGACATAGGTTTAAACGAGGGCCATGGCTCTAAATTACTCCCCTGAGTATAAATGCCCCAAATAACAAGTGCATTTTAATGGGTTTATAATTGAAATAAAAGAAAAAAATAGACAAAGCGGCATGCTAGATTTGAAAACTTAAGTACTTTTTGTATATTCTGGTGCTCTTTCAATCATATTGGTATTAGATGTGCAGTTTAATTTTTTCAGCGATCTGAAACCTCACAGACAAGGTTTATTGCCTTACTTTCCCTTAGTAGGTAGCTAATTATTTCAAAGAGTCAGGGTCACAATAGGAATCAAACACGATTGTGACCCTAAATCAAGAGATGGGTTACAGAAATGTAAAAGGTAGGTTGTGATGGTGCATTTGTCAACAAAAGGCACAAATCTATGATGGTTTTTACAATCTTACAGTCCTTTGTTAATAATCATGATAATAGAGCAATTGTATGAAGCTGTTCTACTGTGATCAAGTAAAGGTTTGCCATATATTGATCCACCGGCAAAAAAGAATAAATCCAGTACTTCCAGTATATACAAGAACTCTGAATGAGATATTGTCATCTAATCTCATTAAAATCAGATCAAACGGATGCGTCAGATTACTCAGAGTAACAAACTGTAGGTCTGATCTTCTTTTAATGAGATTGATTGACCCCATAATACTGTCTTACTTTAGTCTGATCTTCAGGTGAAACAATGCTGAGCAAAATAGTCAAATACTATAATTCTTAAAATTCATTTCAAGAGATTGGATTGGTCTAACTGAGTTTACCAGCCTGCAATGGTTATTTAGGATGGGCACTGTACCTAACCATTGCTCCCTGGAAGGACTAGTCCATAGGAAACTGCCAACTTACTCACAAATGGTAGTTGTTTATCACAAAACTCTAATCTATGCCCACCAATCAATGGATGATTAAGTGGTTTAAAGAGAGTGACATTAATCACTTGAGCACAGAGACAGGCCAACATGAACAGAAAGGTATAAAGAAGAAACAATGCTGCTTTATATTCAAAATTTATTACATTTACCTTTTTTATGGTGACAGTGACATAACACAATGAAATGATGACCTGTTATAAACTCAGACATATATACTTAACACTGAAACATACAATGAGTTCTAAAATTTCCACATCTATACATTCTAAAAAGCAAATTTAACAGCAATTTAATTAACATTCATGGCATATTAAGATTTTTTTTTAAATCAGCTGAAAAATGACAAGCTTGGATATCAGGTGCTTTTATAATATTTATAAAATCAAAGCATTATACAAACAGTTTAGAATTGGAAAATTATTTGACAAGTTCATACAGAATGTAATCCATTTATTACCATGACAGGCCATACCAAATCAAGTCGTACATTGAAAATGTGGCTCTTGGCACAAAAATTAAGATCTTCAAGACATCAGCCATTCTTTCTGAAGAATAAAAAGATTTCTAAAAGCCACACAACAAAATTTAAATCTGAAAATGAAAATAATGCTGATATGCCAAACCAACATTTGAAAGTTTCACCAGTAAGATTCACATAACTTAGTCTAAGAGCATGTGTGAAATTTGGTTGTATCCACCTTGTGGTGTCAGAGGAACTGTTTGAAGAGACTTTCAATATGTCTCCCCTACATGGCAGGAGACATAATGAAAGAAAGAACTGGACAAGGTCAAACAGCAAATCTGGGTTAACAAAAATTTTTAAAAGTGTATATATATATTTCTTGGTAAACCCTGTGAGGCTGTGACCATACCTAAGAATGACCCCAGGGGCATAATTTAAACAAACCTGGTTAAGGTTTGAAAGACAATGCTAAACACCAAATTTCAGAGGTCTCAGCTCAACATTTTCTAAAAGTTTGTGCAAATAAGACTATGTAAAACATCTGACCACTGGCATGGAACCAATAATGACCCAGGGACATAATTTAAACTATCTTGATAGTGGTTCACCAGACAAGGCTTCAAAAGTTCAAAACAATGGGCCTTGTCATTTCAAAGAATTCTATAAAAAATCTTATACATCTTTATGCAAAATCAGTGACTACCCAGACAATGCTACATACCAAATAACAGAGCTCTGGGTTGTGTTGTTTTAAGATTTTCTTGCTACTTGCAATAGGAACCAAAGTTTTCTTCAAATTCTTTGAGCAACTTTGATAGGGCTTTATGCAAGGAACATCCTTAGGATGATATCATTTTAAAGCAAATGACTGACAGAGGACACAAAAATGGCTGACCACAAAAACTAATCAAACCTTCTGCTCAGGTTTCCTATTTCAATCCAAAAAGAAAAAAAATATCTTCTGCAAAATAAATGAAGAAATTTTTATTAACTTTCTACCCAAAACAACAGGCACAGTTTTACATGATATCTTAAAATCTAAATGACCTTTACACATTAGCTTAAAAACTGAAATATTTTTGGTATAACAGTGGACCATAGCATTAAAATCCTTAAAGCCCTGCTTTTAAAACATTACCTTCCTATAAATGTTATAAACTGTTTACAACAGCAAAACAATGATACATAAATGAGATATAACCAGTCTGAATTAATTATGGGGAAAAATAATCACAAACTTTGTATTGCACAGAGGTTGCTTAGCAACCCAAAGATACTTTGTAACAAATATATGGGAGAAAAATATCGTAAGTTTTAATAAATCACATATAGTGCATTTTAGTTAAGAAAGCAACCTAAAGTGAATAAACTACAGGACAGCTCATAGTACGACCGTATTATTTTCACCTACGGCTGTAAATTAAAGGTGCTGTTGCAACAGCCTTTTAACCCCCTTCCACACCTCCATTTCCCTAAACACAAAATAATGAAAGGAAAAAATATATGTGTAAAATATAGTACTAAATTCTGTATAAGAGCTACTTCCTTAAGTTTTTCATCTTTTAGCAGACTTATAATGAGAATCTATCCTGTTTCACAAGTACCTTAAAGCTAAATTGTCACAATGTTTTCAAGTGTGCTGGGAAATGACTTTTTCAAGTGAGATAAGGACATATGAAATTTCTAAGCACTTAGTTTCAACCTTGACATTAATATTGTATTATACTCTGTGAGAAAGACATTGGTAAACCACAAACACTTATTGTGCTAACAATAACAAGGATATTAATCTCTAATTACATTAAGAGCTTGGCCTTGTACCATGACCAAGCTATTTTTAAATAACAGATAACAAAGACTGGGACACTTGACATAAAAGTGGATGGTGGCACTTACATGTATGTGGCTAGAGATGACTTTGGGTCTTTTGTATATAAGCTGTACTTACTGAAGTGCATATATTTACGTGGAAAAATCTTATTTTGTTTTTTTCACACAGCTTTTATGTCTTTTTATACTGAAGTTTAACAAAAATGTTTTGCAACTGTAAGCAATTCTGGCAAGAAGATTTACAGAATTAAAATTCTGTAAATATTTACCTAAAAATACCTTCCCATTAACTACAGGTACATTTATGAATGTCTGATTCTACACTGTTCGTTATCTTCAATCAAATATTGTCATAGCTGCTTCTATATTTCATAACAAATGCATCAATACCACACCTCAGTGACAATATAATATCTTATCTAAACATTTCTTTCAGAGCTTTTACAATGACAGTGACGGAAATATATGAAAAGTGAGAATCAGGAGTGACTTATTACAAAACATATTGATTGGGCAAAGTCATTGAGACAATACAAACACAGATAGTTCCATCAACACAGAAGTTCAGGTGAGATCATCTGTCCATACTACTGGTAATGTAACAGCTAACAGTTTCTATAATGAATAATAAACGATGGAAACCAGTTGGTACTGGAAAAATAAACATGTATATTGTTATGTGGGACTGCTAATTAACCTTTGCTTTTCTGGTAATACACATAATACTTGTATACTATTACACAGGTATCAATTTTCATGTGTCAGAATAACCTATTGGAAAGGAAGTGTAAAACGAAATACTAGAAAATGACAAATTCTGACCTGGAATTTGCAAAATTATGCACAGTTACGAGTATATGAATAACCTCTTTCATTATGTCTGCAGGACTCCCCGGGAGGACTCCCTAACGTAAGTCAACACACCTTCCCCATTAATGCAAACCTGATAGGTTCTATATGGCACAGTAACACTCTGCTGACCTGTATAAAAGTGATTGACTAACACATGGTTTGCCAATGGATGAAGAAAATACTTATGCATACAGAAATTCTAATTGAATGCATCTGTTGTGTATCACAACTTAAGAGTCTAGTTTTTCATATTTTCAGCGGTAAATTTGTTACGCTGCTAGTCGAAGGGGTAAAGACTCGTTATATTGTAAATAAAGAGCAGAAAATGTAAAGGTTGTGTGCTTAGTTAGCTCCATGTCCATCATTTACTGAATAGAGTATCACCTGTTCAAATCCTGCTAAGCATGATTTTTGTCTTCCATTTTCAAGCTGTACAGAAGCGAAACATCATGTTTTTGAAGTAGGAAAAGTAAACTTAAACTAAACCTACATGTAGCTTTAAATACTGAACAACAGGACTCAGGAGACAGCTGATGAACAATGAGGAAGTTCCATAAAGGAATTATCTCCATAACAATACAGTGTCTGTCTGTACATGACTGATTATAGGCATTTTATGTGTACTGTTGTGTCTTGTGATTTATCAGGAGTAACATTTTAGTACTAAAGGTGTCTTCTGTGCATTTAACAAACATGACATTACTTCTTGTACATCTTATTGCTCTTATATATCAAAAACCCATTGCTTCTCTTATATATCAAAAACCCATTGCTTCTCTTATATATCAAAAACCCATTGCTTCTCTTATATATCAAAAACCCATTGCTTCTCTTATATATCCAAAACCCATTGCTTCTCTTATATATCCAAAACCCATTGCTTCTTTTATATATCAAAAACCCATTGCTTCTCTTATATATCAAAAACCCATTGCTTCATCATTTTGCCTTTGAATTACATGTATTACATAATGTATCATACAAATAGTAAATGTTACAAAATTAAATCTAAACAAACAAAATGTGAGATAATAATTGCAAAAACAAAAATTTTGTTTAATGCTTCAAGATCAATCTGCCCCTAAAAAAAGGACAACGACCTGAAAGATAATGATCTACATCTTGATCAGTCAATGACAGTGTGTTAGTTACTTGAGCAGATCTATGCTGGGACTTTTTTGAACTGTAACAAAATCAAGCAGAAGTCATTACTGTAAGTCAAAACAATCTGTTGGCAACATGGCAATAACATTCAATTAGCATGTTAACTATACAACAAAGGCTTGAACAGGGTATGTATGGTACCTAACAACAGAATATAAGACAGTTTTAAAATGATACAATGACAATCATGGACTATCATGACAGCTGATTTATTTCACCCAATCTGCAAGACAGTAAGGAATTTGGGATTTTCATTGTGTTCTACATATAAAGTCATTACATATTAGTTGAAAGACATAAGAAAATTGAGATTCAAAAGAAACATCAAAATTATACTTCCCAAAACTTTTAACACATTCAAAATCATAACAGATATAATATAAAAGCAAGAGAAACTCTTTTTTTATTCTTGTTGATATATATAGTATATCCTGTATGTAACTAGGCTAAATCCTGGTACAGCCATAATATAGGAAAAAACACCCACAGTTCAAGTACATGTAACACTGTTCTTTTGCTAATAGTAAAAGCTATGTTTTATAGAAAAAGGATCCTTGATCCACAAACAGTATCTTCTTGTTTGTCTATGGAGTAGTTTTTTCCTTTCAAGCAATACTGGTGTAGTTATTATATTTGTTTCTGACTACTGAAATGCAATTTTGTATCAATTTAGAGGTCTCTGACATGAGACAAGTCATCATACAGACACTCACCTGACCTTCTGTAACTACCGGTAAATTAATTACTATATGTTCAATACTTATAAGACACGAAAAGCAGGATATACGAGTGCGGATAAGCAGCAGACAGCTAGCTACTCATTAATCAAACATAAACAAATATAGGCTAAGCACTCCTATCTAATATCATTTATTGGTTTTCATTATCTTTCTACTGTCTCTATGGATATTAAAAATCTATGTTTGTTACAGTCAGGGGTGAGAAAAGCATGGTTTGTAGTTAACAGAACAAATAAGTAGTAATTATTATTCGCAGGGCAACACACAAAATTAATAGTGATGATAATATTACCTTTGTTTGAGTTACGAAATGAACATCCTGTTAGATTGTTACATCCTGTACTTGACGCTGTACTGAATATCAGACAAGTTTCAAATAGACTAGCAAAAACCAATCTTTTAAAAAAGATTCTACACTATTAAAACTTTAAAAACTATAAGCTCTGATAGCTATATGATAAAAGGGTCTTTCAAATTTATTATACAATTTTGCTGGTACCCATTTTCATATGCAACCAGATTGAGGACATACCTTTTTCACTCAATTAAATTAACTATTTATACACATTAAATAATCATTATATATATATATATCATCTTAATGACATTGATTTTCTATCATCTCTTACAGTGTGCTGTTTCCAAGAAATGCTGTTTATGTATGACTAATGTAGTATTTATAGAAATAAATTCAAACTATTTTGTGAAAAGCCATAGAAACAGGTGAGTCACATTGCAGGAATAAACATGTATGTGATTTCTTAGTAAAAACTATTCTTGGGAAAACTTGTCTTTATAACTTCACCTTATCTATGTAAAAAAACTATATTAAAGTGTAGGATATAAATAGAGCTTTGCAACAATTTAAGAAGAACTGTCACTGACTGAGTCATGAAATGAGTGTTGTAACAATCTTTGTCAACAAAAGTTTTCTGGGGTTCACTAAGTTATTAATAAAACTTGTCTGGGGTTCACTTTTCAACAAAACTTTTCTGGGGTTCACTTCTGTTATTTAAAAGACTGCATATTTTACAGGGCAAAAGGCTTACAGTTAATTAAACCATACAGCATCCGAACAACCTGTAAGACAACAAAACAAAATACAAACATTCCACACTCATATCTGGTTATCTAGAGTCTATTATTTCTTAACACACATCAAATTAAATTTGTACACAGATCAACTATCAAGTATATCATGTATATTTCAAAGACCCATGAAATACACCCACTAAAGAAAACAGTCTTTAAAACGATGGCTAAATACCTAAAATTTAGGAATCTAAAAAGAATTCATTACTGCTGATTATCTGAATTCGTTTTTCTTAACAGTAAACCCTCCAGAACGATGGGATAACAAAATCTCTTCAAGTATGCCTGCTCTGAAATCCTGATTAAGAGTCAAACTACACCGTATGTGTTAACATTATATTTTAACATTAAGACTATTCTACTATGACTGAAAAAAGGTATACCAAATCAAGTTTTTTTTTTAAATAAGCAAAAATGTTAACAAATCTTATCAACAATATAACAAACAAAAATAAAACAAAACAAAAAGATTTTTGCTGAAATTAAGCATGCTGCTATAATCAGAACCTAAAAAACATGCTGATTGTCATAAAAAATTCTCGCTACGTTAAAGGACATACTTATATTATACATCTGAATTACCTGACATTGACAAGTACACAAATTTCAGTAAAAACTACCAAAATGCTACAATCCAGAGACAAGCTACTCATGCAAACATTCAGTCAACACACACAAACACAATTTTCTACCAGCAACATTGCATGATTTTCCTATAAGATTTCCTGTGCCTCAGAAAATTTTTTTCAGTTTAGTGAAGATTATGAATTTATTCAGCATTGAATGAGAAACTCAGAACAGCAAAAATTATCAGAACTTTCCTGCCTTAAAACATCAAAGTTCTGAATAAATTGGATGGCCTATCTCTGAGTAAGTCTTTACTGCAGAATACATGGAAATATCGAGAACTAACAATTCATATTTCTTCTACTTTTCCTGAAAATAGTACCTTAAATGATTTTTATCAAAATCCTAAATAAATCAGAACTGTCTCAAAAATTCATAAAAGAGATAAAATTCCAGATATTATAATTAACATATATACATGTATCTTTATATACATAATGAATGTTCTTCTAAAATATATTCTTCATAGAAAACAAACAGTCCACTGACACTAGCTGAATAGTAGCATTATAAATTCATATAAACACAATGACACCTTTTCAAATTAAAAAACAGCTAAAACATTCAGACACAATTGAAATTCTCCACTCAATGCATAGCAACTGACACACAACAGTAAGCCATGAATTAATGAAAACATGATAAGTCATGGATTTGTAGCACCATATTTATCAATGTTCTAAGTCTGAAACTACTTAGTCTTTACAAACTATTCTTTTCCCAAAGATTCCTTAAATTCAGACCCTACTTCTGAAAATGCATCAATTAACTCTTACACTGCTGGAGGCAACTGACACTGCATACATTTGCAACCAGCCTGTATTATCTCTGCAGTCTGATCATGGTCTGCATTACTGGCCATTCAGTCAATAAATTTTTCAATAAGCACCCCAATAAACAATTAAAGGATCCAAACTAAAAGATGGACAAGGCCATTTCAGATACATGTATTTAGCATGGGAAGGGTTAAGATATAAACTGAGATATACAAGCCTAAAGTTTCCATCTTTTTCTTTACAGCTTAGAATCTTTTCCCTATTACTCCTTCGTAAAAATCTATTTAACAAGTAGACCTACACAAACTAGTGGTGCTCTCTACCAAAGGCAGGCTGATTCCTGTAAGCTTACCATACAATATTTTATAATATTTTATCTTTTCTTTTTTTTACCAAGAATAACTTCATTTTCAAACTAACCAGAAATTATTTCATGGTATCCAGTCATTATGTTATATGGATTCATACATGATGCATGTTATTTAAACAATTTTTCAATGCCTCATAAGTTATTTAATCTCAGACATTTTACCTGATCTCATGTTGCTTAAAAAAAAAGGTAGAAGTATTTTGCCTAAACAAATCAAAAGCAGAGCAACCCACTGGCCAAACTGAATTCCTACTGAATGTATGCGCAAACAAAGTCTCATCTGTTTTGATTTTAATTTTAGCTGACGCTTATCAAATATTTATGGATTCAATCTAATGGTGATCTTTTTTTACCTTTACTGACTAGTACAGCTATGCTGTTCATGTTTAAAACATAAACATCACATTTCAGACTGTGAACACTGCTGAATATGAGTCCTGGATTTAACCGGGTACGTAGGATTAGTTAAAATGCATGTCTGTCTCTACATTCTGATTCTGACAGTCATTCTCGTATTCTACAAAATCATCAAGCAGGCTTGGCCATGCTTCAGTGTCGTCATAGCTACTTAAATCATCCCCAACTTGTTCTACGAAATTGAGAAACATGTCCCAAGTGTCTTTAGAGACACCTCTAATATTCTGATGTTTCTGTAAGAAGTTAAGCCATCGTGGTAAAATCTTTGGTTCTCTTTGAGAAAACACTAGCTTCCAAAGGCTAACAGCCATGTCTACTGGCAAAGTTCTCTGTCCTGACTCATGATCTAAACCAAATTTGTATGTCCATTTGTAAAATTCTTTGAAGTTTTGCTTATTTTGCACATCTGATATCAGATCTGAAAATTTAGACTGGAAACCTTTGATGGAGTCTACACGTAAACTCTGACATCCAGTGACAAACTGCTCTCTTGTAAACAAGCACATAGTTTCTGCATTTAACTTCCATGCTAAAACTAGAACTATAAATTCATCTGGCCGCACTTTTAAATCTTCACAGAATTTTTCCACTCCTTCTGCTAGTATACAATCACAGTCGGGATCTTTGTACATATCAAACAAAGCATGTGCTTTATTCTCAGAGAAATCTCTATAAATAAGTGACGTTCTTTTACTGTCACCATTGGATTGCTTCTTTATTGGAGGAAGTTTATTGTAAGGATTGAACATTTTCTTATCAGTTATCACAATGTTTCTGGCTGTAAGAACTGACTGTTCTGGGACTTTCTGTTCTGTGATGTGCAAAGGCTCTGTCTGCTCTTGCTGTCCACTCAACGGAATGGAGTTATTGTCGCCAGCATACTGCGTTGTACGAGCAACGTCTTTGGCTTTACAGCAAGTCAAGCAATTCCCCATTTATACTTGGACTCATTCCATGCAAGCAGACACACCCTGGAATGGAAGACAACTGTTTAACCTCAACAGCAAAGAAAGTTATCCCAAACATTTGTCCAAACACACAATGAAATTAACCTTTATGTCAAACTGAGGCTGTATCTTTGATTCCAGGTGTTTTAAATGGAACATGGCTTTACAGCCTTTGCAAAAAGACACGGCCTCTACCAGTCTTCAAAATTCATGACCTTAATCCTATCCTAGGTTTACCCCACAACAGGGCCCCAACAATTAACAATGTATTGTAACAAGTGAATGCTGAAACTTGCCATTCATCTTAGACTACCAATTATGTCTTGACACTGGACAAAATGTCTACTGACATAGAAACATTTATTTGTATGCTTTGTTTGCTTCTCCCATCCCTTTCCCCCATAAAACCAACTTTCACCCTCCCTGGTAAAATAAATATAGGCTTCTATTCATGGGAAAAAGCCTTTACTACTTTGTCTATTATAAAAATCTATGTAAATGTACTATCCATGCTCACTGAATAAAAAAAATGTAGATATATTGTAAGATATATGATCAATAAAATAATAACATTATTGAAAAGCTTTTAGCATTTGGACTATAAGAGGCAAACAAAACTGTAACCTATATGTCAATAATGACATTTGTCCCTTGCTTCAATCAATTCACTTTCTATTGCTATTAAAAATGTATGTCTACGACTCAGCTAGGTATTAATTATTTACTGACTAGTTGGTTTACTTGAACAACTAGGTATAATAACACAATATAAATTGTTCAGCTACTCAGTCATGTGTCCTACTTGTACTGTATGTTAGAAGATTTCTGCTCAAGCTTTGAGTTTGTGCAATTTTTCAGTAATCGTATGGGGAAGACTATGTCTTGGTAGTTATTAAAACTATAATTTCAACATATGACAAAAATATAGAACATTTCTAAAATTACCACTGTCAACAAGACTAAGTGAAATTAGTGAAAACCCTAAAATGACTGAAAGCAAAAATGGCCACTTATGGCATCATAAAAGATAATTAGAAGGTTGCCCTCTGGCTATTATTGCAATTATAAATTGAGGTAAAAGCACTGTATTGTTGCAAACTGAAAGTTAGGGGCAGATCAATGGTCCATACTGGTAATGCGCTGGAAATATGGTAACCCATGGGTCGGGAGATCAATCTCCTGCTCCTCCATTAACATTACTAATTATCTTTCAGATGAGACATTAAACCGAGGTCCCATGAATCAGTGATGTACATGGGCATGTAAAAGAACCAGGGATGCCTCTGAGATGAGATGCTTCTGTATCCTGCACTATCCCCCACAAAAAAAAATTAAAAAATTAGTCAAACAATTTAGGGACAGAAAACCAGTTGGGCTAGTCGTTTGACAAAATCTACTTGCCCAATGAGGTTTTTACATGCCCAAAAATATAAAAAATTTAAAGTGGAAATTAAAGTCAAGAATAATGAATACACTGGCTAGTAGAATTTGGGTCGAGCCCGTAAAATTTTCCAAGTCACTCAGTCTTCACGAATAACTTTTTGAAGCACTGGACATTCGGACCAGCCAAGGCAATAATCTGACTGGACCGAATGACATTTAACTGGACCAAATAATAGCTGTGAACTATGCTATAAGGATGAACAAAACAATAAGACAATGTTTTGAAGTAGAACTTGTCACCACAATGTTAAAAATAATATTAATTATACTTTGAACTTGCTTCATAGCCTAACAATAGTATTGTAAACTTGTCACCACAATGTTAAAAATAATATTAATTATACTTTGAACTTGCTTCATAGCCTAACAATAGTATTGTTTAGTGAAAATAATAGTATTCAAGGGTTTTTGCCCCTTCTACGCCGTTTACAGGCGTCTTCCCCTTAGGAAAATTCCTTAAAATCATAGTTTTCCCCTAAAATTCAATTTACATCAAGATTTTTCTCCCCTTTTGCAAAAAAACTGCATTAAATTTCCCCAAATTTAAGGGAAGGGCACATTCCCCAACCTGTGAAAAAAGCTCTGGTATAATTGATTCATTTGTACAGGACACTGTCAGTTCAGTTAAACTTTTTACCAGATTTTTATCTCAACTTTTTTTCCCAACTTCTGAAAATGCCATATATACATATACATATATATGTCACCATTTATTACCCCTGGTATATATTCCGTACGACTACATTATGTACCATGGTCGATAAATGAGTGTAATGGAATGGATCGGATGTCACTTTCCGAAAATGTATACATGCATGTAAAAAGAAAAAAAACAGGAAACCGAAACAGAGTTATTTCATGAAACAGAATAATGAAAATAAGGTGTTACTTTCGGCTGGCTTTTTTCTCTTTACACCAGAAATAGCCTGGTCAATAATTAAAATAAAATATCATATTTATCGCGAAAACTGGAAAGGGAGATTATAGCCTGAGCACCGGTTATATGTAAACTAAGTACGAATGCGTTATGTTGTAGTTGGGGTTAACAAATCGCTGTTCTATGGAGAAGATTGCATTTTTAGAAACAATTTCATTTTATCTTCAAAAACACTACTTTTTACTTGTTTCTCAACTTTGTTTACTGTATTTAGTTAAAAAAATAGCAGCACCAATATTCACTGGACAGTGGGACTACTGATTTGTAATTTTTTACTGGACCGTCAGTCATTTTGGTGGACTGGGCCTTCGGTCCGGCATCTAAATTCGAAGACTGGTCACTAGCCCAACTGGTCTGAGAAAAATTAGCAGCCGATCACCTTATTTTGTGAAAAAGAAATGACTGAATTTCAAATGGAACATCTCATTTATCCTCGATCCAGGCAATAAAATTACAAAATAACTAAATTAATCATTATTCTTGACTTTACTTTCCACTTTAAAAGTTTAAACATATTCAGGCTAGTAGATATTGGTAACCACTCGCCTGAATGGCTTGTGGTTTTCTGGCCCTAAAGTCTTTGACTGTAATTCAGTCATTTCATTGTCATCCTCATCTGACAACCAGTCTTTACAGGCCAGTTGGGCTTGTGACTTGGAAAATTATACAGGTCCGACCAAAATTCTACTAGCCAAGGGCCACTGGGATACCAACAAATTCGCAGGCTGAAAAAATTCAACATGAAAGTATTTAGAATAAGTTATTACAGTCTGGTTAACTTTGTGTCCAGAGTCAACCCTAGTTCTTTTCCATGCTTATTAAGTTTATCTGAAAGGATTTGTACAGGTGGTAGAAATTGAAGACTTGCATTCTTCCTATCAGCCAACAACAGCCTTGCTTTTAAAGTATTGAAAACAAAAGTAGCTATCATAGTATAATGTCTCACTGATGCCTCCTGCACAGTTATGTTATTTTACATTGTGGGGGATAGTGCAAGATATAAAACTGAATGAATAAATGAATGGAGTTTTATGGATTGTTGACAACTCCGGTCATTTTGGGTGCAAATGATAACACGATACAGAAAGCAAACCATTCCAAAGACACCTCTAGTTCTTTTCCATTTGCTTCTAATATACATAAATCACAAATCTGGAAATCCAACTCATACAGGATATACCTGAATGGGGGATGGCATTTCTGAGTCAGACTTGATACTTTGTTCACTTATATATGTGGTGATCTGGAACATTTCTTGGTTTTGGTCAATAAACTTTAAAAAACACACACACAAATACAAGGAAAATAATCAAACATAAACAGAAGTGGTGTCTTTCTTACTTTCAATATCCTTTCTCTTCAGGATATATACCTCTGATGGGCAGTATATTTAGGGCACATGAAAAATATCCAAAATGAAAGTGAATGCCTCAACATCTCTTACTTGTATATAAGAAAGTGACTCTCCAAGGCTGACTAACTGAAAACAGTTGAAATTTAGTGTTTATCCTAGTTTTTCATGAACTGGAAAGCTACAAAATTCTCAGATTTTACCTTTCTTCTCCTTTGAATATGTACATTTAATTAAGTAATATTACTTAGTATGCTTCATTTAGTTACCATGTAAGTGCTGAGATACTAACAAATTTTGTCAAAAAGTTAAGTAGAAAAAAATTTAGCAATACAGAACATACATTCAGTCATTAAGCAAGCTTCCTCCTTTTTATGGTCGGTATGTAGTAGATTGTTCTATTAATGTAGAACCTTGATGGCAATTCTTAGTCAATTAACAGACTGACACTTGAGTTAGTGAACAAAATACAAGGCAACAGTAAATAAATCATTTAAGGAATAAAGTTTTGAAAATCATTCATAAAAAAACCCACCTCATAGAGCAAAATAAAAGACGAGTATCCAAAATAAACAAACATAACGAATATTATGAAAAGTGACGAATAAGGGTTGAAAGTTTTGTGTACGACGTCACGATTTAACATGTTACTGTATCAGTGCTACTGGTGTCATAACAATAAAAGGAAAATTAAATCATTCAATACCTTCCAATGTATTTTCGTAGAAAATTATCTTTCATGCCTTGGCTTTGCCTCACAGATACGAAACCATCCTATATCAACAGGAAATTTATTTCGCCTTAGAACTGTCAAATATCAATGGAAGTTTGTGCACTTCCTGTTTTAGTTGATGACGTCACATGTCCTTTTGTGTTGGGAGGCCCGAACAAGAGGTTTGTACATATTTTTGGTCGCGTTAAACAGGATGAAACAAAGTTAAAACATTAAAAGTTATGTAAAGAACATTTTCATTTTTACTTGCAGCAAATATAGTGGTTAAACTGAATTAAACAGGACGAAACAAAGTTATAAGTCAAGAACATTTCATTTTTACTTGCAGCAAATGAATTAAAATTCCCGTGATAAAGTCTCATGAATTCCCAACACGTATAGAGCCCATTTTGTTGTTGTTGTTTTTTTGTGTTAGTGTATGGTTCGACTTTCTTGTTGGGAAATGGGTGGAATATTTGTACGTTTTCCTTACGGTATAGTCCGAAAAGACCAATTATCGAAATGTCTGGTTCAAAGGAGGTTGGTTATTCATTCCATATAATAATATAATAATCATTTGTACTCTCGTACCAGAAATATTTATCAATTATACCCATGTTAGAAAAAGAAGTGAAATTGACATTGTTCATTATTATTATTAATAATTTATTTATTTTCTGGGTGTTGCATATCTATAGACCAAATGTCACACACACTTATCGCCTTTATTTTATTTATTTTTCCTAAAAAAATAAATTAAACATTAAAGTAAGAGATTGTTTAGCTTCATAGATTAACATTGATCCATGCATATACTCTCTTTTTCATTCATATACTGTATAACATCTGCGTAAATAGGTAAATAGTAAAGTTTTTTGTATACTATTATATAATGAAATAGAAGTAAGAACATAAACTGTGTAACGTTATATTAAAACTATTATTTCATAACCATTAATTATTCGCCCTGTAACATACCAGAGCTTGACTTAATAAAACGTGGAATCTCTGAATATCAGGGCCAAAATCAACAACACTGATCGGCTCCGGGCAGGATAAGAAATATTGCTATTGGCCCTCTTGTAACTCAATTTGATTGGCTTATAGACCAGGGCCGAAAAAATCGATATAGAATTGAATTTTAAACGGCAGCCATTTTTTCCCAAGTAAAAGAGTTTTAAGAATATTTGAAATTGTTCCATCGAAATCATACTGTTCAGCGGTACGAAGTGACCACCAAAAAGGTCGTGTACGGTTTTAGTATGGTATTTATGTTAAAAGCCGATTTGCTGTTTTTTACAACTTGTGGTATCTGGTCAATGTGTACCAGAATCGACGTGAACCAGGTCGATGTGAACCACCTTCTTGGCCAATGTGTACCACATATAGAATATATAGGGATTTATTGACGGTATAGGACTAAGTGTATAATTGTATTATAATTGAGGTAATTAAGTTATCAAAAAGTATTAATTTTCAGATCTGAATAAAGAAACAAAATTAAAGCTTTATTAAACTGAAATGTTTTTTTATGAAAATAGAAATTGATGAAAAAGACAAAGGAATATAAAATAAATAATTGGTGTTTTTTTTCAAAATCAGTTAGTTTTAAATATAATTTATATATATCTTAACCATATTTAAAGTAATTAGAATTACTAAAGCTTGATTAAACAGAAATATAATTGTTTGAAAATAGACAAAAACTTTTTTTAAAAGTTAGTTTTGTTTTAATCAAACATAAAAAATGTTGATGAAAATCAAATATAAGGTAAAGTTGGAAAATTGAAAGTTATAGCTAGTTTTAAATATAATTTTAGATATATTTCAATTATATTTAAAGTAATCTGAATTATATTACTTAATATTTACAAATAAGAGTGTACCCAATTTAAAATTATTCTCAAAAACTACCCTTAAGATTAAATAGTTTATTATTTTAACAGAAAAACAAAATATTAAAGCTTTCTTTGCAAATCCAAATGTACTTTTGTATGTAAATGTTATCATTAACTGTATTTATATGTGAATTAAACTGCCTGTAATGTTAAAATTGTAAAGTTTGTGAATAAAAAAAAATGAAATGAAATGTTGTTTTGTTATGAGTCAATTCAGTTCATACTTCATGAATGCACACAATTTATGTTTTAAAAGTTTATCTTTATTTCCCCCATTAAATTTAACTGAAAAGCTGTTGAGAATCTATTTTACAGAAAGACCCAGATTTATATAAAAATAAATAAGTAAATTCTTTACCTGTTTGATCAGCAAAGGGAATTAAATGCAAAGTGATAATTGCTACTATATTAACACAATTATCACCATTTAGACCTAACTTGATTGCCCCTATATTTTCTATGTGGTACACATAGTACAAGGTTCACATAGTCAGTGGTCCACATTGACCATAATTCACAACTGGTAACTCTCATAAACACAAGCAGACGACAGACGATGGAGGGCGAGCAAATTCTGGAATTGTTATGAAATTAAATTGTCATTAATTATATTGATATATACCCTGTTATTTGTCCTCGGGACAGTCGTATTGGCACTCGGCCTTCGCCCTCGGGTCCAATACAACTGCCCTAAACAAATAACAGGACCTATATCAAATCAATTATTTGATGACATATAATATTTGGTCTTTTTTGTAAGTGGCCTTTTTGGTAAGGGCTTTTTCAGTAATTGGCCTTTGTGGACAATATTTTTCCAAACAATCTGTGCTTCACAGTTGTTAAAGAAAATGTTTTTCCCAATACTTAACTTTTTACTGCCAAAAATCAATACTGACTACACTTATAATAATGATGATAGCTGCAGCAACAGTAGTAGTTGCATACGTATTTTAGAGTTTGGAATCTGAAGTCTAGAGCTCAATATACAGTAAGCAGGATATTAGCGTAAAAGATAACAGTCTGGACAAAAAAAAGAAAAAGAAAAGGAAAAAAAGGAAAGCTTGACAGACACGGATCAGAAAGAGGGAAGGGATCTCCTAGCTTATATTACGAATAAAAACTGCTGAACAAAACAATTTAATTTTATTTTGCAACTTCATAGATCACATTGGTTACATAAATAAAATTATAACAAAATATATAATATGTATAAGAATAAATAAATTCTGCACTTATGTTAAGACTAGTTCACATAACAATTTAGATATTAAATTGTAATACAATTTACATATCAATAAACATATAATTAAAGTGTAACTACAGTTAAACTTTGATAAATTTTTACATATAAATTTTAAAAGAACCAGCTAAAATGACTATAGGTAGTGAGCATATTTCCAGTTCAATTCAGTCTACTTGAAATATATGTATTTGTAGTTATAACAATTTGTATAAAAACATTTACGTGTGTACCAAAAAAGATTAAATTTAAAAAAAAACATAGGACTTAATAAAATAGATTAGATAAGTGTGACCTATGGTTACAAGGGTAGCCCATTAAGCCCGAAAGCTTATTTCCAATGGGGTCCATTTAACGAAATGGAAACACGATGGAACCGGAGATACACTATACCAATAGAATACAAAAAATACTATATAATAATCGATTCGTATCTTCCGTTTAAATTTATTCATTTTACATAGCTTTGGAAGCAAGTTCTTGCAACTTATATTGATCTCTCTGGATAGGAATGCAGCACGATTGAGAGAATAGTACATGTATTTACTGATATTTTTGGTACTTATTACTCTTTCAGGTAGAAAATCTAGTTCAAGCATTTTGAAACACAGATTAAAAAACGTCACATCCGTTGTAATTACAAATTATTTTGGCCTGAAAAAATGGTCAAATAAATGAATTTTAGGGGTACTAAGCAATGGAATTGCAGAGCATGGGTGAAAGAGTATTTGCTGCAGAGTGCATACAAAAGAAAAGAATTCGAAGGGTATGTATTTGTAATGAATTCCATATTTAATGGTCTGGTTATTCTGTTGCAGGTGCTTCGAAATCGCTTCCTTAGAAATTCAGCTGTCGTTTCTCAATAAATGATATTGATCGACTTATTATTTACTTGTTACTATTGTTACCATAACTTATTTGCAATTGTTTAAGGAGAAAAGTTGTAGCTCAACTCATTATTCCGACTTCTGACTGCCGACAAATTGGATTGTCAATCTTGACGATCCCGGTTCAACCCCCATTAGGGCCGGAAAATTTCTCCATGATAATTGATCTGTAAGTCATTTGTCCCTCACCTCTGAAGCAACTGAGGAAGTAGTCAGCCACTTGGGAAGAAATTGGTTAGTAAAACTGGTTGTATACCCAGGAACACCGGTTAGGTGGACTGACCGTCGGGATATGACCTTAGCTGTTAAACCCCAATAAAATCAAACCGACTTCTGACTTTGTGGTTAACTCTGTTGTAACTCAGGGAAAATGGTCAATGGAATTCAACCCTGACAAGTGTGAAGTACACAGAATTCACAGGAAAAAAAAAAACTGGTTTTCCTACAGTACGCGCCAGGAGGAACTCTCGTTTTCCTCGAGGTCGTCGCGGACTACCCATTCCTTAAAACGCGACCAAATCCGCTGCATTTCGAGGATCACCGCCGCGGACATGGTCACCAAATATCGCGGCGGATGTCCGCTAAATGGTTCCGCGAACTTTTTCACAGGTAAGAATTGACGTATCGAGGCTCACAAAGTTCCTGATTACACGCATTTCGGCGAATTTTACGCTTTAAAATATCATTTAAATGTATTAAACTCTCATTCTGATGCCAGGGTGTTCGGTAGACTCTGAAACTCAAGGGTCAATGACCCATCAGATAAAACTTTCAAGGGTCAAACTGAGATTCTGAAGGGTCAAACTGAAATTTTCATGGGTCAAAGTTATATTTACAATCCTCTTTAAATTCAGGTTGAAACAGTGTTTATAACACCTCATTAATCTGTGGGGTGTTTTTTTTTTTTACTTTTTTTTGGGGAAGGGGGTCAGTGCCCACTGGGTGGGACAATTGGAACTATCATTATGACTATCACTAGTATTCCTCACAAAAAAAAAAAAAAAAAAAAAAAAAAAAAAAAAAAAAAAAAAAAAAAAAAAAACACTTATAATTGCATGTGAACAAGGCCCTAGCCTCTTTTTTCTTTGATTTATGTTTCAACTTATTACTGGCCAATGTCAATACTTACTATTTTAGGCAGGTAAGAAATTATGCAGAGTTAAGGCTTTGTATGTTTATATTTTCTTAGATGCAAACTGGTACTTATAATCAAATTATGACCACTGATCTTAATAAATTGACTTTATGATGTAAGTCTGCCTTGTAAAGAGTCTCAAAGACTCTGTTTTCTATAAATAATAAAATACGACGATGTCGCGGAAATATATGACAAACGGAATTTATCCGAGATTTTCACTCGCTGCTTCATGTTTTATGAACTTACTATTAGCTGTCATTCACATAAAACGTAAAGTAAATATCGTGAAGCATAACTGAGTGCATAGGCAGTCAAAAGTAATGCTATCAACCATCAAAATTTCGCATATTTTTTTCTCTTGCCGATGAGGATTTTTTGCCGTTTCTCGGGGAAAAATATATACTCAGACAGGTGGGGAAAGGGGTCAAATGTCGCCAGATATTTTGGCCAAAAGTAACACTGTTAATTGTATTTCATGTCTGACTTTGGTATCGATTTTTTTCTATAACTTCTCGCTCTCAGATTATGACCACGTGCATGTTGACCGCTGATTGGCTGAAACCACTTCAGTGTGGAAACTTCACCCCGCCTACTTTACCTGTATGCGGAAAAAATCCTTTTCAAGTCTCTTTAGCAACAACATTTATTGACATTGATTGACAACAAGCAAGTCTTCATGCAGTCGTGGATATTTTCACGAGTCAAATATGACTCGTGGGCTGATTTTATGACGGGTCAAATGAGTGTATTTGAGAATTTTCACGGGTCAAGACCCGAGACCTCGGGTCAAACGGACACCCTGGATGCATTTGTTTACAAATGCTCGTATTTGTTAACGGAAGGAATGACAATTCAAAACCGAAAGTAATTGTTGCTTCTCGGAACAGCTGACCCTATTTTCAGAAAATAAATTGACTGGTTTCCGAATTACACGTGGTAAAACTGCTTTCCTGTATTGAAAGAAAACATACAACATGTAAACCATACTGCGACATCTGTATCGTCTATGCGCTTGACAAAATTATTGATCGATTTTGCTATACAATAACGAGCGTTTTCAACGATGTAAGCTTGCACAGCAAATGTATTAGAAATTTGGTTTTAATTTTACCAAATGTCACAGAATTGGCAGACGTAAAATGCACAGTTTCATTACGGTCATTTCACTAAATGTTTAGCTTATCCAGGTGAGTTATGACCCTAATTATTTTCGCGTTGGTCGTCAAATATCGCCGAGATATTTCGCGATGTCGA